>CM060254.1:550252-1162752 GCA_030684275.1 Acipenser oxyrinchus oxyrinchus
GGACTGTATCCACTCAGAACACTGTTATCTCCAATGTGCAAATGACGCTTATTTTCAAAATGAGGAGATCGCCTGTCAAATGAACCAAAAAATAGAATTAAACGCATCAGGTTTTAAAACAAAGGGCTTTTAAGATATTTGATTCCCTCTTGTTAGAATACATAACATTTTAAAAATCAACCCAAACACCTTCATTTATTCTCTCCATATTTATTCTTTTTTAAAGTACAGTATCATTTATTTTTGCTAGCTGTCGATTGCCCTGCACAGTGTGGCTCTATTGATCCCCCTGCATTTGGGGCTCTGACTTCTACTCTTCTACCCCTGAGGAATCAGGCTCTCTCTTCTACTCTTCTACCCCTGAGGAATCGGACTCTCTCTTCTACCCCTGAGGAATCAGGCTCTCTCTTCTACCCCTGAGGAATCGGACTCTCTCTTCTACCCCTGAGGAATCAGGCTCTCTCTTCTACCCCTGAGGAATCAGGCTCTCTCTTCTACCCCTGAGGAATCGGACTCTCTCTTCTACCCCTGAGGAATCAGGCTCTCTCTTCTACCCCTGAGGAATCAGGCTCTCTTCTACCCCTGAGGAATCAGGCTCTCTTCTACCCCTGAGGAATCAGGCTCTCTCTTCTACCCCTGAGGAATCAGGCTCTCTCTTCTACCCCTGAGGAATCGGACTCTCTCTTCTGCCCCTGAGGAATCAGGCTCTCTCTTCTACCCCTGAGGAATCAGGCTCTCTTCTACCCCTGAGGAATCAGGCTCTCTCTTCTACTCTTCTACCCCTGAGGAATCAGGCTCTCTCTTCTACTCTTCTACCCCTGAGGAATCAGGCTCTCTTCTACCCCTGAGGAATCAGGCTCTCTCTTCTACCCCTGAGGAATCAGGCTCTCTCTTCTACTCTTCTACCCCTGAGGAATCAGGCTCTCTCTTCTACCCCTGAGGAACCAGGCTCTCTTCTACCCCTGAGGAATCAGGCTCTCTCTTCTACTCTTCTACCCCTGAGGAATCAGGCTCTCTCTTCTACCCCTGAGGAATCAGGCTCTCTCTTCTACCCCTGAGGAATTAGGCTCTCTCTTCTACTCTTCTACCCCTGAGGAATCGGACTCTCTCTTCTAACCCTGAGGAATCAGGCTCTCTTCTACTCTTCTGCCCCTGAGGAATCCAGCTGACTTCATGAAGGGGTTTGATACGCTGCATTCAGGCACTTCGGAGGTATGAGGTCTAAGGGGACACATCAATCCACAGCATCCCATGATATACAGCAGTGTTTAGCAATAACACAATACACACTCTCTTTAGGTTATTGGCTGAGCAGTTCCTTATCGATTGGCTGGCATTTTCAGGCTAAATTTAGCTTGCCTGGTGCGTGAGATGAATGCGGCAAGTCAGGTTCTCCCTGGGGGTCAGCAGGGGGTTCTTGGTAATACAGGTCACTCAATGTGTGCTGGTGTCAGATAGCTGCCACTCAGGTTTGCACCAGCGGTGCCTCATTTTCACCTGCCTGATATCCATGCGTTCACCAAGGCATGCATGTGCACTGGGGTGCAGACTATGCCTGCAAAAAAAATCTTTGTGTAATTGTATACTACTTTGTGTTGCATTCATCAGTATTCTAGTCTATACAGTGGTAATTACATATACTGTACAGGCTTATTCACAAATCCAGAAAAACACTGTGTATAGGATATTCCCTCGAACCCCAATCGCTGGAGAGGACCTGTGAGTTTATCTGAAGTCACTAATCCACCAGAAACCGTCGCACAGGAGCCGAATGTGCAAGAATCACACCTGAGGCCTTCTACAGACATTCATCATGCAACAGGGGTGCGCAATTTAAACAAGAAGTGACACAGAGGTGAGCTGTGTGACTACATTCTATTATTCTGCGCTCTGAATGAGCCTGCATCCCAGGGGCTGGGTATCAGCAGCTTCTCTGTGCAGGACTGAGACGCCGGCCACGAGTCTCCCCGCTGCTCCTACTGAGGTGCTTTGCAAACCTGATTGTCCGTAGTTGTACATCCAGGCAGCCCTTTTTGTTCCGCTGACTTTTTTTTTCTGACTTTTTTTTTTGGGGGTCCCAAATGTTAATAGACCTGGTGGGTGAATATTGAAAACCTAGTTTGGTTTATAATTAGAAAGGCCTGTAAAGTCACATGCAAACCCATCCTCTCTATCTTGCACAGGCAGTGCCTTGAGCTCAATAGCTACATCATGTCAACGTAAAGTAATTCCCACGTCCATATTTCTTCTTTCATGCTATCTTTCTGCAATTACATGCCAAGCTTCATTGCTCTGCCGCAGCAGCACCCCAACCAGTCACACAAAAAAGATTAACCCCAATAAACAGCACAAGGCAGGGCTGGAACCTCAGTGCAGAGTGCAGAGAACAGAGAGCAGAGAGGTGAGAGCAGAGTGCAGAGTGCAGAAAGCAGAGTGCAGAGAGCAGAGAGCAGAGTGCAGAGAGCAGAGAGCAGAGTGCAGAGTGCAGAGAGCAGAGTGCAGAGTGCAGAGAGCAGAGTGCAGAGAGCAGAGAGCAGAGTGCAGAGTGCAGAGAGCAGAGTGCAGAGAGCAGAGAGCAGAGTGCAGAGTGCAGAGTGCAGAGTGCAGAGTGCAGAGTGCAGAGTGCAGAGAGCAGAGTGCAGAGTGCAGAGAGCAGAGAGCAGAGTGCAGAGTGCAGAGTGCAGAGAGCAGAGTGCAGAGTGCAGAGAGCAGAGAGCAGAGTGCAGAGTGCAGAGTTCATAGTGCAGAGAGCAGAGAGCAGAGTGCAGAGAGCAGAGAGCAGAGAGCAGAGAGCAGAGTGCAGAGTGCAGAGTGCAGTGGGCAGAGAGCAGAGTGCAGAGAGCAGAGAGTGCAGAGAGCAGAGTGCAGAGAGCAGAGTGCAGAGTGCAGAGAGCAGAGTGCAGAGAGCAGAGTGCAGAGTGCAGAGAGCAGAGAGCAGAGAGCAGAGTGCAGAGAGCAGAGTGCAGTGTGCAGAGAGCAGAGTGCAGAGAGCAGAGTGCAGTGTGCAGAGAGCAGAGTGCAGAGTGCAGAGAGCAGAGTGCAGAGAGCAGAGTGCAGAGTGCAGAGAGCAGAGTGCAGAGAGCAGAGAGCAGAGTGCAGAGAGCAGAGTGCAGAGTGCAGAGAGCAGAGAGCAGAGTGCAGAGAGCAGAGTGCAGAGTGCAGAGAGCAGAGTGCAGAGAGCAGAGTGCAGAGTGCAGAGAGCAGAGTGCAGAGTGCAGAGAGCAGAGTGCAGAGAGCAGAGAGCAGAGTGCAGAGTGTAGAGTGGTGCCTGGAGAGCAGAGAGCAGATTGCAGAGAGCAGAGTTCAGAGTACAGAGAGCAGAGTGCAGAGTGCAGAGAGCAGAGTGCAGAGAGCAGAGTTCAGAGTGCAGAGTGCAGAGTGCAGAAAGCAGAGTGCAGAGTGCAGAGAGCAGAGTGCAGAGAGCAGAGAGCAGAGTGCAGAGAGCAGAGTGCAGAGTGCAGAGTGCAGAGTGCAGAGAGCAGAGAGCAGAGTGCAGAGAGCAGAGTGCAGAGAGCAGAGTGCAGAGTGCAGAGAGCAGAGTGCAGAGTGCAGAGAGCAGAGTGCAGAGTGCAGAGAGCAGAGTGCAGAGTGCAGAGAGCAGAGTGCAGAGTGCAGAGTGCAGAGAGCAGAGTGCAGAGAGCAGAGTGCAGAGTGCTCCCTGGAGAGCAGAGAGCAGATTGCAGAGAGCAGAGTTCAGAGTACAGAGAGCAGAGTGCAGAGAGCAGAGAGCAGAGTGCAGAGAGCAGAGAGCAGAGTGCAGAGAGCAGAGTGCAGAGTGCAGAGTGCAGAGTGCAGAGTGCAGAGAGCAGAGAGCAGAGTGCAGAGAGCAGAGAGCAGAGTGCAGAGTGCAGAGTGCAGAGTGCAGAGAGCAGAGTGCAGAGAGCAGAGTGCAGAGTGCAGAGAGCAGAGTGCAGAGTGCAGAGTGCAGAGTGCAGAGAGCAGAGTTCAGAGTGCAGAGTTCAGAGAGCAGAGTGCAGAGTGCAGAGTGCAGAGAGCAGAGTGCAGAGTGCAGAGTGCAGAGAGCAGAGTTCAGAGTGCAGAGAGCAGAGTGCAGAGTGCAGAGTGCAGAGAGCAGAGTGCAGAGTGCAGAGAGCAGAGTTCAGAGAGCAGAGTGCAGAGTGCAGAGAGCTGAGAGCAGAGTGCAGAGAGCAGAGTGCAGAGTGCAGAGAGCAGAGAGCAGAGTGCAGAGTGCAGAGAGCAGAGTGCAGAGTGCTGAGTGCAGAGAGCAGAGTTCAGAGTGCAGAGTGCAGAGAGCAGAGTTCATAGTGCAGAGAGCAGAGTTCAGAGTGCAGAGTCCTCCCTGGAGAGCAGAGTGCAGAGAGCAGAGAGCAGAGTGCAGAGAGCAGAGTGCAGAGTGCAGAGAGCAGAGAGCAGAGTTCAGAGAGCAGAGTTCAGAGTGCAGAGAGCAGAGTTCAGAGTGCAGAGAGCAGAGTTCAGAGAGCAGAGTGCAGAGTGCAGAGTTCAGAGTGCAGAGTGCAGAGAGCAGAGTGCAGAGTGCAGAGAGCAGAGTGCAGAGTGCAGAGAGCAGAGTGCAGAGTGCAGAGTGCAGAGAGCAGAGTTCAGAGTGCAGAGTGCAGAGAGCAGAGTGCAGAGTGCAGAGAGCAGAGTGCAGAGAGCAACGAGCAGAGTTCAGAGAGCAGAGTTCAGAGTGCAGAGAGCAGAGTTCAGAGTGCAGAGTGCAGAGTGCTCCATGGAGAGCAGAGTGCATAGCTGGGGAATTGCACTCAGCTGCGAGTCAACATCACTACCGAGCTACAGTACAGAACCTCTCTGCCTTTATACATTAACACTGTACTGGAACACCATTACCAACGTCAAGTTCAAAGAATCGTAGTGCGTCTACATCAGACCAATACATCTCACTGTACTAGTGTACCGTGTGCTACTGGGAAAACTACACCGAGTACTGTTTTAAATGTTAACATTCTGTATCTGACACTGCTATTAAATACCATAGTAAATGCGTGTCCCCGTCCCCCCAAAAAAACAAGCTGAAGGAACTGTCAAACCATATAGATAGATAGATAATGTAATATTATTACTACCCGTTAAGTGCACATATAACCTTACTCAATATAAATGCTGTGTGGGACACTGGTATTTTGTCTGCATAATGTTTCTTTTAAATTGGATTAAGGCTTTGCTGGGCTACAGTAGTCCAGCCTGCAATAAATGCAATAAATGCAGCTCAAGGGGATTACAAGTGAACCCAGTGAAAGTGATAAGCTGTGAGCTAGCGTACCGCACAGTACTCACATTTCTTGCTCTCCCGTGTTGGTGTGGTGGTTTCTTATCAGCAAGCTTCTGCTCCGTCCTCTTAATCGGGTCTGCTGTCAATTGCCATTCTTCACAGGAATAAAATGAAATAAATAGACTCAATGTGTACAGAGACGAAAGGAGCGATGCACCGCATAGAAGCAAACTTCAGATCTTCATCACCAGAGACGTCGAGGAAATTGGCTCACGATTCGGAATTCCGGATCAATAATTCCATGTTACTGCTGCTTGTTGCTGTCAAACATCAGCGACTCTGCTGCTTCACCGCTAAATGATTACACAAACACACACCTGTCTGTGGGTATAGCCTGGTATTTAAAGGAGAATAGATAGGAATAATGGGAAGACATCCACAGGTATTTGTATCCACAGAATAAACCCCGTGCCAGCGACACACAGCCTGTGAGGAGCCCCGGGGGCTGCGCGCGAGTACTCTGGTTCTGTGTTGCAATGCGGGTGTGTTCGATGCAACAATCCAGCACGACTCCCCACATCAACACGCTTTCAGATTCGCTTTGGATTGATTTATTCGGGAGCAGAACATCATGACTGTGCCTGATATTTGTTCACCGACTTTTCGGCTCAATTGAGTGAGTGAGTGAGTGAGTGCAGAATTGATGACATGAATTCTGTTATCGTTCACCGTGTATAATAATAATAATAATAATAATAATAATAATAATAATAATAATAATAATAATAATAATAATAAGCATATCCACTCGGTTAATTACAGAGTATATAATACATTTCAATTTACAGAACGATACGGAAAACAAAAGAGTAGAAATCGATGTATGGTTGATCGGCCGTTTAGCGTGTGCTGAAGTTAATGACTCCTGGTATCATGTCATGCTGGCCGTGGAGCAGAAGGCTATCGATGCTCTGAATGCGCCTAGTTAAATTACACAGATGACAAGGAGAGCAGTACAGCGTGTTTTTCATAGACATACCACCACATACACAGATATCAGTGTATTACAGGTGGGTTTGATTCGATGGGACCCACGCAGGTTAACCGTAGCCAGGAGAATGCAGGTGTAATGTGCCAAATGACCAGAGGGTGGCCTGGGCTTGTGTCCAGTTGAATGCAGGTATAATGTGTAGGGATAGCCTAGCGGCTCGCTTGGTAAAGGCGGGTGTGCAGTGTGAGTCATGCAGTCAGAGCTCAGGTTTGTGTCCTTTGCTGAGGATTCCACAGGGCGAGTCGTTGCCCGGGGTTACGGAGGCGACATACTGGCCAGGCGCCCGCTGAGCTCAAGCTACAATGTTACTGAAGAAACTGTAATAACATTACTGAATGCTACACGTATACGCTTCATCTGCACACTACCTGTATTTGCTAAATGATACTGCACTCCCCTTGCTAAGGGCACTTGGTGGACTGATATAACTGCTTGCAATTTGCATAACCTCCACTAGATGTCAGTATTTACTGCGTTTCTTTCAATACGTGTCTCTTTGTACCGCTCAGGTGTGACCAGGCTGTTTGGTTGCGCTCCTGCTGTTTTATTTTATTATCAACGAAATAAGTCGTACATCAGAAATATATTATACAATTAAACAAAGAAAAACAGTGGTATTATTTTAGACATGAAGCCCAACACACACTTTCTCTGGTTAATGGCCCCATGCAGTACCCATTAGACCCTGATCCCATTCCCAAACCAATATTCACGCAATATTCTGCGCAGGTTGCACTCCCCTCTTCAAGCTAATCCCCTCAATCAAGTCTTCATCTGGGTGCTCCAGTTTAATTCACGTTGCATCTCAGATCTAGTTTCTAACAACAGAAACTTTGACCTGGAGATGAAGTTTAGCAGGTCTGTCCTATGCTTCCTTGCTCTTGCAACGCTTCACCATGCTTTCCTACGCTATTAACAAGCATCGCTGCAGTAAACTCTGACCCGGGTTTTGCTGAAACAGCAGCATCCCTGAATCCCTGTGAGGTGCGCATCACAAACACTTCCATGCGGACTCCTGCTCAGCTGCCTTGGAGTTCAGTGTCTTCGCGCGCGCTCACTCTGCAGCCCCTGGAGGGAGTGACGCCGCTGCCAGGTGTGTGAGGCTGGAGATGCTTGGTAAGCACACGTCTTTATCTGTACGCCTGTTAACAGGGGGGGGGGGGGAGAGCTCTGCTTGTGCATCCCTGACAGCTCGGCAGGGAAAACAATTCGCCGTTTGGTGAGAAAACAACAAGCCATTTCAACAGCTGTGTCCGGACAAGATCTCTTTATTGTGGAAATTACACACAGATCGTAATGTCCTTCGTTCGAGGAGGGAAGAAACAGTAATTCGTTTTCAACCCGGCGCTGTTGTGTGTTGAAGCAGTCCTGTGCCGGTATATGATGTCAGGCCTGTGCTGGCTCTGTTGCGCCGTGTTTCCATCAGGCAGCTGAGAACAGTCGGTCTCTCAGAGCCGCCTTGTCCTTCAAGATTATATTGAAAAAAAGAATATTGACATGAGATAAAAAGAAATGCCTGCAAATACTACAAAACAGAAAGAAGCCACTTCGGTGCATTGAAAAGGATCTTGTTTTTTTTTTTCAAAAAATGCTTTTAAATAAATAAATAAATAAATAAGGTTTAGATTGTAGTGGTCCGCCAGGTTTTAGAAAGACACTGCTTTTAAAAAGGTTGCAAAACACTTCCAGTCAATACCTACAAATCCTAAGAGCCAGGTACTTGGATTTGCACCTGCTATGGTCGGTTCCAAAGTGACTTGCCCTGATTCAGAGAAAGAGAAGAATCAGTCCTGGGAATGTGTTGACGATTCGTGGGAGTGTTTCCCTCATTGGAAACATGTGCTGCTAAGACTTTCAGCATGTTCAAACGCTGTGAGCTAGACCAACCGGGTGTTTACAGAGGCTTAAGAGGATCAGCATCTGACAGCAAACACTTTGTCCTGTGTGTTACCTGGGGAGATCATTCTGGCTACAATAATCTGGGTGAGGGTGTCCTGCTCCCTGCTCTGTCTGATGCTACCCTGAGGCACAATTCACTTCCGTCTCAGCACAGGCTCAGAGCAGGGGGATAGGAGCCCCTTCACCTCCAGAACCACGCCTTCATACCAACCACGCACTCAAAACAAACAAACAAACTCACTGGGAAATGCGGGACTGCAAAAGGAGGCTGTTTCTTTAAGGATGCTAAGCAGTGGAGCTGGGGGTTAGAGGAGACTGAGCATGAGGAATCAACTCTGACTGCATTCCTCTCAATCTGGAAATCATTCCCCACAATTCCTGGCATTGCTGAGCATCCCAATAAGAAGCACGCCCGTGTCACTGCCAGGAATCTGTGGAAAACGGACAGGCTGTGTCAGACTGTGTATGCGTGTTGGAGAAGGAGGGAGACAAATACTGTTCCTTAAAAAGTGAAGGACAGTGATTAACTGCTGCTGTGACGTGTGGTACAGAGTTCACCTGAACATTTGGGATCCGATTTTTCACTGCAGGCAAATTGCCTGCATTCATACATTTACTATGGGCTATTTTAACACTATGATGCTAACAAGAAACAGCTTGGGTAAGAGCAGTTCCTTTCTTGTTTCATGCTTGTTTTCCACCATTGCAAAAGATCCATTCCTTTCAGAAAATATACCTTTGACTTTGCATCCCGGCGAGTGGAGCTGCAGATGGTACAGTTTGCAGAAGATTTTCTTTTGCTGAGAGGCACACAGTGAAAGCTCCTTGGTGGGAATCTGATGACGTTAGGAAGAAAGCATTCACACCCAGCCAGGCTATTGCAACAGAACCACGTT
Source organism: Acipenser oxyrinchus oxyrinchus (assembly GCA_030684275.1). Lineage (NCBI taxonomy): Eukaryota > Metazoa > Chordata > Actinopteri > Acipenseriformes > Acipenseridae > Acipenser > Acipenser oxyrinchus. The sequence goes on from CM060254.1 coordinate 559,290, forward strand.
ATATACATATGCATATCCACTGAGCACAGATTTACTTTCCAAGAAAACCTCAAGGACAAACTAGCCGATCAGGAACAGGCTTATGATTGCACATGCACAGCATTCTGCATCAGTTTGCTAAGACTGTACTGCCATTTCTTTAAGAGCATTGTTTCCACGGTCTTTGGAACCTGCAACCACAAAAGAGAGAAAGAAAGAAAGAAAGAAAGAAAGAAAGAAAGAAAGAATAACGAGACCAGTTATTTTTTTGTAACTTAATTTTTATTTAAATTTTTGTTCCATTTTCAATAAATACAAAAGCTTCAAATTATAATAATAATAATAGTTAAGAGTGTCATCAGCTGCCCTAGAGGGAACAGATGGGTCTCACTGCTGATAAATAAAATAAAAACAAACAAACAAACAGGAAAACAAATAATTATAAAATAAAAACAACAACAGAGAAGGAAGGAAGCATTTACACGATGATGTACAGTAGTGCTCATCCTTACAGTGAGGCATGAGCTGGCATTGGCAGCACTGGGAGAATGCTGGCAGGCAGGAGGTACTGGACTACATTACAGAAGACCTATAGATTTACTGTAAGCCAGTGAGCTGTGTGTCAACGTTGATCATTAAAGCCTGATCATTAAAACCTTCATGTCTATATGTCTGTCTGTCTATTCGTCTAGCAGTCCACCCGTGCACAGAGTTTAAAAAAGACACATTTGTAAATAAATTAGAAATTTAGATAGACAGATCGATAGGCAGACAGATAATTCGATAGTTAGATTGTGTTTATAATGGAACAGGTGGGTGCACTTACATGTGATCCACAGACAGAAAATGCAAATAGATGCACAGTTTAACCCAAGAGGATGAGCCCTTCCATTTGCAAACACCCCCACTGCTGCACTATATGGCTGGTCCTGATCTAACCTCAGCACTGCTCCCTGTTTGCTGTCTCCACAGAGCAGGTGGTCTCTAGACCCCCTGTAGCAACAGGAGCTGCACAATTTACTGCACAGCATGGGGACTCCTTTTACTGTGGCACAAAGACTACCAACCCCTCGTGGAGGGACCCCCGGCCGAGGAATCCAGGAGGAATGTGACTGTGGCCATTGCTGCCCCTCTCGCATAAGAAAGACAACAGACACCCACACAAGACCTGCCACATCAATGGCCTCCCTTTCACTTTCACTCTGCAGGAATCCCACATGCTAATGCAGATCAACCCCTAATCTACTGAGAGAAAGAAGGGCATACAGAAGAGGAGGGCATGCTAAGTAGAAATAAGAAACGTTAAGGCATGTAAAAAAAAACAGTAAGACCTGTTTAATAGACCACCTGCCTAGAGCACTTTTCTACATACAGCTGCTAATTTGCCATGTTTACATCCCCTGTGGTTAATGACACCCTTTGTGGGTGGTGGTTCTAAGCCAGAGTTTCTCCTAATTCATATATTTTTCTACAGCTTCTTTCCACTTTTTCTTTTATGTGTCTGAGAAAAGATTACATATTTTGTGTAATATTACAAGAAAGTTACTGTGTATCTCGGTCTCTGTTCAGCTGTGTCTACACCCTCCCTCCCTCCCCTCCCTCCTCTCCCGCACTTAGTTTGCACTACAATGCTATTTAAAAGGCATTAGGACTCATTAGCACATCAACAGGTCCCTTGTGTTTTATGAGAAGGTGTTTCAGTGACTTTCTGAAGGTTTGTATGCAGTGAGTGCAATGGGAAGCAGTGTGGTTTACTGCGATGAAGACTAGCGAGCCGGGCTTACTAGTGTGTGATGACCACCCCTGTTGGGTCCAGACACTTGACCTCCTGGGGCACCCTCTGGGCAGCTGGGTAGAAGAAACAGGTTCTGAATACTGTGCAACCAGAAGTTGCTTCTCAGTGAATACATTGCATTCAATGAAATGGGTCTCCTGATTCAATCCTTGCAGCTCTTATAACGGCAGATCCCACTTCATATCCCCAGCGCTGCCCCTGTAGCTGCCCTGGAAAGGAAGGCAGAACAAGTCGTTGTCTCTTGAAGTCTCGCAGGGCTGTGGATCTGCCTTGCCCAGCAGCAGCAGGTACTGGACAGTCCCGTCTTGTACCTCAAGCATCGTACTCAGGGCTGCAGTGCACTCCTCTGATCTTCGCCTTGTAGAACATCTCAAATAAGTAAAAGGGTGCCTCTTGTTGCGTCCTGACCAGACTGCTAAGAAATATGAATAATCTGCACCCAGGCCTGTTTTGTGCAGTCATCAAAATGGTGAAAAAGAAAATCAAATAAAATCTTAAATAATTGTTCACGAAAGTTCTCCTGACCCCTCCAGAAAGTCCAGGGGTTTAGTTTTAAATATTAGTCTTTGAATTTTTTTTTTTAAATCATATTATTTTCAATGGTATTAAAGTGGAGTTTGCAAACCCAGTGGAAGTGTCTTTCTGCTGCCCTTTCATTTCATTCTGTCCCTGTGCTGCAGCGCTGGCTTGCTCTTTCTCGCTCTTTCTCGCTCTCTGTCTGAGGTGGAAGTGTTAGCCAGCAGCACAGGTCAGCGCTCAGTCTTGCTGGTAAAAGTTAGTCTGGTTGTTCAGTCTCAGTAGCCCCAGTTCTGTTTCTTTTCTTCTTCCTCCTTCAGCTGCTCCACTTCCTCCACATTGTCGGCATCTGCTAGCAAATAAGAAGTTACACATTAGAATGCGGCTGGAACACAATGCTGTCAATTCTGTTTCTGCACACATTCTACACACATTCTACACAATGCTGTCAATTCTGGTGCCATTCTGACATTTTTTCCAACTTTTCATCCTGTTGATCTGATTGGCTTCAACCTTTTAACAAACAAGTTAGTCGATGGAAAAATCAATCAGTGAGGATTAAACCCCAGTGTATAAAAGCATGACATCATCGCTGCCTACCTTTGCACTCTGGGCAGCACTTGTTCTCTCTCCTGGCGATCTTGCTGCAGGTTAGTAGGGGGCACTGTTCTCTCTGGCACTTGGTAACGCCATCCTGAGGAAAGACAAGAAAGGACCGTCAGGGTCTGCCTTTAACACACCTCCCATGTACAGAAGCATGGAACTGGCTACTGCTGCAGTGTGGGTACCACCAGCAAGGAGTTACCTCATACCCATGAACACTTCACAACACCATGAGGCTGTAAAGCAGGCACTCATATGAGCAATCACACCTGGTGGAGTGGTGATGTGACTCAAGGCATGTAGCCAGCCTTAATGGAGATTATTCATAATGACCCTTTCTTGACCCCATCCAACTGCGTGACATTGAGCAAGCAGTCTAATAACAAACACATTGCCTCTATGTATGGTGCCTGCTCTCAGTCTGTGCATGAATGCAGGGTACTTATTGAATCGCACTGCCTTGCCTTTGCTCTCAGTCTGTGCATGTATGCAGGGTACTTATTGAATCGCACTGCCTTGCCTTTGCTCTCAGTCTGTGCATGTATGCAGGGTACTTATTGAATCGCACTGCCTTGCCTTTGCTCTCAGTCTGTGCATGTATGCAGGGTACTTATTGAATCGCTCTGCCTTGCCTTTGCTCTCAGTCTGTGCATGTATGCAGGCTACTTATTGAATCGCACTGCCTTGCCTTTGCTCTCAGTCTGTGCATGTATGCAGGGTACTTATTGAATCGCACTGCCTTGCCTTTGCTCTCAGTCTGTGCATGTATGCAGGGTACTTATTGAATCGCACTGCCTTGCCTTTGCTCTCAGTCTGTGCATGTATGCAGGGTACTTATTGAATCGCACTGCCTTGCCTTTGCTCTCAGTCTGTGCATGTATGCAGGGTACTTACGTCGCACCAGCAGGAGATGCACTTCATTTCTCCAAAAGGAGGGACCTCTGGGTGCCAGCTCTCATTGTTGAGGTACCAGTTCTTCCCGAATTTACAAGCCCGCGGCCCATCTGCCTGCATCATCTCCGCGAGGTCAATGGGCGTCTTCTCTTCAGCTAGGGGGTTAAAGCACATGGCGTTAGAAGCCTTGAACCTTTTGCACTGCGTTCACTGCCCCTAGACTAGAGCATCGAATTGTCTCTGGGAATGGGGAGTGGGGAATGGAAAGGACATTGTGGGCTCAGTGCCCTAGGAAGTGTATAGAAGTGTGATTGTGTCGTTTATGTACCTGGGCATTCTTTGCAGCAGTCGGAGGGACTGCGTCTGACGGGGTTGCTGCAGGTCAGTTGAGGGCAGTTCACCTTCTCACAGTGGACTTCTCCAGTGGCTGCCTGAAGTGACGAAGCATAAACAGAGTGAGCAGAAGAACACAGGCTCGCTCCTTTTAGCAAAGTGCATTGCATGCATAGATACAGAATGGGGGTACTGTTGATTTTAGCTTGGGACTCACCCTGCAGGTACAGACGGCACACTTGATGTATCCGAACGGAGGCACAAACGGATGCCATGTGGTCCCTGGTGGATGTATCTTCCTGTCCCCCTCGAAGTAGCAACCTGAAATTGAGTAAACCAAAGAAAACACCTTCAGAAACCTGGGAGGCAGCCTGGCCTAACAGCTAGTGTTGGGGGCTTGGGATCTGTCAAGAATGGGAAAGAAAGACAGAGTAGTGGTGGGAGAGAGAGAGGACAGAGAGAGAGAGAGAGAGAGAGAAGGGAGATGGGGCAGTAGAATTACAGATAGACTGACAAGCTCACCTTCCATCTGATCACCTGATTTTCCTGTTTGTTTGACGCCTTTCTCTTGTTTTCTCTCTGCAGAGGAGAGGGACAGAAGAGATACAGGTTAGATTACAGTCATAGTTTGGTTCCCTTAGCCTCGCTATGAAAAAAAGACTGAAAATTGTCATATTTTTTGTCTTGAGGAAGTAACAGAGCCGTACCTTCACAGACTGGGCAGCACTTGTCTTCAAGATGGACGACATTGGCGCAGTCCAGGACAGGGCAAATGATGGGATCGCAAATCACAGTCCGCTTCTGTGAGAGACAGAGAGAGAAACCAGAATACACCTAATGGATTTGCTTGGCTTTTAAAAGTAGGTTAGCCTGGTGTTCTTTTTTCATCAAGGTGATTTAGATGAAAGTATTGCTTTTGAAAGATTTAAACCCCTAAGCTTGAGTTTGGCACTGACATGAAAGGGCAAACTGTTATTATTTCTGAAATAACAGCGAGCTTGCGTACCTGGCAAGTGCAGACCGTGCACTTCTTGTCGTAGTCGGGGGCCCAGCGGGAGCCGTGTGCGCGGAACTGGCCCTCAAAGAAGCAGGAGCTGGGGTCTTTCTTGATCTCCTCAGGGTCCAGCTTCACCTCCTCAAACAGGGTCAAGTCGAAATGTGCATCGTCGATCCGGGAGGCGGGGCCCGATTCACAGCTGTTTGGGACATGCACCTGTGGGAGCAGCAACAAGACAAAGGGTCATCATGGCAGAGGTCCTACAACCAGCAAAACCAACACAGCCTCCTCCCAGCACTGAACTGCAAGAACACATCCTCCTCCCAGCACTGAACTGCAAGAACACAGCCTCCTCCCAGCACTGAACTGCAAGAACACATCCTCCTCCCAATACTGAACTGCAAGAACACAGCCTCCTCCCAGCACTGAACTGCAAGAACACATCCTCCTCCCAACACCGAACTGCAAGAACACAGCCTCCTCCCAACACTGAACTGCAAGAACACAGCCTCCTCCCAACACCGAACTGCAAGAACACAGCCTCCTCCCAACACTGAACTGCAAGAACACAGCCTCCTCCCAACACCGAACTGCAAGAACACAGCCTTCTCCCAGCACTGAACTGGAAGAACACATCCTCCTCCCAGCACTGAACTGGAAGAACACATCCTCCTCCCAGCATTGAACTGCAAGAACACAGCCTTCTCCCAGCACTGAACTGGAAGAACACATCCTCCTCCCAACACTGAACTGCAAGAACACAGCCTCCTCCCAACACCGAACTGCAAGAACACAGCCTCCTCCCTGCACTGAACTGCAAGAACACAACCTCCTCCCAACACTGAACTGCAAGAACACAGCCTCCTCCCAGCACTGAACTGCAAGAACACAGCCTCCTCCCAGCACTGAACTGCAAGAACACAGCCTCCTCCCAGCACTGAACTGCAAGAACACAGCCTCCTCCCAACACTGAACTGCAAGAACACAGCCTCCTCCCAACACCGAACTGCAAGAACACAGCCTCCTCCCAACACTGAACTGCAAGAACACAGCCTCCTCCCAACACCGAACTGCAAGAACACAGCCTCCTCCCTGCACTGAACTGCAAGAACACAACCTCCTCCCAACACTGAACTGCAAGAACACAGCCTCCTCCCAGCACTGAACTGCAAGAACACAGCCTCCTCCCAGCACTGAACTGCAAGAACACAGCCTCCTCCCAACACTGAACTGCAAGAACACAGCCTCCTCCCAGCACCGAACTGCAAGAACACAGCCTCCTCCCAACACTGAACTGCAAGAACACAACCTCCTCCCAGCACTGAACTGCAAGAACACAGCCTCCTCCCAGCACTGAACTGCAAGAACACAACCTCCTCCCAACACTGAACTGCAAGAACACAGCCTCCTCCCAGCACTGAACTGCAAGAACACATAGCCATTTTTGTTTGTTGGCAATTCCTCAACAAAATATGTCAGACAAAATGATTTGGCAGCGATCTAGGGAAGGAAAAAAATAAAATCTTGTCTCCCACAACTTTCAGAATGCCTTTCTTTTTCATTTTCTTTTTTCTTTTTTTACAATATATATATATATATATATATATATATATATATATATAGCACATGTGTTTGAATCAAAATATTGGAGGTATTTATAGTTTTTTGATGGCATGACAACTACTTGTTATTGTTTATATTCAAATTAATGATTTATTCTTACATGATGTAGTGGTGTTCTATATATTGTGACGTCATTTTTACTTCTATCTTTAAATCTGTATGAATTCTAATTAACATTATTCTTTATAAACGTATATTTATATTATCGTGCAATGCTGGCTCTGAGGATCAAATAAAAAAAAACATTCTTTCCCTGGCTTGCCTGTGTGTGCTTTCTCTTCCCCACCCCTTTACTCAACCCTGGCCAGATATCTTGTGCAGAGACATATTTAACACATTTGCTTTCTAAACTAAAAAGATTAGCTGCCGCTATTAAATGTCCCTTTTGTTGGCTTCCAGCAGCCCCCTTCCATTAGCCCAGCGCATGGTTGCCAAGGCATCAGCTGGAGGCACTCCATGTGCTGAGCATTTGAAGTAGAATGGGAGGGACACTGGAGGAGAGACAGCCAGTCCAGGCCTTCAGCCAGGGAGCGATGGCAGCACTGCGGGGGTAAGGTATAATATGTGTGCAGAATGTGTCTGTGGTGAGCGTACGTACCCTTCCTCGGATCTCTCCCCTGGGGTTCACCTTGGTGCTAACTTGGATAAAGGCTGTCCCCTTGTCCAGATGTCGGAGAAGCTCCATACTGAGGTCCTTCAGCACACCTTCGGCCTTTCAAAAGCAAGGGAGACACAGGGCATGAGGAACATCGAAAATCAGAACCCAATGATCAAGAGATGCTGTGCTATGACAAAAAGTCTACATGCTTATAGCAAGTCAGGAAACACAAAACTAAATTCTATACATTTTGTTAAAGTTTTCTGAATTAGCTGTACATCTAGTAGCGGTCGTTATCTAACCCTGTGTCTCCAGACCTATAGCTGTGTCCCAGTTTCTTGCACTCATGTGTTACTCGTACCTGTGACCCATAAAAGCCCTTGAGGAGTCTCTTGTGCTCGCGGCTGCTGTCGTGCAGCTCTCCAATCTCAGCGAAGCCGTGTAGGTGAGCATCGAGGGTGACGTCGTCGGATTTTCTGAGGCCGGACACCACGATCTCATAGTGCAGGTGACAGTTCTCATCCACCGAGACCCAAACGTGACCCGCCGCACTTGTGCGGACAGGGGGGGACACAAACTGACCTGCCAGAGGGACTGGAAGCTCTGTAGGGGGGGCACAAATCAGTCCTGATTAGAATGTAGAAAAGGCACAGCAGGCACTATCTGTGCATAGACAAGTATTTAAGGGGAGGTTCCTGTGATATTTCCGCACACAGGACGTCTCTTACCTTGGAGTCGGGCCTGCAGGCCGCTGTACAGCAGGGAGCTGATTTGCCCCCGGAGCTCTCCCTCCTCGTACTCGGAAGTGGCCACATTGAGGAACAGCTCATTCTGCAGCAGCATGTGGATGTCACGGGCGTTCAGACGTTCCCACGTCCCCACCACGCGCCCCTCGCTGTAGTCAGCAGTCATGTCGAACAGCACATTGCGTCGGCTCCTGCGGCGCGGCTTCGTCTCAATGGTCACGCCGGTCACTTTGCTGGCAACCCCGGCCACCTGAATCTGAAAACACAGCAAGGACATTGGATTGGGGTTCCCAGCTGGCTCTTGTTTTTTAAGCATGCGCTTCGATTGCTTATGCAGTTGTGTAAGTCAGTATGAATGGTTCATCACGGCGCACATACCTGGTATTCCAGTGTTCCGTTGTCATGCAGGGTGAGTGTGGCAGAGCCCACGGCCCCCGTTTTGGTGGGTGTCAGGGCGTCTCCACTGGACAGCACGCTCTGGATAGCTGAAGAGAGAATCAGTTTGTTGGAGGCTCTGTGATTCAGTTGATTGGTTTTACCCATCACTATCATACAAGTAGGTCTTCACCTGTGACCTGAATAATGGCAATCATTTTTGGGGGGAGGGTTACTTACTGTCGCAGGACTTCTTCCCGGTGATGTACCCCGAAATGCGACGGGGGTTCTTCCCCTCAGTTGCCACGGCGATCTCCAGCTGGCCGCGAGACAGCCAGAACATCTCGCGGTTACTGAGGTTCGTCAGCACCTCTGCAAAGTCAGGGTCCTGGAGAAAATGATTTGATATTGTTTTAATGATTCATGGTTTAGGTAATAGAAACTTTGAGCTCTGCTTGTCTGCAAGTAGGCAGTGCTTTCAAACTGGAATCCACATTCAAATAGCAGCCAAACATGATTTTTTTTTTCTTTTTATTATTATTATTTTCTCTTGCTGATTTTTTTGGAAGATAAATGAACTCCCCAAAGGAACTCTAAGCAGTCTAAAGTTTAATTTGGAGGGCTGTGTTTGTGCATACCACAGCTATTTGTCCTCCTCGATGCTCAGCATTATCCCTTCTGCTGCATAGAAATCCCAGATGATTGAAACCAGATCTCTCATAACTCACATTGTTGTGCACATTTACAGCACTGCCTAATAACACATGACAGGAATCTGGAGTGTAGTAAAGAGACCATCTTTTTCAGTAATAAAAAACAAATGCCACAGCAGTCTATAAATCTGAAGATCGAGTGTAGAGTGGAGGAAATAAACTGACACAACCAGCAGACATGAACAGAATTACCGTACAGTTGCTTTCCTCTTGTTTTATATAAATAGTAACTAAATGTTTCCTACACCCACAGCTACATGCAGTGGTTCCAAGTCATTGACTAAATGGTGGGGACTTCAGACTAAGTGATGCCACCACGTCAAGCAGAATGCAAGATCCCAGGTGTGTGGAGAACCCTGGAGTGTTCTGTGGAGCAGAATTCAAGACCCCAGGTGTGTGGAGAACCCTGGAGTGTTCTGTGCAGCAGAATGCAAAACCCCAGGTGTGTGGAGAACCCTGGAGTGTTCTGTGGAGCAGAATGCAAGACCCCAGGTGTGTGGAGAACCCTGGAGTGTTCTGTGCAGCAGAATGCAAAACCCCAGGTGTGTGGAGAACCCTGGAGTGTTCTGTGCAGCAGAATGCAAGACCTCAGGTGTGTGGAGAACCCTGGAGTGTTCTGTCAGGCTTCACGGTTGTAACTGTACCTGGAGGGGATTCATGTTTCTATTAATTTCAGTACTTACATGTGAGGTAACATTGGCTCGGATTTCTCTCAGCACATGGTGATGGTACAGCAGCTCAACTCGGATGGGCACTATGGAGCTCTCTGCAGGGAAACAAATAGTCGTGGCGTTGAATACCATGTACCATGGAGGTGAAAGGACGGACATGGCTCTTGAATGATGAATGAATTGAATTTGCATGGTGTTTCTTTGTCTATGTGTACCTTTCTCCCTTCTCTCCAGCAGACCCTCAAACATCAGGATGAAGTGCAGGTTGTTCTCCACATCGCTCAGCGTCAGCATTGCGATTCCTCCCATGCCTGCATGCTCAGCATCAGAGGTTATTATGGAGCTAAAGGTTTCTGGGAGGGAAAACAGAATTCAGGATTGTTAACTATTACCACAAATCTGGATGGATGGTCAGATAGATAGATAGACAGATAGTATTGTAAAGGGGGCACATACCAGCAAATAGGGCCCGGTGCTTCATGAGCTTCCCATGGATCTCTTCTCCCTGACTGGCTGTGGTCAACATGGTAACGTGAAGCTGTTCTGATTTCAGCAGCCGGATGTGCGACTTCTGAAGATTGCTCCAGATGCCACAGATCTGCAAATACACAATACATCAGCATCACACGCAAACACCACGCTAGACAATGATGTCATGAGCACTTGTTCAGTCTAGTTTCTTCATCATTTTAAAGCCAGTCTGTAGCGTGTGTGGTCCACCTTTACCAAGTAAACGGGGGGCTCACTTACCATATTGCTTTCTGGAGATGCAGTCCTTGGCACAAAGTACTCAAATACAATATTTCCATCTCTGTCTATGAATTTAACTCTACTGGGACGCCCGATTCTGCAACAAGAAAGGAAACCGTGAAGTACAAACTAAATAATATAGAGACATAAAACATATACAGACATGCTTATCTACCCCAGAGTCTGTGTGTGTTAGTGTAAGAGCGTCCTTACCTTTTGAATGTGATGGAGAAAACCAGGCTGGATCTAGAAAGAGTGAAGCGGGCGCAGGCAACTCCGCTTGAGGTGGTCGTCCGAGAGTCAGTGGCAGCAGTGAGCAGCGCGACAAAATCTGAAATTAAACAAACAAACAAATAAACACATGCTGGAATGTTTGAAGAATCCAATGACTTGAAGCAGCTCCAGCTGTCTGTTCTAATAGGAAAGGTTGTTTACCTGTTCTGCTGTCATCCTGGGAAATGTCCTCGGAGCTGAGGTAAGAGCGGTCATTGTAAGTTTTGTGTAGATCGTCATCTTTCTCCTGGAAATACTCAAACCCGTCGAAAATGTGGTCCACTTTCTTATCTGGAGCATGAGAGTGGGCTGCCAAAATAAACAAACATGACAGTATTAGGAAAAGGAATAGGAAAGTAAGCAACTAGATATGCTTCTTCAAGGAATAGGAAAGTGAGCAACTAGATATGCTTCTTCAAGGACTGATCAAAAGAGGTTCTGTAAAGATGCTGAGGGGAGAAGTGACAGCCGAATGCACTCCAGGGCTAGGTTTCGATTATGTTCACTCTCCTTTAGAAGGCAGACTCAGACTGTGCAATACACAGGGTGTGCCACTGGGATGGATGGTGTGCTAAACACCATTGGACAATCACTTTCACAGTGTTTAGAACTGGACAATCACTTTCACCATTGGACAATCACTTTCACAGTGTTTAGAACTGGACAATCACTTTCACAGTGTTTAGAACTGGACAATCACTTTCACAGTGTTTAGAACTGGACAATCACTTTCACAGTGTTTAGAACTGGACAATCACTTTCACAGTGTTTAGAACTGGACAATCACTTTCACAGTGTTTAGAACTGGACAATCACTTTCACAGTGTTTAGAACTGGACAATCACTTTCACAGTGTTTAGAACTGGACAATCACTTTCACCATTGGACAATCACTTTCACAGTGTTTAGAACTGGACCCCAAGGTGTTAAAAGTGACAACTGCTGTACTTTGTTAATGAAACAGGGATATCAATTAGTGCATCTATACCCACCTAAAATATGAATATACAGTACTTTTTAAATGTATTCATTAAATAAGTTAGGCTGTATATCTTTCCTGCAGTGATTGCATTGCATACCTGCGTTCTGTGGGGCTTACCTTTGGGGCAGGACCTGCAGCAGTGCCCAGGCAGTAGAACGGGATTGCTGCAGGGCGGTTCGGGGCAGTCGTGTTTGATGTTCTTACAGCTCACCTTTCCAAACACCTTTCCACGATGATTCCTTTGCTGGAGAAAGACAAAAACCGAGACAACGAGCCATGAGAGCAGTTCCGTGCAAATAATAATAACTTTTATATTGGAACAGGTTTTCATGCCGTAAGTAATATGAATCGTGCTCTTCCAGACCTTGCTCTTGAAAAAAAAAAACAGTAGCTCATCAGTTCATCTGGTTACATACTGGAAGATCATATTATAAAGCAATAATGGTGTGTCCAATTCCATGCATGATTACACAAGCGGTATATACATATGTATATACACACACACACACACACACACACACACACACCTTGTTAACTCTGAATTGCACCTAATTACTATGAAGAATGGGAAGTAAATGGTTTTTCACATTTTTCTATGGACGCTTCCTATCATGCGCGCGTTGCGTATTCGGCAGCCCAACACCCAATAATCAAGTGCTTAATGGGGAACAATTAGAATCACTTGTAGTGTCCCATGCCTCACCCCAGATGGTAACTTTAAACTATTCAGTAATGTAGAGAATTAACACTTTTGCTTTGTTATATTTGTTGGATTCAATACTTTTCTTTTTTATTTATCCCAGGAAGTTTCAATCGTTATTTTATTTTACTAACTTTCTTCTCATTGCTTGGCAATAATAATAATAATAATAATAATAATAATAATAATAATAATAATAATAATAATAATAATAATAATAAAGATGTTGGTTTAAGTTCACATACCGATTCACAGTGACACACCACGCAGTGCATCACCCCGAACGGCTCTCCAAGGTCGGGGTGCCAAGTGTCTGCAGGTGCATAAAACTTTCCTCCGAATGAGCAGCCTAGAATACAGAAAAATATATCCAAATGAGTTTTGTGGTTTTCGACTCCATTTCCTTCATTTGGACAAATGATTAACCCACACCACATCTAAACACAATTCTCCACGATACTGGCAAACCAGTGCCTTTCGAGGACAGCAAAAATACCATCATCAATATATACATTACAGTAATACTTTAACAACCCCCTCAATACAGAGACGGTGAGAAGCTGTTTATTAGAACAAGAGGTGTCTGGACGTCTTGAATACGTGCACCTAGCAGTGGAGGAGCGAGCCTGCTCGGGTTTTGAACACATGCACCTGGCAGTGGAGGAGCGAGCCGGCTCGGGTTTTGAACACATGCACCTGGCAGTGGAGGAGCGAGCCGGCTCGGGTTTTGAACACATGCACCTGGCAGTGGAGGAGCGAGCCGGCTCGGGTTTTGAACACATGCACCTGGCAGTGGAGGAACGAGCCGGCTCGGGTTTTGAACACATGCACCTGGCAGTGGAGGAGCGAGCCGGCTCGGGTTTTGAACACATGGGAACATGGCTGGCTCGCGGTGCCTATGGCAGCATTGTTGATTTGATATTGTGCGGTTGCCTTAGCTGCCAGTACTAACAAGCTGGTTCTTATTATTGTTGCATTAAGTAACTATTTCAGACAGTCAAGACAAGTAAATGCTGGGCTGAAGCGCACAGTACTGTTGCAGCAACATTTGAAGTAAATCACTTTTTGGCAACGTACCCATGTCTCAAGACAGCAGAAAGAGAAGCAGTGGTGGAAATGTTATCGATTACGTTTCCAGGATCAAAGGCGGGTTGTTATTTGAACGTTACATACTGTAACCCATGAATCATACAAGTGTTTTTGTCTAAAAAAAATCTTACCCCTAGCCTAATATAGTCCCTAAACACAGCGTATTGATGCATTCTGTCTGTCAAAATGGGATGGATAAAAAAGCAAACATAAGCTGTTCTGCTCGATTACTGTATTCAAATACATTTTCAAACAGGGAAATACAAAGTAGCCGAAAACACATAAGTAGTATACTTTGAATGTAATACTTTTTAGATTACGGTTGAAAGCTAGACAAATGTTGTGAGTCACTCATTACAAAACTCTGTTTAAATTAAGAAGAAACCCCGTGCTTCCTGTTTCATGGCGCAAATTAAAATAAGTAAACGCGAAAAAATGCATGACTCATTGTCAAGTCTGAAGGAGGGAAGCAGTCTGTAAGAGCAAGCTATCCATATACGGGTAAATGTACGTGAATCTCACCTGACATTCCTTTCGACTGTCGAGGCTCCGACTCTGGTTGAATTGGCAACGCAGCGGATTTGAGCCGAGAAGCTTGTCCCGAACCTAGCCATCCGAAATTCAGCAGCAGGACTACCACCAGGGTGCAAGTCTTCATTTCTGTGCCGCCGTATCCAGACACAACCCCGATACAAAAAATCCTTACTTACAGAGAAGACAACAGTGGCACCACAGAGTACTGGTCTAGATGGATAAATGTGCGTAAAAAAGATCTATCTATCTATCTATCTATCTATCTATCTATCTATCTATCTATCTATCTATCTGTGAAATGCCTAGAAATCCTTAGGCACCCGACAATAAAAGCAAAGGCACGTGAATAACCCTTAAAGAATTACAGATACACATACATCTAATACTATCCGTTTCTCGGTATAAGCAGTAGGCTGAAGAATCCGAGCTCTGTCATAAATCGTTTCTGACACGAGGGAGTCATTCGGCTTTTATATGATCTTGACCAGGAGATTCTGTCATCAAAGCCAACAAAAGCCTCACAGCCAGCCCTAATCACGAAGGGGGTATTCAAATCAGCTCATAGGAGTATGATTAGCAGACACAGCTTGAGTTCACTCCTTCTCACCAAACCTCGGGAGAAAAGTGTTAAAAAAAAAAAACAGAATGAAAACCAGACGGGCACTTACTGAAAAACAAAACTGTGAAGGGAGGTCTCTGCGTTGAGCTCATCCACTGTATTCAGCTCTGTTTATGCACAATAATATTGTTTCATGAAGAGATTGCAAGTACAGAAGTGCCATGGCTTGCATATTCTGTAACTCACCCCAGGCTGGACTCTCACACAATCCAGTTATTTTGTTTATTACTTTCCATAAGGTATGCAGTGATGATTTGAAATTACCATCAAATAATAAAACATTAAAGACTGCTCCTGACCTAAAGGAGATCACAGCATGTTTTGTCCTGGTGCTAAATTGCAACATAGCTTTTAAATTAACATTTGAAATTGTTATTTTGTTTGCATTTATCAACCATGTTATAATATTGTCGAACGGCAATATTTCACAGTAAAAATGACTAGAACCCCGTGTAACTGAAGCCTGTATATATTATAACGTGCTGATAAACACAAAGGGAATTTGAAATGTGAACAGCTTTGCATGGTCCAGTTTGAAAGTGTATTCTTTCAATCGAGACAGACCGAACTTACAATATGAAGGGTTTATCAAGCTGGTTTAAGAAGGTTATTGTGAGACACCGGCCAAGTGTCATAACACCTTTCCAGAGCAGGTTCATGAAACTGAAACTGAGATCTCACAATAACTACATGATGAATTAACAATACACCTCGAATATACAGGTACTGTTGCTCCATAGAAGCGGTATCGTTCAAAAGTAGATTATACTGGAAAACATTTGGAACTTAACAAAAACGAAACATCTCATTTTTAATTTGAATGCAATTTCTTCTACACACCTGAGGTTACGGGACACACACACACACACACACACACACACACACACACACACACACACACACACACACACACACACACTACACATATCTATACAGAATGTACATTTCACACAGCTAGAAACATCTACAGACTTTGACTCATTAAAAGAATGTCTGGTTAACCAAACTCTATAAGTGCTTGCGGGCGTTCCAAGAAGAACCATCAGAGTCGAATTAGGGGTTTAATGCTTCCATGTGGCTCCAAATTTGAAACATCAGATTTTTGGACCGCTTAGAACTCAGGGCTCAGTGTAAAGGATTCATTCTTTATATATTCAAAACAAAATAAGAGTTTCAGAGACAACCCACATGTTGAATAAAGTTTATTATTATTATTATTATTATTATTATTATTATTATTATTATTATTATTATTATTATTATTATTATTGCGCGTCTAACGTGTATTCTCGGCTATAGGACACTTGAATTGATTGCCATTTCTATAGATTCAAATTCGATCTATCCTACTATATACCTACTCAGTAGAGATAATAATGGTTTGTTCTTCGTTTAAATGATCGATATCTATTACAGGCCTACCTTTACACATTTGTATTTGTTTCATTTCCCATACTTGTTGCGTAATTATTAACTATGTGAGTGACTTCGCTTTAATTTAACGCGTTACTCAGTTAACCCAATTGAGAACATGTCTACCCTTTCTCTTATTTCTTTCTTTAATTCCACTCATGGGTAACCGCCCCACTCGCTCCGGCCCCCGCTCTCTCGCCGTCCTGCCGCTCAATGCCCTGGACAGGCCCGCTCGGTCGGGGTCTGCACACCCACGGATCTCCGGCAGCACTTTCAATTCCTTCCCTGTATTCTCATTCAGGATTCCCTAAATAAAACTAATAAAAAGCCTTTATGGGTCTCTTTTAACAGATATCGCAGGCAGGGTTTGCAATGCATAGGGCATGAAGGGGGCACGCATCATCACTCAAACGGAGAACAGTGACAAACTCCGGATCTTCATCCGAAATGCAAAACCCCCCAAAACCAACCCTGCAATAAAAACCCGCGCGTTCAATAACACAAGAGAGAAAGCGCTTGTTCGGCATCTCTTAGATTCATTGCAAAGAAGTCCATAAACCTGACAACTGTTTATTCTTTTCATGTCGCTGACCTTTTTTTTATACATCTACGGCCACACATTTTGCATCGCCCTATAGAAGTAACCATTCTTCATAAAGCTTCATAAAGTCGAATGAAGCCTGCTGAATAATGTTACGTAAGCATACTGAATTACACACCGCTTTGTAAATTTCCAATTAACAAAAAACTGATAAAAAATGTGAAATCTAACATTAAAATACTGTACTATTGGCTTCCAGCACTTTTGTGATATCATTTTGTAGTTTCTTTGATCTAAAATAAAATATCTAAATTATGTTCATATAGTTTTTTTTTAAGTATGTCTCAATGCTAAAATTCTAGGTGATGCTAAACTCTCGTCCAGCGGTACATTCCCAGATGCTGCTGCATACGGTTTGTAATATGGATACAGAGCCACACGTCCTGATTTTTTCTTTTGTTTTCGCCTCTTAATTTGATGTGTTGTTTGAATGTGAAATACTTCCTTTTCTAATTTACCCATTGTAGGATGTGTGGTTATGCAAACCCGCTGAATCGCGTCTAGGGTCGAATTTTTGCACTTATTAAACCCGAATAGGGCGAATGATCGCGTGTTTGTATTTAATCATGAGGTGATAACTGGTGGTTTCGGTCCATAGGAACAGCCATTCATTAGAGACCTGGGAAACAAATCACCCGTTAAGGTTAATATACACGTTTTCAAATGATACGAATCGTTCAGCATAATGTGCGCATATAATAGGGTACTTTGTGTATTGCTTTGCAGCCTAACGGATCACACGCAGACGCTCCATCACACAACTTAATACAAATACAAAATAAACAATTAGCAATTAACAAAACAACACCGAATATTATTCATGTAATGTGAATCAGTTCAGTAGACTCGTTTCCACACAGTGCACCAGCTTCACTCAATCGATTTCTGCATTCACATAGCTAGTTCCTCGTCTTGTTTATTTCAGTATTTTATTATTTGAAATGGTATTTTAGCAGAGGTAAGAAATCTTCACCAAGCCACGGTAATGCATGTACTGAATCTACTCCTCGGTCTTCGTTTCAACCTTTTCTTAAATGATTCATCCTCAAAGGAGACTAGTCCTGTATTTAAAATCAGATCAATATACCTTTAGCAAATAATCAAACGCAAATACATTCTAGTTTGAAATGTTTTAGGCGGATATATGCCCCAAATCGATTATGTGCTATTTTTAGAGAGTTCGTATACAATTTCCATATAATTCAGTATTATTGTTGTTGTTGTTGTTGTTAGTAGTAGTAGTAGTAGTAGTATTGTAGTAGAGCTCAGGGTACAATACGGGGGTACACACTGAAATATATACTGGAAAGGGTTAGGGTACAGGGTCAGGGTTAGAGTTTGCGCTGAGATCACGGAATTCTCAGGCTAAACACACCTTTCAGAGTTTAAATCTTTACAGGGCTATGGACTCATTTGTGCGGGTCTAGAAGTAGTTATTAACCCGTATCACAGCATTACTCTTCTGCAAACAACCGTTTAGTTTGAGCGATTAGCGGAAGGCGGAGGTTAAACTACAATATGGACTTGGTGTAGTATCGACCATAAACCAATCCCTCTCAATAGAACTCTGGTTACTTTCTTTCTTTCTTTCTTTCTTTCTTTCTTTCTTTCTTTCTTTCTTTCCGTTTTTTTGTGTAGTTTGTTGAGAAGAAATAAGACTTAGGCAGACTTACAACCCATTCAATATAGACTATAATAAAATAAAATAAATAATATATATATATATATATATATATATATATATATATATATATATATATATATATATATATATATATATATATATATATATATATATATATATATATATATATATATATATATAGTGTTTTCCCCAAGTCTGTCAGATTGCAGAGCATCCTGTTGGTTGGTGGGATTAGTTGAAAGCTGCGGTTGTGATGTAAATGACCCTTTCTACACGGGGGCTGGGGGCTGGGCTTCGCAGACAGCTGTGACCGGGCCCGCACTTGACAGTCAAGCCGTTCAAACACACCGGCAGCTGGGGGCAAATATTTGAGGCGAGGCTTTACGAAAATGTGCCTTCTGAAGACTCGCATCCGTCCTCTATACCTGAGACCTGATCCTCTGTGAAACTCAAATAAGAGGGGATGGGATGAATATTGCTATGGTCTGTAGTACTGTACTCATTTTTCATCTGGTGTCTTCTTTAAGGTCACCCGTTTGTCTGCTTGACTTCGTTTCTTACAGCGTTACCCTGAGAGTTCTTGTATTGAAGGTCCGAATGAATATACTTTTACATTGTGTTCCACAGTGTACAATACATCGCACCTGTTTGCTTGTAGTTGTAATGTACCCCCATTTGAAATGCAATGCCCGAATGGATAATGAGAAACAACTCGTTGCGCTGTTGGACTCCTCCGAACTTGTACTTAACATTCAAATGCTTCACAGCAAGCCTGTGACAAAACATGTTTTGTAACCGATTTTAAACACATTTGACTTCTTGTTTGTAAATGTAGGCTTTTTCAAACGTACAAAAATTGGCCAAATAAAAATGATATACATATGAAGGGTACTAGTCTCGCTTGGTTTACGCGCTATTTAGTGTGTGGGGGTAGATTATTAAATCAGACAATCTGATGGCAAAAACTAAAAGGGGCTTATCTTTGTGAAATGACGTTTATATAAAAATCATTTTAAAGCATTTTTTTTACACAGCACCCAAGGCGTCTCGTTTTTACAAACTGCCTCTGTAACAGACGCGCTAAATGCAGCTGGGATATTTATAGTTCTGCAAACCAGTCATGGATCCGTTTGCAACAAGCGATTCCAATGAGCACTAACATATCGATGTGGTGTAATAGACATGTAATACATCGCTTTACAGAGGGTGTCTCTGACCATAGCTGTGACTTACACACGGGGCGTTTAAACGAACAACAGTCAAAAGTGTCATTCGTTCGATGACAGTAAATTGGAAAGCATTTGGAAGTTATCTTGCAATGTTTAAGGAATCACTGTCCACGCCGACGGCAAACAAAGGAAAGACCGTTAGATCCGTTGAAAGGGTGATTCGCAGAAGAAACACGGAGATGAGACTGAGGCTTCAGATATGAATAATGATGCATTATGTGTGTGTAATTATCCGGAGCCTTCCTTACTGTTCAAAAAATGTGCTTAAAATGCGTTAAACATTTCTGTCGCATTTAGACATATATTGGCCAAAATATTCAGCTTTCCAGCTACTTTATAATATGTCATTAAATAATACTAATCATTTTAAAAGGTCATTCTCTTAAGGGTGCTTCAGGTATTCAGGTATCAGGTGTTCAAGACAGATTTCCACTGATAAGAGATCCATAGCTCTCCATGGGTTCGTGTATCGAGATACATCGATAAAGATCTGGCTTGCTGAGTCTATGGGGAGCTCCATGAGAAACTCAGCCCATTGCTATCATTAACATTAACAATAATAATAATAATAATAATAATAATAATAATAATAATAATAATAATAATAATAATAATAATAATAATAATAATGTTGGTCAGCATGGTCCTATGTAAAGGCTACTTCACTGTTAATTCCTTGGGCAGTACTCCTGTGGCTGAACGCAAAAGCGAACCCACAGCTGCTAATTAATTGGAGCAATGACTGAAGTGAGACTGGACCCAATATGCATGCAAATTGGGGAGTATACCCCGCATCTATGTTTATTTTTGTAACTAATGTTTGCAAACAATTTGCAATTGTGAAAAGAGAACAAGAGGCAGGAGTGGCAATTAGAAGGAGGCGTGAAGTGCGGACTACACATCCTTTATCAGAAATGATTTCCTAAATCTCAGAGGACAATGAATCCAATCCTGTTCTGAGATAACGACTGGTTTATGTCGTGTAATTAGCGGCCATTGGCAGTTATTACACGCATTAGCAGTACAGAGAAGATAAACTCTCTGTCATCACTATATTACAAATCTATACATCTTAAAAACAGTGGCTGGTTTAGCGGGACCAAACAGTTTCGGTTCAAAAAGCCACCACCTAAATAACGGTCCACACAGATTTAGCATACTGTTTAAGCCTCGTTTTTTTCAAACACAGTTTTGTTTCAGACAATGCACTTGATAATCTGTGGAAATATGAATTTGACTCTCGCCTGGTATAATTAGGCAGCTTGCTGGTGGCGTTGATGCCTCGCTCCTTATGTGGGCAGCATTCTGTTCTGATACGGTTTGGTTTGGGCAGTTCATTTATTTGACTTGCAATTTATTTTAGTTAAATGATTAGACGTGCGCACTCATGAGAATACAGGCACGCACATGCAAACACGTGCCATAAAGACGGCGCCTCCTAATTTTTTAATAATTTAAAATCTATTACGGTCCTGTATCTCAGCGAGGCGGGTCTGGTACAACATTAGTTTCCACTCATTAGAACCCCAAATCACCTTTGAAGATCTCTGTTGTTTACGCTGCAGAAATGACTTACACACTTGTTTTTGGTTTTCTGTCTGCGTTATTAATGTGTATCCTTTCATCCCGCGCCGCCAAGCATGCAGCTGGCCCGGCATCGCAGTCTCATTGGCACCGGGATCGAAGGCCGGGGGCTTCGATTCACGCTTAGGTATTCCAATAGTGCCCGGCAAAGTGGCTCGATAATGTTCAGTCTCCACTGGTCGCTGGATTCGAATCCCTGCCGAGACACAGCGACTGATTCAGCGCTAGACCATGCAAACTTGGTAACATGCTCTGTGCTTGTTTTCCTCTGATAACCATATAAATAATGTTTCAGTAGAATGGGCCTAAATCGCTGTCAAGTTTCCTGTTTGCATGGACAGCGACCAGAATAGACTGTTCTTGGAAGAGAAACAATGCGGTATGAAATCATTTGTGTTTTTCTAGCTGTCAGAATCTCTCTCTCTCTCTCTCTCTCTCTCTCTCTCTCTCTCTCTCTCTCTCTCTCTCTCTCTCTCTCGTTGTGATGGTTCTTATTGCAATTACTAATTATTATTATTATTATTATTATTATTATTATTACGCCACCTTGGGAATTTCGCCCAAATAAATAGTTTTTGTAAAACACTTTTATAATGTGCACGGCCAGGTTCCCCGAATTGCAGACCCCTTTCAATTAAATGAAGGTAAGCAGAGATGAGTAAAGTTTTAAAATATTTCAATAATTTATTATAAAAGCAAAACACTTTAGAATTTAAAAGACAGAGATTAACGGCAAAATAATATTGCAAATTAAGCACTTTACATAAGTGCAGTACAAGAATTCGCCACCAGAGGCCCACATCAGCTTGGATTCAAGGAGATGAATATTTTAGTTTCAAGTGCCGCAGAGAATATACAAAGTATAAGTGCCACAAGGCGGACAGGGGTTAGCAGTGCTATTCAAATGAGAACAAAGTGAAACCAACTACAAACCAAAATAAAAATGTGCAAACAGACTCGTGGTAAAATAAAAGGGTGAAATAATAAATCAATCCAAATCAAACAAAACCAGAGTGATCAACATCGAATACATTAAATATATTAGCTTACCCCTTCCTCGTATTTACCAATACCAAAAGAAAACAAAATTGTATAAAATAAACGCGAAAGAAACAGCATTTGACAATTGCCAATGCCAATTCATAGGAATGTCTGCGCTACATTTAAAACAGGTTACCTCGGGAGTTCTTTAACTCGCTCTACAGTTACCGCTGCAGATGTCACACTGAGACACCGGAACATGCCTTCAACACAGCTAAGACTCGCTTCAAACAGTAGTTAGCTACCCCGGCTTGCGACAAAAATGACTGAGCAATCCACTGAGCAAGCCGAGACGCTAGCTTACATGCACAAAGAGTGCTAACGAGCGCTTAAGCAATCATGAAACCAGTCTCACCTGTTACATTATTGTTATTATTATTGTTGTTGTTGTTGTTGTTGTTGTTGTTGTTGTTGTTGTTGTTGTTGTTGATATGTCTGTGTTAAGATCTTTCACTTGAGTTCAGGAGCTGCTTTTCAGTTTCTTTCCTGCCATAGACACATATAACAGAAGCAGATAAACTAAAGTGTGTTTGTATAATTAAAAGCCAGCGTCATCTAGTGACTAGCTCCTTTAGATACAAGTATCTTGTTGTGATTCTGGCAATATACAGCTGTGCACTAGATGGCGCTGGCGCTTACTAATATAAAGTCACTTTGGCTGATCTAGCCTATACTGTACGTCTATGGCAAGCATAGAAAAGACGAGCAGCTCCAGAAATCAGGTGAAAGCAGCTGAACACAGACTAGAAACGAATGCAGTGTTAGCAACTGCAAATATAACAAAAATGAAAGAGCACTAAGAATAATAACAAATTTAAAAAAATCAAATAGATGTTTGTAGTTACAATGAAATATTTTGAAGTCAAGTAATGTGTTTTATTTATATTTTAATTGGTCAGAAAGCTGTATTTGTGCTGGCCGCACTGTTTTGAGTTTTTTTTTTTTTTTTTTGATTGGTTTATCACTGAAGCACTGCAGTGCATCACACTGAGCGCTGGACACTCAGCCGCCCTTTACAAATGCACATTTCCAGAGCTGGCACCTCGGAGCCTGTGTCTTGTGAAACATTAACCGGGAGCGGTTTCTCTTTGCCTTTTCGTATGCGTTTAACTCTGAATGGAGAGGAGGGGGTCGCTGCTCTAAATCAATGCGTGTGCAGTTTTCTGCTCTGGGAGAAACATTTACAAAGTCTCTTCTGTACTGTATGGTTGTTGTTTTATTATGTTGAGGAAGTTCGTGGTGGCGGTGATAAGAAGTTTTGACTAATCCCTGTCTTTCAGACGTGTGTCTGTGTGACTGTGTCGTAGCTTCGCTGTGGGAGACAGGAAGGTCGAAGAGTAATTTGGGGATTGATGATAAGATCACATCGTGTTTTAACAATAATATATGAGAAAACATAAAGGCTGACGCGTTGAGAACATTTTGCGCATAGTCAGGGACACAGCTTTCTCTTTTCCAATCCCTCGCAGTATAAATGGAAATCAGACCTGGAAGCGGGAATGACGGCTCGGTGGTTCGGGGAGCGGGTTATGGAGTTAAGTAGTAAGTGTGGATTTTTTTCCTTCTTTTTATACATATTGTAGAGGGTGTGACTGCAGCTTTTTATTATTATTATTATTATTATTATTATTATTATTATTATTATTATTATTATTATTATTATTATTATTATTATTATTATTATTATTAACATTGCTGTTTATTTTTAAGTATTTAAAATGTAACTAAATACTTTTTGATGTTCATGAAGCTATATTCTGTACCGCAGATATCTTCTTTAAGAGAGCGATCTTTAAATTACTTTAATGATGTAAGAGCGCTGTGAATAGGTAGTATATCACAGTTGTTCAATTCAGTGCGCTTTGCATCATGTTGCCCGATTTGTAAAATTGCTTCTTGCACGAATGGACAATTTCTAGAGCTGGGTTGCGGGTTAGGCTGCTCAATAGAAGCGCAATGCATGTGTAATCCTGGGTTGCTTTGTGAATATACGTGTCTGTGTATTTAAAAGTTCGAGTGTGGGAATAATTAACTGAGGGTCTTGTGTGAGTGTGTGTGCGACAGAGAGAAACAGAACTTGATCACGCGGTGCCGATGTAGCGGGAGAACCGGCACCCCATGAGACAGTGCGGGCCGGTACAGTCAGTGACCAAACGCGCCACTGAGAACAACATTGCATGATATAGTGCATCCCCTTCCTTTATCAACGGAAAGGTGTGTTTAAAATCAAAATATCTCAAGAACGCATTATGTACTATTCACGTATTAAATAGTAATTCATCTTCAAATATCTCAAGAACGCATCATGTACTATTCACGTATTAAATAGTAATTCATCTTCAAATATCTCAAGAACGCATCATGTACTATTCACGTATTAAATAGTAATTCATCTTCAAATATCTCAAGAACGCATCATGTACTATTCACGTATTAAATAGTAATTCATCCCCTTTATTTTGATGCTATGCATGTCCTGATCTGACTCAAGAGAAGGGAAATAGACTCTGGTACACGAGCACGATGGGGGCACACCTTTCCGCTGTTGAATTGTTTAACGATTATATTTGTGTGAACTTGATAATGTTTTTTTTCATTTCAGCAAAATATAATAAAATGTGAATCTTATGTGTACATGCAGTACTTAATAGACTTCATACGGTGTAGTCGAGTTCAATTTTAGGGACAAGCACATTGGGAGTCAGTAAATATTTATGTAAAGAGTGAAGTGCGTGTTCAAAGCGTAGGCAGCTATCAAACACCTGAGGCACGGGCCTCGGTAAAAATCATACAAAATAATTCTTTATCTGCTTTGCTGCAAAATGAAATGCATTGCATCGCGCGTTGTGTGCATACATGAATGCCACGTCCCGCTGATATCTGTAGTCTCTGTGCTTTTCAACATCTTTACTGTGTATTTACTTATGTCGCGTGATGGATGTGTGTAGTAGGCTACTGTCTTTATTTCAATTTAATATCGCTATTTAAAATATATCGTTCCTGGGTTTTGTTTTTGGGGTTTTTTTCCGACGAATGCACCTGCCTTTAAATATGTTTTATGCCGACTCTGTTTTTATTAAGAAGTAAAACGGTTAACTTTTAAGACTTCTTTATACTCCAGCGAATACTTTAACTGGCAGACCGCGGTAAAGTTAGCTTGACTTTCGATACTCGTTTGATATTCGACTCACGCTAACCCGACATGATTGAAAATGGCTGTATCTCCCCAACCACAGCAGCTAGAGTGATCAAACCAACTTTAATTTAAAGGAGGCCAGTTGTGAATGTTTCACAGCCTCTGTTTTACATGTGAAGCCAAAGAATAATTTGTGGAAAATAATAACATACCGCATACATGTCCTGGCATTAATGAAAAGGCTTTATATCCCTAACCACAGCCTAACCCTAACCTGTCGTGTTAGAAATGTATAAGTAAAAAAAATGAATTAAGCTTATTTTGTCATTATCATTGTTCCATGATTAAGAAACTGAGATGGTTTAATGATGCTAATTACAACATTAAAGGCAGGCGGAGCGCTCAGAAGGAAAACTCGACAACCAGGAACCCTAAATATTCCATGGAGGGATCGAATTTTGAAAAGTGAGGAGGGGGAAACGTTTTTTTATAGGGGGGCTAGATTTCAGAATGAAAACCCATAATCTATGACAATTAGTTCGGTGGGACCATTTTTCGCGTGACACCGGCACTCAGCACTCAAAATGTTTAAACTCCTACTGATTGTTAATGAAATACATGTATGTTAGTATTACTATGTTTGTGTATATCGTTTGCTTTTAAGAATTATCTATTTAAAAAAAAAAAAAGTATTAGGGCATACCGTATTTTTTTTGTTGTCAGAAATAGTTTGCGTTGTAAAAAAAAAAAAAAAAAAAAGGAAACAAACACAGAGAAGGATTACCCAACCGTTACATCTTAAAAAAAAAAAAAAAAAACTTGTTAAGATGTAAAAATATATTCAAACGTGAAGTTGCCTGCCATGGAAATCACGTGAATTGTTTACATTACTAATACAGTGTGAAAAAGCAGGATGCGGAACAACCCATTTATTAATAAAAAAAACAACATATTTTATTAAAAAAGTAAACAGTTAAATGCAAATATTAATATACTGTAAGTAGGGGTTCACTGCACAGGATGCAGTTTCTCGAATACATGTGCAAAAGTGAATCCCCTTTACGACACATAACGTGCGCATGCGTGTTAAAGCCAACGGCGCTGAAGGGATGAACTGTCTCATGGGGTGAGGTTTCCCATGCTACACCGGTAATGAGTAAACACACCCAGCACCCGAACCTGACACAGGTGTGTTGAGTGCAGAAGAAATAGTAAGCAAGTGGGAATGGGCGTTCTTACAAGAGCCACACAGATGAAAAATAAGCTCAGAAGTTTGGAGGTCTGGAACCAACTCCCCAGTAATGTTGCTGAAGCTGACACCCTGGGATCCTTCAAGAAGCTGCTTGATGAGATTCTGGGATCAATAAGCTACTAACAACCAAACGAGCAAGATGGGCTGAATGGGGCCTCCTCTCGTTTGTAAACTTTCTTATATTCTTAAGTCTGTGTCAGGTCTTACTTGTCAGAGAGTGGACGATGTTTTTTTTTTTTCTTTTGCTGCAAACCTGTCAGTTCACTTTCGGTTTCTAAGACAGTTCCATGTAGTTGATATGAGAGCAAGCTGGGCAGTGCCATTATAACCAATCTAAAGGAAACACAAAGATCAGCAATAGACCCCGATGGGGCTGTGCAATGCTAATGACTTTCTTTCTCAAAGCCTTGGTAAGGACCTATTCCCTGAACACAGCTTCTAGCTAGAGGACAATTACATGACTCAACACCACAAAATAAAAGCTGCTTTGTATTCTTCACTGAATTGCCACCCGCACCCCTGTAATCCATCACTGTGGAAGTGAACCTTAGGAGGGTTATACAGCAAGGCTTTGAAGAGCTCTCGCTCACCTCTCTTAGTTTCACGTGGACTCTGTGAAGTCTCCTGATCATTGTTTAGTTTCACGTGGACTCTGTGATGTCTCCTGATCATTGTTTAGTTTCACGTGGACTCTGTGAAGTCTCCTGATCATTGTTTAGTTTCACGTGGACTCTGTGAAGTCTCCTGATCATTGTTTAGTTTCACGTGGACTCTGTGATGTCTCCTGATCATTGTTTAGTTTCACGTGGACTCTGTGAAGTCTCCTGATCATTGTTTAGTTTCACGTGGACTCTGTGAAATCTCCTGATCATTGTTTAGTTTCACGTGGATTCTGTGAAGTCTCCTGATCATTGTTTAGTTTCACGTGGATTCTGTGAAGTCTCCTGATCATTGTTTAGTTTCACGTGGACTCTGTGAAGTCTCCTGATCATTGTTTAGTTTCACGTGGATTCTGTGAAGTCTCCTGATCATTGTTTAGATTCACGTGGACTCTGTGAAGTCTCCTGATCATTGTTTAGTTTCACGTGGATTCTGTGAAATCTCCTGATCATTGTTTAGTTTCACGTGGACTCTGTGAAGTCTCCTGATCATTGTTTAGTTTCACGTGGACTCTGTGAAGTCTCCTGATCATTGTTTAGTTTCACGTGGACTCTGTGATGTCTCCTGATCATTGTTTAGTTTCACGTGGATTCTGTGAAGTCTGATCATTGTTTAGTTTCACGTGGACTCTGTGAAGTCTCCTGATCATTGTTTAGTTTCACGTGGATTCTGTGAAGTCTCCTGATCATTGTTTAGTTTCACGTGGATTCTGTGAAGTCTCCTGATCATTGTTTAGGACTCGGTGAAGTCTTGGGTGAAGCCGCTACAGCCCGAGGAGGTAATGAATGTGCCAGGCTCCCAGTTTACTGAAGATACTGGCAAGACCTGACCTCAGCATAGCAGAACTGGCCGGGATAACTTTTGGAGCCAGATCTCTAAAATGTGAAAACCAACATACTATAACACTAACACAGCTAGTATTAAAATCCTGCTGGTATGCATTTTAACAATGTAAACTATAATTGATTGGAACCTGAATTGTTAAAGGACTGATAGCGAAGGCTTTCAAATGAACGTTCCTAACTGGTGTTAGCATTGTCAACCCCATGATCTTGTACGTGCTGATTCTCCCACACTCTCACTACGTGTTTACGCTGCGCACCTCCATGCTTCCCATAGACGCATGCAGATCAGTGGAATGGTAGCCTTGGCAGAGCACTGATTTTCTCTTCCCCGTCACTGTCACTGCAGTACCTGGCAACGCGCACTTCCTTTGTACCTGGCAGCAGGAACAAACACAGCTGTGTTTGGAAAGTGAAAGCGTTGTGCTAAAGTTGTGACACCCATCACACAAAATACATATTAACTGAGTCCAGGCATTACAAATGTGTGTCTAAGAATAAAAAAAATACAGTTTAAAAGTATGTTTGCTGTTTTAAGTCCTGGTTTTAGGAAACGTTGACCCTTTAAATGTGTTGGAGGACCTTGGCCTTTTTAAACCCTGCACTTATACACTTTGACACGGCACCTTTTCCTGTTTGGGAGTTCCTTCTGTTTTAGTGTCTGCTGAAGGTTTGCCATGGGATATTTAAAAGTGTTCAGGTTTGCTAGACAGATTGTGTTTTAATGTAAAACTGCATTAAGTTAGAAAGTTCAATACGTTTGACTAGCTTTTGTTTTGTTAGTAGGTTTAAAATATTTTCTTTCTATTAAGCAACTTTGCTGACACTTATTTTTTTACCTTGCCTTTTGCCTGGAAAAAAAGCCATTGTTTGTTTCTAATTTGACTGCAAGCCGTTTCGTCTTGTGGATTTTTTGCAGCTGCACGGAACCTACGGACAGCCACGCAAACCGATGAGATCGAACCGATTATTATTATTATTATTATTATTATTATTATTATTATTATTATTATTATTATTATTATTATTTTCTGACTTGTTTATGACACCCATCGTTTTACTTACTATATTTTTTGCTTTGGATTTCAAATATGTTTGGATATTTTTTGTGCACTACTACTTCAGCAGTTTTTCTATTGGATTATTTTTTTCGTGAGTGGGTTGCAGGACTGTTATGTACGGGACCCTGCATCTACTCACTGTTATGCGGGTGGAAGGCAAAAGTGATGTGTCAAGGATTATTGCTTTCTTCTCCACTTGGCCCTTACCTGTGCCTCAGTCATTTTATTTATTTTGTAACCCTGTTCGGTGCTCGCTGGTCTGATATTTCCCTGGTTTACTGGTGTTTATAAAATTACACTGATAACAAGTATTCCAGTTTTGTTTGTGGTAAAATTGAACTGTTTGCAATCAATGAAACTAGCAATCCTATTCTTGAATATTGGGTTGGTCGTTTGGTCAAAGGTTGTTTTTGTTACAAATTGAAGCTTTGGACGGGGTGGGCTTTCAGGCTGTTTACCGACCGCTATACTGGGGAATCGGTCACTACTGAATTCTGCATGACAATATCGATAGGTAAATATTGGAGTAGCATTGCAACACACTGTTTTACTTTTGCTTAACATACAGTGGCTCACCATAGCTGCAGGCATATTGTTTTCTTTAAGCAGCCTCATCTCTCTCTCTCTCTCTCTCTCTCTCTCTCTCTCTCTCTCTCTCTCTCTCTCTCTCTCTCTCTCCTATAATCTTTATTTTTTTATATAGTGCCTTTCATAGTTGACCACCACTACAAAGCGATTTACAGAGGTAGGCTGTGAACTGTGTATTATATGCAGAGTCACTTACAATAGGACATTGATTTAACATCTCGTCCGCAGGATGTGGCACAAGGAGGTTAAGTGACTTGCTCAGGGTCACACAGTGAGTCAGTCAGTGGCAGAGGTGGGATTTAAACCGGTGACCTTCTGGTTACAAGCCCTGGACTTTAACCACAGGACCCCACTGCCTCCTGTATATATTATATATATTATACACTGCTTAACTCGTCTCGCAGAACGTCATGGGATGCAATTAGATTAAAAGTTCGATTTCATTGAAGCAACTAAGCTCTGGTGAATGACTTGGCTGGTCCTTAATAAAATAAGAAAATGAATGAACGAGAGAAGGATATTTGGCCCACCTGAGCTCATCTCGTTCCTAGCAGCTGACTGACTCTTATCTTTGTAAAGTCGGGTCTTATAGGATCCCAGTGACTGTGTCTCAACCACATGACTAGGTAACCCATTCCATCCCCTCACCACTCTCTGTGTGAAGAAGAGTCTCCTTCAGCAACATGACTAGGTAACCCATTCCATCCCCTCACCACTCTGTGTGGAGATGTGTCTCCTCCCCTCTGTCCTGAGTCTGGCACCACTTGAGTTCCAGCTGTGTCCTGTGGTGCTGGTTTCTGTGCTGTGTTTACAGTATTGGTTCAGGTTAACTCCGTTAACTCCAGTTCGATTTTAAACACTTAAATCATGCTTCCTCCTTCTCTTTTCTTGCAGGACTTCTGCTGCTGGCAGCGATTCTGTTCCAAGCGCGAGAGATGCAGACGAGCCCCATTAACTTTGTGTGTAAACCTCGTGCCATGGAGGAGCAAATTGAAATGACGAAAGGCTTCCAGGATGCCTTGGTAAGATGAGGCAGTGAGCAGATTGCAGCTCTACTGGCAGGGGCCTCTTTGAGTTTCACAACTTTACTGGCCTTCACAAAACTGTTGCGCTAATGATGATTTGGAGTAAATAGCTTTGAGAATCCAGCCCATAATGTTGCTGAAAAGAAACTTTGAAGTAGTTTTCAAATAATCTTTACAAAAGCTAAAAAGGCAATGTTATGATTTTTTTGACCCCCTGATGTAACTCTGGCTGTGGTCCTGACCCCCTGATGTAATTCTGGCTGTGGTCCTGACCCCCTGATGTAACTCTGGCTGTGGCCCTGACCCCCTGATGTAACTCTGGCTGTGGCCCTGACCCCCTGATGTAACTCTGGCTGTGGTCCTGACCCCCTGATGTAACTCTGGCTGTGGTCCTGACCTCCTGATGTAACTCTGGCTGTGGCCCTGACCCCCTGATGTAACTCTGGCTGTGGTCCTGACCTCCTGATGTAACTCTGGCTGTGGTCCTGACCCCTGATGTAACTCTGGCTGTGTCCCTAACCCCCTGATGTAACTCTGGCTGTGGTCCTGACCCCCTGATGTAACTCTGGCTGTGGTCCTGACCCCCTGATGTAACTCTGGCTGTGGTCCTGACCCCCTGATGTAACTCTGGCTGTGGCCCTGACCCCCTGATGTAACTCTGGCTGTGGTCCTGACCCCCTGATGTAACTCTGGCTGTGTCCCTAACCCCCTGATGTAACTCTGGCTGTGGTCCTGACCCCCTGATGTAACTCTGGCTGTGGTCCTGACCCCCTGATGTAACTCTGGCTGTGTCCCTGACCCACAGAATCAATGCGGAATTCCCTCCTTGCTCCCGCAGAAAGTCACGCTACCAAATGTGGGCTTCCAGATGATGCAGTGGGAACAGAAATCCGTAAGTAATTTGGGAGCAATGGGTTACGGAATTGATCCTATTGATTTTAAAGTAAAGCACTTTCCAGTGAAAAGTCCAGCCAATTAATTGATCCAGTTTTGTGTTTGCTGACTGTCAGAGTGAAGTACAGAGGAATGAGATCATCTCTGCACTGACCATGCTCTTGGAGGCAGTGCAGGCAGCGAGGAGCGCACCTCAGTCCCACTGCGTTCACGCCCTGCTAGAGAGAGTTGTCCAGAACATCAAGAACATGGTCCTGATCCTGCACAGCCTGCCCCTGCCGGTGAGCATCACACTGAGCAAGCACAGCAGCACTGAGCAAGCACACCAGCACTGCCACACCAGCACTGCCACACCAGCACTGAGCAAGCACACCAGCACTGAGCAAGCACACCAACACTGAGCAAGCACACCAACACTGAGCAAGCACACCAGCACTGACACACCAGCACTGAGCAAGCACACCAGCACTGCACAAGCACACCAGCACTGCCACACCAGCACTGAGCAAGCACACCAGCACTGCCACACCAGCACTGAGCAAGCACACCAGCACTGCCACACCAGCACTGAGCAAGCACACCAGCACTGCCACACCAGCACTGAGCAAGCACACCAGCATTGCCACACCAGCACTGAGCAAGCACACCAGCACTGCCACACCAGCAGTGCCACACCAGCACTGAGCAAGCACACCAGCATTGCCACACCAGCACTGAGCAAGCACAGCAGCACTGAGCAAACACACCAACACTGCCACAGCAGCACTGAGCCAGCACAGCAGCACTGAGCCAGGACACCAGCACTGAGCAAGCACACCTACACACTGACCCACACAATGTGGAGCCTGCTGACCATGCATGTTACTGTACTGTGGTGTCACAGAGTGCAGACTCTTTGTTGTAGAGGAAGCCCATTCCTGCCTGGCTCTGCAGCTCATGCTGGGAAGTGAGAACACTGCAGGACCCCGGCCACCCCCACCCCTCTCTCTCCCTCCCGCCCACAGAGCACTGACCCTGGGGTCCCTGTCTCCACTCACTCCTGAATAACAGGATATAATAATAATACTGACATCCAGCGGCGTCACCCTGGATACTGAAAACAAAGCTCCTTCACAGTGCCCTCCTGTGTGCTGTACACTACATTACACTTAGTGTCATACAGGGCTTCAGATATCTCAGGTACGCCTGTCTGTCTGATTGATTGATTGATTGATTGATTCTGGTTGCAGGCAGCCGGAGCCAGTGAAGAGAAAGCACAGCTCCCTAAGAGCTCCCTGACCAGCAGCCTGCACTGTGTACTGAGACGCTACACCTCCCTGACCAGGGGCAAGCTGCAGAGCTTCACTAAAGAGACAGCCCCTGAGATCTGCAAGGGGCGGAGGAGATGACTCCCTGCCTGCCCCAGCGCTGGTGTGCAGTCCTGCATTCCTGTGGTTCCACAGACACTGCGATGTTGCATTGCTTTCATAAAGCAACACTGACCTCATCTGGCCATGTGTAGCAACAACAGGAGAGGTGCAAAGTTGAGGCCAATGCAAGGAAGAAGGCGCTAAATGGAAGGAGAAAAAACGGTTCCAATCGCCGGCCAAGCCTACAGCATCAACAATGCATGATGGTATATACAATCAGATGCAGACAAACATGTTGAGGCTTATTGAGGTTCCTTCGGACTTGGCGGCAGGGTGCCAGCAGGCAAGGGGTGTCAGATTGCACTGCCTTGAATACAGCAAGCAAGGGCCAGGACCGCCTGGCAGGGCTGGAGTGGACCATGTGAAACAAACCCGGGATGAACTGGGGCAGGACCCAGGTGGAAACAAGGCTGTGTACAACTGGTCTGGATCCTGCCTGCGTGGAGCCCACAGAATGGAGCCTCTCAGACATCAGCAGCGTTAACTCCTTCAGCACTAGGTAACTTTATAGAATGACTACCCAAGGATAG
This sequence comes from Acipenser oxyrinchus oxyrinchus, assembly GCA_030684275.1. Lineage (NCBI taxonomy): Eukaryota > Metazoa > Chordata > Actinopteri > Acipenseriformes > Acipenseridae > Acipenser > Acipenser oxyrinchus. The sequence goes on from CM060254.1 coordinate 592,990, forward strand.
CAAATTAAATAGCTTCAGAGAGGGATACTGAAAAAGAAATACAAATAGGCATAGCTATACAGATATGTATTTTGGATTAGTTTCCTGGTCCGCTGTTTTGAGTGGAGTTCTCTTTCCTGCACTGCTAGAGCACTCTACAGTGTGGAGTTCTCTTTCCTAGACCTGTGTGCAAGTTTGCAGTGTTGAAAGAGTGAAGCATACATGTGTAACCTTCCCCCTCTGTAAACCTGCTTAGGGCTGTCTGTTCTGAGCTCAGGGCTGGTTCCATGTCTTTATACTTTGCTGTGGAAAGACCACTCCAAAGAGGTGCTGTGTATCCTGGTGTTAACGCTGCATTCTGCTGATCTTAACCCTTTCCCAACTATGGACAGATATTGCCCATATTAACCGGTTAATCCAAGTACACCTAAAGGTGTCTGCTGAGTTTGTATCACCCTGTGTAGGAGCAGCACCAGGCTCTCTGTGTTTTATCACATTCTTTTGCTGAAGAATGACATACTGCCGTGTCTCTTTCTGTCTGTGTAAATAGGGGGGGGTTTCAAAACTCTTTACTGCAAAGTGTAAATTACTATTTTTATTTCACAAAATGAAACATAAGCATGTTTTGAACCAGAATACACTGGAGAGGTGAAATAGGGAGTGTGAGTGTATCAGATAGCCCGTGAATTAGGCTTAGAAACTGAGAACGTCCTGTGCAGCTAATGAAAGAGCAGAACAGGTAAGAGTGAGGGGATTACTGTACGAACTGCAATCTCTTTAAATACAGAACCGGGTTAATGAAAGAGCAGAACAGGTAAGAGTGAGGGGATTACTGTGCGAACTGCAATCTCTTTAAATACAGAACCGGGTTAATGAAAGAGTAGAACAGGTAAGAGTGAGGGGATTACTGTGCGAACTGCAATCTCTTTAAATACAGAACCGGGTTAATGAAAGAGCAGAACAGGTAAGAGTGAGGGGATTACTGTGCGAACTGCAATCTCTTTAAATACAGAACCGGGTTAATGAAAGAGTAGAACAGGTAAGAGTGAGGGGATTACTGTGCGAACTGCAATCTCTTTAAATACAGAACCGGGTTAATGAAAGAGCAGAACAGGTAAGAGTGAGGGGATTACTGTGCGAACTGCAATCTCTTTAAATACAGAACCGGGTTGATGAAAGAGCAGAACAGGTAAGAGTGAGGGGATTACTGTGCGAACTGCAATCTCTTTAAATACAGAACCGGGTTAATGAAAGAGCAGAACAGGTAAGAGTGAGGGGATTACTGTGCGAACTGCAATCTCTTTAAATACAGAACCGGGTTGATGAAAGAGCAGAACAGGTAAGAGTGAGGGGATTACTGTGCGAACTGCAATCTCTTTAAATACAGAACCGGGTTAATGAAAGAGCAGAACAGGTAAGAGTGAGGGGATTACTGTGCGAACTGCAATCTCTTTAAATACAGAACCAGGTTGAGGGTTTGAAACTTCAACAGGAGAGTTTATTCCATGAGAAATGTACACTTGTGAGTAAATTGCTTTAGAAATCGCCCCCATGTTTTTGTTCTGTTATGTGTTTATTTAATATGTAAATTCTGTATAGTTTGTATAACATATCTATATAATAAATTTATATTAAAAAGTGAAAGTCTTTGCTCCAAAATGTTATGAATAAGTCCAATTTGTATAATGTATAATAACAATTTCTCTCATTGTAAAAATTCAGCTAAAGTGCGTCTCATAACTCCAGTGACGGTGGACGGGTCTTCATCAGTTCATTAGGATACAGCATTTAGCAGCAGTCAGTAAAAACAATAGAATTCTTCTCTGTGATTTATTTCAAGGTAAAGATGAAAGTTCCCCTAAAACAACTGAGGATCATTTCTTACTAGTAATCCAAAGATATCGAAGGTACAATGTATTACCTTTGCCCAGAACCCTTGTCATGTGCTGCATTCCCACAGCTTATGTATTCATGGTCCATTTCCACTGTCACATCTCCAGCCATTTTGAGTTCAGTTTTAGATCTGATCTGTATAGTTTTATATGGTGTATAATGGCAGAGGTTTATAATTTTGAATTGAATGGAGCGAAGCCTAGCATTGATTGAACACATTTTAACATTACAATGTATATGTTTCCAAGCGTCTTGAGAGATCTCCACCTGTATATCTTTCTCCCTTTCATTTTTAGTAGTGTCATTGTTTTATGTTGGACTGCATTAACATACATTTGTGTAAAAAAAAAAAAAAAAAAAACTGAAACCCCTTTTTGAGCTGCTTGCATATTGAGAAGATGAGATTCAATTTGTGTTAAATTTGGTTCAGTGAAAATGAAAGGCCCATGATTTAAGAGCAAGCTTCAATTTTCTATGAATTCTCATATTTTCTTGTATTATTTTTAAATAGTAATTATTTTATCATCTTGGTTAATTAAGCTTATGTATTAAATGCCTTTCTGTGGCCATTGAAAGTGATGGTCCTTAAATATAGGTGGAAAACAATCCTTTGAAATGGGTAGTGCTTGGGATTTGGATCAACCATATAACCTGAGATAGCTACATTCTTCAATGGCGTTCATGAATGCATATGAATAAGGGATGTATATTTGCATAGGTTTCTGTGTGTGCACAGATGCAGCATTTCTGTACTATGTTTTAAATGGGTTTTTGTGTTTTATTTTGAACCTTTTTTTTTAATCATGGCACAGTGTGGACACTGCATTTCCATCTAGGATTGGATTTGGGAAAAATAAGAAAGTGTCAGGAGACAAGTTCGTTTCTGCAGATATAGAGGTGAAACAACTACAACAGTAAATATGTCATTATAGACACTCAAAGCAAGTGCACCTTCCCAGCACACTCCTCCCCTTTGTACTGTGATGCCCTCTGCACCCCTGACCGCTGAGCTTGCAGAAGCCCTGGTGTCTGTGTTCTGAAATCATGCACTCCGGGTAAGCAAACAACCCCACCCGCGCAACAAGTCTGTCTCGAGTCGGGTAACACGTGCACCGCAATCACCACAAGATAGAGGCTATTACTTTTATATATATTTACTTTTTATATATATTTTCTCTATATATCATTTTAAAAACGTAATAATAAATAAAGGGTTTATTACTTAAGCCGAGTCGAGACTAAATGTTTGGTCTTGATTTATTTATTGTATTACTACATTTCCAGCAACCTGTTAATCATTTATTATTGAGGCTGTAACATAACATCAGAGGAGAGGACACCACTGGACACAGAATGCACAAAGCCCGAATCAACCCAAGCGAAAAGCTACTGCAGGTACTGTCTAGCGGTCTGTATCCTATTTACAGATACTAACCAACTTATCATTTCACCGCTAAGTAGCTACGGTAGTAACCCTTTTTTGTTGCTGTTTAGGGCTAGGCTATATCGGCGTTCAAGAAACAGCAAAACAACATTTCTCTGTGCTTTCAATTTACGTAGCAGCAATTAGTCTTATTAGACCAGCAATAGTTATTATTATTATTATTATTTGTTTATTTAGCAGACGCCTTTATCCAAGGCGACTTACAGAGACTAGGGTGTGTGAACTATGCATCAGCTGCAGAGTCACTTACAATTACGTCTCACCCGAAAGACGGAGCACAAGGAGGTTAAGTGACTTGCTCAGGGTCACACAATGAGTCAGTGGCTGAGGTGGGATTTGAACCGGGGACCTCCTGGTTAAAAGCCCTTTTCTTTAACCACTGGACCACACAGCCTCCTTAATATTATATTTAGAATATTTAGTGACAGCAGCTGGGTATATAGTGTATTGATTTTATTAAGCAAACCCCTGTTGAATGAACTCTACACACCTGTTACCTGCCAGGCGTTGCTGGGTTCAGATGGGTGAAGTGGAGTTATGAATCACTGTGGCCAGTGTTGTCACTTCCAGCTGTGTTCCCACTTCTTGTCAAAACAAAGCGTATTAAATCTATATATGGATTCATATTTTGCAGTACATTGTGGATAGGCAAATATATTGTAGAATATATATTTAAACATTATATGTTATGTTGGTAATGTTGCCAAACATATATTTCTCTGTCTATCATATATATATATATATAAACCTGCAGACAGAGCCTGTGACTACTTGCTATGTTGATAACTTTCATAAGTAACTTGGGGGGGGGGGGGAATATCTATCTGTCTATCTATCATCATCATCATCATAATCATCATCACCTTCAGCCTTTTTCAATCCACTGCTGGATGAAGGCCTCCCCAAGATTCTTCCACACAAGCCTGTCTGCACTCGTTTCCCACGTGCTTCCTGATTTCATCTTGCCATCTTCCTGGAGGTCTTCTTCTTCTTCTTGGTCTCTTTATATCTCTTGGGATCCAGTCTATCATCTCCTTGGTCCAGCGATGGTCTGTTCTTCTTGCTACATGTCCGGCCCACTGTGTGCCCGTATATTAGTCTGTATTGTTTTTACCTGTTTCTGTGGTTTCCTGTGTTGTTTTGTCTCGGGTATGTTATTAGTTCAGCCTCTATTGCAGAAACACTCCAGAGTGGAGTTTGCCCAGGTTTTGCTGAAAAGAAATAAAAACGCTGGCAATGCCACATGACCGCATGTTACCAGAAGGACAGGAATGAAACCCCCAACACAGCTCTATAAACTCCAGCAGTTTGTGTTAGGAACCAGTGCTTACCTGGAGGGTTCAGTGTGTATGATCATATTTATTATACTTCTGTCATGACTACTCATGTGGCTGTGCTGCGCACCACAAGGACAGGTCTAGCGTTTCAATGGGGGCGTCTGTCTTGGCTATCTGCTGATTTGTCGCAGCTCCCACAGCAAAGGTCACCCATTGAGGTCTGACTGTCTGCTGTGTAATAGATTAGTCTCAGAGAAACCATCTTCTACAACAGATCAAATAGGCATCTGATCTATACAAACTGACCTGTATCTTTCATGTTTCAGCGTGTTTTTTTTTTGTTTTTTTAACTCGCTTGCAAAGCAGGAACATTCCCTTTACAGAATAACAATGTAACTTGTAATGTACATGCGCTGGGTAGCAGCATGCCGATATAAAATCCCATTGTTATCTGAGCTTGCTGCATTGCGTTTCTCCCCGCAGGGTTCGCGGTGGGCCAGTCCGGTCTGTACCAGACCATCGCCATGTTCATCGTGGCCTACATCATCAGCGGCATGACCGTGCTGTCAGTGTGCGCCATCTCCACCAATGGGGCGCTCGACGCGGGCGGCGCCTACTGTATCCTTCCAATCAGAGCGGAGTCACGTGGCCTCCATCCAGTCGGCTTGCTTTACAGGTCACGATGCAGCCAGATTCAGCTCATAGCGCTATGCTGTTTTTAACCACAAGCCAATAACTTAATACTGAGCACTACTCCAAACATAGAAGACATTACCGCTGTTAAAGGCACCTTGCTCTGTGAATGTGAATTTTTACTGTTTGGGCTGTTTTCAGTGAGTCTGTGAGTTAATGTGAGACGTGCTGGGTGTCTCTCATTGTTAGAAAAGATTGTGCAGTTTGGGCGAGAGGAACAGGAATCTGTGCACTTCGACCTGCTCAAACTGTGTGCAATGAGTTCTCTTATAATAAGAGACGCTACACACAGTGTGTTCAGAAAGAAATAATGCACTCAGAAACTGAGTTTTTTTTTTTGGTTTGTTCTTTTTGTACTTCCTCATACCTGATTTTCATTCAAGGGTTTCATTCTTTCAGTTTCGGTCAGGTTTTGTGTTTTCTACTGCGATCGTTTTAATAGCTGACCCCGTAGAAGTAGGAATAGTAACAGAGCATTTGGGTCCCGGACTGTAGGCTGAAGGCTGGACCGTAATGAATCCCAGTGCGACGCTAAACTAAATCTAAAGAAATAATCAAGCCATATGTGGCACCACAGAGCATCATAGCTACTCTGTAGACATCATCAACAGCAGCAGCAGCAGCAACTTGTTTATTACTGTATAATGCATTTTTCACAATTCTGGGGGTTTTAAAACTCTGTGTCTCACTTAAAAGAACTGGAACCACCAAAGCCTTACCGCTGAGCTAAAGCAGCAGCAACTGCAGTGTAGGTCAGGCCGGTAGGGGTTCCGTGTCCCCTCTCGTGGTGTTTGTGTTTCCCTTGATTGCCCCATGCAGACATGATCAGCCGCGCGCTGGGGCCGGAGTTCGGGGGCAGCATCGGGATCATGTTCTTCCTGGCCAACGTGTGTGGGAGCACGCTCTTCGTGCTGGGGCTGGTGGAGTCCATCATGGACACCTTCGGGGTCCCGCAAGGTAGGCATACTGCCCTGTCTTGGGTAATTCAGATATACAACAAAACCCCAGTTTTCTGCAAAGCCACTGTTTTCAAGTTAGAATGCATAATTAATCAATGAAAAGATGAAAGGTTGGTGTCGTAGAAGAGGAATCACAGCCAGGCATGTGAAAGCATTTTTAATTACTGATAGCAGAATTTAGCCAGAGACATCAACAGCACTTCCTCCAGTGAGTCAGAGCCCTGGGTCTGGTCAGCCCTTGAGAGGTTTGACTCAATGTGAATCTCCAGTCGAATGACCACTACCTGCCTGCTCTGAGTCAGCACCTCTTTAGCCAATATTCAGGTGATGCATAAAGAAGATTGTGGGGCCTTCACGCATTCTTTTGAATCAGTGTGTCAAAACAGCGAATTGGCCCACTGGTTAGATGTACAAGGGCTGTTCACATTGTATAATGGAGCAGGCTGCAGCACTAAACCTGTGTGGGTGTGGGATGCACTAGCCCGGAGGTAGGGTGCGGTTCTGAATTTCACACCCTGTCGAGTGTTCGGTGCATGGTTACGTGTGAACGGTTTGGCTTGTCTTGTTGTGTGTGTGTGTGTGGGCAGGGCTGGGCAGCAGCGTGCAGGTCCTGCCACGCACGTACTGGTGGGAGCTGCTCTACGGCACAAGCATCCTGCTGTTGTGCCTGCTGGTGTGCCTGGTGGGCGCCCACATCTACGCCAAGGCCACCTTCATCATCTTCCTCATCGTCCTTGTGGCGCTGATCACCATCTTCATCAGCTTCTTCGTGGTCAAGCCCCACGAGGTCACCGTGCCCCTGCTCAACGGCACGGGCACCACCACCACCGCCAACTTCACAGGCTTCAATCTGGCCACCCTGCAGGAGAACCTCATGGGTGAGTGCTGGGGTGAGGGGGATTAAAGTCATTGCCATCAAATGACACGACTTGACTCGAGTCCCTGCAAGCAAAGACTCGAACTCGACTCCCTGCTCAAAAGACTTGACTCGAGTCACGCAGAAAAGTCTCCATATGACTCGAGTCATTGTCTTTATGATAATAACAAACTTATTTCATTTTCAGTACATTTTCAGTTCATTTTGCACATAAACAGGTTCCTGCCATGGTTGTTAAGACCGTTGCTAAGGAAATAGAAAACACCTTTCTAGCCTATAGCACTGTTCAGTGATCATAACCTGAGGAAAATAGTGATTTTTGAGTTTTGCGACAGTCACGAAAAAAACAAAACAACAACAACATGGAGAGACAGAATACACAAGAGTACCTGCGGTGGTGAAGTTCACTTTAAATAATGATACAAACTAATCTGATTAAATCAAGATATCTTGAATTGTCAGAACCGGTGCTTAATTTGTGCAGAGTCACAGCCCTGGAACCTCCGGGCGTGCAGAGTCACAGCCCTGGAACCTCCGGGCGTGCAGAGTCACAGCCCTGGAACCTCCGGGCGTGCAGAGTCACAGCCCTGGAACCTCCGGGCGTGCAGAGTCACAGCCCTGGAATGACAACTTTTTAATGAAAAAAAAATATTGTAGCCTACTTCAATAGGAACATTAGCCTGCTATATTATATTAAACCAAAACAATAAAAAAATAACAATCTGGTTCTCTCTTGCCTTTTTCAGTGAATGTAATTTATTTAATAGAGAATAAAAACATACTAAAATAACAATTCACTCCACTGGTCAAAATGCAAAATCATGTGACCTACAGCAAATATATTAACGCAAGGATGGAAATAGACTCCTATTGCATAGCGGTTTCACACGTTCCAGGTTTTAATATGTGCTTGAGTAGCCCCAGTATATGCTGTAGGTAACAAGCTCAGGTGTGTCTTATGATGAGTTTTGCCACGGTGTTCGCTGTGATGTTTAACGGCTGCACTGGGATCATGGCTGGCTCTAATATGTCAGGTGAGACCAGCTGGCATGCAGTGTGGACTGTTTGAAGTCTTGCCTGATACAAACATGTTGGCTTCTGGCTTTAGAATATACACTGAAGCCTTGCCCTTGCCAGAGGGAGGGCTTACAACTAAAGGCTAAACACTTCTAAATATTTGTACTAAGTTACTGTTTATTTTCAGGGATGGAAGTAAGACTCACGTTGCATAGCAGTTCGAGCCATTCCTGGTTTTACTATGACTTTAATAAGACACACCTGAGCTTGTTACCTGTACGTAGTGAAACTGCTATGCAGTAGGAGTCTTATTCCCCTCCCTGATTTTAGTTTTATTTTAATTTACTGTGTTTTAGTTTTTAATAATAATTGTAGTATTAAATCCAAAGAAATATGCAAACGAGTAACATCTTGTTGAATCCAAATGTTCAGTTTTCAGATGGCTTAGTAGTTGGTAGATGTCTCTCTTTTTTTTAAAGGTAAGGTTTGCTTGTAATAATGAAGGGCTTTATACTGCTGTCAATAGAAGCAAGTGTGTAGTGTAACAAAAGGAAGTGTGATTAATTGTGAGGCAGGCCTTCCGAAGTATCCAGCTGTGCAGTGAATGTATCTGAAGAGCCCGCACTGTAAAGCCTGTGTCTGTCCTGCTTGCAGGGGATCTGAAGACCCCCAGTTACTCCATCCCCAGGAGCACCATCACTGCCGTCATGTTCCCCTACATCATCTACAACCTGCTGTCCGTCATGGTGGCCTGCTCCTGCGACAGGTGAGAGCGCACTCGGGCTCCTCCCCTCTCTCTCAGAGCCACGGCTGTTCCTTCCTGTACACGACTCACTTGCCCACGAAGAGGTGCTGTGTGGCTGGGTGGGTGTGAAAAGCCCTGTAATTAAACTGGGCGCTGCGAAGTTGCTTGAAGTCAGCCCCTCTCCCGTATTGTGTAGCAGTTCTTAGTGCATGCTGTAGTTGTAATTCAAGGCTAGTTTCAGTATTAGTTAGAGCAGAGGTATGGGGGTTCATTACACACAGATACACAAGGGTGGTAACAGTGCAATCAGATATGAAGCTACACAATCGCAAAGTAATAGAGGCAGGAAAGCACTTGCATCATGGAGTTCCAAGCAGAATTGTGAAACATTTCCGATCACACCTGTGTCTTACTGAAGGGAGGAGTCCTTGAAACAGACCTGCACTCATCTGTCACAGGAATCCTCGAAACAGCCGTGCACTCGTCTGTCACAGGAGTCCTTGAAAAAGACCTGCACTCGTCTGTCACGAGTCCTTGAAACAGACCTGCTCTCGTCAGTCACAGGAGTCCTTGAAACAGACCTGCACTCGTCTGTCACAGGAGTCCTTGAAACAGACCTGCTCTCGTCTGTCACAGGAGTCCTTGAAACAGACCTGCTCTTGTCTGTTACAGGAGTCCTTGAAACAGACCTGCTCTCATCTCAGTCACAGGAGACCTTGAAACAGCCCTGCACTCGTCTGTCACAGGAGTCCTTGAAACAGACCTGCACTCGTCTCAGTCACACCACTTCTCTCTCTGGTTTGCATGTTCCGACCACATCTCAAACCCAAAGGGAATCGATTCCTTTTCTCCCAAGCGCAGTTACTGGAATGATTGTGTCTTGTGTGTGTCTGATACGCCGTGGTGTGGATCTAGCAGTGAAAGGGGAAGCTGGTGCTGGAAAGGGAACCGTGCAGGTCAGCAAGGTTCCCATGAGCACTGACTGCAGAAGAGCCAGCCCTCTGATGGGAACAGATCCAGTACAGGGTGCTGCTAACAATGCAGCTCCTTACCAGGTTAGATTAGTGGAGATACAGAGGCAGTGCAATGGTACCACAGTGTAACATTATAGGAGGCTGTGTGGTCCAGTGGTTAAAGAAATGGGCTTATAACCAGGAGGTCCCTAGTTCAAATCCCACCTCAGCCACTGACTCATTGTGTGACCCTGAGCAAGTCACTTAACCTCCTTGTGCTCCGTCTTTCGGGTGAGACGTAATTGTAAGTGACTCTGCAGCTGATGCATAGTTCACACACCCTAGTCTCTGTAAGTCGCCTTGGATAAAGGCGTCTGCTAAATAAACAAATAATAATAATAATATTGTAATGCACTCACGGTATGATCCAGTGCACTCTGAGGGTAATCCAGTGCAGTACCATTGCACCAGTTCAGTGCTAAATCAGGACCATTGTGCAATATGAGTTCCTAATCCACTGTGTTTCACATAACCACCGCAGCTGAATACGCTTGCAGACAGGCAGTCTCAGAACAGGAAGGCGCTTCAGATGGTCTGGTCTAAATGGAGTTACCTGAAGAATGACAAATAAGAACAACAAGAAACATTCTCGGCATTGAAACCCAAGCAGGAGGTTTTGAGAGACTTGTCTGGTACTGTTGAGCAGTGTTAACGTCTCTTTCCCCGGGGGAAGACTGGGCACTGATCACTGGCTCCCCTGATCCACACACACAGGCACTGATCCACACACACAGGCACTGATCACTGGCTCCCCTGATCCACACACACAGGCACTGATCACTGGCTCCCCTGATCCACACACACAGGCACTGATCCACACACACAGGCACTGATCACTGGCTCCCCTGATCCACACACACAGGCACTGATCCACACACACAGGCACTGATCACTGGCTCCCCTGATCCACACACACAGGCACTGATCACTGGCCTGATCACGGCACTGATCCACACACACAGGCACTGATCACTGGCTCCCCTGATCCACACACACAGGCACTGATCCACACACACAGGCACTGATCCACTGGCATCACAGGCACTGATCCACACACACAGGCACTGATCCACACACACAGGCACTGATCCACACACACAGGCACTGATCCACACACACAGGCACTGATCACTGGCTCCCCTGATCCACACACACAGGCACTGATCCACACACACAGGCACTGATCCACAGACACAGGCACTGATCCACACACACAGGCACTGATCACTGGCTCCCCTGATCCACACACACAGGCACTGATCCACACACACAGGCACTGATCACTGGCACCCCTGATCCACACACACAGGCACTGATCCACACACCAGGCACTGATCAGGCCTGATCCACACACACAGGCACTGATCCACACACACAGGCACTGATCACTGGCACTGATCCACACACACAGGCACTGATCCACACACACAGGCACTGATCCACACACACAGGCACTGATCCACACACACAGACACTGATCCACACACACAGGCACTGATCACTGGCTCCCCTGATCCACACACACAGGCACTGATCCACACACACAGGCACTGATCCACACACACAGGCACTGATCCACACACACAGACACTGATCCACACACACAGGCACTGATCACTGGCTCCCCTGATCCACACACACAGGCACTGATCCACACACACAGGCACTGATCCACACACACAGGCACTGATCCACACACACAGACACTGATCCACACACACAGGCACTGATCACTGGCTCCCCTGATCCACACACACAGGCACTGATCCACACACACAGGCACTGATCCACACACACAGGCACTGATCCACACACACAGGGCTCCAAATCCCATCGCCCTATAATTAGTCTTGCAGCCCCCCTCCTTCCACCAGGGCGTTTCATTGACTCTTACGCTGACAAATAATACCAAGATCCACAGCTGTAAGAGAGTCTTTAGTGGAATCTGTATCACACCAGCATACTAACTACACTCCTTTTATGGAGGGATTGATTGCTAATATAAAAAACATTAAGATTTGCAATTAATTCTGCAAAACAAAAGATGCTTGTGATTAGATTACTCTGTATCGATTTCCTTTTTCATTCGAGTTGTAGTCCACTTTTAACGTTGTATGTATTGTTAATTGAAATGCCCGTACATTATTGATATATCTGTTGAGCAGTAAAACAAAGTTAATGTAAGATGTCCTGCAAACATTAGAACCTTCTGCTTGTCTGCTGCGCCTGTGCTGTTCAAGAATGATGTCCCGCTGTTTGGGCAGCAGCGATGTGCGGTTTATTCTGCAGTTGAGTCTCCAGTGTTTGGCTGGGCAGTGTGTTTTAAAAGGGGTTTTATTACACAGTATATCACCCGCAGTACTAGAGTAAAGAGTTTCAATTTCCGGCATACTGGTTTCAAAACAGATATTCTAGGCTGGATATATCTGCTTGCTGTTCCGTGTGTGGACATGAGGGGGCGCCCAAGATACACGCTTACAGAGTGGCATGCCACATAGCCGTCTCAATTTGTTTCCTGTAGCGTGAATGTTGATTTTTTTTATTTATTTATTTATTTTGGAGAACGGGAAACAGGGATTTTATAGAGAAATCATACCTCAACCTTGAAAGATGGACAGGAATTGCACTGTGTGGTATCCGCATGTTTCTAAAATGTCGGAATTCCTGGATGAGAAAGGTACCACGCTGACATCCCTGGATTTTAAGAATGTGTGTCTTTACCCTTAGCAAAGTTCATACATTTGCACAGTAATTTTGCAGGTTTTCTCATTGTTATACTCTGCATTTCCCATAGCTTACCTTGATTTGCCATGTTTATGAATATGCTTTACCATACCTCTCTGGGCTGTACAGTGCTTACCTGTGCTTTACTATGCACCTGTACACTTTGCTATGCTTTTGTTGTGGGGAAACTTTTTTTTGTTTTTAAGGTAATAGCAGGCGTAAATGAGTACAACACAAAATGTATAGTGCATCTCCAAGCCAAAACTGTGCACTGACCGATGGGTTATATTATAGCCAAATCCCTCCCTGACAGCTGGAATCGAACCCGCTGCTCAGGGCTGGAAAGCCAGGTCCCACATTGCTGATACACAGAGTCCCAGAGCTCCTTCCCAGTCTTGTGTTGTGCTATCTCTGTGTGTCTGCTGTCCTCCTCGGAGTGCTTTCTGTGTTCATGCTGTCTGGCTTGTTTGCGATGTGCTCTCCTATCCACTGCTGGTAGGAGCTGACCCGTGACCACGGCAGCTTGCTCCATACAATGAGAAGAGAGCCATTTACATTTATATAGAGGTCTTTCATGCACTGAAGAATCTCAGCCTGCTTTACAAAGGTGCACCGGCTGCAGCTGGCAAACGCACCGCACTTCTGTGTGTACGGACTGTGCCATCCCTGTGCCAGGTGGGGATTCGTCGCTGTTCGTGTCATCGCACTGCTTTTAAGGTATTGAACCCGATGCCAATGGGAGTCTGTCTGAGACCACCAGCACTGTGTTTGCTCTTCTGCTTGGATTGAACAGGTTACAGCCCAGGCTGCATTCCAAGCCTCCCTCAATCAATCAGCACATTCAGATTCATTTCGGGCACTGCTGCTAAGTTAATCAGGTTAAAGCCTGCTTGCAAGCACTGCGTTCCCAGCTTGTGCTCCAAGAAGGGGGTTGACTTCTTCCTTGTTCTGTTGGGGTTCATCGCCTCTATGTTTCGGGCAAGACCTCTTTCACTCTAATTAGCGCTGGGCACTTCACTTCAAAAACAATTTGGATCTCTGCCCTCGCTGATTTCACTGGACTTACTGCATTTCATCCCAACACTGAGCTAGTGAGAAACTGATTTGAACGCAGATCTCCTGGTTCCCAGTCCTCAGCTCTGCTCACACATTAAGGTGTGGGCTGTGTTGCAGCTCAGGGAGGAGATGCTGTGGGGAGGCAGGATAACTCTGCTGAGCTTGTTAGCTATTGATTCCATTTCATAATTCTCTGCTTAAGCATTCCCCTGGAGGCGTACAGATTAAATATGTGCTCCCTGCCTATCTCTCTTTCCAAACCTCTTTCACTGTTCCATTCTGTCTATTTTTAATCTCTTCTCTTCTCTCTCTGACTCATCCACCCCTAAACCTGACCCTGTGTTTCTAATCTCATAAAGCCCTGTGATTCTGCAAGCACAGTACACCTCAGAAGTTGTATATTGGTTTCTATAGGGTGCTATGTGCTGAAGGCATAGCTGTCCTACTATTTGTTTGTCTGCCGCTAGAGGCCTTGGTGTCCGGTCCTGAAGGGGTTAAGTCCGCTCTGCAATGAGTCTCCATTGAGTCTTCAGAAGAAATGAAAACAAACAATCACAAGTGAAGGAATCCATCAATGTCACTCCAGACAAATAGATATTGATTTTTGTTGCGAAAAAACATCAAATGAGATCATAGCTGCAAATGGGGTCTCAGACCTTTTTATTTTAAACAAATCTGGAGACGGTTGTTTATTATTCCAAGTCTCTGAGCAGCAGTGCACTGGGGGGGGGGGGGTGCAGAAAACCATACCGAGGTGGCACAGTGAGGTAATGGACTAGCCTTTCACCGCTGGAGAGCCGGGTTCAAACCTGCACCTGGTCCCAAGTACAATGAGTTTGGTGGTGCTCTTAGGGGGCTGCTTTAGACCATCTATACTTTCTTAATACTTATTTTCCTACCTGTTTAAAATCCTCTTGCATGTGTTTGTGTGTGTGTGTGTGTTTGTGTGTGTGTTTGTGTGTGTGTGTGTGTGTGTGTGTGTGTGTGTGTGTGTGTGTGTGTGTGTGTGTGTGTGTGTGTGTGTGTGTGGGTGTGTGTGTGTGTGTGTTGTGTGTGTGTCCGTGGTGTGTGTGTGCAGTGTGTGTTGTAAGTGTGTGTACGTGTCAATTGTGTCAGCATGTGTTGCGTTGGTGTGTCAGTGATGCAGTCACGTGTGTGTGTGTACGCCAGTGCCTGTGTGTGTGTGTGTTTCATCAGTAGTGTGTGTGTTAGTGGTGTGAAGTGCAGCATGTGTGTGTTGTGTGTATGTGTGAAGTGCGTTTGATGTGTGTGACCGTGGTCCAGACAAGCATGCTGTTGTAGTCAGTGCTTCAGTACAGTTAGGTCTGTACAGAGACATGTATGAGCGGACAGTAGGTAAAGAAGTGGAAGAACTTGTCTATGTAGTGTACGACCCAGCTGCAAGATTGTCAGTGTAGTACAGATGACTGCTGAAGTGACTGTGTGCAGTTGATACTGAAGAGACTGAGTGTGTGCGGATAGATACTGAAGGGACTGTTTGAGTGTGTGCAGATAGATACTGAAGGGACTGTGTGAGTGTGTGCAGATAGATACTGAAGGGACTGTGAGTGTGTGCAGATAGATACTGAAGGGACTGTGTGTGTGCAGATAGATACTGAAGGGACTGTGAGTGTGTGCAGATAGATACTGAAGGGACTGTGAGTGTGTGCAGATAGATACTGAAGGGACTGTGAGTGTGTGCAGATAGATACTGAAGGGACTGTGTGAGTGTGTGCGGATAGATACTGAAGGGACTGTGAGTGTGTGCAGATAGATACTGAAGGGACTGTGTATGTGCGGATAGATACTGAAGGGACTGTGAGTGTGTTTGCGGATAGATACTGAAGGGACTGTTTGAGTGTTTGCAGATAGATACTGAAGGGACTGTGAGTGTGTGCAGATAGATACTGAAGGGACTGTGAGTGTGTGCGGATAGATACTGAAGGGACTGTGAGTGTGTGCAGATAGATACTGAAGGGACTGTGAGTGTGTGCAGATAGATACTGAAGGGACTGTGTGAGTGTGTGCGGATAGATACTGAAGGGACTGTGAGTGTGTGCAGATAGATACTGAAGGGACTGTGAGTGTGTGTGCAGATAGATACTGAAGGGACTGTGAGTGTGTGCGGATAGATACTGAAGGGACTGTGTGTGTGCAGATAGATACTGAAGGGACTGTGAGTGTGTGCAGATAGATACTGAAGGGACTGTGAGTGTGTGCAGATAGATACTGAAGGGACTGTGAGTGTGTGCAGATAGATACTGAAGGGACTGTGAGTGTGTGCGGATAGATACTGAAGGGACTGTGAGTGTGTGCAGATAGATACTGAAGGGACTGTGTGAGTGTGTGCGGATAGATACTGAAGGGACTGTGAGTGTGTGCAGATAGATACTGAAGGGACTGTGTGAGTGTGTGCGGATAGATACTGAAGGGACTGTGTGAGTGTGTGCAGATAGATACTGAAGGGACTGTGTGAGTGTGTGCAGATAGATACTGAAGGGACTGTGTGAGTGTGTGCGGATAGATACTGAAGGGACTGTGTGAGTGTGTGCAGATAGATACTGAAGGGACTGTGTGTGTGCAGATAGGTACTGTGAGTGGGTGGATAGATACTGAGGGACTGCGGCTGTCACTGGAATGAATAGAGTGCAGAGGGGGGTTGAATACGTTTTGTTTTCCTGATGTTTTTGGCAATGTCCTTAAACGTCTGGTCACAGATTACTTCAGATGAGATATTGTCCAGCACAGTCCCTGAATGGCAGGTTTGCATTACTGCAGGAGCATCTGTGCCTTTAATCAAACTCACTCTCAATCTCCCGTCACGCAGTCTAGATGGCTCCAGCGTGTTATTAATCTTGTGTATGAAAGGTTATGTCAGCCCTGGCTCTGTGCTGTGATTTGGATTTTAACTGCAGGATTTTTATTTTTATTTTTTTCTCCCCCTGTTCATTAAACAACGTTGTCGCATGTTTTATGATGTCTTTGTTTTCCAGGGCAGCAGATGAAAATGTCAAACGCACAGAGATTTATATTGAAACCCCCCAGCCCCCCGGGAGAATTAATAACCAGAACTTGACAGCTGACATTGACTGCAATCTGAATACCCCGCGGTGCCACCCCACCCATCCCGCACGCTGGTGCACCAGGGCATCCTTCACTGCATATGCATTGCTTCCCTTTGCCCTTTGAGTTGGATGGCACGTGTTTTCCTCGGTACAGAGTGCACAGTGCTTTGATGTGTGCTTGTACCCAGCAGGCTGTGTGTAAGCACTTCTTGTGGCAGCCCAGTAAAATGGGACGTGAAGATCACAAATTGATAATGTGGTCTGAACTGAGGTTGAGCAATCTTTTACTGGGGAGTGTTTCCTTTCCCTTTTCACACAGTATCCTGTGTCTCCTTTTTCAGCGTTGCAGTCTAATAAATAAGAAGTCCATTCTGTTGAAGTGGGTTGCTAGCACTAGTAGCCGGGTGTGATCGGGTATACCTGTTCTGTGCTCAGATGAGAACCCGTTTGATTAGTTTCTCCAGTTCTGGTTGTTTGCAGAGAAAGACCATTTTCATGACTCCAGCCAGCGGTGATAATCTCTGGAGCGTTGCTTTTAGTGCCACTTAGTTTCTTTGCGTGGAATAATTTTGTTCAAATCATTGTATCGACCTAGCAATACTTAATAGAGTTGTGATAAGAATTAAAACTGCTGAACCTGAAAGAAGCGTGATAGGATTTTTAATTAAAAGTGCTCTTCTGCCAGTCTGGATTTTATTCTATCTATTTGTCTAGCTATCTATCCTTATTTTATGTCTGTTAGATTTGTGACCGTCATCTTCACACCAGCCTTCCCAGTATATTTTCTTCCAGTCAGCCCCATTCATACAAATTCAGTATCTATCTCTTTCCTTGACTGTTGCTGGCTTCTTTAACCATGTTTTATAATAAATGGGTCTAACGGACTGGGCAGTGATTTAGGCACAGAGGCGGGGGTACAGGTGTCTTTCGTGAGCACTAAACCATTCCAAAAGAAGCATGGCTGTTCAGCTGCTTTGTCTCGCAGTCTTTTACAGCTTTATCCTCTACCTAGAGGATTCGTACGGGGCTCCTCTAGTGTGCAAGGACGTAACTCTAGTACCCTTTTTTTTTTATAGTAGGCAGAGGGAGACGGATGCCTCCAAATGCTGTAGTTAGAGCTGTTTTTTACAGACAAGTGCTTCGTTCTTTACTTTAAAAATGTGCCTCTGCTGTCTGGGTTTGCCTGTATTGGTCGTTTGAAGACAGGTTTCTGAGCTGTGCTGTCAATGGGAGCCTTTGTGACGTCCCATCATCCCACCATTCTGTTATTAGTTTAAAGCTAAAAGACAAAGTGGTCAGGTTAATGGCGTGTGTGAGTGTGAGTGTGTGGTTATATGATCCATTACAATATAGGTGGCTTGTTATGCTTTTTTTTATATATATATAAAAACTTTCACCGTTTGAATCTGTTTGGCAAGCTTCAGATGTTTCCAAAATAAATAATTGCAAAATAAATAAGTAAACAAATTCCTTGCCAAGCACTTGTTCTGTTTGATTAATACAGAATGAATTGCTGGAGTTGAGCTTGTCATGTTAATGCACCACCACTATTCAGAAGGACTGAGGACAATATGATCCTCCGGAGTGCTGGCTCATTTTTCATCCAGATTGAAATGTTTCTCTGCTGCTCATTGTTGTTCTTTTTCCATCATATTAATGCAGAGCCTGATCAGACAAATTAAATAAATACATGTGCCTGGGAAAGCTGAGCAAAGAGCAGTCCTCTCCCCGGGTTCAAGTTCAATTGCCCGGGAGGGAACGCAAACCCATAGGGCCCGTTTCACAGTCAGCCTGCTCTTCACCGCTACACTATCAGTTATTTATTTATTTATTTATTTATTTTCTCCAGCTCCTGCTGCTGCGAGACTACAGCTTCCCTGCTCTGCGGGGCATCAATGTCTGGCATCCTTTCGTCACCATCGGGTCTACTCCTCCACCCTCTCGCTCCATGAGCACCTGATTGGGGCATCCCGCATCCTGTCCGCTCCTGTGGCCTGATGGCCACGACCTGTTCGGTGAGTCCACCCTCGCCCAGTCCCATATCAACAGAAGCAGCTGAGACACCTCCCTGTAAGCGCCCGCTCACCGTCCGCTCCTGAAACGCCCACGTCCCCTCTAACCGCTCCGGCTCCTCTAAGAACGCCCGCTCACCGTCCGCTCCCTCTAAGAACGCCCCGCTCACCGTGGTTGTCACAATGGAGAGATTCCACTTTGTAATAAAAACAGTTCAATAAGAAGTTTCGGAGATCAGTACGTGCCGATCAAACAGAACGTCATTGATACTGGTGTGGCGTGCTCTTGGTTATGGGATGACATCGTCGCTGACGGGGATACAGTGCAGGCGGTCCTGGGTACTCACTGTATGTCATACTTTACATTTTACACATATATCAGGTAACTTATATTATTCATCTGGACGTGTCACTTATCTGGTTTATCTGCAAGTCTGTTCATTTTCAATCTTACTTTTAAAAAATAAAATAAATAAGAGATCCTTACAGAAACGGCTCACGGAGTGAAGAACACTCGCCCAGCAAATCTTTTTGAAACCCGAGCCAACCAAAGTTCTAGTTACAGATCACACCTGATTATAATTCATAAAGGCAGATGGCAGTGACAGCCGTCGCTGTGTCAGTCATTAGGCTGCGAGTTCAGGAAGTGGTTCAAACAAAAACAAGAAAGGAATCCTGCAGGTGCAGAGAACCCGAGCACATGAGCTGGAGGGGGAGGGAGAGGGGGAGAGGAGGAGAGGAGAGGAGAGAGAGGGAGGAGGAGAGAGGGAGGAGGAGAGAGAGGGGAGAGAGGGGAGAGAGGGAGGAGAGAGGAGAGAGAGGAGAGGAGAGAGGGAGGAGAGGGGAGAGAGAGGAGGAGGAGAGAGGGAGGAGGAGGAGAGGGGGAGGAGGAGAGAGGGGGAGGAGGAGAGAGGGGAGGAGGAGAGAGAGGAGGAGGAGAGAGGGGAGAGGAGAGAGGAGGGGAGGAGGAGAGAGGGGAGGAGGAGGGAGGAGGAGAGGAGGAGGAGGAGGAGGAGGAGGAGGAGGAGGAGGAGGAGGAGAGGAGGGGAGGAGGAGAGAGGGGAGGAGGGAGGAGGAGAGGGAGGAGGAGAGGAGGAGGGGAGAGGAGGAGGGGAGGAGGAGGAGAGGAGGAGAGGAGAGAGAGGAGAGGAGAGGAGAGGAGGAGGAGGAGGAGGAGAGGAGGGAGGAGGGGAGAGGGGAGAGGAGAGGAGGGGAGAGGGGAGAGGGGGGTCAGTGTCTTGATTGCTCTGCCCCAGGCTCCGGGAGGCCCTGCTAATTGCCATTCAATTCCACTGATCTCCATTCCTCCTTGATTACAGATTGCCAGTCTAAGATCTGTGGGCTCTCCTGTGGAGATCTGAACATTAGACTTGGCAGAAGGGAGCAGAGATAAAGAGGAGCGATTCAGAAGTGATACAATTAAAGAGCTGAGAGTTTAAAATGTTGCCTGCTGTGAATAATGCACAGCGCCGAGCGGTCAGCGGGGCTCCGGCACCTGTTAGGAAGCAGCTAGGCAGCGGGGGACCTTCTGTTTTAGTGTCTTCTAGAGCAGCACTAGCTCTATATTTCTGCAGGTCTCTCACATCAGATCCCTGACGCACACTGGAGGGTTGGCACCAAGGATGTACCAACTCCTGACCTGCAAGCCTCTGCTAGACTGGGGTTCGACAAATAACTGTGAATGGCTGCCTCGTGTTGCACAATCCGTGGTCTAGCGTTGCTGCATCGCGTATCCACCCAGAACTGTTGGATTTATTAGAATTTGTTCTTCATCTCTAATAATTATTCAATTTTGATATATGATTATTCAAATCAATATGCAACACATACAGTAGAGGTATAAGTATGGTAAACTGTAATTTTAGCATCAAATGCACTTAGAACATTATCAGATAATTCACATTAAATAATAATAGATCAGCACTCAATCATAGTGCATTTTGTAGGCCCGGTATATAGAAACTTCTACACATTAGTTTACAGTTAATAGTCTATTTACAGAACAAGAGGCATGTTTACCACAGATGTGCCGGGTGTCTGCCCTGCCGAATTGAATGCTGTCTTGCCAGTTGTAAGGAGTGCCATTAACTAATCTCTTACTCTTCATTATATAGGCTCCTTCGGGTGCAGTCTGTGTTTCACATTCCTGTCTCTCGCTACACAGCACTGCCCATATATGGTCATGCCCCCCCCCAGGAATAAATACATTGTTCAGGACACAGGACCCCACCCAAATGCAGGAGTTTTTTGTTTGTTTTTTAAATAATTGTAACCGTGTGTTTTCAAACACACACATTTTACAAAGTAAATGTTATTAAAATATCAAAAATGAATCTTACTCAATCCAAAATAATTTAACACCTTGAAGACTTGATTGCAGTGCTCACCCACACTCAATTCAGAGTCTTTCGCTGTGCACACCGACACGCTCTCTCTCTCTCTCTCTCTCTCTCTCTCTCTCTCTCTCTCTCTCTCTCTCCCCCTCTCTCATTTGCTTTCACTGCTTCAGGTGCACCTGTCAAGCACAGCAGTCCACTACGTTGCTGCATAGCCCAGCACTCCAATTCCCTGAGCTGTGTCTTGTATCTCTGCCAGCTGCCAAGTGAAGTTATTTACAGTGAGCGGCCCATCGGAGCTGGCATGCTCCAGCGCCAAGTCTGGATGGCACCACTGCCTGGTGAATTCTCAGAGCTGATGTATGCAATCCTTGAAGGACAAAAGCCCTTTATTGTGGGGGTAAAAAATAAAAATAAAAACACAGCAGAAGGTACGAGCTCGTTAATGTTGGCAAACGCTCTGCAGTACCTGAGGTGACATTCTCTCTTCTCCCCAGGGAAGGTGCTGGCTCCAGCCAAGATGATGTCCCGCAGTGGCAATCCGTGGGCCGCCGTGCTCATCTCCTGGTTTCTAGTTCAGGTGGGTGGTACTGGCTTTAAGGACACCGGTCTTGAAACTTGTGCCCGCCCTGCCGCACCCACTCCTGGGTTCCAGAGCTTGTTTAGCAGAGAGAATGAAATGAACAGGTGCCAGGAGTTCGGTCTGCAGGTGTGGAAGTAAGGGTTCTGCATGCAGCTATAAGGGAGGAATGATTTATTAACATCAGACTCCTGGCTCCTGATCATTTAAATACAAAATACTTACTTGAAGGTAGTTCTGAAACTCAGGACTGTGTGCAGCAGGGCTAGTGCGAGTTTCAAGCCATGGGGCCAGTTGATATTATTATTATTATTATTATTATTATTATTATTATTATTATTATTATTATTATTATTATTATTTATTTCTTAGCAGACGCCCTTATCCAGGGCGACTTACAGTCGTAAACAAAAAGACATTTCAAGAATCACAGTACAAATATTAATACAATTAAGAGCAAGATAAAATACAATGACTTCGGTTCTAGCAAGTACAAGTATATGACAAAATATGATTTAATAACGGAGAAGATAAGTGTCAGTGATAGTTACATCAGGATATAATTAAATACAAAATATTACAGATTAAATAACACTTGTGACAGATTACAGTACTCTAAAGTACAGGATTAAATGCAGCAAAATAGGGAACAGATAAGAGCAAGTAAAGCGCATTTAAGGAAGAGTGATAAAGTGTCCAGAGGGAAAAGAGAAGGTCTACATGTGTTGTCTGAAGAGGTGAGTCTTGAGGAGGCGCCGGAAGGTGGTCAGGGACTGGGCAGTCCTGACGTCTGTAGGAAGGTCATTCCACCACTGCGGGGGATGCAGTTAGATCTGTCTAGTTAGGTCTTTGAGGGTGAATAAATCAATCATCAGTGATGTTAGAACTAGCTCCTGACGTGTAAAAATCAACATGAAAATGATTTATTCCTAGACCAGTCCGCCACTTCAATGTATTGACGTCTCATGCAGGAATGCGATGGGCTTTGACTCATGGAGGGCATCGGATAAGCAGCCACTCTGACCCTCGCAGGCAGTGCTACAGTAGACTGATTCATTCAGTCATTGATCATTCATTGCCCACATGCAGTGTAGGTAACAGGGCAGCCCCTGTGTGTGCATGGGCTGTGGATCTGTCCCAAAGCTGTAAAGGATTGACACAGGTATGAAAGAGAAATGTAAAACAAATGCATATTACATTAGAAAGGCACACAGTGCCTCTTTCGCTAGAACTGGGAGGTTAATATGTAAATCAGTCAACAAATAAGTGAAAGTAGTTTCCTCCCTTTTATAAAAGCCCCGCACAGTAAAAGCATGGCAAAGTGCATTAACGCATAGTGAAAACATGGTAAAGCCCAGATGGTACAAGCATATTCATAAACACGGCAAACACCATCCTCTGGTGACTTCATAGTATGACCATCTGGAAAAGCACACGGAAATTACAGCATCCCAGTGGACATGTGCCATGCTGAACCGAAGGGTCTGTCTGCTGAGTTGTCAGACACAGTAAGTGCTCCACACCACGGTGGGCTGCACCGCTCCAGCAGCTCAGAGCTCCGTATTGACAGAAATCATTAGGGCTTCAGGTCTGTGTGGTGGCCTCACTGTGGATCTGCAGTGTGAAAAACGAAGGATTGGCAGGAGCACGTTTCGGAGGACGCGTGTTCCAGTCTCCGTTTCCCAAGGGATGCAAATAATAATTGGGCATTCCAAATTGGGAAGAAAACCGGGTTAAAAAAAAAACATTGGCGACAACTACTAAAAAAGAAATCAATAGGGCTGAAAACACCACGCAGCCTCATAATTAATACCTGCCTTCACTCCTGTAATTAGTTATCATTAGGGCTCCAGTCCTGGAGGGAGATGAAATGATTCAGTTCCCCAAATCGACAGGATGCCTCAACTAATGGCAGTAATTGATCGGTGAGGTGTTCCGCGCTTTGGAGTAATTTAATCAATTACACCCTTTTTCAGAACCGGCCTTTTACTTTTTCTTTATTATTTCTTTATTTTTATTTTTTTTAAGTTGTCGGTTTCAGCCGCTGGGCTAATACAGGATGAACTGTGTGTGTGTGTGTGTGTGTGTGTGTGTGTGTGTGTGTGTGTGTATGATCCTGCATGCCTCCCCACACTGACCAGTACAGGATGAACTCTGTGTGTGTGTGTGTGTGTGATCCTGCATGCCTCCCCACACTGACCAGCACAGGATGAACTGTGTGTGTGTGTGTGTGTGTGATCCTGCATGCCTCCCCACACTGACCAGTACAGGATGAACTCTGTGTGTGTGTGTGTGTGTGTGATCCTGCATGCCTCCCCACACTGACCAGCACAGGATGAACTGTGTGTGTGTGTGTGTGCGTGCGTGTGTGATCCTGCATGCCTCCCCACATTGACCAGCATAGGATGAACTGTGTGTGTGTGTGATCCTGCATGCCTCCCCACACTGACCAGCACAGGATGAACTGTGAAGGGGGTTCAGGATGTCACACTGTATTTTACAGGCTTCGCTGTTTTGAATTGGTTTTTAAACCCTTCTCCAAACTTTCAGGATCACCCAGGGTTCAGGGGCATCCGGCGTATCTCGATGAATGAGATTTATCTGCCATTCAAGCTGGAATGAAAGCACACATATTCAGCCTGGCCTTTCGCTCATGATTCCTGAGTGCTCGGCCTGGCTCTCGCTGTGTTAAGTAGTATCCTGATCTTTGCTTTTGAAAGGAGCTCTAAAACTATAACTATATTGTATTGTATATGAGTAGATGTCATGGGAAGGGTAACTCTTATTGTTACAAGAGATGTTAACTTACAGCTGTGTGGTATGCATGGCATGACAGCTATGTATAGAATGTGCTGACTTTGTACAAATCCTTGACAGTGATTGAGTGATTTATCATACAGGATTTATAATACAGTATTAAATGACAAGGATACTGTTAACACTTATTATTGAATGTTGGTCCTTGTGTATGTGATATATATATAGTGTAATAATGTAAACCCAGGGTTCTTTGACACAAGCTTTGCTCTCATGGTTTATGATCACTGTACCGTGGATGCGATGTATTTGCTAGTAATTTACTTCAGTATGTATGTTGTATTGTATTCTATCTTCCTGGGCAGGTTTAGCTCTGATGCCAGTCTGTGCTCTGTGTGTTTGCTCTTTGCAGCTGGTGCTGTTCTCAGGGAAGCTCAACACCATCGCGGGGATCGTCGCCATCTTCTTCATGGTGGTGTACGCAGCAGTGGACCTCGCCTGCCTGGCACTGGAGTTGGCCTCCGCACCTAACTTCAGGTACCATACCAGGGCACAGCTCTCCCGTCTCTGAGCACGCCACATCGTTAATATCGTATGTAGAGAGTTCACACTGTCGCTCGCACAGGCACAGCTCTCCCGTCTCTGAGCGCGCCGCATCGTTAATATCGTAGGTAGAGAGTTCACACTGTCGCTCGCACAGGCACAGCTCTCCCATCTCTGAGCGCGCCGCATCGTTAATATCGTAGGTAGAGAGTTCACACTGTCACTCGCACAGGCACAGCTCTCCCGTCTCTGAGCGCGCATCGTTAATATCGTGGGTAGAGAGTTCACACTGTCGCTTCGCACAGGCACAGCTCTCCCGTCTCTGAGCGCGCCGCATCGTTAATATCGTAGGTAGAGAGTTCACACTGTCACTCGCACGGGCACAGCTCTCCCGTCTCTGAGCGCGCCGCATCGTTAATATCGTAGGTAGAGAGTTCACACTGTCACTCGCACGGGCACAGCTCTCCCATCTCTGAGCGCGCTGCATCGTTAATATCGTAGGTAGAGAGTTCACACTGTCACTCGCACGGGCACAGCTCTCCCGTCTCTGAGCACGCCGCATCGTTAATATCGTAGGTAGAGAGTTCACACTGTCGCTCGCACAGGCACAGCTCTCCCGTCTCTGAGCACGCCGCATCGTTAATATCGTAGGTAGAGAGTTCACACTGTCGCTCCCCCGGGCACAGCTCTCCCATCTCTGAGCACGCCGCATCGTTAATATCGTAGGTAGAGAGTTCACACTGTCACTCGCACGGGCACAGCTCTCCCATCTCTGAGCGCGCTGCATCGTTAATATCGTAGGTAGAGAGTTCACACTGTCACTCGCACGGGCACAGCTCTCCCGTCTCTGAGCACGCCGCATCGTTAATATCGTAGGTAGAGAGTTCACACTGTCGCTCGCACAGGCACAGCTCTCCCGTCTCTGAGCACGCCGCATCGTTAATATCGTAGGTAGAGAGTTCACACTGTCGCTCCCCCGGGCACAGCTCTCCCATCTCTGAGCACGCCGCATCGTTAATATCGTAGGTAGAGAGTTCACACTGTCGCTCGCACGGGCACAGCTCTCCCGTCTCTGAGCACGCCACATCGTTAATATCGTAGGTAGAGAGTTCACACTGTCGCTCGCACAGGCACAGCTCTCCCGTCTCTGAGCACGCCACATCGTTAATATCGTAGGTAGAGAGTTCACACTGTCGCTCGCACGGGCACAGCTCTCCCGTCTCTGAGCACGCCACATCGTTAATATCGTAGGTAGAGAGTTCACACTGTCGCTCGCACGGGCACAGCTCTCCCGTCTCTGAGCACGCCACATCGTTAATATCGTAGGTAGAGAGTTCACACTGTCACTCGCACAGGCACAGCTCTCCCGTCTCTGAGCGCGCCGCATCGTTAATATCACAGGTAGAGAGTTCACACTGTCGCTCGCATGGGCACAGCTCTCCCGTCTCTGAGCACGCCACATCGTTAATATCACAGGTAGAGAGTTCACACTGTCGCTCCCCCGGGCACAGCTCTCCCATCTCTGAGCGCGCCGCATCGTTAATATCGTAGGTAGAGAGTTCACACTGTCGCTCCCCCGGGCACAGCTCTCCCGTCTCTGAGCACGCCGCATCGTTAATATCGTAGGTAGAGAGTTCACACTGTCGCTCCCCCGGGCACAGCTCTCCCGTCTCTGAGCACGCCGCATCGTTAATATCGTAGGTAGAGAGTTCACACTGTCGCTCGCACAGGCACAGCTCTCCCGTCTCTGAGCGCGCTGCATCGTTAATATCGTAGGTAGAGAGTTCACACTGTCGCTCGCACAGGCACAGCTCTCCCATCTCTGAGCGCGCCGCATCGTTAATATCGTAGGTAGAGAGTTCACACTGTCGCTCGCACAGGCACAGCTCTCCCGTCTCTGAGCGCGCCGCATCGTTAATATCGTAGGTAGAGAGTTCACACTGTCGCTCGCACAGGCACAGCTCTCCCGTCTCTGAGCGCGCCGCATCGTTAATATCGTAGGTAGAGAGTTCACACTGTCGCTCGCACGGGCACAGCTCTCCCGTCTCTGAGCGCGCCGCATCGTTAATATCGTAGGTAGAGAGTTCACACTGTCGCTCCCCGGGCACAGCTCTCCCATCTCTGAGCGCCGCATCGTTAATATCGTAGGTAGAGAGTTCACACTGTCGCCGCACAGGCACAGCTCTCCCATCTCTGAGCGCCACATCGTTAATATCGTATGTAGAGAGTTCACACTGTCGCTCGCACGGGCACAGCTCTCCCGTCTCTGAGCGCGCCGCATCGTTAATATCACAGGTAGAGAGTTCACACTGTCGCTCGCACGGGCACAGCTCTCCCATCTCTGAGCGCGCCGCATCGTTAATATCGTAGGTAGAGAGTTCACACTGTCGCTCGCACAGGCACAGCTCTCCCATCTCTGAGCGCGCCGCATCGTTAATATCGTATGTAGAGAGTTCACACTGTCGCTCGCACGGGCACAGCTCTCCCGTCTCTGAGCACGCCGCATCGTTAATATCACAGGTAGAGAGTTCACACTGTCGCTCGCACGGGCACAGCTCTCCCATCTCTGAGCGCGCCGCATCGTTAATATCGTAGGTAGAGAGTTCACACTGTCGCTCGCACAGGCACAGCTCTCCCATCTCTGAGCGCGCCACATCGTTAATATCGTATGTAGAGAGTTCACACTGTCGCTCGCACGGGCACAGCTCTCCCGTCTCTGAGCGCGCCGCATCGTTAATATCACAGGTAGAGAGTTCACACTGTCGCTCGCACGGGCACAGCTCTCCCATCTCTGAGCGCGCCGCATCGTTAATATCGTAGGTAGAGAGTTCACACTGTCGCTCGCACGGGCACAGCTCTCCCATCTCTGAGCGCGCCGCATCGTTAATATCGTAGGTAGAGAGTTCACACTGTCGCTCGCACAGGCACAGCTCTCCCATCTCTGAGCGCACTGCATCGTTAATATCACAGGTAGAGAGTTCACACTGTCGCTCGCACGGGCACAGCTCTCCCATCTCTGATCGCGCCGCATCGTTAATATCGTAGGTAGAGAGTTCACACTGTCGCTCGCACGGACACAGCTCTCCCGTCTCTGAGCACGCCGCATCGTTAATATCGTAGGTAGAGAGTTCACACTGTCACTCGCACGGGCACAGCTCTCCCGTCTCTGAGCGCGCCGCATCGTTAATATCGTAGGTAGAGAGTTCACACTGTCGCTCGCACGGGCACAGCTCTCCCGTCTCTGAGCGCGCCGCATCGTTAATATCACAGGTAGAGAGTTCACACTGTCGCTCGCATGGGCACAGCTCTCCCGTCTCTGAGCACGCCGCATCGTTAATATCGTAGGTAGAGAGTTCACACTGTCGCTCCCCCGGGCACAGCTCTCCCGTCTCTGAGCGCGCCGCATCGTTAATATCACAGGTAGAGAGTTCACACTGTCGCTCGCACGGACACAGCTCTCCCATCTCTGAGCGCGCCGCATCGTTAATATCGTAGGTAGAGAGTTCACACTGTCGCTCGCACAGGCACGGCTCTCCCATCTCTGAGCGCGCCGCATCGTTAATATCGTAGGTAGAGAGTTCACACTGTCGCTCCCCCGGGCACAGCTCTCCCATCTCTGAGCACGCCGCATCGTTAATATCACAGGTAGAGAGTTCACACTGTCACTTCTTGGTGTCGTTAGAGATGGGCTCGGACGTACATTATAAACCTTGCCCTTCATTAAAAATGTTTGGAAATATAAATTGCTAGAGGTGCACAGCACTCTGTTCTATGGTGTACACGGCTTGAAAATAAAAGGCTTGTTTCCGTCTGAGCTGATGTGACCCTATCTGTGTAGGAACCACACTGCCTCCCAGTCCCTGGGCACCACTGTGCCCGTTAAGCCACTTGTTCTCCTCTTCTCTCTGTTTAGTGTAGCAAGCAAGAGGAGAAATAAGCCTCTATTAATGTCACTAGATCTACAGCACGCCCACACTCTGACAGCCAGGAACCCCACACACTCTTCGCTTTGCAAAAGGTCAGGTGTGTTAGCTGTTAGGAGACTGGGCTTGCTGATCATTTTGTTAAATTACAGTGGAGCGGTGTTGGCATGGCACCCAGATGCATTGGCAAGCTGACTGGAGAAGTGATTCAGGGAACTGGGGCCTGCAGATAAATAAATAGGGATACTAAGAGCTCGCACACACCCACACACATGCATGCATGATAAAATGCTATTTGGTTCAGAAGAAGAGTTTTCAATTCTCTAAAGCACCTGTGTGTGTGTGTTAGAATTAGTTTTGTATGTTTTTCTTGCTGGTCTGATAGCTCTGGTCTGGAGTATGAACCCAGTGGCATACAGACTGATACACTGTGGAGTCTCCTTATCAGGGGTTCGGTTGACAGTCACAAGAGCAAGTCAGAAGCCCCTAACGAACCAGGCAGTCGTCGTTGTTTCTTTCAGACAAACTCAATTGTCTGACATGATGTCCTCAGGGACACGTACTTTAATTAGCATAATCATAATCAATTTAGCAGAAGTACTTGTTCTTATTTGCTGTTGCTAAGTACGACACACTGCTAATCTGCTGTGATCTTGTCAGCATGGTAACGACAAATAATAATAATAAAGACAGGTGATTTCCCAGCAACGTTCAGGTTTAGCTTCAGGAAACCACAACACAGCTTCTGGCCTGACTCCAGTAACATTTCCAAAATACCTGGTGATGCTTTTCCAATTCAGCAGTTAAAAAATGATTGACTTCTTTCTTTTTTGGATACAGCATGGAAAGGGTTTTAAACGGTGTACTGTACTGTTTAAAATGAGTCGTGAACCTGGGAATCCCAAGAGTAACACAAGCCAGCCTGAACAAGTGTGCTGTACAGCTCTTACAGAAAGCTAACCCAGCAGCTTTAGAGTGAGCTGTGACACTTAGCAGGGTTCAGCTTCTCGAGGTTTGCATCTGAAAATCCGCTAATTTGAACTATTAGATAAAATCCACTTTAATGCCTGCCCGTTGTTTTGCTTTATTACTCTGGGGTTGAAACAGGAACAGTAATATGAAACCTAGCAGGGGGACAGGCTCCCGCATCCCAGCCACTCTCCAGCTGGAGACGTTTCACTCTACACTCCTCAGGAAGCTCTCTTTGTCTGTTTTTGATGAGCAATTGTTGGGTTTTCAAAGTGAGTTGCTTTTCTAAACTCCACATAAGGGCAGACCATGTATTCACTCCTGCGCTGCTTTACAGAGAGCGAGAGGAGGGACAGTCTAGCCAGGCTGGGATAAGCACGGTACAACCTCACAGTGAGATTCGCACAGATTATAGTGTTCGATTGCGTGCGATCATGTGCCAGCGGGACCTCAATATGGGAGAGGTGTGTGACTATCCAGAGAAAAGAGGATTATTGGGGAAATTCACAAAGCCATTTTCTCTTGTGTCATATTCTACAAAGGGTGCAGCTCTGTTTTGGAGACACTGGGGGTGAAAGCCCATGTGAGTAGCTGTTTGCCCAGTGGAAAGCGGGCATCGCTGTTGGCACAGCCAGACACGAGAGAGAAGCAAGCTGCTGAATCTCTCTCGGCTCAGCCCTGCCAGAACTAACTCTCCACTGCAGCTACAGTAAGCTTTTAAGCTAATTACACACAACCTAAAGAAGCAGAATGGAGGATTCAGACAAATTAATCGTGACTTTTAAAAAGGAGCTATTTAAGTATCATGGGGTGAGCTGCACTCTCTCACATTAGGCTAAAAGCAATCCTCTGCTTTGTTTAAAAAAACCAAAAGGAACACCCCCACCCCCCCTCCCCAGGTATGGGAGGCATATAGGCTTTTATTTTCTGTTGTGCAATTTTCCCAGCTGGGTGCATTTAATGATCGAGACGACTCATTTAAATGGTAATTACAATAGCCAGGAACAGGCTTAATGGATGTTTATCATTAGGGTCTATTATTGCAGAAGGTTGGGGTCGTCCTGTGATTGATGACCCTGTCCTCCCCACTGGGACAACTCAGATGTGTCGTTTCATCTCTCAATCCTCGCTGCTATTTTTATCAGTTTTAATTATCGTTATTTAGTTGGTTGTCTCTTTTTTAAATATCCATTATCTGTTTATAAGTGCCTGTTTGTTTGGTCCTGGGGTACTCATGTGTGTTCAGTTATGTTCTTAGTGTTGTATTTCTCTCTCTCTCGCTCTCTCTCCAGGCCCACGTTCCGCTACTTTACCTGGCACACCTGTGTGCCGGGGATTGTGGCTGCGGCATTATGATGTTCCTCATTAACCCTATCTACGCCTCGGCCAGTATCGCCTTCATGCTGTTCCTGCTCGTCATCATCCACTACCTGTCTCCCACCAGCAGCTGGGGCTACATCAGCCAGGCCCTCATCTTCCACCAGGTACTCCTTTCAGACACTTCCAAGCACCTCCAAATGCTTCCAAACATCTCCAGACACCTCCAAATGCTTCCAAACATCTCCAGACACCTCCAAATGCTTCCAAACATCTCCAGACACCTCCAAATGCTTCCAAACATCTCCAGGGACCTCCAAATGCTTCCAAACATCTCCAGGGACCTCCAAATGCTTCCAAACATCTCCTGACACCTTCAAATGCTTCCAAACATCTCCTGACACCTCCAAAGGCTTCCAAACATCTCCAGGGACCTCCAAATGCTTCCAAACATCTCCTGACACCTCCAAAGGCTTCCAAACATCTCCAGGGACCTCCAAATGCTTCCAAACATCTCCTGACACCTCCAAAGGCTTCCAAACATCTCCAGGGACCTCCAAATGCTTCCAAACATCTCCAGGGACCTCCAAATGCTTCTAAACATCTCCAGACACCTCCAAATGCTTCCAAACATCTCCTGACACCTCCAAAGGCTTCCAAACATCTCCAGGGACCTCCAAATGCTTCCAAACATCTCCTGACACCTCCAAATGCTTCCAAACATCTCCAGGGACCTCCAAATGCTTCCAAACATCTCCAGGGACCTCCAAATGCTTCCAGATCTTAAAAGGGTGACAGCAGTATGTCATCGGGTTCATTACAGCGTGTTTTTTTTTATTTTATTTAGTAGTCGCCAATTGTTTTATTTTTTTAAATCATTTTCTCTCCAATTTGGAATCGCCAATTATATATATAAATTGCAGAATGTGACAGTGTGCTGTTCCATAGCAGTTGAAGGCCTCAGATAGCGTTCAAGGTCTTAATCTGCCCCCCAGCATCTGCTTTGCATGTTCCTGTGAAACCGTCCTTAAATAGAATTACATTCCTGCAGTGTGGACTGCTACAGTTTTATTGTGATTGATTTGAATATGTTAACAATATAATCTGGGTGATTCTAATGGGATTGGAGTTTTCTCATTGTAACCTAATCGGGCTCAACTGTTTGCATGTCTCCCAGGTCGCCTTCGGAAACCCTTTGTTTCATTTATTAAAAAGTGTGTTCATCATATTAGAATTCTTGTGACGATACAGAGAGTAAAGGGTTTGTGATTCAGTTTTTATTTTTTCCCAGCTATCTTGTGGAGAGTATAAATATGCATTGTGGATTGTCAGGGCACTGACCTCCTGTATTCGGTTTCATTGCGTGCGTGTGTGTAGGTGAGGAAGTACCTGCTGATGCTGGACGTGCGGAAGGAACACGTTAAGTTCTGGCGGCCGCAGGTGCTCGTGATGGTGGCCAACCCCCGGAGCAGCGTGGAGCTCATCGGCTTCGTGAACGACATCAAGAAGAGCTGCCTGTACGTGTTGGGCCACGTGGAGCTCGTGGACCTGGGTAAGAGACTGGGGTCTGCAGCAGGGGGAGAGCAGCTTGCACCCACCTTAGTGGAGACTGTGAGCTGATCAACCCAGCAGCAATTAAGGGATCTTTTATGTTCCAGTATTTTATTGTTTTTAGTTTGTTTTTTTTTATATTCTCTAAGGAATATTGTAAAACTACCCCTGTTAAAAACACTATGTGAAGGCGGTGATAGAAAGTGAGTTGAGCAGCCCAGTAGATGTGTTGGCTGGGCCGGCTCTCTGCCTCCTCGATTTTTAAAGCACTGTGCTTCCCTGCAGGCACGCTGCCGTCAGACCCGCTGCAGTCCCGCTACGACTCCTGGCTCACCCTCGTCGACAAGCTGAACATCAAGGCCTTCGTCAACCTCACCCTGGCTGACACCATCCGGCACGGGGTGCAGCAGCTGCTCTTCATCTCGGGCCTGGGTACGTGCGCACACTCGCACAGACACTATCTCACACCGCAGGGCTGGAAATCACTCCTATTGCATAGCAGTTTCAGCCATTCCAGGGTTTAATACAAGCTTGATTAGCCACAGTGTATGGTTAACAAGCTCAGGTGTGTCGCATTAAACTCATAGCGAAACCAGGAATGGATCAAACTGCTATGGAATAGGAGTCTTATTTCCATCCCTGTACAGTCTCTCAAACGCTCTAACTTACAGCTGTGACTCAAATTTATCCAAATACCGAAATATTAATTCAGTAACGGCCTTCCGTTTCCTAGATAGATCCAATGTAAACGATCCTTTCTCCATTCTCCCTCCAGGCGGAATGAGACCCAACACCATGGTCCTCGGATTCTATGACGACTGCGAGCCCCAGGACGGGCTGGGGGAGTTTGCGGGCAGCGCAATGGACACCAGCCGCCCGGTCGAGGAGCCACGGCTAAACTTTCCAGCGCTGCGACGGACGGCCGGCAGCAAGGCACTGTCGATGGAAGATTACGTGGCTGTGGTGTCGGACTCGGTGAAGATGCTGAAGAACGTGGCCCTGGCACGCTACTTCTCCGACTTCGACAGGAAGGAGGTGCTGGGCCGCAAAGCCGCGTACGAGGACGTGTGGCCGCTGAACCTGATGCGGCCGGACAGCATCAACTACGTGGACACATGCAGCCTGTTCCTGAGGCAGCTGGCCTGCGTGCTCACCATGGTGCGGTCCTGGCGCCAGACCCGGCTGCGCCTCTTCCTGTGCATGGAGTCCGGCCGCAGCGTGCAAGGCCCTGAGGAGAAGCTCCGGCAGCTGCTCTGCGAGCTGCGCATCAAGGCAGACATCCACACCATGGCCTGGGACTCCGTGGTGGCCCTGCACTGGCACAAACAGGCGGGGAGGAAGCCAGAGGAGGAGCTGGAGCTGGAGCTGGAGGAGGACTTTGTGAACAGCTTCCCCAGCAACACCACCCACATCTCTGACGATTACCTGCAGGCCATCAACAGGATGATCCTGCAGCAGGCCTCGGAGCCGGCCGTGCGCTTCCTGTACCTGCCTCAACCCCCCGCGGACACCAGCCTCTACCACACCTACCTGCGCCACCTGGACATCATGACCAAAGACCTGGGACCCACTCTGTTCATCCACGGAGTGACTCCCGTCACCAGCACTCACCTCTGAGCCTGCCCCACCCCCCGCGGACACCAGCCTCTACCACACCTATCATGCCACCTGGACATCATGACCAAAGACCTGGGACCCACTCTGCTCATCCACGGAGTGACTCCCGTCACCAGCACTCACCTCTGAGCCTGCCCCGAACCCCCACGGACACCAGCCTCTACCACACCTACCTGCGCCACCTGGACATCATGACCAAAGACGTGGAACCCACTCTACTCATCCACGGAGTGACTCCCGTCACCACCACTCACCTCTGAGCCTGCCCCGACCCCCCACGGACACCAGCCTTTACCACACCTACCTGGACATCATGACGAAAGACCCTGGACCCACTCTACTCATCCACGGAGTGTCTCCCGTCACCAGCACTCACCTTTGAGCTGGGGCCAACCATGCAGAGGGGAGTGTGTGTGATATCAAAGCACTTTTATAGTGACGCTTTGCATGGAGTGGCATTAATCACACCAACATGCTTAGTTACTCGAAACCGCAGGTGACTCGCAATATGGTTTTAATAACTCGAAGTCTGTTCTGATAAAGGTGATAAATTTGTGTGGTTGACGTTACTGTTTAAAGTGTCACCCTCTTTGTATCATGTGCCAGGGTGAACTAGGCTGGCATAATTACTACCACCACATCCCTGTTTAGTTATATACACATACACAAAAGAAAAGGTTTATGAGTATTAAAGGTTTAAAAGTTAAAGTAAAACTAGAACAGCCTGCCAAGTTCCTGTTTATTACATTGCTTTCAGTTTAATTCATTCCCATTGATTTATTTCTCCAGGATCAAAAAAACCTTTCAGAACGCGGGTCTCATTGGCAAGGGGGTCCTGGCAAGCAAGCAGCTGTCGTGTTTAGTTACTCCGTTTCTGACAAGCGAGCAGCTGTCGTGTTTAGTTACTCCGTTTCTGACATCCAGACAACCCAGATCAATAGACTGCAGTGCATAATGTTTAAACCACTATCAGTCACACAATGCAGTCCCAGAATTACAATACAATCGCAGCCAATGCTTTGTGTTTGGCATGATCAAGTGACACTCAAAACCACTGTTAAACGAACATGCTGACTTGCTGCAGCTCCAACAAGATCGTGTGCAGAATGCAACGTTTTGTCCGAAGCGGACCCTCTGTTCTGATTTAAATGTTGCCTCACTTCTGCAGGACGACTTGTCTGAAACCTGGCGCACCGGTTCCATCACCTCATCAATATATCAAAGCTTAGCGGGGAATCGGAAAGTGAAGCTGGGAAAGCAATTCAGCCCTCAGAAAATGTGCCGCATAAATTTCCCAGAACGGTTCCCTCTATTAAAGCGATAATCATGCAATCCACTCTTTTACAGCTCTTTTTAAATGAGTCTATTTAGCATCAGAAAATGACGCATTAGTCATGGAGTATAATAGCCTGGTGAAATAATTACATTTTGGACACCTACATAAACTAGGGCTTTATATATAATGTATTTGATTTAATAATATAATTATGCGTGTTAATTTTACATGAAACCTCACGATCGGATCTCTGCACTTTCTATTCAGTAGAGTAGAAAAACGGAAAGGGTGCTGGGGTAGCTGACTCCTGCTGATACCAGCCCAGATAAGAGGGGGGAGCTGCAGTGATGGTGTGAAAGGTGCTCATCTACTTTACCCTCATTGAGCCATACTGTCTGTATACCAAGAAGTGCCCGAGACGGCAGAGTTTGGCAGACTTTCAGGTGAACATTGTGTGACCGCTGCCTCCTAGTTCCTAAAGGAAATGTAAAAGGAACTGCAATGAAAGCGTAGGGTACAGCAGAGGGGAACTAGACTGCAGTAAGCACAAGGTTACAGTACAACTACATCAACCGGCAAAGCCCCATGAGGGTCTAATTACCATTCCAGTGCAGTCACTGTGCTCCACTGTTTGTACCCATTTCAGTGCATTCTCATTTCAGATAATGTTAACAGGAGTCTAGCAGGGGGTGGATCTTCTGCACAGTATAACCCAGAGAGGAAATGAACCTGGTGCTTCACTGCAGGCTGTTCTACACCTTCCCTGGAAATCTGGAAACACTGCAGGTTCTTTCCCAGGAGGATCAGAGCACACTTTCTCAGTGAAACCTTTGCTGGCGGACTGACTCGAATCCAGGTTTTCGTTCTTCACACAGATCTGCCAGCGGATTGCCTTGAACCAGGCTTCTCGAATTGGTAGAGTGGCTTTCTTATGGGCTGTTGTTGTGTTGTGCAGCTAATCTTCAGTGCTGCTGCTGCCTCTGGATCAGCAGGGACCCTCCTGTTGCTTTGTTTACACCAGCCGTCGCTCCCACTGAACTTGATTGACGGATGTGAGAGAGACGCTCACAGTACAGGTGCTCTGCCTCCAGCTTTCTTAACCGTTACTACAAGAAAAGCTTTGCGTGGTTCTCCTTTTTATTTTTTCTCTGTCAAAAGAAATAGTTTTAGTGGTATGAGCTTTTGAACAGCTGTCTGGAAAGTCATTTCGTGTTTCCGAGTTGAAGGATTTTGTGACAGTTGGCAGCGGTGCGTCTAGTTTCCTCTTGAACTGAAATCAAATTAAAAGGACCTAAAAAAAAAAGTTTGAATGTGTGGACACTGAGTATGTTGTGTGGACACTGTGGGTATACTGTGAGTGTTTGCCAGTTACTGTAAAGCCATAAATATTAGCGACCAAAATATTTGCAGAATCACACTGCTTTCCAGGATAGCACACCCTTGTTTGATAAGCACTGCTTTCCAGGATAGCACACCCTTGTTTGATAAGCACTGCTTTCCAGGATAGCACACCCTTGTTTGATAAGCACTGCTTTCCAGGATAGCAGACCCTTGTTTGATAAGCACTGCTTTCCAGGATAGCAGACCCTTGTTTGATAAGCACTGCTTTCCAGGATAGCACACCCTTGTTTGATAAGCACTGCTTTCCAGGATAGCACACCCTTGTTTAATAAGCACTGCTTTCCAGGATAGCACACCCTTGTTTGATAAGCACTGCTTTCCAGGATAGCAGACCCTTGTTTGATAAGCACTGCTTTCCAGGATAGCACACCCTTGTTTGATAAGCACTGCTTTCCAGGATAGCACACCCTTGTTTCATAAGCACTGCTTTCCAGGATAGCACACCCTTGTTTAATAAGCACTGCTTTCCAGGATAGCACACCCTTGTTTGATAAGCACTGCTTTCCAGGATAGCACACCCTTGTTTCATAAGCACTGCTTTCCAGGATAGCACACCCTTGTTTGATAAGCACTGCTTTCCAGGATAGCAGACCCTTGTTTGATAAGCACTGCTTTCCAGGATAGCACACCCTTGTTTGATAAGCACTGCTTTCCAGGATAGCACACCCTTGTTTGATAAGCACTGCTTTCCAGGATAGCACACCCTTGTTTGATAAGCACTGCTTTCCAGGATAGCACACCCTTGTTTGATAAGCACTGCTTTCCAGGATAGCACACCCTTGTTTGATAAGCACTGCTTTCCAGGATAGCACACCCTTGTTTGATAAGCACTGCTTTCCAGGATAGCAGACCCTTGTTTGATAAGCACTGCTTTCCAGGATAGCACACCCTTGTTTGATAAGCACTGCTTTCCAGGATAGCACACCTTGTTTGATAAGCACTGCTTTCCAGGATAGCACACCCTTGTTTGATAAGCACTGCTTTCCAGGATAGCACACCCTTGTTTGATAAGCACTGCTTTCCAGGATAGCACACCCTTGTTTCATAAGCACTGCTTTCCAGGATAGCACACCCTTGTTTGATAAGCACTGCTTTCCAGGATAGCACACCCTGTTTGATAAGCACTGCTTTCCAGGATAGCACACCCTTGTTTGATAAGCACTGCTTTCCAGGATAGCACACCCTTGTTTCATAAGCACTGCTTTCCAGGATAGCACACCCTTGTTTGATAAGCACTGCTTTCCAGGATAGCACACCCTTGTTTGATAAGCACTGCTTTCCAGGATAGCACACCCTTGTTTAATAAGCACTGCTTTCCAGGATAGCACACCCTTGTTTGATAAGCACTGCTTTCCAGGATAGCACACCCTTGTTTCATAAGCACTGCTTTCCAGGATAGCACACCCTTGTTTGATAAGCACTGCTTTCCAGGATAGCACACCCTTGTTTGATAAGCACTGCTTTCCAGGATAGCACACCCTTGTTTGATAAGCACTGCTTTCCAGGATAGCACACCCTTGTTTGATAAGCACTGCTTTCCTTGTTTGAGCTGCCCGGTTTCTTTTGAAGGTTGTTTCATTTGTATTGTTTGTTGTGCTTCGGTATCCTTGGTCAGCATGGTCTTCACCAGCAGGTGCAGGGAGTGAGAGTCCGAGAGACTCAGGGAAGAAAAAAATGAATTTGGAATTGCAGCTGCTAGAGTGGTTTATTTTTTGGTTTATGTATGTAAGCATATATTATTATGATTATGATGCTGGGTGACTGTAAAGCCAGTTGTCTGTTTTGCAGTATGTGTGTGAGATGCTGCTGCATTCTGCTATGTTTTAATGCAATGAACCCTTCCCTGAGACACAAGCTGCAATACCATCAATCAATGCAATAACATCTCTGTGGCACAGCTACCCCCAGCCTGCTGTCTCCACTCCCTCACCAGGTTCCATTGCTCTGTGGAAGGTCAGTGTTTGTTTCTTCCACGGAGTGACCAGCTGACTGTAACCACCCTGTGTACTGGTGTGAAATTCAAAATACAACAGCAATGCTGCTGCTGCTCCTGAAGTGAATTATAACATGCATATGGTTTTGAAAGTGGCTAATATATAAAATGTATGAACTCAGCAAATGTTTTCTTAATCCTTAATAATGATGATGGCATACTTCATTGAAAGTGAAAAAATAAACAGTAAATATAAAATATATAGATGTGTGTTTGTGAGTGAAATACTCCTGGTCAGATCTTTCAAAGATAAGGACTGCTTTTAAAGATCCATTGTCTCTTCATTACTTTTACTTCAGCCAGTTTAACTGTATTTCCACCCGCGTGTTATTTGATTGTATCCTGTTGAACCCGTGTGGAGACTACACTGCATAGTGATGGTTCAGTGGTACAGACAGCTGGCTTCAATATTTCAATGAGCTGCATCTCAATAACCTCCACTGATAAATGCACACATGAGAGCCCAGCTCTCCTGATACAGGCTTGTGTGAATTGTAAACGGAAAGCAGATTACAGCTGGAACAGCAGTCTCAAATGTTTCTGAAAGCCTCGCACGTCCCACTAGGAGCAGAGCCCCATTGGAAGTAATAGATGGACGCGCGGAATACATTTCCTCCCCAATAAATCCAATCATTATTTCAGTAAGAGGTCCCGCTGTCCACCAAATTGACCTTTAATGACCAATTCCACTTTCCATTAGAGCAAACTATGTAGCTAGACCAAAACAAATGTGTCAACTCAGAATGTACTGGAACTCCTTTGCAACTAAAAATATTTTGAGGCCGGTTAGCAAATATGATATTGCACATGCATTGAAAGAAAAGAGAAATCCTTTAACATTCGTATGGCATACTCTTCCATTGGATTGTGCAGTGTGTCAGAGTAGTAATCCATAGAAATTACATACACCCATTGTCTACTGTGCAGGATACGGTCCACAGCTATACTATACGTAGTCCCGTATGGAGGTATCCTATAGGAATATTCAAGGATTTCTTTGTAGACTTCATCTTCATCTATTTGATTTTCTTTCAAAGTACAGTAATGTATTAAAAGGGAAGTATAAACCAATGCTGTATGTGCTGCGTTCTCTTCAGGGATCCGAACCCAGCTTCTGTCCCACAGGTCAGCGAGTGTGTGTCTAATAACACGCTGTGCTGATTGAGTGAGGGTGAGGTCAGTGTGCAGACCTGCATGAAGAGTGAGGGCGAGGTCAGTGTGTGGACCTGCATGAATAGCGAGGGCGAGGTCAGTGTGCGGACCTGCATGAAGAGTGAGGGCGAGGTCACTGTGCGGACCTGCATGAAGAGTGAGGGCGAGGTCAGTGTGCGGACCTGCATGAAGAGTGAGGGCGAGGTCAGTGTGCGGACCTGCATGAAGAGTGAGGGCGAGGTCACTGTGCGGACCTGCATGAAGAGCGAGGGCGAGGTCACTGTGCGGACCTGCATGAAGAGCGAGGGCGAGGTCACTGTGCGGACCTGCATGAAGAGTGAGGGCGAGGTCACTGTGCGGACCTGCATGAAGAGTGAGGGCGAGGTCAGTGTGCGGACCTGCATGAAGAGCGAGGGCGAGGTCAGTGTGTGGACCTGCATGAAGAGTGAGGGCGCGGTCAGTGTGTGGACCTGCATGAAGATCAGGACCTGCACTGATTTACTCCAGTTTTGGGAGCTGCCAGAGTGTGATGATGCAAAACAGTTTATTTTCTGATTTTTTTTTTGTTTTTGGATGAATAGTGAAACAATCTCTTCAGGCATTTCACAAAGATGATGGTGATGATAAAGGCTGCTTATAAGTATTATGACTGCCCATATTTCCCTTGCTGCAATTTTCCTAAATTATCTACCACCGATTTCTATACAGGAACAATTACATTTTTAATTAGAACAATTTCAAATCTGCATGCACTCTTTTATGTTCCATTGCACCACAGGCCAGGGAAATGTGCATTTTTCACTCTACCTCCTTTTTTATATCAGCAGACTGGAGGCAGCTTAGTAATTTCTTGGGAACTGAAAGTCTAGGACGGTAAAGTGCTTTGGACTGGGTATCCCACCCCCTAGGCAAATAATAACCAATTGTGCTCTGTCCACTCTGCATTATTTTATTTTATTTTTTTTAATAAATTTAGTCGTTGCCAATTATTTTTATTATTTTCTCCCAATTTGGAATGGCCAATTATTTTATTATGCTCAGCTCACCGCTACCACCCTGTGCTGACTCGGGAGGGCGAAGACGAACACACACTGTCCTCCGAAGCGTGTGCCGTCAGCCGACCGCTTTTTTTTACACTGCGGACTCACCATGCAGCCACCCAAGAGCTACAGCGTCGGAGGACAACACAGCTCTGGGCAGCTTACAGGCAAGCCTGCAGGCGCCCGGCCAGACTACAGGGGTTGCTGGTGCGCGGTGAGCCGAGGACACCCTGGACGACCTAGCCCTCCCTCCCCCTGGGCGGCGCTCGGCCAATTGAGTGCCGCCCCCTGGGAGCTCCCGTCCTCGGTCGGCAAAGGAATAGCCTGGAATCGAACTCGCGACGTCCAGACTATAGGGCGCATCCTGCACTCCACGCAAGTGCTTTTACTGGATGCGCCACTTGGGAGCCCCCTCCACTCTGCATTCTTGAGCCTTGCATCTCTTGCAGGATGATCTCAAACCTACGAAACCATCCCTTGCCCTTATAATCTTTGCTTCAGATTTTGATGAAGTTTGCAAACGTTGCTCTTGGTTCGCTCAGTTTCGCCCGCATTGCAGACTTGCTGTACGAGAGAAAGCAGGCCAGTGTACGGCTCCAGACACCCAGCACAGGAGAAGAGCTTGGGACTCTGTAAATCGATCTGAGAGGCCCGTTCTGACGAGGAGGACTTTAGTGAGTTGTTGGTCCTGTTTGTGCGAGTGTCTGTCTGACAGTCTTCACTAAAGGTCTGTTTAATGTAGTGGTACCTATCGGCTAGTCTTGTTATACTTACAGTGCACTTCCAAGGTCATTTCACCTGGAGAGTGAAATTCCTCTATCCTGTCATTACCCAGCCCGCTGCTTCTCCTAGGGCCGGGCATGCAAATTCCTCTATCCTGTCATTAACCAGCCCGCTGCTTCTCCTAGGGCCGGGCATGCAAATTCCTCTATCCTGTCATTACCCAGCCCGCTGCTTCTCCTAGGGCCGGGCATGCTTTGACACTGAAGACACTGCTGAGGTGAAACGACCGAGTAAGTGCAGGAAATGCATGTTTACTATAGTGTGTCTCTCAAAACTGCACATGCAAGACCTTCAATAAAAATGCACTGTTTCACTTTCCTGATCACCGGGGGTTATGCTGCTTCCCAAGCAGGGGGCTACAGAAAAGCACGTTGAACCCAGCGTGGGAGCTGGAGGCACTCAGTAAGAAGTTGGGATTTCTCCAGGTTCACACAGCGGGTTAGTCCCCATAGTCTGGTTCTCCTTCTGGGAAACTCATTTCCGTGTTTGCAGGATTTATGTTCTGTTATAATTTCATCAGCCTGTCTACTGTATGTAGAAAGATTTACTCCCGGTTCCCTCATATCCAGCACGTTGGAAGTTGCAAACTCAGCCTAACTGCAAGAACTGGGCAGATTAACTGCGTTTTGTTTATTTTTTTGATGAATAGCAGCATATGTTTAACATCAGCCAATGTCTCTCCCTTTGAAATATGAGCAGAAGTGCAATAGAATTGGTGAAGGCCATGCTTTAATAAAACAATATGCTGTGAAATGCTGCAGAATATATAGTATATTATTATAGATGCAGAAGATGGCTGGTCTCAATCTGCTGTCTACAAAACATTGTTAAATATATGTTGCTATAAAGTTTCTGTATCCTTTTGTTACTGCACACTACAGCTTCGTTGCACTAGGCAGTTTGATTTGCATTTGATTTGTATTCGAATAGCACTCTCTACAGACAATGCCCTGGCACTGGTTTCACTAGTTTCCCCTCTCCTGCAGGGTCTGTGCCAGCTGGCTTGGTTATAATTGGTTCATATGACCTTCAGATTGTATATGCTGCTAAGCAATGAATGCCCACTAGGTGGCGGTCATGTATATACAGCATTTGTAGTTAGTTCAGTGTGCATTCCCTGTGTGCTTCTGCTTGCTCGATCCAGGTAATTGAGACTGTGTGAAGTGGACCCTATACTGTGTGTAACTTGAGCAGACAAACTCTGAAAGAATTGCTTGTCACAGTCATTGCTTTTAAAGAAAAACACGGGAAATTTAAGAAGCACCAAAACCCCTTTAACATGGCCAGTCTACAGTACCTGGTCTGTGGCTTTGTGTGCACCAGCACATGGCTGGTCTGAGTCTACAGGACCTGGTCTGTGGCTTTGTGTGCACCAGCACATGGCTGGTCTGAGTCTACAGTATCTGGTCTGTGGCTTTGTGTGCACCAGCACATGCCCGGCCTGAGTCTACAGTCCCTGGTCTGTGGCTTTGTGTGCACCAGCACATGCCCGGTCTGAGTCTACAGTACCTGGTCTGTGGCTTTGTGTGCACCATCAATTATGCTTTCGCTCCATAATGAATGGAAGACCATTGTTTCAGAATTAGAGAATTAACTCTGAATGACCATTTCGTTTCTTTATTGATTTTTGTAAGATTTAGAATTTATTTTAAACATTGGCGACTTTGCTCGGACACTCTTACATCAGATTTTCTTTATTTATTTTTGTCGTTAAAACCGACCCAGAAAAGAGCTGTGTGTTGAGTTACTGCAGCTTTAAAAGTGCTGCAACACTCCTGACTCCAGCCAGCAATTTTTTTACAGCTGTTATTTCACAGAAGAAGTGGCACTCTGAGAGTAACGCGCGGTGATTGCATGCCAAGTGCGAGTACAGTAGCGAGAAATTAGGCAATTAGCGCGGGCGATGTGACCCTCAGAGAGTAATCATTACCAGAAGCCCCTCGGGCACGACTCGACTCTTATTAGCGAGCACAGAGAGAGCTGTGACATTCAGGGGAGGTGGAGAGGAGCGGGCCTGCAGTGACACTCAATTCAGCCCAGGAGCTGCAATTCTGTCAGTTAACCCTAGATATGCTCCCCCAATCCCCAGGGCAGCTTCAAGCAACATTTCACAATAACCCATCGCACACTGTATGAATTCTCAAGAAGCAATTCTCATGTGCACTTCTGCCACCTGTTGTGAAGCCTGAACCCCAAAGCAAAGGCAGCTGTGATTCCATTTTATTACAATTTGAGTTTGCTGTAAACTGCAGGTGAGCTGTATTGCAAGTTGATGGGGTGGCTTCTGGTGTTGTGATGTCATCTCGTGCAGGCTGGGCTCTGTCTAGATGTATTGTACTCAGGAACTAATATTAAACATTAATAGGGGTGTTTTAGTATCTTGGAGATTCACTCATATGCTTCATGCGACGTGGGTTGACATCTATAG
Organism: Acipenser oxyrinchus oxyrinchus; assembly: GCA_030684275.1. Taxonomy (NCBI): domain Eukaryota; kingdom Metazoa; phylum Chordata; class Actinopteri; order Acipenseriformes; family Acipenseridae; genus Acipenser; species Acipenser oxyrinchus. The sequence continues at coordinate 637,410 of CM060254.1, forward strand.
GCAAGGTAAGATACACTGCAATTTTGACAGATCATTATTGAAGTTTGGTTTATTTGTCATACGCAGCATATAATGTAAGTTCAACTGCTTGCAGCACACACAGCTTACAGTGTAAAAGAAACATTGCAGTGCAGCTTTCTTTCAAAAAAATCACTGACTTCTGTGTTTAGTAAATCCTGACGAAGGTGCGCTACACTGAAACATTCATTTGACTTTTTATGTTTTTTTTAAAAAATATTTTGGTGAACAAATCCTGATTTTAAAAGTGTATAAAATTGCTGCACACGTGCATCACGTCTGCTGAAGCATTTTTTGAATGTGCAATATGGAGGAAATAAAGCTCACACTTCAGGCAGCTTTGCGTGTTTTCGGTGGTTAACTCATGTGACCACGCAGGATCCATAATATGGCGACAGGGGCTGAAATACATGAGTCACCCAGAATATAAGCAGAGCACTGAAACATCTTTTCAATACAGCAACAACAAAGACAGTGGTCCATCGGTCTTGATTTCTATAGTTTTTAGTTAAAAACAAGCCCGTGGATGTGTGAGAAACATTGTGGGCCCTATTAACCCTTTCAAGCATGGAATATTGAAAATAGCTGGAATGGCACTGAAAGCAGGTAAATGAATGTCCCGGGACGTTCCGTGCTCGTTTCTATGCTGTTGAAATAGTTTTATTCCTCTCGCTACACAGGGCCCTTCCCCTCTGCAAACCAACCCTCTCCAGATCCAGCACACATGAACATGACAATGGAAATAAGTGTGTGCTGTGGATGGATCATTGCAGAGCCCTGTCTGACTGGACTCTTCAGTCTGAAGCAGCACTAAAGCAATTAAGCGGCCAGGCTGAGTGGAGATGGCAGGGCTTCAGTCGAGCGTCTTTCAGGTATCTAACATGTAGGTTAGTGATCATATAATCGTGCACAGCAAATCCTCCGGTACTTTTTTCTATAGGCAGATCCTTGACTGAAGAATTAACTTTAAATAATGAAAAGAATCTTTACTGATGTGTTATGAAAATGCTTAAATGGCACACAACTTGGGGTGCTGGGGGTGCGGCAAATGAAACCCAATAATGCCCTGCCCCATTTGAATACGCAAAGAACTTCAATGCGTCTTTGCTTAGGAATGTGCTCAGCAGCTACGAGCCTGTTCCCAGGGGAGACCAGATTTCGCGTGACCCTGCACGGCATGACCCCCACCCCAGTGTTACCGTACTTCCAGATTTAGGACTACACCCCAGCTCATGATATAATTCCGTAACATCAGCAATAGGTTTTGCAGAAAAAAACTTAAGAGGCTGTGTGGTCCAGTGGTTAAATAAAAGGGCTTGTAACCAGGGGGTCCCCAGTTCAAATCCCACCGCAGCTACTGACTCATTGTGTGACCCTGAGCAAGTCACTTCACCTCCTTGTGCTCTGTCTTTCGGGTGAGATGTAATTGTAAGTGACTCTGCAGCTGATGCATAGTTCACACACCCTAGTCTCTGTAAGTCGCCTTGGATAAAGGCGTCTGCTAAATAAAAAAAAAGAAACAGTGTTCCAAGATGTTGAACATTTTACGACTAAAGAAATGTGAAGTATAAAATATTATTATGTAGCGTTTTTGCCGCCCCCTTCAATTTGCCGCCCTAGGCAGCCGCCTCTTCTGCCTATATGGTCACGCCAGCCCTGTGTGCATTCAGTAATTCTGCAGTCATTCTATTATTGACTGCACTCAATAAAAGAATATTTAAGAGACTTGTGCAGAAAAGCACAGTCTGCCTCTTTTTTCTTTTCTCCAAGGAGAAAAGCACAGCATGCTAGTGCATTAACCCACCGTGCCTTCTCTCTTCCATGGAAAAGCCTCCTTTATCATTGTCTTTATAGGAAATTATCCAATTCTTTGAAAGTAAAGTAAGGGATCAGCTGGATTTGAACACACTCCTCCAAGGAGAACAGCTCTGCTCGGTAGTGAATTAGCCCACTGTGCCACCTTATAGAACAGATAGATAGATAGAAAAGTTAACATGGTACAATTACACACACACTGACTGAAAGGGAAACGCTCCATTCCATAGATAGGGTGGAGTTGATAATCCCAGAGCAGGGATCGGATGTTTGCTGAACATTTCTAGCGTTTTAAATAAACTATTAACATAAAAGCCAGTTAGTAAGCTAGTTGTCAACAGATAATAAAATAAAGAAAGCCCCCCTCGGATAAAGCATGAGAGCCAGCACACAGCATTCCCTTCCCCCCCTTGTGAAAAGCAGCAATGAGCTCTTGACAGCCAGCACACAGCATTCCCTTCCCCCCCTGTGAAAAGCAGCAATGAGCTCCTGACAGCCAGCACACAGCATTCCCTTCCCCCCTGTGAAAAGCAGCAATGAGCTCCTGACAGCCAGCACACAGCATTCCCTTCCCCTGTGAAAGCAGCAATGAGCTCCTGACAGCCAGCACACAGCATTCCCTTCCCCTGTGAAAAGCAGCAATGAGCTCCTGACAGCCAGCACACAGCATTCCCTTCCCCCCCTGTGAAAAGCAGCAATGAGCTCCTGACAGCCAGCACACAGCATTCCCTTCCCCCCTGTGAAAAGCAGCAATGAGCTCCTGACAGCCAGCACACAGCATTCCCTTCCCCCCCTGTGAAAAGCAGCAATGAGCTCCTGACAGCCAGCACACAGCATTCCCTTCCCCCCTGTGAAAAGCAGCAATGAGCTCCTGACAGCCAGCACACAGCATTCCCTTCCCCCTGTGAAAAGCAGCAATGAGCTCCTGACAGCCAGCACACAGCATTCCCTCCCCCCTGTGAAAAGCAGCAATGAGCTCCTGACAGCCAGCACACAGCATTCCCTTCCCCCCCTGTGAAAAGCAGCAATGAGCTCCTGACAGCCAGCACACAGCATTCCCTTCCCCTGTGAAAAGCAGCAATGAGCTCCTGACAGCCAGCACACAGCATTCCCTTCCCCCCCTGGGAAAAGCAGCAATGAGCTCCTGACAGCCAGCACACAGCATTCCCTTCCCCCCTGGTGAAAAGCAGCAATGAGCTCCTGACAGCCAGCACACAGCATTCCCTTCCCCCCTGTGAAAAGCAGCAATGAGCTCCTGACAGCCAGCACACAGCATTCCCTTCCCCCCCTGTGAAAAGCAGCAATGAGCTCCTGACAGCCAGCACACAGCATTCCCTTCCCCTCTGTGAAAAGCAGCAATGAGCTCCTGACAGCCAGCACACAGCATTCCCTTCCCCTGTGAAAAGCAGCAATGAGCTCCTGACAGCCAGCACACAGCATTCCCTTCCCCTGTGAAAAGCAGCAATGAGCTCCTGACAGCCAGCACACAGCATTCCCTTCCCCCTGTGAAAAGCAGCAATGAGCTCCTGACAGCCAGCACACAGCATTCCCTTCCCCTGTGAAAAGCAGCAATGAGCTCCTGACAGCCAGCACACAGCATTCCCTTCCCCTGTGAAAAGCAGCAATGAGCTCCTGACAGCCAGCACACAGCATTCCCTTCCCCTGTGAAAAGCAGCAATGAGCTCCTGACAGCCAGCACACAGCATTCCCTTCCCCTGTGAAAAGCAGCAATGAGCTCCTGACAGCCAGCACACAGCATTCCCTTCCCCTGTGAAAAGCAGCAATGAGCTCCTGACAGCCAGCACACAGCATTCCCTTCCCCTGTGAAAAGCAGCAATGAGCTCCTGACAGCCAGCACACAGCATTCCCTTCCCCTGTGAAAAGCAGCAATGAGCTCCTGACAGCCAGCACACAGCATTCCCTTCCCCTGTGAAAAGCAGCAATGAGCTCCTGACAGCCAGCACACAGCATTCCCTTCCCCCTGTGAAAAGCAGCAATGAGCTCCTGACAGCCAGCACACAGCATTCCCTTCCCCTGTGAAAAGCAGCAATGAGCTCCTGACAGCCAGCACACAGCATTCCCTTCCCCTGTGAAAAGCAGCAATGAGCTCCTGACAGCCAGCACACAGCATTCCCTTCCCCTGTGAAAAGCAGCAATGAGCTCCTGACAGCCAGCACACAGCATTCCCTTCCCCTGTGAAAAGCAGCAATGAGCTCCTGACAGCCAGCACACAGCATTCCCTTCCCCTGTGAAAAGCAGCAATGAGCTCCTGACAGCCAGCACACAGCATTCCCTTCCCCTGTGAAAAGCAGCAATGAGCTCCTGACAGCCAGCACACAGCATTCCCTTCCCCTGTGAAAAGCAGCAATGAGCTCCTGACAGCCAGCACACAGCATTCCCTTCCCCTGTGAAAAGCAGCAATGAGCTCCTGACAGCCAGCACACAGCATTCCCTTCCCCTGTGAAAAGCAGCAATGAGCTCCTGACAGCCAGCACACAGCATTCCCTTCCCCTGTGAAAAGCAGCAATGAGCTCCTGACAGCCAGCACACAGCATTCCCTTCCCCCCTGTGAAAAGCAGCAATGAGCTCCTGACAGCCAGCACACAGCATTCCCTTCCCCCCTGTGAAAAGCAGCAATGAGCTCCTGACAGCCAGCACACAGCATTCCCTTCCCCTGTGCAAAGCAGCAATGAGCTCCTGACAGCCAGCACACAGCATTCGCTTCCCCCCTGGTGAAAAGCAGCAATGAGCTCCTGACAGCCAGCACACAGCATTCCCTTCCCCCCTGTGAAAAGCAGCAATGAGCTCCTGACAGCCAGCACACAGCATTCCCTTCCCCCCTGTGAAAAGCAGCAATGAGCTGCTGCCAGCCCATCTCCTGTGAATTTGTGTAATTCATTTACAGAATGGATTGCACATCATGTCCCTTTGTGTGAGACGGGGCTCTGTGTGAGACGGGCTCTGTAGAGATGGGGCTCTGAGTGCGACGGGTTCTGAGTGCTGACGGGGCTCTGTGTGAGACGGTGCTCTGTGTGAGATGGGGCTCTGTGTGAGACGGGGCTCTGTGTGAGACGGGGCTCTGAGTGCGACGGGGCTCTGTGTGAGACGGGGCTCTGAGTGCGACGGGCTCTGTGTGAGACGGGCTCTGTGTGAGATGGGGCTCTGTGTGAGACGGGCTCTGAGTGCGACGGGCTCTGTGTGAGACGGGCTCTGAGTGCGACGGGGCTCTGTGTGAGACGGGGCTCTGTGTGAGACGGGGCTCTGAGTGCGACGGGGCTCTGTGTGTGACGGGGCTCTGAGTGAGACGGGCTCTGAGTGCGACGGGCTCTGTGTGAGACGGGCTCTGTGTGAGACGGGGCTCTGAGTGAGACGGGCTCTGAGTGCGACGGGGCTCTGTGTGAGACGGGCTCTGAGTGAGACGGGCTCTGAGTGCGACGGGCTCTGTGTGAGACGGGCTCTGAGTGAGACGGGCTCTGAGTGCAGACGGGCTCTGAGTGCGACGGGCTCTGAGTGCGACGGGGCTCTGTGTGAGACGGGCTCTGAGTGCGACGGGCTCTGAGTGCGACGGGGCTCTGTGTGAGACGGGCTCTGAGTGCGACGGGGCTCTGAGTGCGACGGGCTCTGTGTGAGACGGGCTCTGAGTGCGACGGGGCTCTGTGTGAGACGGGCTCTGTGCGAGACGGGCTCTGAGTGAGTCGGGCTCTGAGTGCGACGGGCTCTGAGTGAGACGGGCTCTGAGTGAGACGGGCTCTGAGTGCGACGGGCTCTGAGTGCGACGGGCTCTGTGCGAGACGGGCTCTGAGTGAGTCGGGCTCTGAGTGAGTCGGGGCTCTGAGTGCGACGGGCTCTGAGTGAGACGGGCTCTGAGTGCGACGGGCTCTGAGTGCGACGGGCTCTGAGTGCGACGGGCTCTGTGTGAGACGGGCTCTGAGTGAGACGGGCTCTGGTGAGACGGGCTCTGAGTGCGACGGGCTCTGAGTGCGACGGGCTCTGAGTGAGACGGGCTCTGTGTGAGACGGGCTCTGAGTGCGACGGGCTCTGTGTGAGACGGGGCTCTGTGTGAGACGGGCTCTGAGTGAGTCGGGCTCTGAGTGAGTCGGGGCTCTGAGTGCGACGGGCTCTGAGTGCGACGGGCTCTGTGTGAGACGGGCTCTGAGTGCGACGGGCTCTGAGTGCGACGGGGCTCTGTGTGAGACGGGGCTCTGAGTGAGACGGGGCTCTGAGTGAGTCGGGGCTCTGAGTGCGACGGGGCTCTGTGTGAGACGGGGCTCTGAGTGCGACGGGGCTCTGAGTGAGACGGGGCTCTGAGTGCGACGGGGCTCTGTGTGAGACGGGGCTCTGAGTGAGACGGGGCTCTGAGTGCGACGGGGCTCTGAGTGCGACGGGGCTCTGAGTGCGACGGGGCTCTGTGTGAGACGGGGCTCTGAGTGCGACGGGGCTCTTTGTGAGATGGGGCTCTGTGTGAGACGGGCTCTGAGTGAGACGGGCTCTGAGTGCAACGGGCTCTGAGTGCGACGGGCTCTGAGTGCGACGGGCTCTGTGTGAGTCGGGCTCTGAGTGCAGCAGCAGGTCAGCTCTGAGTGCGACTGGGCTCACTGCTGATGGATCCAGCTAATGAAAGCCAGGTGTTATTGTGTCACTGCTGACAGGGAAGGATGGAGAGAGGCAGCCAGCTGTTCCACCACTTCACACCCACTCATGATTTCTAATCAGGATGACCCCGTGGTGTGGATCATGCAACTAGAAAGGAAGGTAAACTTCAATGAAAGTGGTGCACTGATTTAATACATACAGCAGAGAATTACAGATTCTGCAACGTAGAGCCAATGATCTGCTCTGTCTGCTGCTCCCCCTCCCTTTATTACAGCCTCTTACTCAGAGAACTCGTCTCCTTCCCAGAACTACTTGACCTTGGTAATATATGACATCATTTATTTATTTTTAGTGTTAGAAGGAATTATGCAATAGGTCATGAAAGCATGCAGTCCTTGATTGTTGAATCAGTTTACATTAAGGATTTCATATAACATATCTGCTATTTGTTATCAATAGCTAGGATTCCACCTAACCCATAGTAAAAAACAAAAGTACTGGTTTGGCACATAGAGCCCCACTTTCGGTATGTTTAGCATTTGGATGTGTGTGCACCTGTGTTGCTTTTGATGCTATTACCCTGATTGCAAAAAAGACTTTACCAGTATCTGCATGCTTACAACACCAGCACTGTGTCTGTATGCTTACAACACCAGCACTGTGTCTGCATGCTTACAACACCAGCACTGTGTGTGCATGCTTACAACACCAGCACTGTATCTGCATGCTTACAACACCAGCACTGTGTCTGCATGCTTACAACACCAGCACTGTGTCTGCATGCTTACAACACCAGCACTGTGTCTGCATGCTTACAACACCAGCATGTGTCTGCATGCTTACAACACCAGTACTGTGTCTGCATGCTTACAACACCAGCACTGTGTCTGCATGCTTACAACACCAGCACTGTGTCTGCATGCTTACAACACCAGCACTGTGTCTGCATGCTTACAACACCAGCATGTGTCTGCATGCTTACAACACCAGTACTGTGTCTGCATGCTTACAACACCAGCACTGTGTCTGCATGCTTACAACACCAGCTGGACAGTAAACTCATAACAGCTACAAGCAACCCCCCCACAGCTTCACAGCAATCCTAGCAATGCCAGAAACGTTGCACCACCACACCCCACTGGAGACTGAAGAGAACATTGTGTTGGGGAATCCTAACCGGAGCCTGTGCCCCAGACTGCTTGCACTTCACCCTCCCTGACACTGATTTACACAGGCAGCTCATTGCTGGCAGATCGGCACAACGTAACAAGAGTGACACATATGTCATTTCTATTAGCCGAGCATAATCTCTCCCGTGTATGCCATTACTGGAGGAGGTAATTTAACACAGAGTATCCTGTCACTGTTACAGGCGATCGTGTCACCCAATCTAATGGATAGGAGATGGAATACATTAACTTACATTAACTCATGGAACACAAAAAAAAAAAGAGAGATTGCTTCCGCCTGGGAATAAATAAATTCTATTACTCTCTTGATTTAAAATATAATCTTAAGAGAGATTGTTCTGTGTATATATTATTTCGATTTTGACTCTTTGTTTTCCTGTTTCAGACCAGATGTCCACAGCATTCAGTATGCTTCCAGTGGTGAGGAGCAGCTCTAATGATTCATCTTTTGATTCGGGCTGCAGCTCTTTTGTGGTGGTGTTGTGCGTCCAGAGCACCTGGACTGCAGAGCACGTTTCCTGAACCAAGGTGATTTGTTTTTTTTTTTCCTTTTTATACTGCTGTGTGTTTGTCTATCTGTCTGAGTACACATAATAAAAAACAGAATCCGTTACTGGGGACTAAACCACTTTGAACTAGTTCTGCTTATACTGATGTATAACGAGCAGAATAGCACATACATCTTTCCTGTGATCTTCTTAATAATAACTTCATGTATCTGTTAACAAACATGTGAGTGGCATGCATCCCCTGCCTGGAAAAATCAAAGCCAACAAAAAAATGAGAAATATATACAGTATATATCTCGCAGATGGACAAAGGCCAGCATGTACCTGTGCAGGGGTTAGAACTCAGGATCTCTGGTGTCCTTTGCTCTAACCATTGCTATTTTATAAACTCACATTTCCTAATTCATTGCTGATGCGGTCCTTTCCTTTGTAATTTGTGTTGTGTCTATTTAACACAATGTACGTTTTTCTTAATTCAGTTCATTTTTTTTTTTGGTTAATGTAAGAATTTTAAGTCTTAAGCACCAGACCAAAATGCTTTCCAAAGAAGTTCACGAAAGAGGTGCACAGCTGTTACTAACGATGATCCCTGTTATGTGTCAGCCATTTATCTCCCCCAATTCTCAATGCTCCTGTTTAAAGACCGTCCACTACATCCCTGTCTACAGTCTATATACTGTAATGCACACTACATACAGATACTGTATCTACATCCCCAGTTGAAAGAGATGAGCAGTAATCCACGTCTCCACTGAGCAGAACCACCCTGTGCTGAAGGCTGATTTGGACCTGATATTGCCCCGTACTTGTGATGACAATTGGGCAGCACACCAGCACCACAATAGATTAGCTGTGTTAATTGGTTCATGGCATTGCAATATCACTGGGGGGGTCAGAACAGAAGCCACTCCAGCAATGGCAGCCCCTTGTTATAGCTGCCCTTGTCCTTCCATTGTCTCTTAGGATAGAACGCATGGTTTCCATATGTAGGTGGGCATGTGTACGATTGCTCTATTTAATAACGTTTCACAGTTTATATAGATTTAGGGCGCATATTAGTGTGAATTAGGCATTGCTGTGTGTGTGATTGGATTTTAATTATTCGTCTGATTACTGGTATTTCTAAATGTTTTTTGTTATGAATTTTTTTCCTGAAGGATGTTGAAGCTGAAAACGAATTTGACTTCCTATGGTTTCAGTAATTGTTTTCTAAAATATTCCAGCCTAACACATAAATACATGTGTCTGAATAGTGATTAGGTTTGGGGATTGCTTTCCACATGAGGCACAGTCTGAGACAGCCCTGAGAGAGCCCTGGCTGACTGCGTTCAGGGGGCTGGTGTAGTCTACTGTAGTGCATGATCGAGAAGAATCAACTCATCTGTGGATTCAAGAAGCAGCCCTGCTTCACAATCAATCACCACACAGCCAGGCAAATGCATTGATCCCAGAGAAGAGGAGGAAGCAACTGACAGAGGATGCAGACTCACTGCTGATCCAGGACACTGCAAGCCACTGGTGACCCTGGTCTGTGAAATCTCTGCTCTGCCCTTCTCCCTTAAAGCCGCTCTTCCTCCATTAAGAACAGTCCAGTTTGGAACCCGCTTCAGTTGACTTGTTGTTCTGTTTTATATGGTTCTGCTCAAGACCAGTACTGGGACCCACACTCCAACACTAACACGTCTCCCCTCCACCCCAGCTGACCTGGACAACCAGTACAAGACAGGCCAATCCATGTTCCACGAGTTACAGCAACATTCCTTTTCATCAAGAAAATGCTCCTGTCTGAAGCTTTTGGCTATATCACTTTAAAAGGATGTGTGTGTGTGTGTGCTCTCCAAACTGTAACACACGAAACGTGGAATGGGCCATAAACAGAACTGAACCAGTAAAGACTGCACTCAAGTGGGTCACAAAGAGAGCGCCACCACATGGAGAAGTGGGGAACCTCCACACATGCAATATACATCCGGAAACTCATGATGGGGTAAAGAAAACAAGATGAGCAGCCCAGCAGTGCTGTGAGTCACCGCAGCTCCACTGCTATATTTTCCTCTCTTCTCTTCAAGGCGGAACAGTTTATTCTCTAAGAGCGACAAGCGGAAGATTAAATATTAAATCACAACTCCTTTACTGTGGATGAGGTCCTTTCTACTCAAATCTCCTTTAATTATTTTACGAGGTTTAGTGTTTGATCAATTTTTAATCACGGTCCTTGTGGTTTAGTGAAGTCCACGCATGTCTGAATGATAAATTAACAGGTAGAATGGAATATTTATTTTAAACCACGCACACATGATAAGACTTTTGACACACGTATGTATTAGACGTGTCTTTTACAAGGGTGGCAGGTGTTTGCTTTAAACACTGGACGCTCTGTATAAGCAGGTTACCTTTTTTTACAGTGCTCTCAACCGCGTGTATCTAAGAGTAACTGCAGTCTAACACACCGCGCTGGTGTTTCCTGCACTTTGCCTGCGCTGTCTCTCGCGTGACCAGCGTTACGTCTTTACAAGCAGCGCACAGTGCCCACATTTATAAAGTCATGGCATGCAACGCCTTCCCTCTGCAGGAAAAGGAATGGGATCACTTTAGCAGCAACGAATGCTTTTGCCTCAAAAGCATTTTCATTTTCTGCCCCTTGATGTTTAAAATGATTGTTTTTTTTGGAGATTAAATTTCTGCCTCTTCCGTGGTATTGAAATATGTGCTAAATCCCGGGATTGTTTTGAATGCCTTGGTGATTCTTTATCACATGGAAAGAAAGACTGCAAGGTGAACCGAATCCTGACTGCACTTGTTTGGATTTTGGCTGGATCTAACAGTTTATAATAAAACAAATATGTAAAAAACTTCAAACAAAATAATATGCAGGCAGTGCAGGAGAGACTTTCCCATGTCCCTGGTGGTCCGGTCTGCCTTAATATTGAGATTACAAATAAATGACTCCAGGCTTGCTTTGTGTCTTGATTTGCACACTTTGTACCTGAGGCATTGCCCCCATGGTCCAGCCTGATCACATCATAGCACAAAAGGACCTCAACAGAGTTAATAATCTAAAGGGCCCCAGAAGGGAGCAGGGCTCCCCAATTTGCCTGAAATAATCTGTACCTCTAAAACCCTTGACACTTACTTTTAAACATGATAAAGTAACTGCAGCATCAAAATCCATTTTAAATAAGAAATGAAAAGGGGGCTATATGTAAGTGCTTACATCAGCTGTGCTGCCTGTCATTACACACTATACTGGCTGTAGCACACAGTCCTGACCATACCCACTAGCTGCTGTTCTTCCTCTGGTGTCCTGGTGCTGACCTGCTAGGAATCTTTCTTATACAAAAGACCCTACTAAACCAGGTAGGCAAGCTTTTCCAACATCTAAAAGATGTTTTAATTCAAATCTGCCCCTAACCAAAGTGGGGTGCTCTAGCCTTCCAGCATTTATCTCACCTGTGATCACCTGCACGGACTTGGTGCTTGGCAGGCTAAGAGCTTTAGGAGGTTTCAGTGGCACTAAGCAGCATTTAATCATGAATGCTATCCATGAGAAATCCCCTTCAGTTCCCTCTAAAAGAGAGATGCATGAAGTAGCTTTCTGCCGTGGAGCTGAGAAACTCTATTAGCTAAAGGGCCATTATCTATCTGGGAGTAAATGATTATTTATGCACACTTGAACAGTGGAGCCAGCGCGTGTAATTCACTGTAAGCAGGCATCATTAGAATTGTAAATCAATGGCACAGCAGGCATTAGGAGTTTAGAGTGAAGAGTGTAGCAGCAGTGTGGAGTAGTAGTTAGGACTCTGGACTCTTGACCGGAGGGTCGTGGGTTCAATCCCAGGTGGGGGACACTGCTACTGTACCCTTGAGCAAGGTACTTTACCTAGATTGCTCCAGTAAAAAAACTGTATAAATGGGTAATTGTATGTAAAAATAATGTGTAAAAAAGAATGTAATTGTATGTAAAAAATAATGTGATATCTTGTAACAATTGTAAGTCGCCATGGATAAGTGCGTCTGCTGAGAAATAAATAATAATAATAGTATATCTTCAGGGGAGAGGAGTGTGGAGTCGGGGAGGGGTTTGAGGGCTACGCATCCTCAGCGAGATGTTCTAATAAAAATGTTGTTTGAACTTTGCTTTGCTCATTACACTTCATGCACAGAGAAGTGTAACTTGTCACAGCTTAGACCAAAACAGACAGAATTATTAACACTGCTTCCCACTGCACACCTGGCCTGAAAAGTTCAGCAGCATGTAGTTTTGGAGGAAGGGGCCCTGTCCAGTGATATGCTTGTTTCTGCAGTCTAGTGGCAGTCTGACATGGGCGTGGTGTCTAGCCAGCCTCTCTCTCTCTCTCTCTCTCTCTCTCTCTCTCTCTCTCTCTCTCTCTCAGGTAATTCCAGGCCCTGCTCACCATCTGACACATTCCTGATTACCTTTCCAGCCGGAGATGATGGAATGGAAGCCGGCAGGTCTGTTTGGATAATCATTACACCGGATCTCATCATGTTTGGGAAATGAAGATCCAGCAGGGGGTCCCAGTAATGGAAAATCGAGGTGCCATTTGAATGATGATATTGAATTACTGAACGCAGTACAGAACACTGCAGTCTGCAGGAGGCGCCGTTAACCCCTTTTCTGGCAGGAGAGTCAACTGCTGGGCAACTAGCACGTTACACCTGCGCCGTGTATCAGTACTGAACAATCAGCCCAATGTACCTGATGGGCACATTACACCTGCAGTCGAGATTAGTGCTGTAGATTTGGATTGCTGCTTGGGATTGTTTGAGGATGAAGTTTGTGGTTTGACGGTTAGGCAGAGAACCCATCAAGGCTGTCTCTGCTGCTTTGCATTTTCGATGAAGGCAATCCCACTGAACCAGCAGTGGGAGTCGGGGGAATGCTGTTTGTTACCTGCTGCTGATGTGTGAGTGCGACCCAGCGTGAGCCGAGGTAAATGAAGCTGTGGAGCTGCAGCAGCAGCCTGTCCCCAGGGGAGAGTCATCCTTCACTGAGAGACAGTGACAGGGGCACAACAGCCAGAGAGCCTCCTGTCAGAATCGCACGTACGCTTTTTATTTATATATATATATATATATATATATATATATATATATATATATATATATATATATATATATATATTATCTGAGCACACTCTTAAACTCAGGGAAGACGTTTAAGGAGGGCAGAGATCTTTTAAACTCCTGTAAGTGGTTTTGTTCGTGCACTGGGCGTACTATATGTCCAGACAACTTTTAAATATTCAAGAAAATCACACAGACCAATAAGCCTGACTTCTATTTAGGTTAACTTATGGAAACTATAATAAGATCCAAAATGGAAAATTACCTATATGGTAACAATATCCTGGGAGACAGTCAGCATGTTTTTAGGAAAGGGAGATCGTGTCTAACTAACCTGCTTGACTTTTTTGAGGATGCAACATTGAAAATGGATAATTGCAAAGCATACGACATGGTTTATTTAGATTTCCAGAAAGCTTTTGACAAAGTCCCGCATAAAAGATTAATTCTCAAACTGAACGCAGTAGGGATTCAAGGAAATGCATGCACATGGATAAGGGAGTGGTTAACATGTAGAAAACAGAAAGTACTGATTAGAGGAGAAACCTCAAAATGGAGTGAGGTAACCAGTGGTGTACCACAGGGATCAGTATTAGGTCCTCTGCTATTCCTAATCTACATTAATGATTTAGATTCTGGTATAGTAAGCAAACTCGTTAAAATAGGAGGAGTGGCAAACACTGTTGCAGCAGCAAAGGTCATTCAAAATGATCTAGACAGCATTCAGAATTGGGCAGACACATGGCAAATGAAATTTAATAGAGAAAAGTGTAAAGTATTGCATGCAGGCAATAAAAATGTGCATTATAAATATCATATGGGAGATACTGAAATTGAAGAAGGGAACTATGAAAAAGACCTAGGAGTTTATGATGACTCAGAAATGTCTTCATCTAGACAATGTGGGGAAGCTATAAAAAAAGGCCAACAAGATGCTCGGATATATTGAGAGGAGTGTTGAATTTAAATCAAGGGAAGTAATGTTAAAACTTTACAATGCATTAGTAAGACCTCACCTAGAATATTGTGTTCAGTTCTGGTCACCTTGTTACAAAAAGGATATTGCTGCTCTAGAAAGAGTGCAAAGAAGAGCAACCAGAATTATCCCGGGTTTAAAAGGCATGTCATATGCAGACAGGCTAAAAGAATTGAATCTATTCAGTCTAAGAAGAAGACTAAACGGCGATCTGATTCAACATTCAAAATCCTAAAAGGTATAGACAATGTCGACCCAGGGGACTTCTTTGACCTGAAAAAAGAAACAAGGACCAGGGGTCACAAATGGAGATTAGATGAAGGGGCATTCAGAACAGAAAATAGGAGGCACTTTTTTACACAGAGAATTGTGAGGGTCTGGAACCAACTCCCCAGTAATGTTGTTGAAGCCAACACCCTGGGATCCTTCAAGAAGCTGCTTGATGAGATTCTGGGATCAATAAGCTACTAACAACCAAACCAGCAAGATGGGCTGAATGGGGCCTCCTCTCGTTTGTAAACTTTCTTATGTTCTCTCAACAGCTAAATTATAAATTCTATACCTTATAGCAATGCATCCAATATAAAATAGATATTAAATTCAAATATATGCTTACCTTCAGTATATGGAAGAGTAGTGTAGAATATATGAAAAATAAGAACTGTCTCAAAAGGCAGAGACTTGTGAATACGACCAAACAGCAATCAGTTTTTCAGAGATCCTCAGAGCATGGACCACATGACTTGTAGTTAGCAAGTCGAGCGATACTTGACTGGGGTTTTACCTTGGTGTTTATAGGATTTTCCCTCCATTGAATACATCAGGAGTCCCAATTAAATCTGATCATCAATCTGCCTTGACAGTTCCTATCTTTGAGTTAAGGATATATTCTAGAAGGATCCAGTCAACTCTTTTGTTAAACTAATTGAATGTGAGTTCATGGTTCACTATCTTCCACCCCTCCTTTCCCTAAAAATTAGGTGAACTGGAGTTCAGTTTCCTTGCTACCAAATACAATACAAGTATATGTGTATATTTGAGAGATGTTTTTAATATGTAACTCCATTGATATACACAGAAGGCAAGAGTTTCATTTTTAATTAGGCACCTGCTTGGCAGCAAATGAAACCTTGAATTTCAAAACTTAGGACTGCTCAAACATTTACTTAATGTTATTATATTAGGTTTCTTATTTTATTTAAATACTTTTGTTTTTTCTTACTATAATTGAACCTAGTTCAATTGCTTCTGGCATATTAACTCTGTTCCATAGATTCTGCCATTCTGCTCTCCCTGGATCAGAATGTTTTAAGGCTCTGAGTCTATTTTTAAAAAATGCTTTTGCCTGATAAGGGAGGTTTGAAACTTTCAGCAGGTCAGTCTGATCTTCAATGCAATGAACTCCTTCTCACAGACCTAACACAGATCTGCTAATAACATTTTCTACTGGTTTTATATTCTTTAAAACACAGTACAGTTATTACAATATATTAATAGTGTTCAACAGGAACTGTGCACTGTACCTACACCACTGTATCTCAACACAGCTCCTCAGGGAGCCCCACATGTTCTCGGATCGGAGTCCGATGTAGAAACTCTAAACTCTCTCTCTCTCTCTCTCTCTGCACTGGGTAATTGTCCAGAAACGCTGTTAGCCATTCCCAGTGTGGCTTCTTTAATGCAATGCCTCATTACACTGCTCCACAGAAAGAGACCTCATGCTAAAAGTAGATGCGATATGCATAGTGCAGATGGCATCCCCTTCCCTCATGTATATATTTAGTATACATAATGGGCATCATGCACTCTCATGTAGACAAGGGTCCTTCTCTCTTCCCAGAGTTGCTCTGCGCTGCGCTGTCGTTAATGCTATGTCATTATACCTGCAGCTTTTTTGTTTTGTTTTAGTACAGTAATGAAGCTGAAAGCGCTATTCTGAAGAGGACTCTAATGGCCAGCGAGATGTCATCATTTTGTCAGATAAGTGATGCACTGAAACACATTACCTGACTGATACAGGGAGAAATGTCCTGGCAATGGAGAGAGAGAGAGAGAGAGAGAAACAGCTGACTTATATAGAGGATCGAAACAACACTGCAAATCTGCCTTTAACACTGAGAAACTGCACAAAAACATCTCTGTCCAAACCGCAGCAATGTGTGAGGGAGACAGCATGCTGTCAGGTATATGCAAATGAGCAGCACTGCGGAGGGAGTCCAGGCGTGCATTTGAGAAGGATGAAGAGACTGCATACCAATGGATATTACTAAGAAAAGTACATCATGCTGTTATCATTATTATTTTAATGCTCTGTCACAAAGTGATATTCCTTGAAAGCGCTACTATAGCTTCAATCAGTCATGATCTTCTTACACAGTGAGGGTGGATCAGGAGATGTGATTCAGCCAGCTCCACTCTGATACACTCTGATCAGTCATGATCTTCTTACACAGTGAGGGTGGATCAGGAGATGTGATTCAGCCAGCTCCACTCTGATACACTCTGATCAGTCATGATCTTCTTACACAGTGAGGCTGGATCAGGAGATGTGATTCAGCCAGCTCCACTCTGATACACTCTGATCAGTCATGATCTTCTTACACAGTGAGGGTGGATCAGGAGATGTGATTCAGCCAGCTCCACTCTGATACACTCTGATCAGTCATGATCTTCTTACACAGTGAGGGTGGATCAGGAGATGTGATTCAGCCAGCTCCACTCTGATACACTCTGATCAGTCATGATCTTCTTACACAGTGAGGGTGGATCAGGAGATGTGATTCAGCCAGCTCCACTCTGATACACTCTGATCAGTCATGATCTTCTTACACAGTGAGGGTGGATCAGGAGATGTGATTCAGCCAGCTCCACTCTGATACACTCTGATCAGTCATGATCTTCTTACACAGTGAGGGTGGATCAGGAGATGTGATTCAGCCAGCTCCACTCTGATACACTCTGATCAGTCATGATCTTCTTACACAGTGAGGGTGGATCAGGAGATGTGATTCAGCCAGCTCCACTCTGATACACTCTGATCAGTCATGATCTTCTTACACAGTGAGGGTGGATCAGGAGATGTGATTCAGCCTGCTCCACTCTGATACACTCTAGTAGTTGTTTTCTTTCTTGTTTTAGTCAGAGACCTGGGTGGGAGGGGCAAACAGCAGCCTTGCTCATGTGTAAAATAGCTTTATGAAAAAAGTTCATACTACAATAAGCATGCAGTCCATTCACAGATGTAAGCACTTTCAATTTAGAGCTAGTCCATCTATCCTATTGCCATACTGTACCTCTGAATGCATATGTGATACTGTAGTTTCCTGACACCTTCAGAAAGGCTGCACCCTGTGACACACTATAACTGCATGCAACGCCTTCACAATCACTGTGAAAACCAACATAACATGCATTTCAGAACATGTGTGTCTTTGGATTCTGCAGATATTATATTGTGCTGTATATTGATGTGGTACAGTCGTCTGAAATGTGTTTGCATCTGATAGCTTGTATCAGGTGGCTTTGTATTTTACTAGGTATTCTAAGACAGTATGGCATGTGGTCAGAGTGCCCTCTCAGCTGTGGAGTGGATATCAGCTTGTATCACACAGCACTCCATACCGCATTACAGATCACATAATATTATATCAGCAGTCTTGGTATCTAGTAAGGTCCAAGCGGACACACTAAACGTGGAAGCGTTTGACAGTGCAGGTGTCAGCAGTGAGTGTTGATGCTTGTGTGCAATCACAGCGGGCTCATCTTCAGGTGGCTAAGTGGATGATGTGCTTTTAATTAAGAAGTCACTCAAGTAGAGACTCTTAATTCGGTTACTTGTTCCCAGTGGTTCTTCTAATGGACTACAGATTGACTTTGGATTCACGCTAGGGGTTATTAGCAAAGAAACACAACTTGTTCTCAACCTTGAAGTGAAGAGAAAACACACGACCAGTAAACATTGTGATACAGCTGATCTGTTCAGGGATGCCTTGAAGACTTAGCACACGCACACGCACAGGCACACATAGACACGCACGCACACACACACAGACACACACGCACAGGCACAGGCACACACAGATGCACACAGATACACACACATGCACGCAAGACAATCGAAGAGAAAATAAAATAAATCTTTATTGAATTGGACTAATAAACCAGTACAAACTTGTATCAGTGATACAGCTGCAATCACTGTGACACCCCTGAGTAAAGTACACAGAGTCTAGTGATTACTTAGCATTATTCAGCATTGAACGACACACACAAAGGGACAGAAACACTGTGAGTGGGTATGTTTAGCAAATTGTCCACATAAAGCAACATGCGTGAGTCCACATCAAGCCACTAAAGAACAATGTGAAACAGACGAAAACATGTGATCATGTTACTAATAAGAGACTGTCCATATTGACTGCATGAAGTGCATTGTATCGACAGCTCTTACACATGAAGTTCAGTACTGAGCATGCTAGCTATAGACACAGGACTCCACTGTGCCCAAGTCTACACAAGCAGCCTGCATTGTTATAGAATGGGACACGCTGGTTACTCAGCACTCTATCCTGTAAGATTGTAGCTGCTAATTGAAAATAAATTGGAACTCAGACTCCCGGATGACTTTGGTAACACTTCTAATTAATAAAACGCAATCCAAACAGATTTGAATTAAACTACAACAATGCAATTACTGTTGTTTAATCAAACAATGTGCTGGTTGTCAGCAAATACATTCAGAATTAGGCTTTTATCAGGTGTGAGCCAGACAGGGCTGTTGGGAAGAAATTATATTATATATATATATATATATATATATATATATATATATATATATATATATATATATATGGTGAAAATGGCTCTAATTACTACAAGTGGTAACTGACAACTGCAAACAATTTGCAAGGTCTGTAAGTTTCAGAGATTCATCCTATTCAGTGCTGAGTGAATACCTGCAGAGATTCATGCTTATCTGCAAAGTGGTCGCAGTGACTATTTTTAATTTAATGGTTCAATTTTTTTTTGTATTGTATTGTATTGTATTGTATGGATCACTTGTGTTGCACAATAACCCAGCAGATCACATCTCTCTTCGGAAAAGTTCCTGTCTCTGAGCAGGGCTCAATGTGCCTTCCAATAAACACAGGTTTCTTTTTTAAATACATGCGATACATCAATCTTCATACTACCTCTTATCAAGCACTGCTTTTACACCATGACGATCTCATTACATTCCCTAAAAACCACAAGCTGGAACAATCCGCTGGGGAACAGGTTGCTTTTCATGACCTGTTTTAAAAGATGCAACTAACTTGAGGAAGTCAAGTTTCTGATGATACAGAGGAAATGTCTGTCTTTCACATGCCCTTACTTCTGGAATTGAGAACGCGCCTCAGGAGAGCTGAGGGTTTGGGAAGCACCTGGAAGACTAGAGAAGACAGAGGGAGGCTAGGGAGGTACGTGCCCTCTTTCCTCTGCACTCAAAACCTATAATGTGTTACTGCATTAACTGCGCAGATTAACAACTAGTCACCAATGAGGCATTATTGGGAAATAATGTGCATGGAATATTGAGCACTAGCTGGTCCCTTACCTTAAGGTATCTTCTGAGCTCTGCGGAGTGTTCTCCTGCACACAGTGTCTGAAGGAGTTCAGCACACAGCTGATGGCAATCCTGCCAATGCTAGATCCCAGCGTTCCAGGAAATCCCGGTCTGAGTGAAGAAGGTCCAGGTGGCACCCTGTAGAATCCATCAGCGTTGATCCGGCATTCTGTATAAGCGAGGACCGCTTAAAAAAATAGCAAATCTTAGAAGCAACCTTTAGTCTGTGATTTTCAAAAAGAAATGTGTTAATTAACTGGAAAGCATTCCCAAGCCCCTCTGACCTATTTCTCTAATAAGCACAGAGGCAGTGTGATGCACACTATTGTTTAATATTTATAGCTTTGATTTATACTGGAGCAGTTTATCCCGCTACCATGATAAACACTTAAAGATATTACAAAAGCTAAGATCAATTTAAAATGAAAGATGTGTGGTGGGGATTGCTGTCAGGTCTTTAGCCCTCCTGCAGTACTCTGCTTTATCGCTTTGAGGGTTAAGCTGTTGTTTATAAACATCATATTTCAAGGTATAACAATTCGTGCTGGATCCACCTGTAGGAAGCTCAGACAGTCTCAATGGGTAAAGAGGTGTAATTCATGCTGGATCCACCTGTAGGAAGCTCAGACAGTCTCAATGGGTAAAGAGGTGTAATTCATGCTGGATCCACCTGTAGGAAGCTCAGACAGTCTCAATGGGTAAAGAGGTGTAATTCATGCTGGATCCACCTGTAGGAAGCTCAGACAGTCTCAATGGGTAATCAGGTGGGATTCAGTGCTGGATGCACCTGTAGGAAGCTCAGACAGTCTCAATGGGTAAAGAGGTGTAATTCATGCTGGATCCACCTGTAGGAAGCTCAGACAGTCTCAATGGGTAAAGAGGTGTAATTCATGCTGGATCCACCTGTAGGAAGCTCAGACAGTCTCAATGGGTAATCAGGTGGGATTCGGTGCTGGATTCACCTGTAGGAAGCTCAGACAGTCTCAATGGGTAATCAGGTGTAATTCATGCTGGATCCACCTGTAGGAAGCTCAGACAGTCTCAATGGGTAAAGAGGTGTAATTCATGCTGGATCCACCTGTAGGAAGCTCAGACAGTCTCAATGGGTAATCAGGTGTAATTCATGCTGGATCCACCTGTAGGAAGCTCCGCTCAGTGGCAGGTACGCACTCCCCGAGGGGCCCCTTGCTCATACTGTAAGTGGAAATGCTATTACTATTAAAATGTACCCCTGACACTAGACCACATCAGAACAGCTCCCCAGTGTGCTAGTCTGATACTTCTCATTATTGCCTCTGACACGGTCAGTGTTTCCACTGAATACAAATACGCTGAGAGCTAAATCCTCCTCCTTATCACTCCTTCATAGCCAATGTAACGCTCACAAAGTCAATTAGCTTGTTTGTGTCAAACTGATGATTAATAAAACAGCCTTCCAAGTGGTATTGATTATTCAATTTAATTAAATAAAATTAGCATTTTGCTAGACAGTTTACTAAATTAGTCCCTAAGAAATTACGCCCTCCTCCCTCCTTGTTTAAAACACACACACAATATGGTCTATTGGTTACTTTGCTTTGTAAACTCCATGCAGGACAGCAGTGCTGTGAATGAAGCTGTATGTACTCCGTGTGGAGGAACTGTATGCATTTTATATACATTAAACAGCAGTCAGCGTTCAGCTTTTAAATATCACAGCTGTTTCTTACTTCTGGTGTACTTATGCAAGACGACGCATTAGGGTAACGCATGCTTAGTTAAACTGCCTGTGTGTTTTTTTTTTTAATTGGTAAAAAACTGTTACTCAATTCGTGCCTTGTGAAAGCTTGTCGGAGACCATGCTGCAGTTAAGATTTATCTCCTTTGTGCTGTCTTATCTGTGCCACAGGCTGCTCAATCACTAAATCAGTCTGTTTAACTTTGAAATGCTTAAAAACAAATGCAATACAAAAGGAAAGAGTGTAATAGAAGTGATCATAACCGATCAAATATGTTTGGTAAATATTAATATATAATATAAAGTAGACCTCTGATATTGATCTGATGCAGTCATTGGAAATGTCTCTGTATCAGGTTGTTTGTAACAGATGCTTTACAGTATACAGTATTTTTTATAATATATAGTATAAAAAGAATGATAACTAGTATAGCCTATCATGTTTAATCATTGTTTGGTTGACTATATATTATAAAAGTATAGTACAGGCTGCTGATTTTAAACCCCTCAAGGTCAGAGCAGCCAGTCAGCCCGCTCGTGGAAGCTTGTATCGTACAGCCCCTACTCGATATTCTCTATGTAATACAGCATTGATAAACACACAGGTCAGTCATTTCATAGTTCACTACAAACTCTTCAGCTTCAATCTTCTTCAATAAGCATGCATGAAATGAAGCTGAGAGAACTGAATCTGGGTAGACTGCTGTGCGTGTGTGTGTGTGGGGGGTGTGTGTGTGTGAGGGGTGGGGGTTTGCATGTGTGTGTATGTGTGTATGTGTGTGGGGGTGTGTGTGTGTGTGTGTGTGCATGTATGTGTGTATGTGTGGGGTGTGTGTGTGTATGTGTGGGGGTGTGGTGTGTGCGTGTGTGTGCATGTATGTGTGTATGTGTGGGGGTGTGTGCGTGTGTGTGGTGGGAGTGTGGTGTGTGCGTGTGTGTGTGTGCATGTATGTGTGTATGTGTGGGGGTGTGTGCGTGTATGTGTGGGGGAGTGTGGTGTGTGTCTGTGTGTGTGGTGTGTGTGTGCGTGTATTAATGGGGGGAGTGTGGTGTGTGTGTGTGGGGGAGTGTGGTGTGCGTATGGGGGATGTGGTGTGCGTGTGTGTGTGTGTCTGCGTGTGGTGTGTATGTGTGTGTGGTGTGTTTGGGGGTGTATATATATATATATATATATATATATATATATATATATATATATATATATATATATATATACAAGTTCCACCTCCCTGCTGTGTGACTGTTGCTTCTGATCAAATACAGCCAAAGCAGGGAGTCCGCTGCATATAAATGGGCTGTTTTGCTGCTTTTCATTTGTCATACAGCGCAGTGTATGCCGTGGCTGGGGGAGGGACAGCGGCATGGTTAGGGTTAAATGCTATTGGAAATGCAGGAGGCTCGTCCTCTTGAGCGGTTTCTGTGTCTTTGGCACCAGCGGTGTTTTGGTAACTGCTTGATAACCAGTAATTTGAGACCCCGGCGTTTCCTTTTAACTGGAAATCAAGTACCACGAATCAAACATAAAAAAGAACATACATAAAAACATCAAATAATCGGCATGTGAAACGAGGGTTTCATAATATATTCTAATAAGGACGCTCTTGCTCTGATTAAATATAATCAAGGAGCGGCTATCCTTGCAGCAGCTTAAACATGTATGTATTTCACTTCATTATTTTATGTTTGTTTTTTCTTCATTAAAGCAGCTACATGGAAAACAGCACCATAATTACACTGGGTTTTTTTTTGGGGGGGGGACATGCATATTTACATCAGCTAAATCACACAACAAAACTGCATTTAGAGAGTACTGTAGTAGGGAATGCGGCAGTGGGGGTTCATTTAATGAAGGGGGTGCAAACACAGGCACACACAACAGGGTTCAGACCCCAGAGTCTAATCAAAAGGATACAAAAGAGCTTTCCCTTTAACAAGACCATGCTCCCAACCCTTTCATTGCACTGACCTCTCTGATCATCCCTGCCCCTGGACAAGAACGGGTTAATGTACTTCCTTGAAAGAAAAAAGAAAGAAAGAAAGAAAGAAAGAAAGAAAGAAAGAAAGAAAGAAAGAAAGAACATCAGCTCCTTGCATGACGCTCACTTGCTCATGTCATTTAGTTCAGTGGCTGCTACTTATTCCAGTAAATGGACAATGAGGTAAGATTTTAATGGCATGGGCTACGAGAAAGCTTATTTGCATAATCATTGTGTATCTAATGTTTACACACGCAGAGCACTGGCGCAGTTGACAGCTCCGTACAGGACAGTGTGATCTCGTTTCACAGCTGCAGTACTGAGCTCTCACCACTGACTTTACTGAGACAGGTGGGGAGGACAGGCTCCCAGTCTAGAGCTCAGAGCAGCTCCCTCTCTCCCTCTCTCCCTCTCGCTCTCTCGGAGTCTCAACACTTGTACATGTGCTAGACCTGCACACTGCTGCTGCTCCCACTCTCTGTAATCTGCAGAGCTCTCCTCACCTCCGCTGCACATCTTACTCAGGGTAAGTGTCTTCCTCTGTCTCTACTTTTGTATTAGAAGCTATGCAGTATGTGTGCATGTTATATTTGAGAGACACACAGTATAATGAATCTATCAGGCTGGCTCTGCTTGAATGGGCAGCACTCATTACAAAGAGGGAACCAAAAACTTCATTTGTTTGCAGAAATGACAGCGACCCAGATTAGCTACTTCTGAATCCCAGGGCTGCTTCTCATTTCAATTGCTTCAGTCCGTGCCTGTCTGTATCAGGACTACCTGGGACTCTGGCATAATACAGTCTGACCACAGATGTCTGTTTGGAGATTGTGGAGTGGATCAGAGTTGCAACAGTTGTGTTTAACAATGCTGTGTTTTTACATGCATCCAGATTGTAACAGCTGAAATGCTAAAGAATTATTTTTTCTAATATATATATATATATATTTTTTTTTTTTTGCTAATATATATATATATATATATATATATAATATCATTTTTTACCACAAGTCCACATTTATTAAGACCGAAATAAAATGAATGTTACAAAACTAGAAACGAATAATTCAGGCACTTTGTAGTCCTCAGATGAACCTTGATTAAGCAGGTAAAAAAGAAGGGTGGGTTGGGGGGAGCGCAATGCAATCCCAGGTGAATAATGGCATCAAGCATTTCATTTGAATGAAGCTCTGGCAGGAGGTTTTCTCCTGTACTTCGAACCCCTTGCATCAACGGCTGTAGCTGTCCTTCGCAGGATTACACATGCCATCAATGTTTTAAGAGCTTTCTTGAGAAAGAGAGGCTTTGCTTTGGGCGTTGTTTATGCTGCACCCTATCACTGGAACTGCATCCGTGTTTCGTCTCACCTTCATTCATCCGATTCTCCCCTTGAAGGAAATTAGAATTGCACTTTGCTTTTTTCCCCTGCTCTGACTCTGTGCCCGGGTGAGGAACGTTTTTACTTAGCCAGATGTCTGTGGCTTGTTGCCAGGTTTAATAGGACAGAGCTGCGAACCTGCTCTTTGGGGATTGATATTCTGCTTTTAATTTTAATTTTCATTAGCAAGAAAGAGGATCCGAAATGTCTGAAACAAAAGTGAAGCTTTTAAACAGACCGTGCACCACTTTGATTGAAAATTATTCAACAAATGAATGAGAACTGAGAACCCTTGTTTTAAATGTACCGCTATCCATTTCATCAGCATCAATTTTAGTAATGCTCTAAAACAATGCTATAAAACAGTGCACATACTTCCCTATGCCACGCTGGGGCGCTGGTTCATGTCATTTCTTGGCAGGTTTTTAACCCATGACCCTTGTGACATTAGAGGTCAGTGCTTTGTCTAGATTGCCACTGATATTAACCCCCATGCAGATTACTGCCAGGCAGCAGATCTATACATTTCACGAGTCGACCGCAAAGTTAAAGAGCAAGAAATCAAGACAAAACGTCACAGCATTGAATGAAGTTTTCTTGTGTTTTTTCTTGTTCTCTAGGAAGTCGTCCTCCAGCACATGAAGACAGAAAGCAGGTTCACAGAAATAGGACTGTACTGAAATACAAGACTTTTTTGTTTTGGGTTGGGGGGACAGGCACTGGGTGACTAATTTCAGTCCAGTCTTTTGCAAAAAAAATTTAAAAACCTGTAAGGCGGTGGAAGAGGAGGAGGAGGTATGATATGGCTTTGAATTAAATTGCATCCTTCATGCTGGATAGCAGAACTCTTGTCTTTCATTGCTTGCTGTAACGCCGTTCGAAGCACCATGGATAACACCTATTCCCTGACTGCTCACTACGACGAGTTCCAGGAGGTGAAATATGTGAGCAAGTACACCAGCGGCAGCACCCTGAGCAACGGGCTGAACCTGCACCTGGCCAGCAGGAAGCAGCCCGGGAGCGCCCTGCCAAGCTGGAGCAAGCGGGAGATCTGCCTCATGTCCGCCCTGGTCTTCGCCGCGGGGCTGTGCGTCATCCTAGGCAGCATGCTGGTGCTCAAGTACCTGTCCCTGGAGCCAGAGAGCCACTGCCTGGAGGACTGCCAGAAGAAGAAGGCCTTCCTCAGGGCCTCTCGCTTCATCTCGGGAAACATCGACCCCACCATCGACCCCTGCACGGACTTCTACTCCTTCGCCTGCGGGGCTGGCTGGCGGCCACGGCATCCCGAGGACAAGCTGAGCTACGGGATCATCAGCGCCATCGGGGAGCAGAACGAGGAGAAGCTGCAGAGCCTCCTGCTGCGGCGGTCGCCCGCAAGGACAGGGGCTCGGCCGAGAGGAAGGTCAAGGAGTTCTACCGCTCCTGCGTGGACATGCGGGAGATCGACCGGCTTGGGGCCCGGCCCATGATGGAAGTGATTGAGAGATGTGGGGGCTGGGACCTGGCGGGGGACTTCAACGAGCTGCTCTACAGGACCCAGGGGGTCTACAGCACGGCCGTGTTCTTCTCTCTGACCGTCAGCGTGGACGATAAGAACTCCTCCAGGAACGCGATCAGGGTAAGTCCAGGGAGCGATAAGAACTCCTCTAGGAACACCATCAGGGTGAGTCCGGGGAGCGATAAGAACTCCTCCAGGAACGCCATCAGGGTGAGTCCAGGGGCGATAAGAACTCCTCCAGGAGCATGCATCAGGGTGAGTCCAGGGAGTGATAAGAACTCCTCCAGGAACACCATCAGGGTGAGTCCAGGGAGCGATAAGAACTCTTCCAGGAACTCCATCAGGGTGAGTCCAGGGAGCAATAAGAACTCCTCCAGGAACACCATCAGGGTGAGTCCAGGGAGCGATAAGAACTCCTCCAGGAACACCATCAGGGTGAGTCCAGGGATGAAGTCCATAGAACACCAATCCAGCGCTTGTATTCTTGTACTGTAGCGTTCTCTCGCTGGAGATCCTAGTTAGGCTAAGGATGGCTTAATCACAGACAGCACTAATGCAAACTAGCAAACTAAGAAGCTGCCCTCATGCACTAGAGCTAGAGTGCAGACACAGAGCGGGGATTGCCTAGATCACGGTGGGTACTACTGCTTAAATCAATGTTTGCCATCCGCTGTCCCGACTACATCAGAAGACAAACACCAAGGTGCTGCCTTGTCTGTGAGATGATAAGATCTCTGAAATTGGAAGGCAGTGAAGCACTACATTCCCAGGAACAGTTTAACTGAACCCATACAGTAAGCACCTCACTGTGTGGTTTAGCATTCACTGAAAATATGAAGTATAGTTTACTGCCAGGACCTTTTCTGAAAGGCTTAACTTCCAATACGTTTGACAATATAAACAGTACTGGGGGAAGGAGTGGAGCTTGGCTCCATTCAGGACAGACATACCCAGAGAATATTAACATGCAGCCAGCATAGCGGCCACTATGAGCAGACAGGGGGAAATCAATTCTTGAGGTAAAGTGGGCTCCACCATTCAATCCTCTTGAGTAAAAATAAAGAAAGGGAAAGACCAACACGAAGATTAACAGCAGTCTTTATTCAGGAGGACTGGAGATGCGTTATTGGAGGCAGCCGGCTTGGCTGAGCTGTTTTAATGACTATGCCAATGCACGTGGAAGGACAGTTCAGATTGCGCTGGCTATTCTGTACCATTGCACTTTACACAGCTGTTTAAAGTAATTCCGTTACGGAGCATGGTTTATACCTGAAATTTACTATTGATGAATGATGAACAAGTTCTGAACAGATCCAAATTAACATTGGGATTGGTAGTAAATATACTGTAACACATGAGCTAGTGTCATTGTTCACTGCTATAGAATAACGGTATTTCAGTACTATCATCGAAGCATTTATTACAAGTGGTTTCCAGCAGATTTTATTTCATTTGCTTTTAAATTACTTTGCCTGTTTCTGAGCATTTTTCCTTATCGGTAATGCACAATGACTGTTCGTCTGTGTGATATACGATATACATATATATATACAATAGGCGAAGACAAATGTGTGCGTGCCTGTGCGTGCATGCGTGTATGTGTGTGTGTGTGCGTGCGTGTGTGTGTGCGTGCACGTACTGCACATTCAATCTAAAAATGACTGATGGCATTCGCTCACATGTCAGGCATCACTGAAACTAATGGGGTGTGACAGTCCCAGGCCTGCGATAATAAAGTGTTCTTCAGATGAATGGTGGAAGAGCTTGATGAGCGAGGGGGCTGATCAGTTCAAGTGCTCTCCTGATTGTTTAGGGTGGATTTTCTGCACTGTGGTTACCCACCGCACCCTTCCCATCAAGATCCCCAACAGTCCTGTACAATAAAATGAACCCCTGCACCTGATTGTAATGAAACAAATCATAAATAAATAGCAATGTAAGCCCTCGCGATGCCCTGCAGATTCCACCATATCCAGCAGCTACAGAGACACCACAAGCCAGCCGTATTAGTTGATCTCCCCGTTTCCTAGTTTTGTTTTTCCCCATCACCACATTTAACTCAATACATAACAAACAGACCCAGAGAATCACAACTCAAGCAGATAATGTGTGCTCATTTATCACAGCGGCAACAACCACCCTTCTGCAATTCTGACGTAATACAATAACTGAGCTACCATTCGAGGCGCGTGATCATTTCAAACACTTGATTCAGATAGCAACGTTACACACATCATAAAGACTGGTTTTACACAGTAGCACTATATAATCAGTAACGTACTGTCATTTTTATCACACCTGTGCTGTGGACTCATGCATGCGGCAATGCTCAAGCTGTGTAACCTGTACTTCTCTTTCATTTCATCACATTATAGACTATCAAGGAGAAAGTTGCTTTTCTACATGCATGCTTGTGTGCTCGCTCGAAGCCCAGACCTTTATAGAGGGGATCTGTTTAGCAGGCACTGTCTGCTCTGTGCCACAGATCTGTTTAGCAGGCACTGTCTGCTCTGTGCCAAAGATCTGTTTAGCAGGTACTGTCTGCACTGTGCCACAGATCTGTTTAGCAGGTACTGTCTGCACTGTGCCACAGATCTGTTTAGCAGGCACTGTCACCTTATGAGCCACATAAGGTATCACAGGAGATACAAAGCTGGAAATCCAAGATATTAAATAATAGTTTTATTAGGACATACAGTATAGTGGTAGTTTACTGCTCCTATAAATATTTAAGACATCGTTTGAACAAAGACAGCTATAGGTTATTGCGTTTTTGGAACCACACTGATATCTGCCTTCAGTAAATGTGTAATCGCTCATATCAGTTAAACACTTATTCATGCCACAGAATTCTTTTGAAATAAAAACATTACTGTAAGGAGCATAAAATAAATGATTATTTATGTTTCTATTTCAGATTGACCAGGAAGGGCTCACCTTACCAGAAAGAACCCTCTACCTGGGGCAAGATGAAGACAGTATCAAGGTGAGCTGTCTGCCTGCCTGCCTGTCTGCCTGTCTGCCTGCCTGCCTGCCTGCCTGCCTGCCTGCCTGCCTGCCTGTCTGCCTGCCTGCCTGCCTGCCTGCCTGCCTGCCTGTCTGTCTGCCTGCCTGCCTGCCTGCCTGCCTGCCTGCCTGCCTGTCTGTCTGCCTGTCTGCCTGCCTGGGGACAATATGAGGAGCTGCATTGGTGTGCTCAGCTGCAGACTACGTACAAAGGGTGGGGTTTATTCCTCATGTGAAGGATGAAGACTGAAGATACTGTATGTCCAACGTTTTAAAAACAGTACAAGTGTATTAGGCAGTATGAAGACTGTTCAGAGTATGTGCTGCTGTCCATACTTCAATTAAAGGACCTGTCCAATAGGCTGTCAACTGAGCACTTGACATAGCCTCCAGTCTCTGATTGGAGGAGAGCTTGCAGGGGGAGGGTGCATGGATGGCCCTCTGCTTTTGCATTGAAGAGAATGAGCCGGTCCAGCTTTTTGCATCCTGAGCTGCTGAGCTGCATGTTCCTAGTCTGGTTACATCAACAGCTTTTTAAATCTGGTCTGAAACGAGTTTCCCAGAATCAACATCACACAACGCTATTAAAATGTAAAACATAAATACACAAATAAAGGGTTTCGAATCTTGAATACTTAATGTCTCAGATAATCAAGCAAATAAGCTGTCCTTGGAAATGTGACGTTTGTTTCTGGTAGAGCGAGGGTGAGACTATGAACAAACAGCGGTTTGCAGTTGGTCTGTGTGCTTATCTTACAAGATAACTAAAAGGGCCAAATAAAATAATAAAAAAAACTGACCAGTGCATGAACCGCTGAGCACTTGCCAGAACTCTGTCATGACTGGTCAGCTTTGGAAGCAGTGGGTAAGAACAATTCCGATTGGCCACCTCAGTGGGGTTAAATGAAGTGCAGTCCAGCTGGTAGCCACTGTTGAGTCAGTTCATTTTGAATGTTAATTAGCTCATTGGGCTACATATGCTAATGATGAGGATAATGATGGTAATGATGGTGATAATCATATACACACTATGAATAGTAGATCGGCTTCATTATCAGAGCCTGTGCTTTTCTGCACAGATTTTAGCTGCCTACAAGACCCTGATGGAGAGGCTGGTGAGTCTGTTGGGAGCTGAAAACGCCACGCAGAAATGTGAGGAGATCCTGCTGCTGGAGACACGACTGGCAAATGTGAGTGACCTCTCTATACTGTACTGGCCAATGTGAGTGACCTCTCTATACTGTACTGGCCAATGTGAGTGACCTCTCTATACTGTACTGGCCAATGTGAGTGACCTCTCTATACTGTACTGGCCAATGTGAGTGACCTCTTTGAAATATCATTTATCCTCTCTATACTCTGGGGTTGCCACCCCTGACGTACAAAAAAACTGGACCTCCAGAAGGGGTGGGTGTTAAAGGTGTAAACTCTGTTTAGAAATCCTCTGTTCATCCAATAGGAAACATTAATATTATTACTACTATAGTATTGACAACCAACTAGTATTGTGCGTCTATTGCAGGAATACTGTATCCTGATAATACTGTATCCTGATAATACTGTATCCTGATAATGCTGTATCCTGATAATGCTGTGTCCCGATAATGCTGTGTCCTGATAATGCTGTGTCCTGATAATACTGTATCCTGATAATGCTGTGTCCTGATAATGCTGTGTCCTGATAATGCTGTGTCCTGATAATACTGTATCCTGATAATGCTGTATCCTGATAATACTGTATCCTGATAATGCTGTGTCCTGATAATGCTGTGTCCTGATAATACTGTATCCTGATAATGCTGTATCCTGATAATGCTGTGTCCTGATAATATTGTATCCTGATAATGCTGTATCCTGATAATGCTGTGTCCTGATAATACTGTATCCTGATAATGCTGTATCCTGATAATGCTGTGTCCTGATTTATCTAACTTGGGCTATTCCCGTCATACAGCATAACCAGGCAATGTCTGTCCGCATCTTGGCTGGAACTGCAGTCTGCTGACCTTGACTAGGATTCAATGGAAGGACAAAGTGGCAGTGCCATTTAAAGCAAGGTTTATTATTGTAATGGTGTGCGGTTTTATTTAATTTTTTTCTATACAGTTACAGCTGAATCCAGGGAATTTCTGGTTTATTTTAGAGATGAGAGAAGCGCGAGAGCCATTTGGGCGAAGTGCCTTCATTTAGCTGGTGTGCGAATTCCAGTTCCATTTGACTTTCGCTAGGGTTTTATAATTCTGCTAACCGTAGCTGTTTTGTTTTTGTTGTTGTTTTTTTTAAACAGGAAGTGCTTCCCTGAAGATAGCTTTTCCACAGAGGGATAGAGTTGTTTGTAGTTCCTCTCTGGGTAATGTGTGCTGGGTCTGCAGTCCCTGAAGATAGCTTTTCCACAGAGGGATAGAGTTGTTTGTAGTTCCTCTCTGGGTAATGTGTGCTGGGTCTGCAGTCCCTGAAGATAGCTTGTCCACAGAGGGATAGAGTTGTTTGTAGTTCCTCTCTGGGTAATGTGTGCTGGGTCTGCAGTCTCAGTGATAACGCTTCTTTTTTCCATTTGCGCTCAGATAACTATTTCAGAGTTTGATGAACAAAGAAGAGATATCAGCACCATGTATAACAGAATTACCCTCAGGCAATTACAGAGGATAGCGCCAAGCGTAAGTGATTTTAATAAATCTATTATCCGCTCCCACACCCCTATCTCTATCAGGGGAGTCTTCTCGGGGTTGATAAAATGGGATGCTATTTGGGTAATGCTGTATTTTGCATATAAAATATGTGGTTTTATATCTTAAATGCCTGAAGCTGGAATTGGCCTGTGCCTGTTTCTGCTGTTTTTAAGAAAAACTCTCTATATAAGTTGTATGTAAAGTACAGCAGCCGTGTATATGGCTTCAGCAATGGTCTGTTATTCAGAGGTGTGCTGATACTCGGAATTGCCCTTAAGAAGTCTTTATTGACAAGTATTAAATAAATCCATTCATTAATGTGTTGATTTCAAAAGAATAGCGATTGCCAGTGCCCTGGATGCAGGGAAAATTCAATTCCAAATCGGCTTTTAAAACACTCAATGCAGAAGTCAATTGCCATTGAGCGGTACTCGATTGTAAAGGTGAGGGAAGGACAGCTTTTCTTGTTTTGAAATTAACACCTTGATGAGTGGATTTATGGAATGCCTGCCGATAGCACTTCTTAAAGGCGATTGCGAGTGCCAGCACAGCGTTAGTGTTATTCTATTTAAAAGCCCTGCTGATTGCAGGAATTAGTACCGCTGGGTCTTCTGTGGAATTGTTTTCCTAAACCCATTCTGCGTTGTGTGTTTGTGTTGCAGCTGCACTGGAAACGTTTGCTGGACAGGATATTCCACGACAACTTGTCAGAAGACGAGGAGATTGTCGTGCTTGCCACGGATTACATGCAGAAAGTGTCTGACATCATCAAGACCACCCCGGAAAGGTACGGGGGGGGGCGGTGGGGGCTTGCACTACTTGCAACCGGAGATGAAGGTGGGAGTCAATTCTCTATTGGCAATGGTCGCTGCCGAGGGTAATGCTGATATTATAACCCTAAACACTGTCTGGGTATGAAGACGTTTCTCAATGTAAGGGATCTTTAGGAGGCTGTGTGGTCCAGTGGTTAAAGAAAAGGTCTTGTAACCAGGAGGTCCCCGGTTCAAATCCCACCTCAGCCACTGACTCATTGTGTGACCCTGAGCAAGTCACTTAACCTCCTTGTGCTCCGTCTTTCGGGTGAGACGTAATTGTAAGTGACTCTGCAGCTGATGCATAGTTCACACACCCTAGTCTCTGTAAGTCGCCTTGGATAAAGGCGTCTGCTAAGTAAACAAATAATAATAATAATAATCTTATCAGCTTCACAGCACAAGAAAGCCCTGGGAGTCTTAATAAGCCTTCCGCTAATGTAAAAGCACAGGGGCTATCAAACCCAAGCACAACTAAAACCTTGCAGGGCTAATTTGAATGCACCAGGGTGTTCTAACTGGTTTAGTCTCATCTCCATTGGGGTATCTGAGTACACAGATGGCTTAAGATAATTGCTATTGATCTCCTCCAACCTCTTTTACTGTGAAAGTCAATAAACATATTGGAATTCCTCACTCCGTCTGTACTGCTGTCTGAGGGACTGGTACAGCAGCGGTAACTCTCTGTTATAACTGACATCCAGACATGGCTCTGTCTGAGGGACTGGTACAGCAGCGGTGACTCTCTCTATACCTCACATCCGTCTGTCTGTCTGTATGAGGGACTGGTACAGCAGCGGTGACTCTCTCTATACCTCACATCCGTCTGTCTGTCTGTATGAGGGACTGGTACAGCAGCGGTGACTCTCTCTATACCTCACATCCGTCTGTCTGTCTGTCTGTATGAGGGACTGGTACAGCAGCGATGACTCTCTCTATACCTCACATCCGTCTGTCTGTCTGTCTGCAGTGTTAACAGTGCTTGTGTTTACAGGGATTGCTGTTCATTTGCAGTGTTAACAGTGCTTGTGTTTACAGGGATTGCTGTTCATTTGCAGTGTTAACAGTGCTTGTGTTTACAGGGATTGCTGTTCATTTGCAGTGTTAACAGTGCTCTGTGTTTACAGGGATTGCTGTTCATTTGCAGTGTTAACAGTGCTTGTGTTTACAGCGGATCCGTCTGTCTGTCATGTATGAGGCAGTGTTACAGCAGTGCTTGTGTCTATACAGGGCATCCGTCTGTTCATGTTGCAGGGCTGTTACAGCAGTGGCTCTGTGTTTACAGCGGATCCGTCTGTCTGTCATGTATGCAGTGACTGGTACAGCAGTGGCTTGTGTCTATACCGGGCATCGTCTGTTCATGTATGCAGGGACTGGTACAGCAGTGCTTGTGTCTCTACACCGGGCATCCGTCTGTCTGTCTGTATGTCTATGCAGTGTCTAACAGCATGTCTGTGTGTTTACAGTGGTATTGCTGTTGCAGTGTAGCTGAGCAGATGAACGTCAAACACAATCCATAGCATCGCCAGACAAGCACTCCACTGCAAACTCCTCCTCGTCATTATTATTATTATTATTATTATTATTATTATTATTATTATTATTATTATTATTATTATTATTATTATTATAATGGTGATGGTGATGATTATTATTGATTACGGTGATGGTGATGATTTTTATTATTATTGATTATGGTGATGGTGATGATTTTTATTATTATTGATTACGGTGAATGGTGATGATTTTCAATGCATTTCCGTGTATTATTAGTTACGATCTATGGTGATGTTGCATGCCGATCTATGATTATGTTGGTGGTTGTCTAGGTGCCCCAGTCCTGTATCGCCAAAGTCAAGAGCTGCTGACTAACTCTGGCTATTATGTTGTTTTTTTTGCATATTTTATTGTTTATAAACAACCTGTGAAACACCTGGCTGCTGAATCCTCTCTTTAGAGCATCACTTGGAAATCACCTGGCTGGCTGAATCCTCTCTTTAGAGCATCACCTGTGAAACACCTGGCTGCTGAATCCTCTCTTTAGAGCATCACCTGTGAAACACCTGGCTGCTGAATCCTCTCTTTAGAGCATCACCTGTGAAACACCTGGCTGCTGAATCCTCTCTTTAGAGCATCACCTGTGAAACACCTGGCTGCTGAATCCTCTCTTTAGAGCATCACCTGTGAAACACCTGGCTGCTGAATCCTCCCTTTAGAGGACTCATGACACCTGTGAAACACCTGGCTGCTGAATCCTCTCTTTAGAGCATCACCTGTGAAACACCTGGCTGCTGAATCCTCCCTTTAGAGGACTCATGACACCTGTGAAACACCTGTCTGCTGAATCCTCTCTTTAGAGCTGTGATTGCAAAGGGGAATGTTATCAGCCTTTGAGAATTCCAAGCTGAAATATTTACTGTTCTTTAAATGCTTTCAGCTGCCTTCAAAAGTTCAGAGTGTGCATTCCCCCCTCCCTCTCCTGTGGTGCACGCGCATGGCACTACGGTCTCAGACACTGAACACTCCAGAATACAGATCACTCAGGGCTCAGACTCATCCTTAAGGGACTTTTTATATTCTGATTAAGAAGATTGACTCAGTCAATAAAAAATGAATGAGAAACAGCCCTAAAAGTAGCTGGAAGGATGTGCAGAACACACACACACAGACACACACACACACACTCTCTAATACACTTACAGGCAGGCTACAGTAATTCAATTACACCAGTTCTGCTGCTTTTCAGTTTGCAATGGAGGGAAGTGCTTTTTCATTTTTCTCTGCAGCAGACACTGCTGCTAATGTAGGGTACAAATCGTGAATCAGTAGAAAATACAACCTGCCCAGGCTTCACTGGTTTTCAAGCTCTCAGGATGAGATGAATCACGACTCCTTCATCCCTTTGGTTACTGTGTGGTGTCAGGGCATCTGCTAACAAATAAATAAATTAAATGAAATGAAATTAAATGAATGGCGTTATGGAAAGCTCACTGTGCCCCCCTGTCCTCCTCTCAGGGTCCTGCACAACTACATGTTGTGGCGCATCGTGGTGGCGCTGAGCGAGCACCTGTCCACGCCGTTCCGCAACACCATCCACGAGTTCTCCCACGAGATCGAGGGCACGGAGCAGCAGCTGGAGCTGGGCCGCACGTGTCTGAACCAGGCCAACAAGCACTTCGGCATGGCGCTGGGGGCCCTCTTCGTGGAGGAGTACTTCTCCTCTGCCAGCAAGGCCAAGGTGGGCTCCTCCACACTGGGGTGGTGGGTTCATTCTGACCAGGGGATAGGGATGCAAAACCAGGTGCCTGGTGCTCCTGGCCAACAAGCCCTGCAGTACACGGTGCTGCGCTCTGCAGTCCAGCGGAATGCATTGATACTGTAGGACAGGGGGTGGCAACAAGCACCATTCCCAGTCTGGGTCAATCCAACTTGAACCAATCAAACCTCCATCTAGGCCCTGAAGTTCTCTTTGTTATCAGCTCCATATAGAGTACCGAGCAGTCCATGCCAGCCCCTTTCACTGACGACCTCTCTCTCAATCAGCTCACCACTGAGACGGCTTGCAGTGGAATAGCGCTTGACGATGCTGGTGTGTGCATTGCAGGTGCAGCAGCTGGTGGAACAAATCAAACACTCACTGGACCGGCGGCTGCAGGAGCTCGACTGGATGGACGAGGTGACCAAGGAGGCAGCCAGGGCCAAGGTACGAGCCCCTAGCGTCCTTCCTCCTCCTCTGCACAAAAAATAAAGAAATCAGAGCATCAAACTGAGCTGAACCTGCTCTCATTAAAGACAGGTATTCTCTGGGTATCGGCATTTCCAACTTTTTATTTATATTTTTTCTTCAGCTGCGCCTTATGATGGTGATGATTGGTTACCCGGACTACCTGCTGAAGCCAGAAGCCATCGATGCAGAATACGGGGTGGGTCCAGCTTGTAACCTGGCTCATGTTCTGAGTGCAGGGCGGCTGTAGCGTTGTACCGTCATTGCACTGTTTCTATTAAGGGGACCAGAAGGTCAGTGATTGCTGTAAGAATTCAGTACTACATTTGTGGAAGCCAGAACATAATGCATATATGAAGATGATGCTGGAATCTCTAATGATGTATTTAGCTGGCCTGGTGTTTATTGCGCTGGTGTGACTCATCTCTCTCTCGCTCTCTCTCTCAGTTTGAAGTGAGTGAGAAAACGTACTTCAAGAATGTGCTGAACAGCATCAAGTTCAACATCAAGCTCTCTGTGAAGAAGATACACCAGGAGGTGGACAAAACAGCGTGAGTAACCCTGTCCTGGGACAGAGCAGAGTCTCTTCTGTAGGGCAGGGAACCCAACTCTACCCAAAGCAACAGAATGGAAGGTTATCTTCAAAATATGCAGAAGCCCTAAAAAGTGGCGGAGTAAAATCGTAATGTTTAAAAAAAAAGACACGGACAAACTCTTCTCATCTTATGACTCGTGTTTAAAATTACAGATGTTCATCAAAATATGATGCAACCTCCTTGGCCTGAAAACCTTAATTACAAAAGCAGCCAATTTAATGCTTGGTCCGCTCTGTTTCTCTACCCTACCTTTAAAAACAAATTAGCATGAAAAGAACTTTCTATTTGATCACCTGCTTTGCTAGTGCAGTGTCAGGGTGTTTTGGGGGTGCAGTTAAAGACCCCGCTAAACCCCATCCCCACCCAACTTCGTCACACGTCTATCTCTGCTCTGTTGTAGATGGCTCCTGCCCCCCCAGGCCCTCAACGCATACTACCTGCCCAATAAGAATCAAATGGGTAAGTAGAGAAACTGCCAAGGAGACAAAGTCTGTGAGTCAGGAACATGACAACAAAACTAGTTACTGTAACCTACTAGTTTGCGTTAGTCTTAAAAATGTGCACAGTATGTGACTGAAAGTTGTATCTATAGTTATGGGCCCCACTTGTTCATACATGCAGATTTAAGCTTTTGTGTTCGGCTTGCAAACAGAACATGAGGACAGCAAAGTTTGTGCAGAGGTGGTGTGCATTATAGGGTTAAAGAAGGAACCGCGGGGAGCTGCAGTGGGACAGGATGAACACTCGATTGATTGTACTAACAGCTTTAATAAACCATACTTAGGGCTCTGATTGCCAATTCGCTGGCTGGGGTTGATGCAAGCTTACCGCGCACTGGTGCTTTAAATAAACACGTTTACAGCAGTAATGAACACTCCATTAAGTGTGCTACACCAGGTGATTTATCACTCGCACTCTGTCTCTCTCTTAGTTTTCCCAGCTGGAATACTGCAGCCCACCCTTTACGACCCAGAATTTCCTCAGTGAGTATAAAACCACCCCCTCAAAAAATGATCGCTCTCCAGCTATTGCACCACTGTAGTGCTATAGTTGCACTCCCACGCTGTCATTTCACAAAGACTAATGACTTTGGTCTTATTTTTACATTAAATATACCTTCCCCCTCTGTATGTGAGCTCCCACTCCAGTGATGTGAGCCCGAAGCATATTTGCATTCAGTGATGTGTGAAATTTCAAAAAGCACTGAGATGTACCTGAATAAATGGTTTTAGAATTGGGGAGTGGAGGGGAGGAGGGGTATCATCTGTTTGAAGAAAGACCAGTAATTGTGGCGCTGAATGAAAACCAACCAAGTGAAGAAAACTTTGGCGAACGTTTAATGGGATATATTGCATGTGAAAGGCAGGTATGGCAGGTGCAAGAAAACATAATCCCACTATCCAAACGCCCTCATCAAAGAAAACAACTGCATTTTCAAACAAATATAAAAGAATGGAATCATAAACCGAGACCATCAAAAATCCACATTTCCCTTAGCAGTCAAACACCTGGCAAGATGGGTATTCCCCACCCCTAAAAGAGTTCCTCCAATCAGAACCTGTGAATGTGCTCCCATGAATGACAGCCTGTGACACTCCGCTCAGCTGGATTGACCAGGCATGGGCAGAGATTACAAATACACACACACACACTATGGAACTTCATAGGCGTGCATTACCCTATGTCTGTGTCATGTCCTTGTTTTAATGGTTTTTCAGGTCGTTAAACTACGGTGGGATTGGTGCTATCATTGGGCATGAGCTGACGCACGGCTATGATGACTGGGGTAAGACAGCAGCATTGCAATATACACGCAGAGTAGCATGCAGCAACAATACGCCTGCACCCGTGACTCACGCTGCTCCCTCGTTACAGGCGGACAGTACGATCGCTATGGCAACCTGAAGCAGTGGTGGACAGACGAGTCCTACTATAAATTCCAGAAGAAGGCTGAATGCATCGTGCGGCTGTACGACAACTTCACCGTCTATAACCAAAGGGTAACTTTCACTGGCTGTGCTGGTCACCAATCTATTCATTCACCATTAGGGTCCTGGTCATTTTTAAATCGCCTTGCCCGTCGAGTATTATCAGTAAGTAGGAATCTCTGTTCATCTCTCTCTCTCTCCACAGGTCAATGGCAAGCTC
The DNA here is from genome assembly GCA_030684275.1 of Acipenser oxyrinchus oxyrinchus. Taxonomy (NCBI): domain Eukaryota; kingdom Metazoa; phylum Chordata; class Actinopteri; order Acipenseriformes; family Acipenseridae; genus Acipenser; species Acipenser oxyrinchus. The sequence goes on from CM060254.1 coordinate 676,728, forward strand.
ACTCTCGGGGAGAACATTGCAGATATGGGAGGTCTCAAACTATCCTATTATGTAAGTCTGGTTATTTACTATCTCCTTGTTTATATGTGTGTGGCTTTTGGCAGCCCTCCTGGAGCTGTAATTTAACACGCATCTGAAATGTTCCAAGACCTCATATCAATATAATGTCTGCCTGTTCCCGGACCAGTATCAGTGTGTGCCTCTTTCTCGTTCTGCCACAGGCCTATCAGAAGTGGATCCGAGAGCATGGCCCAGAGCAGCCCCTCCCAGGCCTCAAATACACTCACGAGCAGCTGCTGTTCATCGCGTTTGCCCAGGTACTGTAATGATCTGAAAGCAGCAAGGCTCCAACCTGGGAATCAGAACCAGCGAGGTTCAGTTCACAGCTGCATTCTACTACTGCAGTGTTTGCTAAGGTTCCTGAACGGTGTGGCAAACTCCTTTGTATAATGTTTGCTTCGTTCCAACGCAGCCCAGACCTCACTGGATATGTGCTGGAATAAGGAGTCTGGACAGAGTAGATCTGCCTCTGCTCTGACACTGTCCCTCTCCTCTCTCCTGTGTACAGAACTGGTGCATGAAGAGGCGATCGCAGTCCACCTACCTGCAGCTCCTGACAGACAAGCATGCCCCGGAGCATTACAGGTAAGCCAGCTGGATGCTGATAGAAAAGCAAAAAACTCATTGACACTTACTTTACAGCCTGCTGGTTTTCGCGTGTTATTGAGGTGATTGCTGTACGTATTGGGTATGGTGGCTTTGCTAAGCAGCAGTCTCTCTCTGGTCCCCGCAGGGTGATCGGCAGCGTGTCCCAGTTTGACGAGTTTGGCAGAGTGTTCCATTGTCCCAGGGCGTCTCCGATGCACCCCGTCCACAAGTGTTCAGTGTGGTGACCGACCCCGGAGTCAGAACCCCGCTCCTACTCTGTGCCCCATTTATTTATTTATTTTCTATTTGCTCATTTTTGTTTCTTGCTTCCCTTGTGGATTTTATTTCTATATACTGTATACTGTAGGTTTATTACCACCCCATGTATTACTTGTAATGACGCGCATTATAATAACTGGTTTGTTGTACGTCTTAACAAAGCAATTTCTGCACACTGCTTTGTAGCCGTTGAGTTTTTGCCGATGGATATAAAACATCAGGAATTTAAAGGAGAACACAGCAGCACATATCAGGTTAGAGGAAAGGCAGGATAAAGTTACATTCAAATCGCAAACTTCTGGAGTGAGTTTGGAGGGGAGGGCTTAATATTTGCTTCTAACGCAAGAGGTGTTTTAGCAGAGTTTCTACAGGGAACTTATATTCAACGTCACCAGAAAGACTTTTTCTTTTAGTACTTCCATTAACATGTATTTTTACAACAATGACTTGCTAAAAAAATGGAATAAAACCCTCCTCCAACATGAGAAAAGCCTTCTACCCACTCAGACACATTCTAGTCTTTGCGTTTCCTATATTGTCATGTCTCCTGCAGTCGTTATAATTACTATTGCAATTTGTTGTATTACGTACAGTCACATTATACAGTGTAAAGCTGACAGAGTCACAGAAGGCAAGGATGTCTAGCCAGGAACCCCTTGAAACAAGACCAGAGCCCTTAAGTCACTGTTGCAACCTGGGTAAATGAAACCCTAATAATAACGAACTGAACTGAAATGCATCTACCGCATTGAAACCAAGGCAAGCAGACATGCCGAGCTAAACCCACAGCGGCTGCATGGAGCCCGTCTGCAGTGCATCTCAGAAAGGAGAGGCTGCTGAGCAGGGATTCGATGGAATGGGACTTTGAGAGTGCATTGCTGCAATGAAATCAACACATGTTTAACAGGGAATACTGGCACACGGTGTTTGAATACTGAATGTAATTTGTAAAATAAAATGAAATGTTTTTGTATTTTATTATCGGTGGTCGGTGTTGTGTCCTGAAGCACCCCCTATGGAATGATGTAACTACACACTGTCATTAATGATTGTGCTTTTTGACTCTTAACATTGTGTGCACATGTTATTTATTTCAACCTGAAATGTCTATAAAGTAAAAAATCTATATAAAAATCCAGATGTATTCATTCATTTACGTCTCCTTGTATCTTAAAAAAAACGCTGTACTACTGATTTCATGAGATATTTAGTTAAAAAAATAATCACTTCAGTACCATTTCGGAGGAAGCAGCCATTCAATAAAAAAACTGAAACATTTCAATCCGGTTGGTATCAAATATTGATCCGATACTGCATTTTATTTTACACAAGTAAAATACAGAAGTACTAGTCTTACGTATTTATAAAGAAATTAAAAATCTTGCAGTAAATACTTTATATACAAATGAAATAAGTTAACTGCATTATATAAAAAAGTACAGGTACTTCCAGCAGACTCTTCTAGCCAGTCACTGGAACAGCAGTGGCTCTATTTGCTGTGGCCACTGGGATCACTCAAGATGTCTCGGAGTGATATCTCCATACTCCTGATAACCAATAAATCCAGTGCCCTTCCATGATGCTGAATTACAAGATGCACTCATAAAATGACACAATTACTTCAAATGTGCACGATGGCTATTATGAAACCAGATGGGTTATTTTGTGTACGAAGTCTCTTTCATGTAGTGGACGGCAATGTGCTGTTTGAAAACAAGCTGCCATTACGGCAGATTCAATTTCCCGGATTCTGAACGTCACATGACAGCTCTGCTCGGAAACCTGACTGGCTGAGACGATCACCGCCAGTAATGAACCATGAAGTTAGAAACAGCACCGAGTTTCAACGTGGACACACAGCAGTGCGGATAGCAGGTCCTGCCTCCCTGTGTTTGGGCCTCACTTCTTGCCCTGTGTCTGTGTCTGGTACTTCCTGCAGAGCAGTTTCAGCTCCTGCTTGGTCTCCCAGCGCTGGAGGCTGGCTTGGCTGGGCTGGATGGGGTGTCTCAGCAGCAGGGGCTCCCCTGGATCCCCCTGGGGTTCAAACACAGGGTAGAGAAACACAGGATAGAAAACACTCGAAAACAGAGATATACACACACGCACACACGCACACACGCACACACACAGATATACACACACGCACGCACGCACGCACACACACAGATATACACACACGCACACACGCACACACAGATATACACACACGCACGCACACACGCACACACACACACACAGACACACACACAGATATACACACACACGCACACACACAGATACATACACACACACACACACACACACACACACAGATATACACACACACGCACACACACACACAGATATACACACACACGCACCCACGCACGCACACACACAGATATACATACACACACACAGATATACATACACACACACACGCACGCACGCACGCACGCACGCACGCACGCGCGCGCGCACGCACGCACGCACGCACGCAGCAAACTTCTATCACCGTTTAGATTCTGTTCTCTATTTCAGTCTCTCCCCAATCATATCTGTGGCTACCCTCTGCTTCCCCCTGCTGCCCAAAGTAAAGCCTCCATGCTTCCACACTAATGGTGTAACTGATTGAAGCAGTGTAGCATTACTAATTGTAATCCCAGGATTTAAAGGACTGAGCTACAAAGAAAGGATGAAAGAACTAAATCTATTTAGCCTGGAACAAAGAAGAATCGGCGGACGAAGACATGACCAAAGTCTTTAAAATCTTAAAAAGTGTTGACGTACTTAAAGTGCAGCAGACTAACCAGGACCAGAGGACACAGCTGGAAATGAAGTGAAGACGGACTCAGGACAGAGGGAAGGAGACACATTTCCACACAGAGAGAGGTGAGGGGATGGAATGGGTTATCTAGTCATGCTGGTGATGCAGAATAACCGGGATCCTTTAAGATCTGACTTGACAGATCAAGCAGCTACTAGGCACCAGACGAGGTTAGATGAGCTGAATAGCTTACTCTCGCTCGTAAACTTTTTTCTTATGTTCCTTCTGATTGATTTACTGCCTGGGTGATCGCAATGCAGAAACCTGTTAAGACATCTCAGCCTTAAACTGCACAGATCCATTCTGTGTTCTACAGACAGAGATCTGCAGCTTTCCTCCTCTGTGTTTACCTTGGCTTTGGCAGCGTGCACGCTCTCTCTCTCGCTGCCCTCGGAGCTGTTCCTGCTGGACACCGGCTCCTCCCTGGACCTGCTCCTCGGGCGGCCCCTCACCTGTTCACTCTGCAGGCTGTCGAACTTGGTCTTGAACCACTGGTGAGCCTCCTCCAGGTTAGCAGAGATCTGGAGAGACAGAGGGGCCGGTGAGGAGGAGCAAGACACTAAGATTCTGAAAACTCTGGGGTCCTAGCTCCCAGGGTGCAAGCTATATTCACCTCTGGAGGTCTGGGTTTGATTATGTCATCTCAGTTAGTCTGCAACAAAGCTATGTGTGGACTGTGTTCCAGACTGCAGTCAGTGATGTACCAATCCCATCTCTCTCACAAACAGAAACATGGTCACTGGAAGATGCTGCAGTCAGTGATGTACCTATCCCATCTCTCTCACAAACAGAAACATGGTCACTGGAAGATGCTGCAGTCAGTGATGTACCAATCCCATCTCTCTCACAAACAGAAACATGGTCACTGGAAGATGCTGCAGTCAGTGATGTACCAATCCCATCTCTCTCACAAACAGAAACATGGTCACTGGAAGATGCTGCAGTCAGTGATGTACCAATCCCATCTCTCTCATGAACAGAAACCTGGTCACTGGAAGATGCTGCAGTCAGGGGTGTACCAATCCCATCTCTCTCACAAACAGAAACCTGGTCACTGGAAGATGCTGCAGTCAGTGATGTACCAATCCCATCTCTCTCACAGAAACCTGGTCACTGGAAGATGCTGCAGTCAGTGATGTACCAATCCCATCTCTCTCACAAACAGAAACCTGGTCACTGGAAGATGCTGCAGTCAGTGATGTACCAATCCCATCTCTCTCACAAACAGAAACCTGGTCACTGGAAGATGCTGCAGTCAGTGATGTACCAATCCCATCTCTCTCACAGAAACCTGGTCACTGGAAGATGCTGCAGTCAGTGATGTACCAATCCCATCTCTCTCACAAACAGAAACCTGGTCACTGGAAGATGCTGCAGTCAGTGATGTACCAATCCCATCTCTCTCACAAACAGAAACCTGGTCACTGGAAGATGCTGCAGTCAGTGATGTACCAATCCCATCTCTCTCACAAACAGAAACCTGGTCACTGGAAGATGCTGCAGTCAGTGATGTACCAATCCCATCTCTCTCACAAACAGAAACATGGTCACTGGAAGATGCTGCAGTCAGTGATGTACCAATCCCATCTCTCTCACAAACAGAAACCTGGTCACTGGAAGATGCTGCAGTCAGTGATGTACCAATCCCATCTCTCTCACAAACAGAAACCTGGTCACTGGAAGATGCTGCAGTCAGGGGTGTACCAATCCCATCTCTCTCACAAACAGAAACCTGGTCACCCCCTCTGACCTGCTGATGCAAGTCCTGCCAGGTTGTAATGAGTGCCCATTAAAGTAATATCTCCAGCTCCAGTGTACTGCACTTGGCAGAGGAATTAATGTGGTCGTGGTGGTGTTGCATATTAAAGGCTGGCTCGTTATTCCCCAGACAGTAAGAGTGTCTTAATCTGGTTCCAACAGCAAGTGTCTAGTATTGTGCAGGGCATGCTGCAGATGTGATCAGAAACCAGGCGATTCTGGAAGCATGGAATCACTGTATACCATCACATAGGCATGTTTATAACTGCAGGACTTCTGAAGGTTCCCTGCAATACACATTATGAAAGATTTTCCATGCCTAACTGTGATGAAGCTAAGCTGTACTCTGCAAGATACTGACGGATTACTCCTCCAAGACCAAGAATGTGTACTAATAAGAAGAATCCTGAAGAATAACGACGGACACTGATGAAGGCCCTGACCTAATCATTGGTGTTGCTCAGTCTCTCTGCACTGTACCTGCTGGGACTCCAGACTGGCCTCGCTCAGCCTCTGCTCTGCTGCCTCTTTAGCCTGCCTCAGCAGCCTCGCCTTCTCCTCCAGGGACTGGAACACACCAGGAGAGAGAAAACTCATTTAAAAAGGGAATGAATCTGGGAAAACAGTAACAGTGTAAAACAACAGTCAACACTGACAAACAGAGTTTTAATCTGAAGAGGTTCTGAGCAGCCTGGACAGCCTGCACTTAACTGCTCTGCTCGCCTCTTTGCTCCCTGGACCCCCGGCTCACCTGACACCTGTCCTGCAGCTCCAGCCGCAGCCTCCTCTCGCTCTCCAGCTGGGCCTCGTGCTGTCTGCTGAGCGACGTCGCCTCCTGCTGGCCCTTCACCAGCGACTGCATCTCCTGCTGAAGTGAAGCCATCTCTGACAGGAACTGCTGGATCATCTGACCCTGAGAGGGGGGTCACAGCCGGGTCAGTGTAGGAGAACACAGGTGTCCTGAATTCGAAATCTGCCAATCACTTTATATGGGACCTTCTCTTATTCTCTGCTCAACCAGTCAGTTGTAGGCTTTTTTTTCTATAGCTTTTCTATAGCTTTCAAATTATCTTAAACAGAAGAAAGTGGATAGTCTGACACCTACTGGCAATCCACAGAAATTACAGCACATAAAACAGTATCCAAGCCAACCTGCTCATAATTCGTTTTCTGATACTTCTCCTTCATTGATTCCATCTGTTTCAGCTCAGCTTCGATTTCCTGTTAAAAAGAAAGGCAGAAAGAGGTGACCCTCTCATCACCACTACAGAGGAAAAGGATGGTATCTTTGCTTTTGTTTTTTCTTCATTATTGTATATTTCACTTATGGTCACTTGCAGGCTGCTACAAAACGATTTTCAGTTTTCAGCCGGTTTACGTTATAATTCTTTTTATTGGTATTGTTGCGAGGCTACAGGTTTAATGACACAGCCTTTTCAGCATGCGTCTGAGCGGTTAGCCCGTTTGTCGAACCCCTGTCAGCCCCCTGTACCCTGGTCCTCTGGTGCGTCTGCACGCTGCTCGCTCTGCTCTCCAGGTGCTGTTTGATCTGACCACGCTGACTCTTGATCTTTGCTCTCTGACTGGCCACCAACTTCTCCATCTCGGCAGTCTTCTGACGCAGCTCCCTGTTGGCCCGCGACAGGTCAGTGGACTTCAAGGTGGCCTCATCCAAAGCCTTCTTTAGCTGGAAGAGGAAAACAAAGAGAGTCCTTATATTTTCACTTTGTATGGCCAGGCGATCAGAACCAGAACAAAGGCAGCAAAGGCAATGTTAGAACCGGAGAAACACAGGGTGGAGGAGTGGAAAGACTAACAACCTGGTATTATATTATAATGCGATACAGCCATCTCAAATCTCTTTATCAATTATAGCAGACCCTGATATTGATTTGACACAGCCATCTGAAATGTCTTTATAATATATAGTAGACCCTGATATTGATGCGACACAGCCCTCTGAAATGTCTTTACAATATATAGCAGACCCTGATATTGATGCAACACAGCCCTCTGAAATGTCTTTATAATATATAGCAGACCCTGATATTGATGTGACCCCCACTTTCCTCTCCTCTCCCCGGCAGGGGGCTGTGTGCTCTCACCTCTGCTAGCTCTTTCTGCGCTGCCCTCCTCGCAGTCTCTCTCTCGCTCTTGAACTGCTTCTTCAGAGACTCCAGCCGCTCGGTGAACATCCAGGTCTCCTTTCTCGACTCCTCCGCCTCCTGCTCCCTGTGGGAATGCAGAACAGACACCCTGTCACCTGCCTGTCTGTCTACCTCCTCACTGGGGTAGGTCCAGAGAGACACACACAGACACCCCTCACACTTCAGTTAAGAGTGCCTGGAACTGAAATCGTATTGTCTAAAACCTGATCAAGTGAGAAGAATGCCTATTAAAGCAGTCTGTATGAAATTTCCTCCCCACATTATTCCAAGATAAACTAAGACAGACAGATACTAAGGGCAATACCTTACAGTGTCTTCATAACTGACCTGTAATTTATTTTCAGGGTTTGTTAAGCAGGATAAAGACTGTAGAGATGTAACAGTTCTGGAGGACACCTGCACATGTCAGAGAGGTTACAAACACAGATGCAGTACATCTGTGAGGTTGCTGTGTAAAGGTGTGGCGTGAAATGGACAGAGAGGCGATGCCCTGCATACCTCTGGTTGTGCAGCTGCTGGAGCTGGCTCTCCTTCCTGTCCACATCGTGCTGCGCTCGGTTCAGCTTGCTCTGGAGGCTGCTGTTGGCCAGCAGGGCCTGCTCCAAACTTTGGGCAAGTTTCCTGTTGTCCTCCCGCGCCACCTCCAGGGCCTTGCGCACTGGGACCACCTGGAACACACCCAGCCTCCATGTGTTAACAACAAGAGCAACACATCAGAGCACTGTGCATGCTGAACACAAAACTATAGAGTTAACAAGAGCAACACATCAGAGCAGTGTGCATGCTGAACACAAAACTACAGAGTTAACAAGAGCAACACATCAGAGCAGTGTGCATGCTGAACACAAAACTACAGAGTTAACAAGAGCAACACATCAGAGCAGTGTGCATGCTGAACACAAAACTACAGAGTTAACAAGAGCAACACATCAGAGCACTGTATTTGCAATGCTAGTGCACAGTGTTGCTCTACCTCAGTGCTGTGCTGTGTCTCCATGGCTGTCTGTTTAGCCTGAAGCTCCTCCAGCTCGTGCTCCAGCCTGTGTATGACCTGCTGTCCCTGCGTCCTGCAGAGAAAGACATCAGGAAGCATTAGGGGCATTGCAGAGCCTCTAAGGTCTCAGAGTAGAGCACTCTTTACCTTACAGCAGGGGTGTCCCATCACAGTCCTGGAGGACCATTCCACTCCAGGTTTAACAGGTAAAATTAGATCATTAACTACTTCAGAGTCTAGACTGAGGTTTAACTGGTTCAATTAAACAATTTAGAACAGGGCTGGAACAAAGACCAGGAGTGGAACTCTAAACGGAAACAGAAAAACAACGCAGTGCTGAACATAACCGAGGCACGCTCACGACCTCTTTCATTCAGTAGTTTGTTGGATTGCACTCCACGCACACACCTCTCCCGGCGCAGCCCGGCTGTCTCAGAGTCCCTGCAGCCCAGCTCTGTCTGCAGCTTCTCCACAGTGAGCTGGAGCTTGGAGTGAGAGGCCAGCACGTTCTCCAGCGTGGAGGCGATCTTCCCACTCTCTGCCTTCGAGTCTCCCAGCTGCCTCTGGAGCACCGACAGCTGCACACAACACAATACAACACAACACAACACAGGCTTCAGAAAACACTGTGCAAAGCCAGCCTTGCGGGACTAAAACAGATACTCCAAATCAATGGAACAAGGATTCTGCACACCGAGAACCTGCTAAAATAAAAGGAATTCAAATCAAATGGCGTTTCAGCTGCTGCATCAAAAATAATAATGTGTAGTCCATTCCACGTGTGAACCAGCAGGGCTTATCCTACTAGAATAAAACTAAAGGAACGAAGGCTAACATACTGCTACTCAAACAGTACTGCTGTATGTAGAAAGACAGTGGCCTGGACTCACACAGCTGGGACTCAGGAGTTATTTAAAAAATGTTCTTTTCAGTGAATAAAACACAGTCTGACAGATTCAACTAAAGTGCCTGTTTGTGATGCATCAATGAGTATGAAGGGTTTGATGGTAGTAAGAGAGGAATGTGTCACCAATAGTTTTAAAGGTAATCATGTAATTGAATTAGTGATGTTACATGAATGAGGAGTCTGAACGCATGGCAGTCTGAGCCCCCCTTACCTTCTGCCTCTCCCGCTCCTCCAGGCACTCCACCTGGCCTCTCAGCTTCTGAGCCTCTCGGACAGCCTCGTCTCTGGAACGGATTGCCATGGCAAAGTCCTCCTCCTTCCGCTCCAGAGACGCCTGGGCCTACAACCCCAGAGACACAGAGCGCAGTCACAGCACCTCCTCTGTCACCCCTACAAACTGCAGTTCCCCAGTCTACAGCTGGTCCTTTTCAATGATTGTAGCACAGTGCACTACAGTTTGAATTGGATAGTTAACTTGCAAAAGGCAATAAAACAATGGCAAATAAAGCAGAGGTTACCTGTTTGAGCTGTGCCTCCAGTCTCTGAGTGCTGATCTTGCAGGAGCTCAGCTCAGTGTTTACCTGTTAATGTTGAACACAGGTTACCCATCTCAGTGTGTGCTATGCTACTTGTCGATTGTTCTTGTGTAAATGGTAACCACCCCTCATATGAATCCAGTGCACTGTGCGCCAGGCTCACCTGGCAGTACTTGGACTCCAGCGCTGTGTTCAGTTTGCGCAGATGAACACTGTCAGACTGGGCGCCTGCCAGGGCCTGGAGCTCCTGCTGCAGCTGCTGGACATGAGTCTGCACAACAACACCAACAACAAAAACATAATAAACACAGAGACTAGGTGACACAACATAAACACAGGTAATGCCCAGACTCCCCTTATAAAAGTACATTTGCAATTTTGGTAGTTTCTTCATGCTTTTTTATTTTTATGTTTCATCTCATTGGGCTTTTGCATTACAAAGTTTTCACTTTATTACACTTCTTTACGCATTCATTACGGTAAACTTTTAAAAGGGTTCTGCCAAACCCCTCTGCACTGTACACTGGGGTTGGTACACACGCTGCCCCCTACCTGCAGCTCTCTCGCACACACGCTGCCCCCTACCTGCAGCTCTCTCGCACACACGCTGCCCCCTACCTGCAGCTCTCTCGCACACACGCTGCCCCCTACCTGCAGCTCTCTCACACACGCTGCCCCTACCTGCAGCTCTCTCACACACGCTGCCCCTACCTGCAGCTCTCTCGCACACACGCTGCCCCCTACCTGCAGCTCACTCACACACACGCTGCCCCCTACCTGCAGCTCTCTCGCACACACGCTGCCCCCTACCTGCAGCTCTCTGACACAGCTGCCCCTACCTGCAGCTCGCACACGCTGCCCCCTACCTGCAGCTCACTCACACACACGCTGCCCCTACCTGCAGCTCACTCCACACACGCTGCCCCTACCTGCAGCTTGCCCTTGTCGTGACGCCAGCTTGTTTTACTCTCCGTCAGTTCGGCAAGGACATGCTCCACTTGCTGCTGTGCATGCTGGGAGAAACATGAAGACAGGCTCATTTCAACACACTCATTGCAGGGCACACACAACCCTTGAGCTCATGTAAAGAGAACACCCATCCGGACTGTCAGTCTGAGACACAGGATTGTAGCAGCGCTGCCGAGCAGCGGTTTGCAGAATTGAGGAGAGTTTTCAAGGTAAGCTACAGGGTCTTGTACAAGCTGCTGACAGAGTGGCTTTGTTCACACCTAAATCCACTTACCAGTTCAGAAATATAAAACAAACTGGGGGATCTCTGTCATATTATAAACAATGTAGCAGGCAAAGTAGCCACTAGATGATGCTACCGCGATGATACCAAAAAATGGGCTGGTTTTCTTTTACTTTTTCAATTTCTTTGCTGCTGTTTAGTCAGGTATTTAGTATAAGCAAACTAGACCTATTTAAGGTGTTAGTGTTTTAATGCATTTGTGTTTGTGATTCTCTGTCCATGTAAGAGCCCGCTGGTCTCGGCATGGCTCTTTTAGCCATACAGGCTGGACTGGACTGCTGCTGTCCCTCTCTCTGTCTCTCACCTGCTGGTGCTCCAGCGCAGCCAGTCTCTCCAGCAGCCTCCTGTTCTCCTCCTCCTGTTTCTGCAGGGCGGAGCTCAGAGCCCCCACCTCCAGCTGCAGGCACAGACACACAGTGAGCTCAACGCAGTCACAGAAACACCCCCGGCCCTCATTTTACAGGGGATGCAGCTCTGAACACTGCAGAGCTCAATGCACTCTGCACACTGTCAATCAGACCAGCTCAATGCACTCTGCACACTGTCAATCAGACCAGCTCAATGCACTCTGCACACTGTCAATCAGACCAGCTCAATGCACTCTGCACACTGTCAATCAGACCAGCTCAATGCACTCTGCACACTGTCAATCAGACCAGCTCAATGCACTCTGCACACTGTCAATCAGACCAGCTCAATGCACTCTGCACACTGTCAATCAGACCAGCTCAATGCACTCTGCACACTGTCAATCAGACCAGCTCAATGCACTCTGCACACTGTCAATCAGACCAGCTCAATGCACTCTGCACACTGTCAATCAGACCAGCTCAATGCGCTCTGCACACTGTCAATCAGACCAGCTCAATGCAATCTGCACACTGTCAATCAGACCAGCTCAATGCACTCTGCACACTGTCAATCAGACCAGCTCGATGCAGAGAGGATACACAACGGTTCTAAACGGGTAACGCAAACATACCCCATGTGTGAGAAACGACATGAAACACTGTGGAAACAAAGTCCACAGTTCTTCAAGTCATTACGACAAAATATGGAGTAGGATTACTCTTTGAGTTACCCATGTAGAGCCTTTGTGTTTTCGGTTTACACCACAGGGAATTAACCATTTATTTATGATGCCAGATTTAACCCTCTGATCCTGACCTCCTCATGTAATCGTACCCCTAGCAACCTGCAGAAAACACAGCAGGCTAGGGTTACTAAGCATGGGCTCCTGTCTAAAGCTTTCACCCACTTCTGTTTCACGGATCACCGTTGCTGTGGGGAGCTCTGCATTCAAAGCTTGGAGAAACTGCTATTGTGAAGTTGCTCTGCTACAAGCTGGTCACTGAAATGTGAGAAATAAAAATAGACTTTGGAACACCCACCTGCACAGAACCCAAACACCAGCTCACTATTAACAGCAATCCTGACCAGTCCCTTTCCATTCTGAACAGAGTCCTCTGTCGGGACCAGCTTTCCTGGTGGTCACAATAACAGCTTCACGTCTCACCCCACATGGGTTAGTAACTAACAGACGGTACCTTGTTCTCCGTCAGCTCAGCCTCAAACATGTTCTTCTCCTCTGTGATCCCGCTCACTGCCTTCCTCATCTGTCTCAAAGAGAAGGGCCAGGTTAAACTTCTACAGCGGCAGGCTGAAAATGACTGAGGAATGACTAGGCTATGGAATGCACTAAAATTTAGTATGCTAATGCAAAAATAAGGCTGTGTCCACCTTGCAACATTAAATTATTGTATCCCTTCAGTAAAGAGAGACAATGCAAACTTAGCAAAGAGGTAAGGGATAATTAAACATGAAATACAGTGAATATTTGCATCTTCACAACAAGAACAGACACTGCATGTACATTATCGGCGTATTCTGCACGATCTACAGGCTACACAATGCACAAATTAACAAATCTACAAGCGTTTCAGCTGCTGCCTTCCTCTGCGTCCCACATTTAATTTGTTTATTTTGCTCGAGAGAGAGAGAAGTGTCACCTCTGCTTCTGTGCTCTCCCACTCTCTCCTGGCAGCCTCCCTCTCTCGCACCGCAGCCTCCAGCTCCCCCTGCAGTCTGGCAATGGTAGTGTCCCGCAGCTCCCTCTGTGCAGACGTTGTCTTCTCTGCAGCCTGGAAGTGTAGCTGGAGCTGGGCATGCTCAGAGCGCAGCGCCTCTCTGCAGGACAATCACACACAATCAGTATCGGCTTATAACAGCAGCACATTTAGACTCCTCTCAATCTGTTAGTTAAAAGTGAGATTTTCAAGCCGAAGCTACAAGTAACACAGCCCACAATGCACAAGGAGCTCTGTGAAAAGGCAAGGAGGGGCTCCTGAGTGGCGCATCCAGTAAAGGCGCTCTGGGTGGAGTGCAGGATGTGCCCTATAGCCTGGAGATCACAGGTTCACTGACCGTGACCGGGGATTCCTAGGGGGCAGCGCACAACTGGCCAAACGCCACCCGGGTAGGGAGGGCTTATGGCGGCAGGGCAATCCACGGTTCACCGCGCATCAGCGACCCCTGTGGCTGATAGGGTGCCTGCAGGTCTGCAGTGGAGCCATCAGATCTGTGTTGTCCTCCGGCACTATAGGTCTGGTGGCCTCACTGTGGATCCGCAGTGTGAAAAATGACGGAGCACGTTTCGGAGGACGCGTGTTCCAGCCTCCGTTTCCCGAGTCGGCGGGGGGGTTGCGGCGGTGAACCAGGATCGAATAATAATAATAACTGGGCATTTCAAATTGGGGAGAAAACCGGGGTAAAAAATTGGCGACGACTAAATTTAAAAATTTTTTTTTTAAAAAAGGCAAGGAGACTCACAGGTGTTTCTGAAGCTGCAGCTTCTCGGACAGCGCCACCTGCAGCTCTCCCTGGATGTTGGCACGTGCCACGTCGAGCAGCAGGTCCTGCTCCTGCAGCTTCTGAACGACACGCTGCTGCTGCTCCTGAGGACACGGCACGGGGCAGGGTGAGGATGCAAACCAGACGCACACGCACGCACGTACACGCACGCGCATCGCAGGCACACACGCATAGGCACACACGCACAGGCACACACACGACCAGTGAACATTGTGAAACAGCTGATCTGTTCAGGGTGCCAAGAAGACTTAACACACACACACGTAGATAAATAAAATAAAAACAACAAAAATGATTGCATTTTTTAATTATGCAGTGCCTTCTATAATGAATAAACCAAAGTGAAAAAGAAAAGGGTTTACAAACGTTCCGTGTGGAAATGTTACAAGCTGATAGTCAGGGAGGGAGCTCACCTTGAGGGTGGCCTGGTGCTCAGTGATGAGCCTGGCATTCTCCATGGTGAGGGACCTCAGGGCAGCGCTCAGCTGGGAACCCTGTTTATCCAGCTGGTCATTCAGAGACTGCAGGAGAAGAGAGCGCATCAGAACCAGACACACCCTCACACTGAGCACGTAGCTCAATACATACACCCAGTACACCGAGCACACAGCACAATACATACACCCAGTACACTGAGCACAATACATACACCCAGTACACCGAGCACACAGCACAATACATACACCCAGTACACCGAGCACACAGCACAATACATACACCCAGTACACCGAGCACGCAGCACAATACATACACCCAGTACACTGAGCACAATACATACACCCAGTACACTGAGCACAATACATACACCCAGTACACCGAGCACACAGCACAATACATACACCCAGTACACCGAGCACACAGCACAATACATACACCCAGTACACCGAGCACGCAGCACAATACATACACCCAGTACACTGAGCACAATACATACACCCAGTATACCGAGCACACAGCACAATACATACACCCAGTACACCGAGCACACAGCACAATACATACACCCAGTACACTGAGCACAATACATACACCCAGTACACTGAGCACACAGCACAATACATACACCCAGTACACCGAGCACACAGCACAATACATACACCCAGTACACCGAGCACGCAGCACAATACATACACCCAGTACACTGAGCACACAGCACAATACATACACCCAGTACACCGAGCACACAGCACAATACATACACCCAGTACACCGAGCACGCAGCACAATACATACACCCAGTACACGGAGCACAATACATACACCCAGTACACCGAGCACACAGCACAATACATACACCCAGTACACCGAGCACGCAGCACAATACATACACCCAGTACATTGAGCACAATACATACACCCAGTACACTGAGCACACAGCACAATACATACACCCAGTACACTGAGCACAGTACTTACACCCAGTACACTGAGCACACAGCACAATACATACACCCAGTACACTGAGCACAGTACTTACACCCAGTACACTTAGCATGCAGCTCAATACATACACCCAGTACACTGAGCACAGTACTTACACCCAGTACACTGAGCATGCAGCACAGTACTTACACCCAGTACACTGAGCACAGTACTTACACCCAGTACACTGAGCACAGTACTTACACCCAGTACACTGAGCACAGTACTTACACCCAGTACACTGAGCACAGTACTTACACCCAGTACACTGAGCACAGTACTTACACCCAGTACACTGAGAACAGTACATACACCCAGTACACTGAGCACAAAGCACAGTACTTACACCCAGTACACTGAGCATGCACCTCACTTCACTGCTTTCTTGTTTAAACGCTCTCATACGGTACCTGCACTTCTTCGGCTGTGCTGCTCAGAGAGTTGATCTCAGACTTGAGCCGGGCATTCTCCTCCTGCTGCTTGTGCAAAGCCAGCTGACTGCTCTGCAACGAGAGAGATTCACACACACACACACACACACGAGGGCAGAGTTACAACAACCACACGCATTTCAACTTTTAAAGCAATACGCCCTATACATATAAAACACAATACTACAGTAAGGAGTGGGAGGATAGCTGAGTTCTTACCACCTTGTCTTAAAACCTTGACCCAAAAGTTACTGTGCATGCACAATTCCACTACAGCAGTGTTAAGCAAAGGTTGAATTGCAATCTACATCATTTTACCCAACAACAAACCCAATTTCCTCACTGAGAGAAGGTAGCTGTGTCCCATCTCATAGAGGAGATAGGTTTCTGTGATAAGAAGCCTGCTTGGGTTTGGTATGCTGACACTGGAAGCTGCTTCTGCTGCACTTGCACTGACGGCTCCCGTTTGGGCCGCTCCGTTAGAACAGTGCTCAGCAACAGCATTGCTTGTGAATGTTAATCCTGACGCTGTACAATCTAAAAATCCACTAGCCGCACGATTCACTTACTTTTCCTTCTTCGGCCACTTGGGATATGATGGATTCCTTGGCATCTAAAGATAAAATTAGATATCAGTTCAGTATGGACACAGGGAACTCACTGGAACAGAAGAGGCAAGGGTTTTGAGGGAGAGATTTTATTGGGTGAAAGCTTTAGACAGGAGCCCCTGCTTAGTAAACCTAGCCTGCTGTGTTTTCTGCAGGTTGCTAGGGGTACGATTACATGAGGAGGTCACCATCAGAGGGTTCAATTTTCCACCTCCCCCCTTGCTAGGTGGTGTTGAAAACGGTCCTTCGATGAAGTTACTCACCTGCTTCCTCTTTGAGCTGCTTGTATCTGGAGTCCAGCTCATCTGCCCGCCTCTGCTCCTGCTGCAGCCTCTTCCAGGTGTCCTGGGCATCCGCACGCAGAGCCTGGCATTCCTGCTGGAGCACCTGCACCTGAACAGCATTGCACACAGGGCACGGGTAAGGGGCACCGCTTTACACACATACAGACATGCATGAATGCATGCATACATGAATACATACATGCATACATACACACACACACACACACACACATACATACATACATACATACATACATACATACAAGCATACATGTACACATACATGAATACATACATACATACATGCATACATACACAAGGAATACCTAATTCTTTCAGGTATGAAACGTCTTTAATGCAAAGAGGAATGTATTCAGATCATGTTTCCATCCACCCAATTTAACAGAGAGCATAGTAACTCTATAGACACCATACACACACACACATATATATATACTGTAAATATAGTGTTGTGCAGCCTGTATTGTTGTTGTTGTAGTTTTGATTAACTCAAAGGGCTCCGCTTTCCCTTTGTCTTCGCCCCATTCCCACCTGTCCTCTCTCCACCTCCACCACCTTCTCCATGTCCTGCACTCGCTGCAGCAGGGCATCGTGGGATTCCTCCAGCGTGATGCGCAGCGAGACCTGCTGGGACAGCTCCTCCTTACACTGTGGAAACACAGACAGAAGACAGGAGCACAGAGCGGTCACAAAGCCACCACGAAATCACACTCACAGTTAGCATGCGCATTTATTTTGATCATTTAAAAACATTAAAAACATGAATAGAAAACTAGTGAAAGACTCTGATACACTAATGTAGTGAAATGTACTGACACCAGGGCAAACCCATGAGCTAATTCTACACCAGGACGACACACAGAACTTTATCAGACCCCTGAAGAATGCCCTGTTGTTGGCACTTGCTCTCTGATCAGCCCACACAGATAATCTGCTGAAGCTGCTGTGCTTCTCATCTACTCCACCTCTTGCAGTCGGCGACTCATTTGGTTTTTGATACCCTTCAGTTCTTCTGCTGCGAGGGCCACATCCATCTACAGCGACAAATAAATACAAATACATATATATTTAAAAATAAAGGCAACAGCCCTACCTGCAAATTCACAAGTGGCAACAAAAAACCAATTGAAAGAAATAGAAGCAACACATTGTAGACATGCGCTCCGAGGCTTCAGTAAACACACTGCTGAATAAAGTGTAATCAGTCATATCAAGCTATAGCTTGTGCAGGTACCTGTTCATAGCATGCTGCCTTCTGTAGGATTAGGGTATTACTACAAGAGACCAGAAACTGATCATTGAAAACAACTGAACTGGTGGAGCTATAACATTAATAATAACAATAACAACAATAATAATAATAATAATAATAATGCACTCATGACATCTCATAGAAAGTACACAACAGTGCAAGTTGCAGACAGGAAGTAACTCCAGTACCAATCTCCCTGCAGAACAGCATGTCAGTATCAGACCTTGGTTGCCGTGGCGACCTCAAGGGCGGAGCTCAGTCTCTGTGCCTCATCCACGGCAGCTTCCTTGTCCTGGCTGAGCTGGCTGAGCTGCTGTCGAACCCGCATCACCTCCCTCTGAGCTGCCCGCAGCTCCTCCACGTGCTCCAGCTGCATGGCTCTGAGCTGCTCCGCCAGCTGGGCTGCGGGACACAAACACAGAGCGACACCACAGCAGGGTCAATACAGAGGCACAGTGCAACACTCAGCCCTGTGCTGCTGGACTGCAGGGGACAAACACAGAGCGACACCACAGCAGGGTCAATACAGAGGCACAGTGCAACACTCAGCCCTGTGCTGCTGGACTGCAGGGGACAAACACAGAGCGACACCACAGCAGGGTCAATACAGAGGCACAGTGCAACACTCAGCCCTGTGCTGCTGAACTGCAGGGGACAAACACAGAGCGACACCACAGCAGGGTCAATACAGAGGCACAGTGCAACACTCAGCCCTGTGCTGCTGGACTGCAGGGGACAAACACAGAGCGACACCACAGCAGGGTCAATACAGAGGCACAGTGCAACACTCAGCCCTGTGCTGCTGGACTGCAGGGGACAAACACAGAGCGACACCACAGCAGGGTCAATACAGAGGCACAGTGCAACACTCAGCCCTGTGCTGCTGGACTGCAGGGGACAAACACAGAGCGACACCACAGCAGGGTCAATACAATGCAGTCAGATACAAGCACAGTGGGATAAATCTATATAGCTTTGGAGCAGGGAAGAGAAGCGAGCCCCAGGCAGGAGTCTGTCCCCGAGTGTCCGGGGGTCTGTACCCAGTGTCCGGGGGTCTGTACCTGAGTGTCCAGGGGTCTGTACCTGAGTGTCCAGGGGTCTGTACCTGAGTGTCCAGGGGTCTGTACCTGAGTGTCCGGGAGTCTGTACCTGAGTGTCCGGGGTCTGTACCCGAGTGTCCGGGAGTCTGTACCCAGTGTCCGGGAGTCTGTACCCGAGTGTCCGGGGTCTGTACCTGAGTGTCCGGGGTCTGTACCTGAGTGTCCGGGGTCTGTACCTGAGTGTCCGGGGTCTGTACCTGAGTGTCCGGGGGTCTGTACCTGAGTGTCCGGGGTCTGTACCTGAGTGTCCGGGGTCTGTACCTGAGTGTCCGGGAGTCTGTACCCGAGTGTCCGGGGGTCTGTACCTGAGTGTCCGGGGGTCTGTACCTGAGTGTCCGGGAGTCTGTACCTGAGTGTCTGGGGGTCTGTACCTGAGTGTCCGGGAGTCTGTAACTGAGTGTCTGGGGGTCTGTACCTGAGTGTCTGGGGTCAAGCTCCCTCTCGGTTTCCAGCCGGAAGACGGTGAGTTTCAGGGTGTGGATGTAGCTCTCCATCCTGCACACACGGCTCACCAGGGCCTCATAGTTCTTCCACAGCACCTCCCCGTCCCCGGTGAAGGCGGTTCGGGTGTGGAAAGGGCTGACGGGGCGGCGCGGCTCGGGGTGGGGGTCGGACCTCAGGATCTCATCCCGGGCCACCCCGAGAGACCCCAGGTCCCGGATCAGCGCCTCCGCCTGCTCTTCAGCCACGCAGATCCGCTGCTGGAGAACACTGAAGCTCTCGGGCGCCGTGGCACCGACACGCATGGGGGAGATGACCGGGCGGGACATGCTGCTGCTGCTGCTGCTGCATTCACTACCTGGGAGGAGCAGGAAGGGCAATAAGACTCCCATTGCAGTGCAGTGTGATCAATTCCTGGTTTTACTGAGTGTAATAAGACACAGCTGTGCTTGTTACCTATACACACTGTGGCTATTCAAGCTCATAGTAAAACCTGGTGTGAGTGAAACTGCTATGCAGTAGGAGTCTTATTTCCATCCCTGGGTCAGTGGCATGTGTTAAAAAGTATGGATAAGGGCGTCTGCTAAGAAATAAATAATAATAATAATAATAATAATAATAATAATAATAATAATAAAAGGCTTGAAACTCGCACTAACCCTGCACCCACGCTTATAAGAGTTTACCATGTACAGTATGTAACGTCAAACTCCTGGATCCTGGTTATATAACTATAGTATACACGACAAATGCACAGTGCTACTTACAAGATTACCCTCGTTACCTCAGCAAACAAAAGACAACATAGTTACTTATTATAACGCAGTACATGAAGAACTAATGATTCTACAGACATCTTATTATTTCTGGCCACTGTAGAGAAGTGCTGTCTCTTTCCACTCTTCATAATACATTGCAATATATGATGCGCTACAGTTAGAATTATCACGACTAGACAGACGGGTGTTTAACACCAACAACTATATGGTAACTATGCGGCCATTACAGCTTAGCAAAATACATTTCAACCGAAACTTTACATGCAGACGAATTTCTATGTATTAATAATAATAATAATAATAATAATAATAATAATAATAATAATAATAATAATAATAATAATAACTGTAACATCGGAGTGATTTAATCAAATTAAAGCAAAAGTTGCACAGTGCATTTATTTTTCTGCCAAAATAACAATGTTGTGAACAGCGCTGCGATATACGTGGCGCTCGACATGAATTAAAAACAACCAGATCGTTTACTTGCTTTGAAGATTTCATTTAAATTACTGTCATTTTTTCTAAAACTCAACGTTTTTTGTTTTGAAACAACTTACCTTCCTCGCATTACCCCTCGGATTACTTCCTGAGTGCTCGGTCTCTATGGAGATTCTTCATTTAGCTTCCCTGCCTTCAAAATGACCCGCTTCCATGGCCGCCAGCCCACCGTGAAAGGATTGCGCAGGCGCCAGCAGCCCATTCGCTCATGGGAACTGTAGTTTCTATACCCGCACCAAAAACACACACACACACACATACATATATATGGGAAAAGAATAGTATAATGTAAAATGACAAATGTACTTTGGTAAACGTTTATAATGGGACGTCTTCATTGCAATTTCTCAGTTTGCTGTATTTAATGATTTTCTGCGCCAGGCAGACCTCCTGATGACAGCAGCCTATCTTCTACCTGTGGTGACAGAGGTCCTAGAATGCTGCAGTAAATTGAGGGTTTTGTTTTTTCCTACAGTAGTCGTGCAACGCGCCCAGTCACATTGTGCACACTGTATAGCGGAGCTGCTGCGGTATATATCTGTATCGGTCCAGTCTCTGTGTCTTCCACTCGCTGACAGCCAGCAGTCTCGAGTTGCAGTGACTCTGCTGGGAAGGCAGGTGTCTGTTCTGTCTTCAAACCTCTCCTCCCGAGATTCAGAGACCGCGACAGGCACAGCCGGGGCTGGAACAGGTCCCGCGACGAAGCTTTCATTAACATGAAACGATATTGCACATGGCCAAAAATAAGCGTACCTGACGTGTGTGTTAGGATTGCTGCTGAGATTCATTCTTTTATTTATCTCGTTATTTATTGCAAGGGGCAAATGCTCTGCTCTGCTGACCAGGTTACAAAACCAGCGTATGCTCTCAAAGAGAAGACTGGACTGCACTTGTACAAATACACCCGTGAGAACAAGGGTCCAGGATTCAGGCCAAGAGTCAGCAGAGGAGTGCCAAGACCTCCACTGTATCAACACTGACACTGCAGCGAGGAGCTAACAGCGTTCCTCACTCCGCAGTGCACAGTAAGGACAGCGTTCCTCACTCTGCAGTGCACAGTAAGGACAGCGTTCCTCACTCCGCAGTGCACAGCGTTCCTCTCTCCGCAGTGCACAGTAAGGACAGCGTTCCTCACTCCGCAGTGCACAGCGTTCCTCTCTCCGCAGTGCACAGTAAGGACAGCGTTCCTCACTCTGCAGTGCACAGTAAGGACAGCGTTCCTCACTCCGCAGTGCACAGTAAGGACAGCGTTCCTCTCTCCGCAGTGCACAGTAAGGACAGCGTTCCTCACTCCGCAGTGCACAGTAAGGACAGCGTTCCTCACTCCGCAGTGCACAGTAAGGACAGCGTTCCTCTCTCCGCAGTGCACAGTAAGGACAGCGTTCCTCACTCCGCAGTGCACAGTAAGGACAGCGTTCCTCACTCCGCAGTGCACAGTAAGGACAGCGTTCCTCACTCTGCAGTGCACAGTAAGGACAGCGTTCCTCACTCCGCAGTGCACAGTAAGGACAGCGTTCCTCACTCCGCAGTGCACAGTAAGGACTCTTCATGGCACAATATATGTAGTGTTTTGTGTTTGTTTTTGTATTTAGCATGTGGCAGGGCTCACGTTGTTTCTTGAAGCTATTCAGAGCGGAGGAGCAGAGTTGTGTAATAAACACACTCCAGGGGCTGCATGCAGGGGTCACACTCTCCGACACCAACCAGCGGAGAAGCGTCACTTTGGACATGTTCTGTATAGAATGTACTCTGAGCCAGTTCACAGCTAGATCGCTCTTCTTTACAATGCTGTGCAGTATTCAGATTGAGCGTGTTTCCCAAGATTGCTTCGATTCCATTTGGGTTTTTTCTAGCACCAATTGCTACTATAAAAAGAAATAAAATAGTCTTTCATACAGGGCCCATTAGATGTTAATGTTCAGTGTCAGTGGAATTCTTTCCGTAGCTTTTTGATGAACATAGCGATTTGTCCTTGAAGATGATTGGACACACTACATGCTGGTAAAGTAAGAGTGAAAGACAAAGGATTTTAGAAGCTGGGTTGGCACTCCCTCAAGTCAGCATGATGCGCCTTCGGGATGCTCCTCCACCAGGGCCCTGGAGCCAGCAGCTCACATTTCATTCCCAGCCCAAATCCCTGACAGTGAGATGAGTCACGCTGGGCCTCCCCTGCATGTTGTGTTGTCATGGAGACGTTGTTTTGCCCTGTCTGCTCTCTGCACCCCGTGTCACTAGCTCAGGAGAGATGGTGTGCTGTGTTTGCATGGAAATTCAGTTCCAAGGGGCTTTCCTGAACTGCACTCACACCTGTTTGTTTTTTCAAAAACTTCCCATTAAAAACACACAAACACACAAACACAGGGGACAGTGTGTTGTCAGATAGTTTTGTTTTTTCTTCTAAAGTGATACAGTAAGGACAGCGTTCAGTAAGTTAGTGCTGTGTAAAGAGGAGTAACTTCAATCAGAGTTATACAGAGGTCCTGGATTCAGAGATATGGAGCCCTAACCACAGAGAGGAGTAACTTCAATCACAGTTATACAGAGGTCCTGGATTCAGAGATATGGAGCCCTAACCAAAGAGAGGAGTAACTTCAATCACAGTTATACAGAGGTCCTGGATTCAGAGATATGGAGCCCTAACCACAGAGAGGAGTAACTTCAATCACAGTTATACAGAGGTCCTGGATTCAGAGATATGGAGCCCTAACCACAGAGAGGAGTAACTTCAATCACAGTTAAACAGAGGTCCTGGATTCAGAGATATGGAGCCCTAACCACAGAGAGGAGTAACTTCAATCACAGTTATACAGAGGTCCTGGATTCAGAGATATGGAGCCCTAACCACAGAGAGGAGTAACTTCAATCACAGTTAAACAGAGGTCCTGGATTCAGAGATATGGAGCCCTAATCACAGCTGTTGATGAACTTTCTTTAAAGCACTTCACATCTGGATTTTCCTAATATTCGGTTCATGGTGCTGTGACGCGTATTCTCCAGCGTTGTCTATTGCTGTGTCTGCTTAGATTATATCACTCAGCTTCACTCACTGAAGCCCTTCCTTCTCAGCTTATTTTTTCTGAATTTCTGCAGTGAGGGGATTCTGGGAGTGATAAATAGGCGTGTAACTGGAATTCCTGTCCCTTCAGAAACACTGGTTTTGGTAGAGGTGTTCCATTTTGTAAGCCACAGTTGCCCCCGGCAAGTGCAGAGTCAGGCAGAATTACATCTGCACCCCTAGCTTCATTTCTCAAACCAGCTCAGTGCAGAAATCCAGCTTCTCCAGAACAGCCACTGGTACTTCTGAGACTGTTCCCCGCAACACATACGTAAATCGTGCGGTTTTGAATACACGCACCTGCCATCTGAGCCCTACACTCAGCTCAATAGCCAGTGTGTCTGATCCACTGTCCAGATCCATTGTGGCTAACACTGACCGGCAACGGAGATGCAGCTTGTGTATGTTACAGAACCACTGCAACAAATCCAAACATTCATGCAGAGAAGACAGCGCACTTACACTAAAGAGTGTGTTGCATATTGCAGGTGTTTGCAGTCCATGTGACTCTGCAAGAGCACAATTAACAACTGCTCAATGGAGCTCGAGACCCAGCTTTGTGAGCGTTTCAATAACTTGTTCAAACTCACCGTCACAGCTCTTTAACAGTCTGTGTGTGCGTGTGGAACAGTCGATGACAAGTTCAGGGTTGAGCAAATCACGTGTTCTGACAAGCTTTCTGAATGAGTCAGAGGTGTCTCAAATGGAAAAAGAACACAATTATATCATTACCAACTGAACTCAGCGACGCGAACTTCACTTCGTTCTCAATACCTGCACAGAGCTGCGTTTACGCTGGTAAGTACAAGATTATATATATATATATATATATATATATATATATATATATATATATATATATATATATATATATATATATATATATATATATATATATATATACACACACACACAGCATTTTAGTTTTGAGCTTTGGTGTATCATTTTGTTTTGTTCAATATTGGTGGGGGTGTTTAGAATAGCGAGTTTTGGTTTCCATTCAAAGAATTACAGTACATGTATTGGATTTTAAAGGCTTAAAAAAACTATGATACAAACAGATTTTCAGCGTACATGTTCTGAAAAGGGGATTGAATGCTAATTATTACAACTGTATCTGAACTGATCCGGTGCTAGTCTATAGCAAGACGTGAGTTAATCATACACGAGTTCCCGACACCCCGCCTCAGATCCAACAACACGGTATTCAATACCCGGATTAGTACAAACTATGGGTTTACAGTGCGCTCGTACAGCACACACACACACATTAGCAAATGTATGCCAAAACGCTAAGCAGTATTATTATTATTATTATTATTATTATTATTATTATTATTACTGCATTACTTCAGCCATGCAGTGTTTCCTATTATGTCAGTATAACATGGCGTATCAGTGTGTGTGGGTGGCAGGCAGCTGTCTTGCCAGTGTAATTCCCTCTTGCAGGCAAAGGAACAAGCAGCGACATGTTATTTTTCACTTCTGTTTTTGAAAAGTACTTGGGCTGCTATACCCGCCGAAACCGCTTGGCGACGCGTGAGGGATGTTTTCATAGTACGCTCTCCTCTGTAGTTAGTGCAGCCTGTAGAGTAGACTGCAAGTCAGTCTGTTACTGCAGAAAGACTGCTTGAAGGGGGAGAACACCCTTTAAAATGTACAGTGAAAAGGTTTGCTTAGTAGTTAGAGTGCCAGTTTTCACTGGTCGTTGTAATTTCGAATGCATTGAAAAGGTGTCAGCAGGCGTTTACAGCTGATAAATCTGGTATATCTGTTTATGAAGTTCAGGCGCGAAAGTTAACGATTTCCTTTCTAACTGTAGAAATCCAGCCTGGACTAAAAGGAAGCTGACCAATGGCACACCCCAAGAAAGGAAGTAGCTGTGCAGTGCCCACGCAGTCCTCTCCAAAGAAGGGCTCTCCGGCACCAGCAACCAAACCATGCAGCCCAGGATCCTCGTCCTCCAGAGTCCAGAAAGAACCAGAGAGACCAGCCCCGAGGCTGTGGACTTCCTCCACCGAGCCCCAGGCAGCACAGGCCAGCCGCACGCCCGCCAGAGCCAGGCCAGTCCCACCACAACCTGGGAGGCCACCAGTGAGTGACGTCAAGACGCCAGCCTCTGGACCACCGCTGAGTAGAGCTGTGCAGGACAGAAGCAGAGCTGCCAGTGCTTGTCAGAATCAATCCAGCTGTGCCAGGAGAGCTGCCACCAGGAGATCCGAATCAGAATCGGAGGGGACATCTAGATATGCCAGGAACGGTGGAGAGGAAACTAGGAGAGGGGGCGACGGTACAGCCCAGAGTAAACCTGCAAGGACCAGCGCAAGGCAAACCTCCCCTCAAACAAGCAGAGCCCGCTCTCCCCCTGTGCCCCAGGGTGCCATGGGTAAGATCGACCAGGAGAAGTTGGCAGCCATTGAGGTAAAAACCAGGGGCCAGCGGGAGAACCCAGAGTGGTTCGAGCAGCGCAGGAACCGCATCACGGCCTCCGCCGCCCATAAGATTGCAAACTGCCGCTTTGTGAACGGGCGCAGCCAGGAGGTACCCCAGTCCTACCTGCGTTCTGTGGTGAGCTCGGGTTCCAGCGTCAAGACGGCAGCCATGACCTGGGGCATCGAGCACGAGCTGGCTGCCGCTCTACGCTACCAGGAGCTGAAGTCCAGGGCGCTGGGGAGGGAGGTGCTCGTCCAGGACTGCGGCCTCTTCATCCACCCTGACAAGCAGTGGCTGGCAGCCAGCCCCGACGGGGTCGTGGTCGATGCTCAAACCGGGGAGACGCTGGGCTCCCTGGAGATCAAGTGCCCTTTCAAGCACAGGGACAGCACCATCAAGAAGGCCTGCGAGGACAAGACCTTCTGCCTGCAGCGAGAGCCGGGTGGCGCCTACAGCTTGAAGAGGAGCCACGCCTACTACACCCAGGTGCAGTGCCAGCTGGCCGTGTTGGGGCTCCGCAGGGCAGACTTTGTGGTCTACACCTCCAGAGACATGGCCATCACTCCGGTGGACTTCGACCCGGAGTTCTGGGACCGCACTGAAGACAAGCTGGAGAAGTTCTACACCAGCGCTGTTCAGCCTTACCTGGCGAGACAGAACCCCGCTCTGTCCAGAGAGGAGTAGATGCAAGGCTTCGCATAACACAGCCAAACTAGGAGCTTCTGGATATCCCTGGAAAGCCACTAACACACACAAGCCAGGCGATGCAGATGCTGGGCCAGTCTAGAACACACAGGATGGGGCGGCGTAGGATTGCTTGCCCTGTCAGAAACATAGGGAACATATCATATGACAGCGTGAGCACTGCAAGACTCAATGCAAAACCCTGAGCCAGCGAACCAGAGACTCTGCTTCCCTGAGTGCCACTCCAGTACAGCTTGACCTGGAAGAAACACCCCATCTACAAGGCCAGCCTGAACAACAGTTGAGAATTACTCCGGGGCAGACTTCAACCTTCCTTCCCGTCCCCCATGACGTTCTTTGCATGCTTTCTATATTTCTGGGTGTGCAGTTGTGATAATGCTAGTGTTCTCTAC
Organism: Acipenser oxyrinchus oxyrinchus; assembly: GCA_030684275.1. NCBI lineage: Eukaryota > Metazoa > Chordata > Actinopteri > Acipenseriformes > Acipenseridae > Acipenser > Acipenser oxyrinchus. Next base: position 704,371 of record CM060254.1, read on the forward strand.
CAGTCCTATAGCATCACACTACTATACCAGTCAGCAGTGCTGTCATTAAAGCTTCCATTTACTGCGTATACAAAAGTACAGGGGCTTCCCTGGCCTTTAACTAATAGAAATTAACACCCTATCTTGAGATATCATTGAAGTACAAAAAAGATCTTTGTAAAATAAAAGTTGTTTCAGCAACTCAGTCTTTGAGTGTCATACACAGTTACATGTCACACAGAAAACAAGTTCTCGTCTAAGATTTTATGAATTAAAATAGAACGATAAAAACAGAACCATTAACTGCCAGGGGTACTTGAGCACCAGACTGCACTGCCCTTGAGAGATTTCAGAGTGCTCTGTAATGAGAGAATTCATCACGCTGAGGCAGTGCCCATACAGTGTGATCGATTTCATACACTGTGCATTGCACCTCAACCATCCTCAAAATCCACTGTCATGCCACCTTAACACAGCACTTTGCAATCCAAGAGGGAGAGCAAAATTACACCACCACTAATAATAATAATAATAATAATAATAATAATAATAATATACTCTGCATGTTGAAATGAGTATGAGGAGTGTAGAACTTGCAAAGCTGTACCGTGCCTGACTTTTTGAAAATAAAATAAAAAACTTGTTTCATTATGAGCTGACTTGTGTTTTATATATAATTTAATGGAATACAAAAGTGTATTTAAATAAAACAAAACTGCCTGAAAAAAAAAAACATGAGGAATAATTCAATTTCAGCCCTTCCCTCAGTCCACACACACAGGCACGCACGTACACACACTCTGCTCAAATCAACTTTGTGTAATACTGCAACAACTTACAATCTAATATCTTAAGAAAAAAAAAGAAAAAAAACCAAACATATTTACAGTGTATATATATATATATATATTTAGTTTGTTTTTTTACACAAAACAATAACAAAAATGCATGTTTAAAAACAGTGTGCAGATCAGGGAGCTGAAGGAGTAAGGACAGTCGCTTTGTTTTAAACAGCGTGCAGATCAGGGAGCTGAAGGAGTAAGGGCAGTCGCTTTATTTTAAACTGCAGATCGGAGCTGAAGAAATAAGGACAGTCCCTTTGTTTTAAACAGTGTGCAGATCAGGGAGCTGAAGGAGTAAGGGCAGTCGCTTTGTTTTAAACAGTGAGGTTTTTAGAGCAGAGCTTCTCATCACACAAATAAATATCACTTTATCTCCCTAGTCAGGATTGAAAAAAAAAAAGAAAAAAAAAAACACATTTAAAATGTTTCTCTACCAGAGCTTATTTTTTTTTTCTCAACATTGTTCTCCTCCATGCCCACTTTTTGAAAGCATGAAGTATAAAGTACACTGTGGTTAGACGTGCACAGGCTGCAACTCTCGACACACAGCGGGATCAGTCTCACAGACGTGGGGCTTGATCAGGAACTGTGAGGAAGGCACAGAGGTCTGAAGCACATCCTTTCTGGTCAAGCCTCTGGAATTCAAAGGGATACCTAGCGTGGGGACCCTGGGCACTGACGGGAGTGGATACGGATAGCACTTCAGGACCAGGCTATGGGCATGGTACACACACACTTCCTTTCACCAACAAACCCACTGAAGTACAATGCAGCCAACCAACACTGCAATCCCCTTTGCAGACTCCACAAACTGGAGGAATAGTGCTATTAACTTTTAATGCTATTAAAAGAAGGTTGTAGTTAGTTAATGCAATCGTGCGATCGAATGTAGCTCAATCACCAAGTCAATAAAAACCAAGAGCGCTCACAATGTAAAGTGTCCATCGCTGCTGTGCTGCTGAGAGCTGCCTTCATCCAAGGCATGAGGAAATAAGAAGGATGCAAACATCACAAAGTGGATCAAAGCAGAGGCCACAGTATCTCGTGCTCCATGTGCCTGGCAGGCCAGGGCATGGCTCTGTTTACTCTTTGTAAGTGCCGTTCTCACAGTCAGCAGCCTTACACAGCATGACGTTACAGACATTGTGATGAAGTGTGCAGTGTTTGTTTCTATATCGAATCTCAAAGAGTCTGTACCTAAGAAGTGCAGCTCCAGCCCCTTTGCCTAACAAAGTGAAGACGGGCAGTCTGTGCTGTGCTGGGCTGTTCTCACATTGGTTTGGTCGTTTCTGTGCTTGATTGTCTTCGAAGAGGGTATGGTATAGCAGTAGAGCCCACGGGGATGGGGGTTGCGTGTGCATGTGCGTGTGTGCGCACCCCCACCCCTCCCAAGTCACCCTGTGCAAGGTTTCCTCAGCTTCCACACCCTTTTAAGCCCCCTTAACTAACGCACAGCATCAGCAGTATGTATGGTGTGTAGTGCTGTACTGCAGGTGCTTGGCAGGTTGAAGTGAAGTGAACCTCTGTGGGGTCTGCTGGACCTGCCCAGTCCTCCCAGTAGAATGCGCCTCATTGTAGTTCAATGTATTTGTCTGTTCCCTGTCCCGGCCCCGTGTTCACTCCTCTACTCTCGGAAGCGCTTGCGGGACACGGTCCTGGCCCGGCTGGACCTGCGGATGTCCTGTTTGGAGTCCCGGCACCTCTGGCAGATGAAGACCTCGGGGACGTTGGACTTGCGGATCTTGGCGCAGGAGAGGTGGATCCAGGTGCCGCACTCGCTGCACTCGATCATGGGACGTCCCGCAAAGGGCTTCATGCAGAAACAAGTGATCAGGTCCCACGAGTCGTCCTCTGTGGAGAAACACAAGAAGATTAGTGTCTCGTTCAATCTCACGCTCCCATTTCTAGTGCCCAACACAAGACTCACAGCTAGAAGTGACAGGTGTTCATTGCAGAAATTTGTATTTGTGCTCTACTGGCATGTCCCCCACTCTTTCGTCCTACTCTGGGGTCTCCATCTACAGACGCTGGTACACACCAGCACAGGAATACAGCTGGCTGGTTACACATCACAGGGCTGGTACACACCAGCGCAGAAATACAGCTGGCTGGTTACACATCACAGGGCTGGTACACACCAGCACAGGGATACAGCTGGCTGGTTACACATCACAGGGCTGGTACACACCAGCGCAGAAATACAGCTGGCTGGTTACACATCACAGGTCTGGTACACACCAGCACAGGGGTACAGCTGGCTGGTTACACATCACAGGGCTGGTACACACCAGCGCAGGAATACAGCTGGCTGGTTACACATCACAGGGCTGGTACACACCAGCGCAGGAATACAGCTGGCTGGTTACACATCACAGGGCTGGTACACACCAGCACAGGGGTACAGCTGGCTGGTTACACATCACAGACGAGCCTCTTCTTTGATTGGCTACACCGGGCTCATCCTAAACCAGGAAGGGCCCTGTGTATCCAATCAAAGAGGAAAAGCAGTTGGTGTGCACCTGCCTCTAACTTTGATGCACGCTGGTCAATTCAAGACACAGAGCTTAAAAACAACAGCGGAGAAGAATAACCAGCAACAGCCCCACCCACCCAACAGACGTCGAAAACCCTGCAAAACAACAGCCCAGCGAGAGGAGGAGTCGCACTTACCTTCCATTCTGCTGTTTTCTGCCGACGTGTTCTCTGTACAAAAAGCTACAAAAAAATGAAAACACTTTTATTATAGATGTATTAAAATAACTTCAACAGATGCATCCAGACACAAGGGTGACTCATGAGAATGCACATGTGAAATCACAGAAACTGAGAATTAGCAATGGCTGTTTTATTATTTCCCTACAAAACAGCCCTCTAGTTGTGTATCTATTGTAGGTCTCGCTGGCTTCCCAATGATAAGTGTGCAGCACTGACACTAGAGCATCAATCATCCCTACAGGTTCAGAGTAAGACTATCACTGGGGTGCCACACCAGGATACCCTCACTGTGCAGGGAGAACCTTCACAGAGCTGCCCCAGCTACCGAGTTCAAGCTTCCTTAGCAGGTACTGGACTGCATGCAATTTAAAAGATCATGCTTTATGGCACATGCAAACACAGTCAACATTGCATTTACATGAAAGCCACGTATTGGAGACTGTAATACAGACGTGCGCACACACACACGCATGCACGCACGCACGCACGCACGCACGCACGCACCCACGCACGCACGCACCCACGCACGCTCTCCCATTCATGCTGAAGACAGACCTGAGGAACGGTTCTTACATGAGCAGTCCGTGACGCTGTCCACCCCAGCCTTGTCCTCCTGGTCCATATCGCTGCTGTCCTGGTCTGTATGGTAGCCCGTCTCCTGCTCGATATGGCTGTCCTCCTCATCTTGGACAGAGCTGTCCATACCTTTCCTGTCCACGCCGTCCTCATTCAAGTGATTCAGAATATCCTTATCCTCTCGGTAGGCAGTACCCGCCCTGCTTGCCAGCTCAGCGCTGCCAGCTTTCATCTGGTCAATACTGGCCTTGCTTTTATGGTCAGTGTTGCTCATATCAGCCTGGTCAATAACATTGCATTTATTACACTGGTCAAAGAGCAGCTTATCCTGCTGCTGCTCACTGGTCTCTTTGTCCCTCTGGTCAATATCGTGCTTGTTTTCTTCAGCTCGGTCACTGAGATCCTTTTCTTTTTCTTTGTGGTTTGCATTGTCCTTATTCTTGCGTTCTTTAACGTCTGTGCGCTGCCGGTCCGTGTTGTCTTTGTTCTTCTGCTCTTTCACCTCCTTGCACTCCAGGGCTGTAGAGTCCTCACTCTCCTGGTCAACATTGTCCTCCTCTCGGTGGTGGTGGTGGTGGTCCCCTGTTTTTTTGTTTTCACTCTCCCAGTTGCTTTCCCAGTCCATAATGTTCTTATCTGCCCGGCCCACGTTATACCAGTGCTGCCCTTCCTCCTTCATCTGTAGCCTCTCCTCCTTCACGACCGGGCGTTCAGTCACTGCCTCTGTTCCTTTGTGGTCCCTGAGGGGTCGGGGTATCCACTCTCGCTTTGCCTCTGCCTGTGGGGGAAAGGGCTCTACAACGCTCTCCTGGCCAGGCACCCTGGTGCTGCTAAGCGGGGTTGCAGCTGGCCCCCGCAGCCCAGTCCCCTGCTGTTCCCCTGCTCTCCCCAGTGCCTGGACCCCGATACCTGCCCCACTCCCCAGGGGAGGGGGGATGGGTGCAGTGGGCGGCACCTTGCCCAGGCTGGTCCTCTTTCTCTGTTTCTTCTCACCGGGCACGGTCTTGCCAGACTGTTTCTTCCTCTTGCCATTCTCCACGCCGGCAGGAGTCCCACAGATGGCTGCAGGCAGTCCGGGGAGGACGCCGTCGGAACGGGCTCGCTTGGGGCCCCCTGCCCTCTCCTTGGGGCACTTGGCGTGGCGGACGGCTGTGTGGGAGTCGGAGGAGCGGGAGGACACCCAGCTGTCACTGTCCAGCGTGCTGCCCGTGCTGCACCGAGGACTCAGGCTGCTGCGAGGCCAGGGCTCCTGCTGGAGAGGAACAGACACGCAGCGTGAGAGACTGAGCCGCGTGCACGTGCGCACACACACACACTGTGAGAGGCTGATCCACGCTCACACACACACACACACACACACACACTGCGAGAGGCTGATCTGCGTGCACGTGCGCACACACACACTGTGAGAGGCTGATCCAGGCTCACACACACACACACACACACTGTGAGAGGCTGATCCACGCTCACACACACACACACACACACACACTGCGAGAGGCTGATCTGCGTGCACGTGCGCACACACACACTGTGAGAGGCTGATCCATGCTCACAAACACACACACTGCGAGAGGCTGATCTGCGTGCACACACACACACACACACACACACACACACACACTGTGAGAGGCTGATCCGCGTGCACACATACACACACACACACACACACACACTGTGAGAGGCTGATCTGCGTGCACGCGCGCACACACACACTGTGAGAGGCTGATCCACGCACACACACACACACACACACACTGTGAGAGGCTGATCCACGCTCACACACACACACACACACACACACACACACTGTGAGAGGCTGATCTGCGTGCACGCGCGCACACACACACTGTGAGAGGCTGATCCACGCTCACACACACACACACACACACTGTGAGAGGCTGATCCACGCTCACACACACACACACACACACTGTGAGAGGCTGATCTGCGTGCACGTGCGCACACACACACTGTGAGAGGCTGATCCACGCCACACACACACACACACACACACTGTGAGAGGCTGATCCACGCCACACACACACACACACACACTGTGAGAGGCTGATCTGCGTGCACGCGCACACACACACACTGTGAGAGGCTGATCCGCTGCACACACACACACACACACACACACACACACTGTGAGAGGCTGATCCGCGTGCACACATACACACACACACACTGTGAGAGGCTGATCCATGCTCACAAACACACACGCAGTGAGAGGCTGATCCATGCTCACACACACACACACACACACACACACACACACACACACACACACAGTGAGAGGCTGATCCACGCTCACACACACATTTGGTTATGGTGTTTATAAGGACTTTGCATATGGAAGACCCTACGAAGGCACAGCCTGCTTTCTCCTTGCCTGGCGACAGTGGACCGCTCTCAACCGCGCCCCAACAACGCATGGAAGGCGTGGATATTTCTTCCAGAAATGGAAGATCAAGGACTCAGCAAACTGCGAATGCGATGAGGTGCAAACCATCAGGCACGTCACTGACGAATGCCCAATACACTCGGAACAAGAGGACTCCACGTAGCGACCCCAACGCCGTGGAATGACTTACAAAACCAAAATTACACTGCAGCACGCAGCTTTTCAAACAGCATACGAAAGAACGAACGAACAAAGAAGACTGACTCCCATCCACTGAAGATTTCTTATCTTAAAGTCCAGAGGGGCCTCGGGGAGGGGCGGCAGCACAATAATGAAAGTTCAGAGCTAAAGGAAATACTGCTTCGTTTTTATGTTTAAAATATCTCTTTAAACACTACAGGGACTTGTCTTGCGTCCTCATAAGGTAGGTTTTGTTTCCTTTTTGGGACTTTGACCCAGCAAGCACTATAAACGAGCACACACACGCGCACACACACACAGAGAGAAAGACTGCTCCGCACAGACATAGGCACAGTGAGAAGTAATTGGAAAGTTCAATACAGTCCATACATTCATGCATCACAGAAATACAATGTACAGGGATAGTTAACCGACTGACAGATGCCCTGTACAGTGCTCTGCATCCAGGAGACCCACACATAGGCTGCCTGCTTCCATGATAGACACACTCATGCAGGAGACCCACACACAGGCCGTCTGCTTCCATGATAGACACACTTATGCAGGAGACCCACACATAGGCTGCCTGCTTCCATGATAGACACACTCATGCAGGAGACCCACACACAGGCCCTCTGCTTCCATGATAGACACACTCATGCAGGAGACCCAAACACAGGCCCTCAGCTTCCATGATAGACACACTCATGCAGGAGACCCACACACAGGCCGTCTGCTTCCATGATAGACACACTCATGCAGGAGACCCACACACAGGCCCTCTGCTTCCATGATAGACACACTCATGCAGGAGACCCAAACACAGGCCCTCAGCTTCCATGATAGACACACTCATGCAGGAGACCCACACACAGGCCGTCTGCTTCCATGATAGACACACTCATGCAGGAGACCCACACACTGACAGCCAGGGAACACAGAGAGAGGCTTCTGCTGAATGTTTAATTGCAATTCCAATGTCAGTACCTCCTTAGGGTATGGAATATACCCTGCATAAGCCAGCACAAAAGTGCAGAACTGATTGAAGTCTTCAACCGTCCTCTGTCTCTTCTGTGGAGGCTGTAGAATAAATAAAAAGCATACAAATGATGAAGGCGTGTAATGACAAGCCTGCTCTTTCAGACACGGGTGCAAATTGATAAGCATCCCTGTTACAGAACTGTGCTTGAACAATAACAAACTGGCTTACCAACGCTTACATTCCATTTTCAATGGGTTTGAAACTTTCAGCACCACAGAGTCAACCTTCATTCAACTTGTATATTTGAGCATGAGCAAAAATTCAACTTAACTAAAACCAAAATGAAAACACAATCCACACAAATATTTTCTTTTTTAGCATTTTGAACTGCATCTATCGATCTGTTATTTTAATTTTCTTTTTAACGGCGGCAGTCAGTCACCCTGCCTTAGCAAGGGACTCGCTATCACCCACCGAAATGCCGTGTACTTATCCGGTTGTTAAAATGTTTACACTGGGCAAGAAAATAATATTATGAGGAAGGCAGAATAAATAAATACATACAAAATTAAATAAAAACCTCGCCGAGTTATCTGACTTTATCCTGGGCTGGATCATTTCAAGTTCAACACGTTGTTTGTGTTTTAAACAGACAGGACGTGACGTTGTGTTGTTGCCTTGAACAATGCAACATTCGGTCGGAAAGTGCTTCAGAACTGTATGCGTTCTATCTGCGTAGTCCTCACATTGCTACATTATAAAAAGAAAGGTTTTTTTTTTTAAATCTCCGTTGGGCCTGAAAGAATAACGTCAAATTCCCAAAAGGTTCTTAGCCAAGGCTTCAGATAGCGTGCTTAAAAAAAATGAAAATAAAGCACACAGCCGCCTCTGTTTGAGATATCCCTGTTGCACCAATAAAAACATGCTAATGTCTTGGCTTGCGCACACAATTGAACCACAAAGCAATGCCTTGCCCTTCCTTTAGCAGCGTCTTAAAACGGGAAGGGTCGTGTTTAAACCTGTATATAAACTACACCGCGAAACAGGACTTTACAACTTAACAAAACACACAACTTTAATTAAGCGATCTACGCGGACTGGTCGATCACTGCAACTTCCACAGATCACACCCTATTATTCAACGATGTTAATCGACTGGGAAGTGGCTGATGTATTATTATTATTATTATTATTATTATTATTATTATTTGTAGGCAAAACAGTACAGTCCAGTTGGGACTCGTATCGTCGACGCGGTGCTTCCAGTGTAACTTACACACCTACACAGACAGTAGAAATAGTGCGTTTGCTATTCGGTCTTTTTCTCTTGTGACCTTTATTTAACAATCATAAACGAGAAACGGTTTTAATTGGGTGAGCTATCAAACAAAGGACTGGTGAAGGAATGTAACCTGGCCTTCAAGACAGGACTCGGATATTATTAATGGACACACAAAGCGTCGCAACAGGAATGCCAATAGTTTGGTATTTTTTTACGTAAACTCGTTTTTTTTGTTACAAATGATCATTGCATCTTTATTATCTTTAAAATAAATGTGTATATCCGATTAATATTAAATTGTTTTAATATTACAAGACGACGCACTACAAACAGCACCAAAAGATATTTAGCTGAACGCATTATAGCAGCATGTGTGTTGCATATCGTATAAAACAAACCATTTCTTTAAAAACGTGTACCCTGTCATCTTTCAGATTTAACACAGCCCGAACAAAATCACATAATATAAATACGGAAGTGAGCAAAGAAGACCCGCTTTGTTTTTAATGCGATCAGATATCACCATGAAGGACATGATGCAAGCGTGTACATTAAACGTGTGTTTGAAATGGCAAACACACGTTTAATGTACACAGACCGAGACAACTGAACTAACTCGTGAAAAACGACTCTCACACAAAACAGGGGAGAAAAATACCTATCGCCTATAATATATTGATTGATTTGCTTCTGAACCAACAGATACTGTCCACATGTCATCACCAGACAATAAACCAGGTGGGGTGGCTGGAGCTGCAGGATTTAGCGAGGGCGAGCCTTTCCTAAAGACGCGTGGTATCCGCTGTATGAGAACGCTACCCCTCTTTATCATTCATCTGATCTCTTTAGAGGGTTTCAATGAGGAGGCGATCACTTTTCAGACTCCTTCTCTCTCTGTTGTTCCTTTTTCTTCTTGCTAAGATGGCGACTGGTAATCATAACCCTGTCTGCGGTGTGGCGGTCACCCAAGGAACGAGATATACAAATAATAATAATATTAATAATAATATTAACAGACAAGCCCGGCACCCGCACCGTGGGCAGTAAACACACTACAGATCGGCTTTTCCTATAAAACAACCACACATAACGATGTGCAATTCACAAACAAGAATGCGGGCAATCAGAAGCCGACATCTCTCATCAAAAAGTCCTGCCAAGTTTCAGCATAACTTTCTTTTCACCCCCACCCACCGCTGAACAAAAACGCCACCCTTCTCCGTTTTACAGCCCCTCTTGTTTTAAACTTATTCGTTAACTGCTGGGATCGTTCGCTAAATCATGAATAAGCTTTTGCAGGCGCTGCCTTCTAGATGTGTGATTCTGCTGCGTTTTAAACACTCCGGCATATTAATTACTGTGGGCAAAGCGCAACGCAAAAGAGACACAGGCGTATCAACTTGTATCTTAAAACACTACAAGACTACTCATTATAATATGCAATTTAGAGAGGCTCACCTCGGTGATCATGGTGGAGTCTGGCCTTGGACCTTGAAAAAAAGAAAGATATAAACAGATAAATATTCTCATTTTCAAAGCAGTGCCCAAGGACACTCTTACTAGCACAGCGACAATGGAGATGAATAGACAAACTTTTACAGCCGTGGTGTACCATCATCCGCGAACACAAAAACAAAACGACACACACACACTTTCTCCTTGCTGCGAAAGCTTTCTTACAGCATCCCCCCCAGAGAGAGAGAGAGAGAGAAAATAATCCAAACTAACCGGCACAAAACTCGGCTTGCTTCATCTGTGTTGACATCCCTCAACGCCGAGTCTCCGTCTTTCAAAAGCGAGATCTTCTGTCTAGTATCACCCGATTGCTACTGTGGCATTTCCTTTTCTTTTCGTTTTATTTCCTAATTAAGATCTTTTCTTCTTGTTGTTGTTGTTGTTACTGTCTTTATTCTAAACTGCCCCCTTCCTTCTTGCAAAGGGTAAACTAAAAACTTCACTTGTACTAAACCGACCACATTCTGTCAGTGACATCACAGCGCCCAACAGCGTCGAGGGGGCGAAACCAACACCCCTGAGCGGAGCGGAGGGGACACGAATGTCTCATATTTTAATATCCACATAAATAATAAATATCGGTAAGCATTTATTTATATAATCCAGGAATAGATTATTGTGTATATTTACTCGACATCGAAGTGACAACAATCCAATTTATGTTTCCTTTTGTCAATATTGTGTATGGTTGCACCCCTAAAATGCGCGTTTTTGGAGTGCCCCAACAAGCCTCCGTTTCATTCAGCCCCTATAAATACTGCGGGCGGCGCTTTAAACGTGTTTGTAATGGAACCCGAGGGAGAGAAACGAGTGCGCGCCGGTATCAGCATTAACAATGACATTATACGACTAGGAGACGTGAGACGCACACACGCGGATCTGAACGCTTGGTTGCACAGGACGATAATGCTGGTCGTGATTACTTTCACAAGGTGTACTTCTGAAATAAAGCATCCTTCTACATGGGGAGGCGACTGGTTTCATTTGCAATTTTGCAAAAGCGGATTCCCCCCCTCTGTCGTTGTTGAATAAATTGTAGCGCAGTGGGGATTGCTTGCTGTCTTGGAAAAAGCTGTGTTCTCTTGAGTGCAGGATAGAGCTGCGCGGATGTCTGTCTGTCACTAATATTTTTTTTATTTTTTTATTATTGCGGCAGGTGTACTCCTAGGACAGACTGGTAATGCTGGGATAGATCCATTCTTTAAATGGAGCGTTTGTGTAAACGGCGGGCAGCGGCAGCCTGGGCTAAAACGCTTATTGTTTCTGTTAAACGACTAAACATTACTAGATCACTTTTTTTTTTAATTATTATGTTTGATCACATGACGTGCCTTTAAACTTATTGTGAGCCGATTCTGTTTCCTTATTAAACTCAGCGAAAGCTGTTAATTACAAAACAATGTCATTCATTTACCTTCATAGCTTGACTGAGCCGGATTCTGTTTTGCTTCATTTTCAAACAGAAGTGACAAATTACGTTAATTGCTCATCGCTGATCCTCTTTGCGTTTCATTCTTGCAGTCGCCCTAGTTTACTGTTGTGATTGTGTCATTTTCACTCGTTTAACAGAGTTGTCCTGACAGATTCTTTTCAGACACAAAAGTACAGCATGTACTCTGAGGGCAAGTCCATCATTCAAAGTCTCCTTGGTTTGTAGCAAAGAAATTAAAGAAGTCTTTAGTCGTTTTCTCTTTATTAGGGTGCAGAGACGTCTGAAGAACTACTAATTAACATTTACAGAGAGGTAGAGACTTGGAAAATATAACCCTAAATTCAAGCCCTCTATGTACTGTCTGTAGAACCCTATCCATTAAGTTCAAGCCCTCTATGTACTGTCTGTAGGACCCTATCCATTAAGTTCAAGCCCTCTATGTACTGTCTGTAGGACCCTATCCATTAAGTTCAAGCCCTCTATGTACTGTCTGTAGGACCCTATCCATTAAGTTCAAGCTCTCTATATACTGTCTGTTTAATAATGGAACCAGAGTCACACAACGTCCTGAGCTTTCATTACAGCTGAGCCTTAGGCTTAATTAGTATTGCTTTTGAGTGTGGTTGTGGAAAGGCACAGTTGCTATTGTATCACAGGAGTGTTCGCACACAAACTTAACAGGGAAGCTCCTTCAGATACTTATTTACATGCATCTTTCACCCCGACTGCATTGTGGTTTTGTTTGTATTCTAAAACATGATCAATTAAACCTAAAAAAAAAAGACAATTCATTAAACAATATAACAGTAGGGAAGGGAAGCAAGCACGTTCTGTTTTGTTAATTTATTTATTAGCAGGTGTCTTTAAAACTGGTATTTATAACTTAGTAATACAGTATCAAACATAAAACCAGAAACAAGTGAAATTTATAATTTTGATGATGCACTGTTTTATAAATGTATAGGTTTATAAATCCTCTTCATAATGAACCGTTATTTGAAATGTGTTACCATAGCAACACTCAAACCGTGCAGATGCATGATACACTAGCAAAGCCTGGTAGATCAAAACTACACAGACTTGAGTGTGACCCCCAGCTTTAATGGAAACACAGCGATTCAGAAGCAGGAGGGGCAGAGCAGTCTACGAGTCAGAACAGCTCTGAAGCCGGGTACTACCCACATCCATGGAGGACTTGAGACTGAACAGATGGAGGTGCATCAGAGCGGATGGCAGTGGTGCTCGGCAAGGCAAGGTTACTGTGATCTGGGTCAAGATATTCTCATACGGTACAGAAAGAGGAGGTGGAGCAACATGACTGCAGAGATGGAAGTGCTCCTGAATTCGCATCTCTGGATCTGGGCACCTCTGCAACACTGACTTGAGGGAAGCTAGCATGTATTTTATTAAATGTCAGGGATCCGAAAAAAAACAAAACAAAAAAAAAAACAACCTACTTGGGAGTTTGTCGGCAGGCCTCTACTTTACCAAATAAACCACGCAGGTATGAATGAACTGCACTGCTGCATTCAGAACCTTACACTGAGCAGGAGACATCCCTGGAGAACGCGAATGGCAAGGGTACAATATTACAACATGAACATGTTCTGGATTAGGGGTGGGGCGCAGTCAGCCTCCTCCTCCTGGGTTTCACGGGTTTGCTTTTTATAAATATCCCTCCTTGCGGAACTGCTCCTGGAGAATCTCTCGGTACTCGTCGAAGCCGCCGTCGATTCTCCGGACTGTCCCGTTCTCACAGACCCACAATTCCTTGCACACCATGCGGATGAGCCGTTCGTCGTGGGAAACCAGCACGACCCCCCCCTAGCGGAGACGAGGAGAAAACATGAGCGGTCAGAGCCCTCTGCTAGATCACAGCTTATAGGGAGAGATCTGGACTGCTTAATGACAGAGAAAACAAGCCATCCTTTCCCATGCAGGAAATCTCTTTCCATCAATATAATATTACTATATCCCCTACAGTCCCCATACACAAAACATTACAAATATAGGCTAAATAAACAAATAATTCTAAACTACATTTCAACATTATACACAAGTCCATTTATACGACATGTCCAAAAGACATTCCCCAAAGAGGATAGGACATTTTTACAGTAATAACATTACTAATGCTTATACTACTACGACTACTAATAGATTATTTTTAATAGGTTACAACCAGAGAATAAATTACTGCAGGAAACAATCAGATTTTGTACCTTAAACTTATTCAGTGCCTTCGCCAGGGCCTCGATTGTCTCCATGTCCAGGTGATTCGTCGGCTCATCGAGAATGTAGAAGTTGGGGCTGAAATAAACCACGAGCAGGTGAGGCTACTGTGCAGACGCAGAGCTGCCCAGCTCAGAGCAAAGCACACCCTAGCATGCTTCAACCAGCCTTGTATACAGAGAGAAGCTCAGGAAGGCAATTCTTAAAAGAATAGCTCACATTTGCTTAGTCTCTCATACATGAAGAACAAGTGAGAAGCTCATTTTAACAGAACACTGCCAATTGCAATTTTGACCAATGACGAGTTGGAATTGATTTTGAAAAGGAATTGGAATTGAACAACAGGAACTGACCCCAACCCTGGTTCCAGTTCCTACCCTCGTACTGTGTTTCATATGAAACCTGTGCACTAGTGTACTGAGCCGGGGCTGTACGCGGATCAACAAGGCGATGAGGAGGCAGCAGTGTGGGTTACCATGGCATGGTCATCTGTGCGAAGGCGACTCTGCTCTTCTGCCCCCCAGACAGGCTGGCGACGGGGCGCACTGCAAGCTCCCCTGTGATCCCGTACCCTCCCAGCTGGTGCCTGTACTCCTCCTCGGTCCGGCCTGGAAACAGGGACAGTTACTTAATTATACCCCAGGATTATTGTAGTATTCTTCATGTTATTACTTGGTCAGCATGCATTGTTTGGGGGACTCGTACTGTACTGCACTCCCCTCCCTGCAGTCCGGGGCTGTGCACTCCTCCCTCCCTCCCTCCCTGCAGTCCAGGGCTGTGCGCACTCCCTCCCTCCCTCCCTGCAGTCCAGGGCTGTGCGCACTCCCCTCTCTCCCTCCCTCCCTGCAGTCCAGGGCTGTGTGCACTACCTCCTCATCAAAACCCTCCCTACCTGGGAACTTCTTTAACAGCAGCTCCACGGAGTTCACGTTCAGGTCCAGCTGATCAACGTGATGCTGGCTGAAATAACCAATCTTCAGATTCCTGAAGAAGAAGAAGAAGAAGAAGAAGATGGTTATTAGAATAGTTTAACAGTTTGTAGAAGTGCTGACCGTTCCTCAGAACACCCAACTGCCCAGCCCTATAGAACACACACACACGCACACGCACACGCACACGTACCGCAATGAACCCTCACCTGTGTCCCTGTCGTACTCCACTGACCGGACTCAGCTCCCCCATGAGCAGTTTCAACATTGTGGATTTCCCAGCCCCATTCTCACCCACCTGCACAGAGAGAGAGATACAGTGCGAGAAAGTGTGTGAGAGCAAGACAGAAAGACACACCCCCAATACAATATAAAGCATGTGCAGTTGAAATAAAGGCGGCTATCTTCTCTATCTGCACTGCAGAGCACTGAAGAGGACAGTCCTGGTTGGGGTGGGCAGGCAGTAGGCTAATGATGATAACACCATTGGGTTTTTGCGAGGCAATGTGACAGGGACAGAGAATACTTACGATGCAGATTCTGGACTCCAGGTCGGCAGAGACACACAGATTCTTGAATATGTGGCGATCCGGGGAGTAATAAAACTCCACCTCGTCCAGCTGCAGCACCGGAGGGGAGAGCTTCTCAAAGTTATCAGGAAACCTGGAGCGACAAAACACACACACACACACACACACACTGCAGTTACAACAGCATGGAGTAAAACACTGCGCTGCAGCACCACCATCCAGAGTACAGGAGGGCCAGCCAGAGAACACTGCTACTGCGCACACACACACACACACACACACACACACAAAGATATAGTTGACATTTTGCCCAGTGCCTTGCCTTGATCAGTGTATTGCAAAGAAACAAGAACATTCTCAGGATAGTCAGTACAGTTACCTTCCAATATGGAATAAACAAAAAGCCAGAATGTAAATGTAACTGAACACACACAGGGATTAGGAGGGCTCGCTATAGACAGCTGGCATTACTAAACAAATCAACAAAAAATAAAGCAAGCAGGTACCGTAAAACGGCTTCCGTCTCCTTTTCAACGGGTTTCAATTCAGGTCTGAGGAGGAGGAGAGGAAAAGCAGTGGAAGGGTTAAGTAACAGTTTAGAAGATGAAACATCCCCGACATTCATCATTTAGATATTAGATTAGATACTATTAGCCGGACAGCCCCACCCTTACACCCCACGCGGGTTGGCATAGAGTACACTGTGCACCTGCCTCTATACACAGCACTCGTATTGATAAGCTCATTGGAAACTATCAGGAACACATGCCCCCTCCCGGATCTTTAAATGTGTGTTTAGTACCAGTAACAGGGTTTCCCCCATACAAAAACACATTGCACTAAAGGGTTAAGCTCCACTGACAAGCACTCTCTACAAAATGAATGTCATGTATTATTGAGGCAGAACTCCTGTTGAAAGGGTAAAACCAGGCACAGTGGGGAGCTGATCCCTGCAATAGAAACGAGGGCAGACCGCACTCACAGTTTCTCCAGCAGCTTCAGCTTGCTCTGCACTTGGGCGGCCCGGTTTGCATTGTACCTGAACCTGTCTATAAACACCTGTAGAGAGAGAGGAGAGGAGAGAGACAGAGAGAGAGAGAGGAGAGAGAGAGGGAGGGAGGAGAGAGAGAGGAGAGAGAGAGTCAGTCAGACAACACACACCAAGCGTTATGCAGGGGAGATCACAGCACAGTATAAAGCCCTCCAGCACATCCGAGCTGCAGTCTTGAATGGCTGGTTTCACGTGCACTGGGAAGCAGCATGTACTTAAAATGAACATTTAGGTCCTGGTTGAAACACATAACCATGTTTACTGCTATAGTACACCAACATTTCCAAAGCATTCAGCACATTTATCTGAATGAAAGACTTGCTGCAGGGAGCTCTGAATTCAAAGCTTGACGAAGCCCTTATTGTGAGATCACAGCCGTTGAAATGTGAACAGAGAATCCCTGTTTGTACAAGGCGTGGGCTCCTCTAAAGGGCAGGAAGTGGCCGTGCCTCAGCCCAGCTCCCACCTGGATGTGGTCCCTGTACTGCTTCTGCGCCTCGTACTCTCGCAGCTGGCTCTTCTGCCGGTCCTCCTTGGTCTTCACGAAGTTCTCGTAGTCCCCGCGGTACGTGTCCAGCCGCTGTGAGTGCAGGTGGATGATGTCCGTCGCCACGGCGTTCAGGAAGTTCCGGTCGTGGGACACCACCAGGATCGTGGACTGCCACGTCTGGGGAGCAACAGGAGCGGAGATTTCATTCATTTAACATTGTGGACCCACTCCTTCCTATGGGCTTTAGGATGCATTACAGTGAATTTACAGACTCCCTAAAATCGAGGGTAAAAGCAGATGAATAAAATATTTAAATAAAACACAACACTAGCAGGAAGTGACTTGGGAGCAATTTAAAATACCTGAATTCAGTTTCACAGGCACTGCTAGACTTATCAGGCGGCTAGCTAACAAACTATCTAGCAAACTTTTACCTTCTTCAAAAAACAATATTTTAGATTCAACGATAGCATTTAGTAGAAATACACCGAGCAAGTCTACATGATTAAAGGATAAATGTGTTCTTGTTTTTGTTTCATGGAAGTGAATTGTATTTAGCAGACTGCTACCTAGAACTGCTTTGTAAAACTAGCCCCTGATGCATGACAGGTAGCATTGTGCTGGCTCTACTGGCTGTGAGACGTCATTAGAACACAGCAAGGCTGCAGCAGGTGGGTGGTTTTGTTGGGAGCGCCCATCCAGATTCATGTACAGCTCCCATTCTCTGATTTGCATCATACAGTTCATACCTGCAGGTAGTTCTCCAACCACAGAATGGCCTTGACATCCAACATGTTCGTCGGCTCTGTAAGAGGACATAAAGAACAGGCATGATGAAGAAAACAAGGTCCCAAAGGAGATGAAAAAAACAACCAACCACGAGAATCGGCAGGAATGTATTTACTCACCATCAAGTAACAAAAGATCAGGTCTAGAAAACAAACACAAAGCAAAGGGATTGCATTAGAAAGAACAGTGAAACTCCCTAAACACTGTGCAAACACAGCAGAGCACAAGCCGTGTAAAAGCTATTAAGACAAGGGCCTCTCTTACTTTGCAAACAGCGCTCTGGCTAATGCCAGCCTCATTCTCCAGCCTCCAGAGAACTCCCTGAAGAAAAACAAAACCCATTATCATTATAACATTTCCAAGACCTGCACACTGAACCATTCTCATTGACTTTAGACACTTCCCACATTAGATTTGAACACAGGCACATGTTCATCTCGTTACCCGTCACAGATACGTACTTGGTGGTCTGTTGCTGCATCTTCGCAGAGAAGCCCAGCCCAGCCAAGATCACCGATGCTCTGCGACAGGGATAAAGAAAGGAGAGCATTAGAAAGACAGCCGGCACGGCTTTTCATTCCAGTGAGCCTTCACCCCTCAGCCCACCCGGGGTGCACATGTCATTTTCAATCACTCTTCACCCTCGGCTTCTAGTATTGGGTGGAGAATAACACACTGCATGCTGTAAGAATAGCAATGCTGAAGCACACATTCAGGTATATACATCACACATGGAGGAGGCACTGTTGTATTTACTGGGGATTCTCGTGACTGCTCTGTGATTGGTTAACCAGGTATTGGCGACTCTAAATGTCTGCAGCTCTCCTGTCTCTGTAGCAGAATCTATTGACGTCGCCACCAATTCCTGCTCTGAGCAGCCAGAAGAAAACTCCAGTGGTGTGCAACTACCCCATCCGAAAATAGTTTATATTCAAATAAAACTACAATGAGAAGGAATTGATTGTAAAAGTACATTTACTATTGATAAACATTTTAAGAGTTTTGTGAGCTCTTTAATTCAGCGGTAGAAGAAACTCAAAGTGCAGAGTCGTACCTTGCTGGTGCTTTGTCAGCTTCAATCTCTTCAAGCTTGGCGTAGACCTCTGTCAGCTTCACGCTCTCCATCCCGTCCGCTCTGAAACAGCAGCACCGGTTAACTCTATTCTCAACAACAGAAGTGCGTGTGTGTCACCTCTTTACTTACTTATAGCTGTGTGTGCACCACTCTATACTAGGTGTGTCTGTCTCTGTGCTCACTGTCCGTCGTGTGTCACTGTCCGTCGTGGGTCGCTGTGCTCGCTGTCCGTTGTGTGTCTCTGTCCGTCGTGGGTCGCTGTGCTCGCTGTCCGTTGTGTGTCTCTGTTCTTGCTCTCCGTTGTCTGTCTGTCTGTGCTGTCTCTGTACTCACTGTCCATTGCTGATGCGTGTGTTGAGCTCCCTCTCCTCTCTCAGCAGCCCCTCCCTCACGCTGTCGCTCTCCAGCACACTCTGCAGGGCTGGGGTCTCGTCTCCTGCCACCTCCTGCTCCACGTGCAGGATGCTGATGTGCGTGGGCACGCGCAGGCTGCGGCTCGCCATCATCTTCAGCAGGGTGGTCTTACCCAGGCCGTTCCTCCCCACCAGACCGAAGCGGCGGCCGTATGACAGCGTCACCTCCGCCCCTTGCAGCAGAGAGCTGGGGAGACAGCACACAGTGAGTCCCAAGCAAAAACGGATGCCTGTTCCTTTACAAAACTCTACCAGGGTAAAACGTGCACAATATTTTTGAAATTTACCTCTGGATCTACTACATTTACCACACCATTTTATTTATTTATTTATTTATTTTAAATACCACCATACCTCCCTGTGCTTTACAATGCTTACCTATGCTTTCACTGTGCTTGATTACACCTTGCTGAGCTTTTACTATGGGGAAGCTTCTATAAGGGTTTGACCCAGGGGAGTCAGCAATAAAACACCGTGTTCTAGCTAAAGCCTCTAAATGATGAGACGCTTACAAACTGTGTTAATCTAAATACTTATCACACTTTCCACACAGCTCACAGAGAGCTGCCCCCTACAGGATACTGAACTTACCGTTCTCCATAGGAGACATCAAAGTTCTCGATGCGGATATCGTATGTCTTGTTCTTCCCAGACGTCTCGATGCGAGTGTCCTTCTTGTTGGAGGCTTGACTGGCTGAAGCTTCTTCCAGGACCCTGGAGCCAATGTGACACACATGAGTAATGAGACCCACTGCCCCCTAGCACGGCTCAGATATATAGTGCAAAGAACAGAAACGACACAGTAAAACCTGCTGTACCGAAGAGCGTTTCTATCTGACTAGTCTTTATTGCAAAAAAAAACAAAACTTTTTGCTGCTTATTAAAATAATCAATTCTTATTAAGAATAATCAAATATTCATTTTGAAATGTAATATTTCAAATGAAGATTAGCTTTCCTAATTATTTTTTTTAATTGCAAATCCAGTGACGTTGTAGTTGCCCCCAGGTGTGTCTGGTGCTGGCGTCTACATGACCAGATCAAGCCTTCCACTGAGGAGGGGGTACTCACAGCGGGACAGTCACTTTCTGGGAATCCTTCTCTGTCCTCCTCTCGTGTTTTGCTTTCAGTTTGGCTTCAGCTTTCTCCAGTCTCTTTGCGTCTACCGCCTGTAAAGCAGGAGAAGGGTTAGGATCCCACCCGGCTCATCGTACCGCTGATCAGTCTTCAGTTTAAGGAACGACTGCTGGAAGAAATGTCATCCCTACCTTCGAATTCTGACCTCTCTTGATCATCCAAATGCCTTGAATGTCATTTGATGCCGTCCCTGAAATAAATCAATCAATAAATAAATAAAATGCATGGTGGCCAGAAGGCAGCACAAAGCAAAAAAGAATGATAATGAAATCGTGCCTAGCTTTGTTACAGAGCTGCACAGCAAACAGTTAGCTCTGCAACAAGGCTGTAACACTGCCCTCTGCACAATGGGAGTGGAACAGCTGCTAAGCAATGTCTGCAGTGGCTTCCTTACCACAATCTCTCGCAGAACTGAGAGCCGAGAGCTGAACTGGGGCGTCCAGCAACACCTGCTGCTTGGCTGAATTACAGTCATTGCTGGGAAAAAGAAAACACATCATTCAATGGGTGCAGAAACACAGTGAGATAGATGAATGAAACCCAAGCGAGATCCCTTCAGATTTAGCAGGAGGCTGCCTGCTCAGATTGCTGGCACCAGCTCATTGCAGTAGAAGATACTTAGGGCTAAGCAGTGAGACAAGTTTATCATGGAAGAGTAATAAACAGTACCAGCGCAGTGTGGCATGACTTTGAACAGAGCTTCCCTAAACCACAAGCATCACAAGAAAAGCAAGCAGCACCAGCAACTGAAAAACAGAAAAATCAGAAATATCTGAACTTGACACTTCAGTACTGATTTACAACACAAGAAAGAAACGCGCAGGTTAAAGTGAGCACACAGACTCCAAGCTAGCGTGCCGATAGATATCTACTATAGATCACAGGCACAATTCTTCAGGACTAGGGACAGCTGAGCTTGCTTCGTACTGATTCACCAACAGGGACGCTTTCCTAAGGGACACACAGCCGCTACACCAGCGCTTTCCTTAGGGACACACAGCCGCTACACCAGCGCTTTCCTTAGGGACACACAGCCGCTACACCAGCGCTTTCCTAAGGGGCACACAGCCGCTACGCCAGCGCTTTCCTAAGGGGCACACAGCCTCTACGCCAGCGCTTTCCTGAGGGGCACACAGCCGCTACGCCAGCGCTTTCCTTAGGGACACACAGCCGCTACGCCAGCGCTTTCCTGATGGACACACAGCCGCTACGCCAGCGCTTTCCTTAGGGACACACAGCCGCTACACCAGCGCTTTCCTAAGGGGCACACAGCCTCTACGCCAGCGCTTTCCTGATGGACACACAGCCTCTACGCCAGCGCTTTCTAAGGGCACACAGCCGCACGCCAGCGCTTTCCTGATGGACACACAGCCGCTACACCAGCGCTTTCCTAAGGGGCACGCAGCCTCTACGCCAGCGCTTTCCTTAGGGACACACAGCCTCACGCCAGCTTTCCTAAGGGGCACACAGCCGCTACGCCAGCTTTCCTTAGGGACATACAGCCACTACGCCAGCGCTTTCCTGATGGACACACAGCCGCTACACCAGCGCTTTCCTAAGGGGCACACAGCCTCTACGCCAGCGCTTTCCTTAGGGACACACAGCCGCTACGCCAGCGCTTTCCTGATGGACACACAGCCGCTACGCCAGCGCTTTCCTAAGCGACACACAGCCGCTACGCCAGCGCTTTCCTTAGGGACACACAGCCTCACGCCAGCGCTTTCCTAAGGGCACACAGCCGCCACGCCAGCGCTTTCCTAAGGGGCACACAGCCCACGCCAGCGCTTTCCTGATGGACACACAGCCGCTAGGCCAGCGCTCCTAAGGGCACACAGCCGCCACGCCAGCGCTTTCCTGATGGACACACAGCCGCTAGGCCAGCGCTTCCTAAGGGACACACAGCCTCACGCCAGCGCTTTCCTTAGGGACACACAGCCTCACGCCAGCGCTTTCCTAAGCGACACACAGCCTCTACGCCAGCGCTTTCCTTAGGGACACACTGCCGCTAGGCCAGCGCTTTCCTAAGCGACACACAGCCGCTACACCAGCGCTTTCCTGATGGACACACAGCCGCTAGGCCAGCGCTTTCCTAAGGGGCACACAGCCGCTACGCCAGCGCTTTCCTAAGCGACACACAGCCGCTACGCCAGCGCTTTCCTAAGCGACACACAGCCGCTACGCCAGCGCTTTCCTAAGGGACACACAGCCGCTACACCAGCGCTTTCCTAAGCGACACACAGCCGCCACGCCAGCGCTTTCCTAAGGGGCACACAGCCGCTACGCCAGCGCTTTCCTAAGGGACACACAGCCGCCACACCAGCGCTTTCCTAAGCGACACACAGCCGCCACGCCAGCGCTTTCCTAAGGGGCACACAGCCGCTACGCCAGCGCTTTCCTGATGGACACACAGCCGCTACGCCAGCGCTTTCCTGATGGACACACAGCCACTACGCCAGCGCTTTCCTTAGGGACACACAGCCGCTACGCCAGCGCTTTCCTGATGGACACACAGCCGCTACGCCAGCGCTTTCCTGATGGACACACAGCCGCTACGCCAGCGCTTTCCTTAGGGACACACAGCCGCTACGCCAGCGCTTTCCTAAGGGGCACACAGCCGCTACGCCAGCGCTTTCCTAAGGGACACACAGCCGCTACACCAGCGCTTTCCTGATGGACACACAGCCGCTACGCCAGCGCTTTCCTGATGGACACACAGCCGCTACGCCAGCGCTTTCCTTAGGAACACGCAGCTGCTACGCCAGCGCTTTCCTAAGGGGCACACAGCCGCTACGCCAGTGCTTTCCTAAGGGACACACAGCCGCTACGCCAGCGCTTTCCTAAGGGGCACACAGCCGCCACACCAGCGCTTTCCTTAGGGACACACAGCCGCTACACCAGCGCTTTCCTAAGGGGCACACAGCCGCCACACCAGCGCTTTCCTAAGGGGCACACAGCCGCTACGCCAGCGCTTTCCTGATGGACACACAGCCGCTACGCCAGCGCTTTCCTTAGGGACACACAGCCGCTACGCCAGCGCTTTCCTGATGGACACACAGCCGCTACGCCAGCGCTTTCCTTAGGGACACACAGCCGCTACGCCAGCGCTTTCCTAAGGGGCACACAGCCGCTAGGCCAGCGCTTTCCTAAGGGACACACAGCCGCTACGCCAGCGCTTTCCTAAGGGGCACACAGCCGCTACGCCAGCGCTTTCCTGATGGACACACAGCCGCTACGCCAGCGCTTTCCTTAGGGACACACAGCCGCTACGCCAGCGCTTTCCTGATGGACACACAGCCGCTACGCCAGCGCTTTCCTGATGGACACACAGCCGCTACGCCAGCGCTTTCCTTAGGGACACACAGCCGCTACGCCAGCGCTTTCCTAAGGGGCACACAGCCGCTAGGCCAGCGCTTTCCTAAGGGACACACAGCCGCTACGCCAGCGCTTTCCTAAGGGGCACACAGCCGCTATGCCAGCGCTTTCCTAAGGGACACACAGCCGCTACGCCAGCGCTTTCCTAAGGGACACACATCCGCTACGCCAGCGCTTTCCTGATGGACACACAGCCGCTAGGCCAGCGCTTTCCTAAGGGGCACACAGCCGCCACGCCAGCGCTTTCCTGATGGACACACAGCCGCTAGGCCAGCGCTTTCCTAAGGGGCACACAGCCTCTACACCAGCGCTTTCCTAAGGGACACACAGCCGCTAGGCCAGCGCTTTCCTAAGGGGCACACAGCCGCTACGCCAGCGCTTTCCTAAGGGGCACACAGCCTCTACGCCAGCGCTTTCCTAAGGGGCACACAGCCTCTACACCAGCGCTTTCCTTAGGGACACACAGCCGCTACGCCAGCGCTTTCCTGATGGACACACAGCCGCTACGCCAGCGCTTTCCTAAGGGGCACACAGCCTCTACGCCAGCGCTTTCCTGATGGACACACAGGCGCTACGCCAGCGCTTTCCTTAGGGACACACAGCCGCTGCCAGCGCTTTCCTGATGGACACACAGCCGCTACGCCAGCGCTTTCCTTAGGGACACACAGCCGCTACGCCAGCGCTTTCCTTAGGGACACACTGCCAGCGCTCGCTATCCCCTCCGGCGCGCACTCACAGCTTCAGCGTGTTGAACATCTGTTGGCAGATGTCCCGGATATCATCCTCGTTTTTGGAGTCGGCAGACACCCCCTGTAGGACCCCGCCGACGGCTTCGAAGACCTCCTCCCCGTCCACGAAATCAGCCCCGCCGCAGTCCAGGACACCTGGGAAAAAAATAAGAATCAGTGGACAAGACAACAGAACAAGCATCTCTACTGACACCATCATTATACAATAAAACAAACCAGCCGTTCTCACTCAGACCTCCTGTGATGAATGTCAAGATTGAATAGACAGAGCAGCAAGGACCAAAAGAAGACTATTGCATAGCAGTACCACCCATTCCAGGATTTACTATGTGCTTCATTAGCCACAGTGTGTACAGGTAACAAGCTGTGTCTTACTAAACTCACAGTAAAACCAGGACTGGATCAAACTGCTATACAATGGTAGTCGTATTACCATTTCCCTTCTTCTACAGCTAGTGCAAGAGAGGTGAAGAAAGCAAAGTGTGCGAGTGAATAAGCTTGAGTTATTTACTGCTCAACACACAGGACAGGCGCACTGCTGTGAGTAAACAATGCGTGTTGATGGCACTCACTGGCACTGCCATACTCTTTATAGCTAACATTACTGCTCTATGAACATGTGGTTGTTTTTTTTTTTCAATTTTAATTAAACAAACACAATGACAAATGCAATGCTCCTAACTTTAACCAAAGAAAAAATGTTCTGAGAATTTTCAACCAAAAAGTTTGTTTTTTTTGCATTGCTTTTATTAAATCTCTAAACACTGCAGCGGTCCCCTCTCACGGTGTGACGAGCGGCTCTCTCAGTTATAGAAGCCCAAACATTTGACGTTACAGCAATACAAATCTGAGACAGAACTTTTTTCCAACACAAAATGTTTCTCCCTCACAGTCGCCGCTAACTCATCAACGAATTGAAATCAACACAGCTGCTCTGCTCCCTTTTGTATTAATAAGAGTTTGCGTCCCAGAACCGTGATGCGGTCCAACCAATCTCATGAAACACGACAGCAAAGACATTCTCAGCTGTCCTGTTAGTGTTAAATATCGGACCTGATCTGGAAAATCCAGAATCACTTCTTATTAAGCTCTGTAAAATCGCGTATCCGTGTTTAAAAACGAATGTGTAAATCAATGAATGGACGGATGTCCCTGCCGATTCGTTAGACTGTGTGCGAGTCAGCATCATCATCGCGTTTTGTTTTATTCACAGCAATGTTTTCTTTATTTATTTCTTTTTTCTTTTTTTTAACGCTGATATACACATTGCCCAACCCGGTGTCCATCTTTCTGCTTTATTATACAGTGTTTCTTCGTCAGATGCAGTGAGTGCTATTGGTAATTATCGCGCTTGGTGAGGACGTTTCCCTCGTCGTCCCCCTTACCCGTGATATAATCGAAGACTTCGCTGTCAATTTCGGGAAACTCGCTCCTCACGATCTCCACGTAAGTC
This sequence comes from Acipenser oxyrinchus oxyrinchus, assembly GCA_030684275.1. Classification (NCBI taxonomy): domain Eukaryota; kingdom Metazoa; phylum Chordata; class Actinopteri; order Acipenseriformes; family Acipenseridae; genus Acipenser; species Acipenser oxyrinchus. The sequence continues at coordinate 730,500 of CM060254.1, forward strand.
GCCATGATACACCGGCTTCCTTCGCAAGCAACGCGCGCATGCGCTTACCGGCGACCAGCTTCCGCCCGCACAGCAGCCTGGGAAATGTCGTTCTTTAAGACCGAGACGAGAGCAGCTATCTGACCCGTTGATACACAAAACAATAACACAAGTTTAAGGTATTAAAACACGCTTCATCTAACTCATCTACAATAGGCTTGCGGTCTTTTTCTTTCTTTCCATAACCCAATGCCGCTGCAGACTACAAGCCCATGAGTTTGGGGTTTTCGTAGTATTTAACGGCAAGACTCGGCTTTTAGAAACCGTTTACTGTGATTCACTCCTGGACTACATTTCCTAGAGAGACAGCATTTGGGATACGCGGCAGCTACTGGCTACTCGGCGCAGCTTTCTACGACTGAAAAGTGCGTCTGGCAGGCGAAACTTAGAACGGGAGCTGATGTGCCCCCAAAAAAATACCTCACCCCGTTATAATTCCAATATACATGTTTAATGATAAAGTTACATATATTGAGACAATTCTCAAAGACGCGTGCAAATCAGTTTGAGCCTTGGTAATGTTTCCCCACGTTGTCATTTTAATAAAGTACTTTAATTACGCTATCAGATGGATTTTTATATGTTAATGGACTAATCAAGGTTTTACTGTAGTGCCGTCCAAGCCCTCTATAGTTTGTGTTCTGCACTGCAGTGTGCTGTAGGACACCGCTCTGTAGTATTGTTATATGGGCAGCATCAAGTCTCCATGCAGGTTGCAGGGCAGGTGGTTGTAAAGCATACACGTTCATTAATTACTCTCCTCATCCCAGGCACTGTCTTTTAAATGAAGGATCAGCTGCATTTAAAGACATGAAACAATGACACACAGTCAGCAGGAGACAGCACAGGAGTTTTTAATGAATCCCAGAAGCACACTCTGACAGTCTCAGTGCCCTCTCGTGTCTCTGTAATGGTAGCAGAGGCTGCCCCAGGGCTCCTGCACAGGGAATGTGGATAGCGTGTATAACATGTGCAGTATATCAGACCGTTAAACAAGTACAGTACACCTGCTCAAAAAGTACGAGCCCCGTTTCTGCATTCACCATGAGCTTGGTCAATTCTGGAGTCATTTCAAAGAGGAATTCATGCAGCTCAGTACGTTATTTGTGTTTTCTGCTGGGGGCCATGCCCTCGATATTTTGCACTTCAGCGCCGTGCATTCTGAATGTCGAAAGGAGAATTGTGGAATCTGTTTGGGTTTGAACACAAAAGCAGAAACCAAAACATTGGGCTACTGCTCCTGGTTAGGGATCATTGAATTCCATGTCTGACAATGGGGTCAGTTCTACTGGTCTGACTGCAGGAAGGGGCTGTGGCCGTTCGTTTGAAGGCTGCCCTCCCCTCCTCAGCTGTTCCCATCATGCTCCCGTTTGATCTTTATCAGCCAGGAGTTGGCCTTGACCACAGTCTGGCCGCGGTGAATGTGGCAGGTATACTGGCCTTCGTTGAACTCGTTGGCGATGATGCTGAGGTTCTGCTTCTTCAGAGTGAGGTACCCGGACACCGAGGCAGCCAGTAGCTCCCCGTCCTTGTACCAGCTGGAGGAGGAAGAGGACAGGAGAGCCGCACTTACAGTAGGAAGCGATGCTTATATAAGGAATAATCAAGCAGAAGGAATTGTTCATTACTCCAGAGGTTACCATGTGTTGCTGATTGATTGTTTCATTAATGCAATGCTTTGCTCTACGGAATCGCTCCCAGCTCTCTCTCCCTTTGCAGCCCTGTTGCATGGAGAGCGTTACCTGACTTTGGGGTGTAGCGAGGGGTGGGGGAGGGAGGGTTTGCTTGGGGAGCGTTACCTGAGAAACTCTCACATCTGCCGAACGATAAAAATACCAGCACGACCACCACAGCAAACCTCGCGTAGCCGAAAGAGGATCCTCCTGCCTGGGCAACTTCTTGAGAAAGTGGGGTGTTCTGCAGCTGGAGGGGAGCTGTCACCGCTGAACCGCTCGGCACCGGCATGCTTACGAAATGCGAATCATTTAGAAATATACCCCCCTTCTCAAACAAATTAACAGTAGACAGTATAGAGAGTATTTGCAATACAAAGGATTTCTGCTTGCCTTGATAATTCCTATTATTGCAAGTTCAAATTTAAATAAAATAATTATGAACTTTGTAGTTCCAAGCACTGCAAAAATATTTAGCTAAACGCCTTTGTTTTTTTTAACCAAAACTACAAAAATTTAAAAATATACTTTAAAAATATTTATATAATACGTTTTATCTTGTCTGTACTCGGCAACCTGCCTGGCCCAAATTAAAAAAAAAAAAAGTATTATAAATACTAATCGCAAACAACAGTCAATGCTCAGGAAAAGAGACGATTAACAAGCTTATGTTTTATACGTATCAGAACATCTGGATCTCGTTTCTTGCGTGTATGATATTGTAGCGTGCACGGGGGAAGGCAGCAGCAGGGCTGGTAGTGACGTAATCACACAAGGCGAGGCAATCCACACACACACACAGGCTGAACCCGGCACCTCTCGCACTAAAGCATAGCGCCGATACCGCTGTAAAGAGCCGGCTCCTTTGGATCGTATGTGTGGCTCATGTCTTTGTGTGTGATTACGTCACCTACCATCCCTGCTACTGTTCAATATGTAACAGATCGCGCTCTTTGCTGTCAGTGAATAGACTGTGAAATGTGTTCGTGTCACTTTTGAGGTACAATTCTGAGCTCTCCTGTTTTATGTGATCCGTGCACTGAATGCTGGATTAGCAAGGTGAACTGTGCACATCTACATAGGGTGAAACGTTCCTTGCAAAGAAAGGAAACACGGCGCATTGACAGAGCCAATGCAACGCTCGGTACGTGCGGGACAAGAGCCCGCACGTACCAAGGGGCATAGAGCCACGTCACGGCAAGCAGGGGTGTTTTTGCAGGGAGGGTCTGACTGTCTTCCTCGGTGTAAATATATTTGTGCCGCCAGACACAGCTGCTACCTGTGTAACCAGAGACACCTGGCAGGTAACCTCGAGCTCCAAAAGCGCTGTGGTACTGTGCTCTGGATATCAATGATACGCTGTGTGCTGTTGTAAACTCGGGGCAAGCCCACTGTGACGCAGATAAACAGTTATACAAACATGTCTTTGGTGCAGTTCTAGAACCGAGCACCAGCGGAGCAATAGGGACCTCTTGTGAAAAGGGTCTGCTCGCCCCCAACTCCATTGTCAGACAGAAGCTTTAAATAATAATTTAAAGATGATTCGTTTTTTTAATCGTTCAACTTTGTATTTTGTAACTGTAGCTGGATTTTGGGTAGAGCTCAATAAGCAGCGCTCTTGTCATTTACACAGCGCGCAGTGACACTGCTGTGCAGATACATTTCACATTACAGCACACCTAGCTCTTGCTAGACTCGGCACAGGAATGTGGCGCGCGCTTCCTCCTTTCATCCCTCCAAGCGGATGCGTGTCCTTTCTAGCGCAGAGATGAATTGCAGGGCACTGTGTTCGCTGCCAGGAGCTCTCGCTGGTGACATGAACGAGCAGGGTGTGTTAACTCGCCAGCGCCACCGCCAGCCGAACACTCCAGGAATGGATTTCTCCCGTAGCTAGCAAGCATTGGTGCTTCAATTGTTAAAATGTGTTTGTGCTGTGAATAGTTTAAGGAACGCAGTTAGGTTTTAGAACAGTACCGATAACCGAACAGTACCATTCCTGCAAATGTAACGTTTGTTAAATTGGATCAATCACAGTCAGGACTAGCAACAAGCTTCACAAAACGCATTAGTGTTGTATGAATGACTTCAAGTGCAGCAAAGGGACATACAATGCCCTTAACCTGCCTTGATCTTTGCACCGTTCACACTAACAAAATGTACCTAAAAGTTACTCCGAGAGAGCCCCAGTACAGCAGCTTTAGAGTTTCCAGATGCAAGTCCTCTGGAGTGCTGAGACGCTGTGTGGCTTCTGAACAGCACACACACACAGTTGGTTACTGTCAGAGCTTGCTCTTTGAAGGTCAGGAGAGGCTGCTGACTTCCTTCCTTTCATCAGTTGAATATTTTGTTTGGAGCCCCATCCGATTGCTGAACTGAAGGGGCTCTAATACCGCACTCGAACTGCGCTGAACTTCGGGTCACTTTTTGCCTTGTTCATATTGCACCAGCAGGGAGCAGTACCTGTGCTAAGTGTCAGGATGCAGCCTGTCAAAATGTTGGGAAGGCAACAGCTGCAATTCACAACGTAGAGCCAATTACTTTACAATGTTATATATTCTTTACAGCCTAAAGCAAAAGCCCTCCAAGAATGATTTTTAACTCCCGCAACAAGTTATATGTAAAGAAAAATCTGGTTTGGAAAAAAAAAAAAGGTTGGCATTAACTCATTCATATAAGCTTCAACAGACAATTGTGAGGGTCTGGAACCAACTCCCCAGTAATGTTGTTGAAGCCAACACCCTGGGATCCTTCAAGAAGCTGCTTGATGAGATTCTGGGATCAATAAGCTACTAACAACCAAACCAGCAAGATGGGCTGAATGGCCTCCTCTCGTTTGTAAACTTTATGTTCTTTTTTTTTTTTGCTTTAGGATTTCACTATAAACCCAAAAGTAACTCTAGATCATTCTATCTAGTGTGACAAACAGACCTGAACAAAAAGGGAAATTACAGTCAGTTAGCAAACAATAAATGCAGAATAATGAAGAGTCTTTGTTTTATAATATGTTTTATTAGGCTTAACTGGACAATCACAAAGTTACCAAATGGAGCTCACACACTGAAGCGAGGGCAGTGGGCTTGGGTGGCACTTCCAGGAGAATCTCATAGAGGAGGATGCAGCCTGATCCCAACACAGGAGAATCTCATAGAGGAGGATGCAGCCTGATCCCAACAAAGGAGAATCTTATAGAGGAGGATGCAGCCTGATCCCAACACAGGAGAATCTCATAGAGGAGGATGCAGCCTGATCCCAACACAGGAGAATCTCATAGAGGAGGATGCAGCCTGATCCCAACACAGGAGAATCTCATAGAGGAGGATGCAGCCTGATCCCAACACAGGAGAATCTCATAGAGGAGGATGCAGCCTGATCCCAACACAGGAGAATCTTATAGAGGAGGATGCAGCCTGATCCCAACACAGGAGAATCTCATAGAGGGGGATGCAGCCTGATCCCAACACAGGAGAATCTCATAGAGGGGGATGCAGCCGATCCCAACACAGGAGAATCTCACAGAGAAGGATGCAAGAAGAATCTCATAGAGGATGCAGCCTGATCCCAACAGTGTTCACAAGGTCACCCACATTCACAGATTCAAAAATCTACTAGCAACAGGATAAGGTGCCGGTCTCCTTCCAAACTAACCAGCCACTTCTCTGTAGCAGCACTGCATTGAAAATAACTCACCCCTTTTCCTTGAGCCCCCAAAGAGGGGTTTCTTTCTAGTGCAATTTCATATCCACTGCTGCAACCAGGCAAATGTTCAGAGGACTGGGGGGGGCTTACTGAACTGCCTATAGGCAGCTAGAGCAGTAGCCACTAGAGGGGGCTGCAGGTACCCCTACAGGACCGAGGACTGGTGCCATCAAAAGCACAGTACTAAGAGGAAGGCAAGTTAGCCACTCTGACAGCGGTCCTGAAGGTGTGCCTGCTGCACAGAGCACAGCACTCTGGAAATTCCACCTCCGCTTCACTCCTATTGAAAAACTTACACAGAGAGCATTCAAACTTCATCCATTTTATCTATTCTCTCTCTCTCCTCTTAAATACAGGTTTTTGCCACCTTTTAAAATTCTTCTTAAGCTTCCGTTTTGATCACGAGAATGAAACACTGCAGCACTGGATACAGAACCCACAGCATAGAGGAAGGGTGAGAAAAAACAGTGAGGACCAGGGGGGGTGTGGAGGGGAAACAGGGTTCCCCTAATGATTGCACATAAAACATTTATCACTGTCTATTAATCCCTATCTAGCACACTGAAAAAAAAAAAAAGTTATAATTTCTATAACTCCATGTAGATACGTCCAGTTGCTGACTACACTAGAACTACAATACATATACACAGTGCGCTCAGGATAGCATAGGAGAGAGAGAGATTCAGGATGCCAAGTGTATGAGGATCATTAGAATAGTGAAGATACACAGAGGGAAAGAGGATATTCACTAGTAGGATAACATGGCATTGTTACGTAAGAGAGAGAGAGAGAGAGAGAGAGAGAAATAGTAAAACAAATTTTTAAAAAAAAAGAAACAAAAAAGGTCACAGAGAGCTGGACACCAGCTCTGCTCCGCTGGTCCAGTGAGGGGGTCTGAATGGATGAGGATGGGGTCTGAATGGACGAGGTCAGAAATGAGAGATGACAGGTGCAGGTTACCCAGCACAGACACATTCCCGAAGTTACATCTCATTTTATTCGTTTTCATAGGGCTAGAGCATTATTTAATTGAATAGAATTATTTGTTTTTAAAGCCTGTTGTTCCAGTGCTGGAGGGTAGAAGGGTAGAGATACTCAGCCAGGCTGGGCCCCCCTACACACACAGCCCCCCCTATCCCGCGGGCGGCTAGCACCGGGTCTCGTAGATGCCACTCCGGCCGATGTAGCGCACCCACTTAATCACATCGTGGTCGCTGTAGTTCAGCTTGGGCTCGAACACCTTCAGGTATCGAACCTTGAGCCCGGACGGTGCAAACGGGACCTGCGGAAACAAAGCAGAGCAGAGCCCACCATTACACTGCAGCGTGGACACGAGAGCAGAGCCCAGCGTTACACTGCAGTGTGGACACGAGAGCAGAGCCCACCGTTACACTGCAGCGTGGACACGAGAGCAGAGCCCACCATTACACTGCAGCGTGGACACGAGAGCAGAGCCCACCGTTACACTGCAGCGTGGACACGAGAGCAGAGCCCACCGTTACACTGCAGCGTGGACACGAGAGCAGAGCCCACCGCTACACTGCAGCGTTGACACGAGAGCAGAGCCCACCGCTACACTGCAGCGTGGACACTAGAGCACATCCCACCGTTACACTGCAGCGTGGACACGAGAGCAGAGCCCAGCGTGGACACGAGAGCAGAGCCCAGCATTACACTGCAGCGTTGACACGAGAGCAGAGCCCAGCGTTACACTGCAGCGTTGACACGAGAGCAGAGCCCAGCGTTACACTGCAGCGTTGACACGAGAGCAGAGCCCAGCGTTACACTGCAGCGTTGACACGAGAGCAGAGCCCAGCGTTACACTGCAGCGTTGACACGAGAGCAGAGCCCAGCGTTACACTGCAGCGTTGACACGAGAGCAGAGCCCAGCGTTACACTGCAGCGTTGACACGAGAGCAGAGCCCAGCGTTACACTGCAGCGTTGACACGAGAGCAGAGCCCAGCGTTACACTGCATCGCTGTTTGATCCACTCCTGGTTTTACTATACCTGAGCTTGTTACCTATACACTGTGGCTCATCAGGCTCATTTTAAAACCTGGGATGGGCGAAACTGCTCTGCAATAGGAGTCTTATTTAAAGTCCTATTTCCAGCCCTGCATTCATTACTGAAATTAGTTTGCATGACTTCCTTCCACAGCAATGCTTAGTGAACACATTGGCAGGGAGTAAGGTGGGTACGGATCTGTTCAATTGATCTAAAAAAAAAAAAAACCAACAGGTTTGAGAACCAAGAATAGGAAAAAAAGCAAACATCTAGAAGCACACGGCTAATGCATTACCATCTGTAAAAAGAAGGAGGTATTTGTAAAATCGCCTACTTTCATCTAAAATTGAAGAGACCTCATGGTCTCAATTTAGGAGCCGTTTAGTTTATAACGAAACAGCTTACTACTCTAGCTTTCTTTCAACTCCGTGGTTTCCTACCTTTAAAAAGTATATTGGAGGATTATATGAAGCGCCAAATATGATGCTGTAAAGCTCTGAGCTTATCTGTGCAGCAAACAAGCAACACAAACAATAAAAAAAAAAACCCAAGTGTACCTCAAAGTTCATGGAGATGGGCGGGCGTGCCCATTTCTTCTTGTCGTTGGTGGGTAGAAGCTCGATCTCAGCACTGATCTGAGACTCCTTCATCCCAGCCATTCTCTTAATCCTGACGGAACAGAGAGAGAGAATTGATGAACAGGCACACTTAAACTCGCTGGCCATCCAGCGCAAGCATCAGGACCGACGCTTTGTTTTGCAGTGCACATATTAACCATTTTCCTGAAAATTAACAAAAGTTTGTTACGTTGATTAAGGAACGGAAGGTAAGAATAAAAACAAAAGCAGGTTATTTGTGTTGAGAAAGCACTGGTATTGGAATAAAGAACCCAGTGTTGTGTATTTGCCTCCATTGTCAGCCACACAAAGTAATTTCACCTCTACTTTGCTTTCCAGTGCACCTACAATATTTGAAAGCGGTTCTGTTAAGTTATAGGCTGATCAATCATGACAGGCAAACCTTTCAATGTTTCAATCTTATAGTAACCACTCATTGTCACAGCTCCAATACAAATATTCTAGTCTTTGTCAAAGCCTTTACCGCTGTACTAATTGTGGACTTACTTCCAGACGATGGCGTTCTCACTGGCCTTGTACTTGGCTTTCCCTTTCATGCAGATGACCTGGACTCCGCTGGTGTTGAGCGGGGTTGGGATGCGCACCTGGGAACCACAGAATCAGATGTCAGATGAAATACTCATCTCTTTGGGGTTTCGTTTCTGAAAAGGGAGGGACTGGGGTCTGTTCCAAAGATCAGCATTGTCCTGATGGAAAGCATATTGGACCATCTCAGCACTCCAAGGAGCCCGCAGCGTCCCCGACACACACTGTGCGGTCCGTCAGCACTCCGGGGAGCCCGCAGCGTCCCCGACACATACTGTGCGGTCCGTCAGCACTCCGGGAGCCCGCAGCGTCCCGACACACACTGTGCGGTCCGTCAGCACTCCGTGGAGCCCGTAGCGTCCCTGACACACACTGTGCGCTCCGTCAGCACTCCGGGGAGCCCGCAGCGTCCCCGACACACACTGTGCGCTCCGTCAGCACTCCGGGGTGCCCGCAGCGTCCCTGACACACACTGTGCGCTCCGTCAGCACTCCATGGAGCCTGCAGCGTCCCCGACACACAATGTGCGCTCTGTCAGCACTCCGGGGAGCCCGCAGCGTCCCCGACACATACTGTGCGGTCCGTCAGCACTCCGGGGAGCCCGCAGCGTCCCCGACACACACTGTGCGGTCCGTCAGCACTCCGTGGAACCCGTAGCGTCCCTGACACACACTGTGCGCTCCGTCAGCACTCCGGGGAGCCCGCAGCGTCCCCGACACACACTGTGCGCTCCGTCAGCACTCCATGGAGCCTGCAGCGTCCCAGGTTAGGCATTTTTAACCTGTGGATGTTATTTTGACTCCTGCAGTGTGTGGGTGTCTACTTGCCCTTAGCAAACCCTCACCTCTATTTTCTGGGCCAGCAGGGAAGGCTTGAAGTTGGATTTGATGACCACCTTCACTTCCAGTTTAGTACGGCCGACCTCTCGGACCAAAGGAATCACTCGGAATGGCAGGATAATATCCTTAGTGGTGCGATACCTTCAATAAAACAAAACAAAGAAGCCCTTCAGCCCTCTGAGATGCCAGAACACCAGAACTGGATCAAATATGTCAACAGGCAAATCAATAGTTATTTTAATAGAATGCTTGTAGGGACCCGACTCAGATTCCAGCAGCACCTACATTCTTTTTGAAAGAATGATTTTTCGGGCTCCTGAGTGGCGCATCCAGTAAAGGCGCTCTGGGTGGAGTGCAGGATGCGCCCTATAGCCTGGAGATCGCAGGTTTGAATCCAGGCTATGTCATTGCTGACCGTGAACGGGGATTCCTAGGGACATCGCATAATTGGCCAAGCGCTACCCGGGTAGGGAGGGCTTATGGCGGCAGGGCAATCCACGGTTCACCGCGCATCAGCGACCCCTGTGGCTGATAGGGTGCCTGCAGGTCTGCAGTGGAGCCATCAGATCTGTGTTGTCCTCCGGCACTATAGGTCTGGTGGCCTCACTGTGGATCCGCAGTGTGGAAAATGACGGATTGGCAAGAACACATTTCGGAGAACACGTGTTTCAGCCTCCGTTTCCTGAGTCGGCGGTGAACCGGGATAAAAAGTAATAAATTGGGCATTCCAAATTGCAGAGAAAATCGTGGTAAAAACCATTGGCGACGACTAAATAAAAAAAATAAATAAATAAAAAAATGATTTTCAAATTTATAAGTTGATTACAAGTTATATTACAATACAAGAAAAAATCATTTTAAATGTTTTTCAATACTTTAAAACAGTGGTTTTCATCCTTTTCATCTCTAGATTGAGTGGTACACAGATCAATACATTACGGTACAGCGATTGAGGGAGCACTGTGGACGAGGAATCAGCCGGAGCAGTGTGTACCAGTTGCAAGCCTGTGACGCACCAGTACACAGGCTGAAAAGCACTGCTTTAAAGAAGAGCATTACTGAATGAATGCAGTACAGACCTCATGAGCTCATACTCTCCGTCTGGCGGGATGAAGCTGATGCTCCTCTCCGAGTCGAACTTGCTGAGTCGCACGCACTGGTGGAAGGTGCAGTCGTCGATGGCGATGGACTGCTTGCCGCTGCTGGGATAGAGGTTACACAAATCCAAGTGAGACACAATAACCAGGAGGGGGGCGGCCGATCAGACTGGAGGTAGTGTTACTTTTAGGGATGATTGACTAGTTTGTGAAGAGCTTGCTGGAGGGTAGCGAGTCAAGATCGACAGCACAAGGTCTGCCGCGGTACATCATGGATGGACACAAGACTCCAGAGCCAAACTCGCCACTGAGCTACAGGTTCAGCTCATAGCAAAACCTGGAGCCGCTCAAACTGCTATGCAATGGGAGTCTAAAATCCACTCTTGTACAGTACAGCTCTGCACAAAGGTTTTGCATCACCCTTTTGCTTCATAAAGTCGAATGAAACCTGCTAAATAATGTTACGTTAACATATTGAATTACACACCGCTTTGTAGGTTTTCCCCATATACTTAACGAAAAACTGACAAATTGAAAAATGTGACATTTCAAAAACAAGCATGAAATACTATACAACTAGGATGGAATAGTATTCGACTTGCATGAAGTACTATTCGACTAGCATGAAATACTATACTAATATAATGGCTTCCGATAGACACTTGCAATCTCATGTTGAAGTTTCCTTGATTAGATAATGTTAAATAAAAGAAATTGATTATGGTTTAGTTTTTTTATTTTAAATGCCAAATCCTAAAATTCTAGATGATGCAAAACTTATCCACAGCTGTATAGCCCTGGAGTTCTGACAGCCAGCCACATTTTAGTTTATACTGTAGAATAGCTATTTATTTTTTTATGCTTAGCTCGGTATAGAAAGATATGAGCAATCTTTCACAGAGCTCCATCCGGAAATAACCAGCCAGGCAGGGAATCGAGAGATACTAGCGACACTGTAGGAAGGTTTTACATGAATCTGAAGGTGCAAAGGGCTGGCAGGCAGTGGCTATTTCCACAGCTTTGGGTCAGAACCCCGCCCTGCCCCATCTGTATTCCACAGCAGAAGTCGATTCCACCTTAAAATTTAAAACAGCATTTCTTTTTCTGATTGCAAATTTGCATTGTGTCGGTCTGATCATGAAGACGCTGAGAAAAGACTTCTTATCTAAATGTTTGTCCTTGAATGTTTAGTTTGGCATTTCAAAATGGGTCTGATTGTAGCTATGCTATTGAATCTGTTTATGGGACAGACCATGCTATTTCAAAACAAACAGTTTCAACACAACTCTGTCCTCGGGGTGCATTGGAGCGGGTGATGAAGGAGCTGGTTAAAAACCAATAATGCACAGACATCAAGGACGAGGGTACAAATAAAAGTGAAACCATTGACCTGTTTCACACTTCATTGTTTGTTAATTATGCCTGGTTTCCACTGCCTCTCCCCAGGTACAGCTGAGCTGGCCGGTCTGGGTGAGGTGTAGCTGGAGGGTGTTTCCACTGATGTGCAGCTATAGCTCAGACAGGCAGCGGAAATGAGGCTTAAACCCTCACAGGCACAGAGAGGAGGAGGAACACACGTGCACAAACACAGACATCACACAGTGACGGAGCAAAAGCTACAACCAAAAACTCAGCAGTTTCATTGTGTCTACTACCTGCCCCCCAAGTCACTGCGTGCCGCAACAAACCAAGGAAAGAAAAAGAAAATCAGAACCCAGGAGCATTTCACTGAACAGAACACAACCTTAACAAAGCCTATACATGCCTAAAACAAGAACACATCCAAAGAAAGGTCTACTGTGCTTTAAAAATAACATTAAAAAAAACTCAAACTGCTCAGACCAGTTTTTAAATGGACACACAAATGTACCCTATTTATACCATATTTAATTTTAGGTGCTCTAAAATAAACTTTTTTTTTTTTTTTCACACACACAAAGGATGCTTTAACCCTTCTGTGGTATCCTGCTCAATTTTCTACTTGGCTGACTGTTTATACCCCAATTCTCTTTGCCAAGATAAAAGCAACACACAATGTGACCTGGAATAAAGGAAGCAGTGGTGACGCCACAGGAAGGTTACGCAGCTGAAGGCCCAGTTAACCGTTCTCTTCTCTCTCACCTCTTGCTGGTCTCGTCCGCGGTGCCCTTCCCCTGCTTGTCGATGACGATCTTGTCGTTCATCCCAAACTTACACTCGGGCATCCCGCTCAGGTAGCTCTTCATCACCACCCTGCCCGACACGTGGGCACTCAGCACCTGGCCTGAGAGCGAGACAGACAGTGAGGAGAGACAGAGAGAAACCACAGCTAGATGGAAACAGAGCAGCCCCTTATTCAAGCTGACATACTACAATTGAAACACGTTGTTCTGTAACTTTCATAGGGTCCTGCTTTATTCCTGACACACCGTCATCATTCTTCACATCCCGCACTGCAATTACAGGTTTAATACAATACTGAACGGCAAGATGCCTCGATGTATCCTCCACACAGTTGACTCGTTCAGTCGGGCTTCACTACCTTGTGGAGACATGAGCAGGTTGACGCTCTCCAGGACATCCAGGAAGAGCTCGTTGCCCGGTACTTGATCCCCTCTCGTCTCCAGCCGATCTGCCCCGTCACCTGGCTGGTGATCTGAGACTGCTCCTCCTTGGTCTATAGAGGGGGGGCCACACACAGTGGACAGGCTGTAAGTGTACAACTCTGAGAGCAAAGCACTTAAACACTGCGACATTTAACTGGACCTCCCAACTTCTCAAAATATAATTCAACTTTGTTATCAGGGCAGCGGTTTGCATGTGTATTCCAAGCAACAACATTAGGCCCATTCCACATTTCGTGTGCTACAGTGTGGAGCACACACACCCTCCACATTGTAATGTAGGTTAAAAACTTGGTGCAACACATTTGTAAAGTTATACAGCCAAAGGCTGATTCATTTTGAAAACCCACAAGGAGCGATTTCCAGTGCTTAATGTTGCTATAACACACGTGGGCCGCTAGCAAGATAAAAACACATCAGCAGCTGGTTTTGCTATTTAGTAAAAACCAGTCAGTCACTTGCAGATCCTTTAACCCTTTGCGGTCCTTTGTCGAACTGGGTCCGACATTGCAATTATTCCCATCAGGTCCTTTGTCGGACCCTGTCCGACACCATTTTAAAAATGCAAAACGCAAAAAGTCGTTTTCAACGGAAAAAGCCGAGTGGGAACGAAAGGAGCGAGACAAGCCGATAAAAAAAAAGGCGTATCTCATGAATAGTCATACTACCCCCTTGCATCAGATGGGGCGGTCATATGGAAACAACCTGGGAGTTACAGTATCAGCGCACAGAGACTATCACGGACATTTGCAGAGCTTTTTTGAGATGTTATAGCAATAAAATAATGACTTGGATTGCATTATTGAGGAGTTTGGTGATAAAACGAGTCATCAGGAGACGCATTGATCGGTATGTACGACTATTATTATTATTATTTTTATTTGGTAGCATATGTGAAAGCGATAGCAAACGAAAGGGTGGGGCGGGGCTGGAGATCCCTAGTGAGTGCTTTGTTGATCTGCAGGGCCATTTAAACCCGTTTGACTGTGAAAAAAAATACTTTTAAACAGCGCGTCTAAAATTAACTGCGCGTGTGAAAATAAATTGGACCTGGCGAGCCGGACGCAGAATTAATAAATGGACCGCAAAGGGTTAAAAGGTACAGTGTGAATGACCAAACCCCGAGCTGTGGATAAACCGGTCTGTTAGCAACATGGAAGGGGTGGCATTCCTACCTGGTGCTAGAAGAGGGTCCACAACCAAGCGCAGAGAGAATAAGGAAGAAGCACAAACCACAGCCAGCACACGCAGAGTTAAACACACAAGTGCACAGGAGGGTGGGGTGCCGGAGCGAGAGAGACACACAGAGACAGAGAGAGAGAGAGCACATACACACACACAGACAGAGAGGTGGTTAGGCACAACAGTAATTCTTTTTCTACAGGATAGCACCTAGATCTGGAATTGTGCACTAGCTAAAATAAAGTTGTTGTTTTTTTTATTTATTTTTTTAGGACAATAGAAACACAGCACATGTTAGCAGGTGACGTGGTTAAACAGATTATCGGTTTATCTTACTTGTGTGCAAGAAAGTCAACTTGCCTTGCAAGTGATTTAGACAGCTGACAAAGTAAAGGTAAAAACTCACTTCAAGATGGCATTTAAATTGCAAAAGTAAAATTATCAATAATAATAAAAAAAAAACTGACTTTTTTTTGGCTCAGACACCCACATTGAAACAATTAGATCCGATATACTCTGGAACTGGGTTGCAACTCTGGCTTGTAAATGATACTAGGATTTCAGCTGCACTGTGAAACTGGGTGTAAAGCTACATGATCACCTCACTGCAGTATCAAACTGGGCCCCCATTTACAGTCAACAATACCAGTACAGTTGCATGGTGCCGATCACAACCGTTTGACACCATTTCCTCCATCATAGAACTTGAGAGATTGCTTTCTGCCAGCCTGCAATCCAACCTGGGAGCCATGGCACATCAGTTTAAAAACAAAAGCGTGAGCAGCACTTCAACAACGGTTCTAGAAACAGCCTGCTTGGAACAAGCAGGTAACACAAGTCTCAACACAGTGGGGAATCAAGGGGAAAAACAGCCTTTTCCAAGAAGTGTGCTGCTGAGTCAGGCAGAAAGGGCTCTGCAACAACAGATTGGGTTGCAGCCCCTCCCGGGTGAGGGAATGGAGGGGGGTGCACATGTTTTATCAGCACTAACAGGAACTAACTGTTTTAACAGGCCTCACATCTGGGAAGCAGGCATGCTGGGGAAGCAGAGGGGGGAGGAGGTGGTGGTGGTTCAGCAACAAAAGAAAAGAAACTGCTATCTTCTAGAGCCATCAGGCTGCACTCACGGATTATCTGTTGTTCAGTATACTAGGGGAACTGGGGCAAGGAGTCCATGGTTCAGCACATTGTGAAACACCCAGGGCTGGTCTGACTGACTGTTAGCTTTCCTTTGCAGCTGGCCAGTGCAAAGCATGGGAATAGGAAACACACAGGAACTGAAGAGTGAAGCTACAGGCACGACATCCTACCTAGACTCAAGACAGGGAGATCTGCTTTCACTGAAACGGAAAGGGTTGTGGTGGATATCCACATGTCGAGGTTCTGTAGAAGTGATCTTCAGTTTGCAATCCCCAGTAAACACACCATCCCTACCGTACATCACACTGAGACGCCCGACAGCGGCGCGGTACGTCTCTCGTGTCTAACACAGAGTACAGCGCGCAGAGAGCGGGCGCGCCCGTGCGGCAGTCATTACCTGGCTCTTGATTCCTTGCTGGGTGATGAACGTTTTCAGGGCTCCCGTCTCGGAATTCTGTGGGTAGCCGAAGTCCAGGATTTCTAAAGAGAGAAACCAGCATTAAGATGTGGTGGGAGAACGAGGTCATGCTGCTGCTTGAGCAGTTCAGCTGGTAAACTGTGTCTGTGCCTGGAATATCACATACTGTGTATTTACACTTCAAGATTAGGATCTTTCCTTCACAGCAGGGCTCGTTTTTAGCAGCTAAATCCCTCCTCCCCATCTCCCATGGAAACCAGGGCCAGTAAGCAATTTTCTTCTGAAGCACTGGTGGCTGAGCACCACCTCAAATCTGTATAACACTCAAGTTAGGCAGCATCGTTTCTCACTAGTCTTTTTTGTGTGTGAAATGCAGCATGCAGTTTGTTATTCTGATCTCAGGAAACATTTACAGATAGCTGGAACCATTATTAGAGATGCATCCTGTATACAATGCCTCCTAGAAAGGCCTTGACAGAAGTTCATTAATGCTGTAACTTTTAGGAAATGATACAATGGTGACATATGGAAATGGATCCCAGTTTGAACTGTGCATTCCAGCACGTCATGCACTAGTTCATCGGAAGGGCGGTCTCTCAGGCCAACACAATGAAGCACAGCAAAAAAATCCACAAGAGGGGGAAGGGAATAGAAAGACATGTCACCACTCACGCACACACAAATCCATCACTGGCACTTAATAAATGACGATGATTTTTAAAAAAAAAAAATATCCCTTCAATGAAGAATAATCTAGCTGTGCAGTACTTTCTTTAGGTTTTGATTCTCTCATATTAATTCAATAAAAATCAAAACCTAAAAAAACTACAGCAAAAGCAGAAAGACTTCAGACGTCCCAAAAACTAAAAAACCCACGGTCTCTTGTCTGCCCACCAGGTCCCAAAATCAATGCAATGTAAGACTGCTCTTGGCCGTACCCCACCCCTCCCTCCCGGGCGTACCATCCAGCAGCTCATAGATCAGGACGAAGTTGTTCTTGATGTTCTCCTCGCTGATCTTGCCGAAGTAGGCAGTCATGACGTCGCACATCTTGTACAGGAACTCGAACACCATGGCCGCGTTGACGTTCTGCTTGGTGACAGCTGCCAGCCAGATGTTGGAGCGCTTGACGTGGAAGAAGCTGGTGCGGGCGATGTTGGTGACCGGGGAGCGCACCTGCTGCCGGGCGTGGATGACGTTGACACGGAAAGCATCCACGGCGTTCCGCCTGTCCAGAGAGAAGGAGGGAGGGGAGTGGGGGAGGCAGACAGAGTTAATCCAGAGGGGCACTCCATTAACGCTGCAGCATGTACACGTGTTCAAAGCTCTAACAACGGCTCACTCAAAACGCAGAAGCAGCCAGTCTGCGCAGAAAGAGTAATATTTAAAAAGGACACACCCCATATTAATGTGGGTTTTTTTTTTTACATAAGGAAATATCTGCAAATGGAAGGACGCCTTTGTAGAAATAATTGTGAGAGGTCAAAATCTGCATTAAGTTGGAACCTTGATTTAAATTTTAAAAAGTACTCTATCCTGATGACGCTTAAAAGGCTTTCTTTTCAGGAGGAAGAAAACACACAAGTACTTTTTATGGATTTAGAAAGAAGTTTGAATGTTTATCCTCGTCACTCAGAACTTGCAGTTAAATCAATATAAAAACATTTGTAAAAGCTGGTAAATATGGTCTCAAAATGACAGCTGTGTTAAACAAGTCTTGCTGTTCTCAACAGACACCCTTCCCCATGTTCAAAGGCTGTGCTGTCGTGCAAGATGAACGAATGAAATGCAACATATTTACAAACAAGGTGGCACGCCTGCAGAACTAGAGACCAGTCAATAGTAGGCATTGACCTAAATATCCCAGCTCAACAGAGAGGCCTCCACAAGCAAATGAACAAATCATACAAACTGTAGACTGCATGGTGACCAACACTGAGCACAAAACAAGCCCACAAAGGTTAATGCAGCGATGGGGTGGATCCCGTCAATGTCATGTCAAGGGGCAGGGAGGACGCTTCAGAACAGTGACAGACAGACAGCAGGACACACTCCAGTCTCACCCCAGCACACAAAGCAAGATTCAGAATGGAGACACCTTTCCAAAGGTGGGTGTGTGTCAAAATATATGAAAAAGAAAAAGGAGATTGAAAAAAAAAATCTTAATACCGCAGCCAAGGTCCATTTTAAAAAAACAAGCTATCGATTTACTAGGGTTAATAAAAGAAGGATCTTTAACAGTGCTTACCTGTCTGTGTAATTATTAGACAAGACATCATGCAAAACTGCCTGCATGTGAAGGGCTCCAATGGTGGCGGTATTTGATATCTCAATAGGCCCTGTCCTGTTCCATGATTTGGAAACATGTGATTGACTTATTGACCATACAATTGTATAGACCCACATCCCCAGCACTATCCTGCTGAAGCAACAGCTTACAAGAGAATGGGATTGCATAACAGCAGGCCTTTACAACGCTTCACAAGGCCCTGCTCAGGGTCCCAGAGTCCCGGGGCAGGGCTCGCTCAAGAGGGCTGCATCTCATTTACAAATTAAAAGGACAGCGGTTTCCAGACTAAGAGGGAGGTCTGCATTTCAAGAAGCCAATCCTGTTGCTCATAAGTTATACAATTGAACTGTACATCTGATTACCTGAGCAAACCGAGTCATAGCAGCTTCCAGCTGTATACTGAATCAAAAACCATGCATGGGGTAATCCAATCAGATAAGACTTCCATCTGCTGCACAATGACTCATGGCACAACAGCTCTGAAATGCAGGCACCTGTCACGCGGCAGTCTCCCAAGGGTTAGTCAATGGCAAGGAGGCTGACACCACTCCCCACTGCAGTGATGGAGCGCACAACCAGACACCCCAATAATACCAAGGGTTAGTCAATGGCAGGGGGCTGACACCACTCCCCACTGCAGTGATGGAGCGCACAACCAGACACCCCAATAATACCAAGGGTTAGTCAATGGCAGGGGGCTGACACCACTCTCCACTGCAATAGTGCTCAACCAGACACCCCAATAATACCAAGGGTTAGTCAATGGCAGGGGGCTGACACCACTCTCCACTGCAAATAGTGCTCAACCAGACACCCCAATAATACCAAGGGTTCAGTGATGTTCCAGAGAGCAGGTCTGCTGTGTTACCGAGGGCAGGATCATTGCACTCAAACTGGCACCACCCACCCCATACTCATGTGTGCATTCATCTAAATGGAGCTAATAAAAACTCTGTAGATTTTAATCAGAATCAAATAATTTTAACCATTTGAAAGCTTACACTATAGCCGGCAGTCTAACAGATTCAGTGTTCTCCACTCAACAGCTGCTATACAACTCAACGGGGGTATTTTATATTGCATCTTAATAAATGGCTTGATGGATGTTTTAAAATGTATTAAAGAATTAGAAAAAGGAACCTAGCTTGGACTGCATCACAGAATACCATGCAGTGTGCACATAATGATGCTTGAAAGGCAAAGAAAGTAAATCAGCCACATACATAGCTGACTTTTTAAATTGTATTTAAGGATGGAAATATGACTATTGCAAGCATCCAGGTTTTACTATGAGCTTTATTAGCGACAGCATGTACAGCTAACAAGCTCAGCTAAGTCTTATTAAACTCATAGCAAAACCAGAAATGTATCAAACTGCTATGCAATGGGAGTCTTATTTCCATCCTGGTTTTATCATTAAACAGACACATACTTAACATTGAAGTTTAATGTCATCTCTTGGTGTATTTACTAGGGATCTCCAGGACCAGCACTGGTTGGTTTCCACTGGCTTGAAGCGGTTTCTGTAAAGGGACGGTACCGAAGCGTTTGGATTGAACGATCCGGCAGAGAGCAAGACCCCTTAATAAAAGTCCTATATGACCCCTGGTCAGCCTTCACTTGGCTGAATTCCAGCCCCATGACTGACACTCCCCTGCTGCAGAGGGACTGGCACTTCAGCAACCTGACCGATTAGAGAACATAACTGGGGCTCAAGGTGGCGTTCAGGCTGGGTGTTGAGCGCATGGTTGCAGTTCTCTCTCAGCAGCCTGGGAGCACAACATGCCGTTCCTGGGTTACAACTTGTATTTTTCAGAGATTTCTGAATTCTGGTTGTTCTCAATCCAATGCTTTGGAAGCAGCCATCAATCTGCATTGCTTTCCAGTGCACGTACAAAAGTCCTAGATTTTTTATTTTTTATTTTCTGCAGTTTACAATCGATGTACGAGAAAGCACATGCACTGTGCATTATTAAACACCAGGATGGGAACGGTCCAGTCCTGGGAGGGTTTCTGCTTTGCCACACCAAAGCGATGGAAGGAAGGGGAGACAGGGCTACTTCCTCCCCATCGTAATGGGCTCCCCAGTTTGGCTTGCTTAAAATGAACAGGCACTGAAAGCATGGTCAGCCAGCCATTGCATAGCAGCGTGTGTTGAGAACACGGGAGTCATTATTCCATGGGTGTTGGTTCTTACCTATTCCTAGAGCAGCCAATGAGGAGATGAGATGGAGAGAAATGGCACCAGCAAAGGGAAGGAAAGGGAGGAGAGGAGGAGTGACAGATAGGGTTAGAAAAGAAAAAAAAACACGTAAAGCACAATGAAATCTAATCCAAAAAAGAAAGCAAACTAAACACGTTGCATACAAGTAAAAAAAATTAAAATATATCACAACCTTTCGATTAATGACACACCAATATAGGAAGCGTCCGTCAGTGCACAGATTTCTTAGCTTAATTAAAGCTCCTTTCAGCTCTAGACACTAGTAGGACATGCCTTAGCCTTGTAACACCCAGTTGCACTTTCCATATCGGTGGCAAACAGCAAGCACAGGACAATACACCTGGAAGGCTTGAAGCTTAGAAGCAGTTTGCCATGCATTTTCTCTGTTTGCATTACTGTGCTGGAGGAGTTTTACTTCCCCCTGATGAATATTCGCTGCCCTGCAAACAAACTTGCATTCCACAATACCGTTTTACAAGGCAAAGATGCAAATGGCTAGCAGCAGACACACACACACACAAAAACACCAAATGTCCACAAAGGTTTGCATGCTGTAGATTCTGTACGCACCGGGTGGAGACAAACACCCTTGAAATTATTTCTTAAGCCTCTGCTGTCACGCTCTGGCTTCCCAGGTTCTTTCAGGTTAAAATGAAAGTTGTAGCCAAACTGCCTGAAATGACATGAATCCCTGAGCCCTACAGCCTGCTCTCCATTACCTTCCGGGGCCAAGGTCCAGTTCCTACCAGAGCTCCACACATTTCAACACACTGTAATGTCCCTTAGTGTTAGTGAAGGTATCCCAACCGAGCCGGGTCGGGTCAAAAGGACGAGATGCTAAGGGTAAAGACACAGCAGGGACCCAATGCATTTCAGGAGTGCAGACACATGCCTTCCTCCAGGGGGGAGTGCAAGATGCATTCAGAAGAGGGGGGAGATCGCACCGCGTCCTTACTGTTCTGGAGCAAGTCTTAAATAAAACAGGGCTCACCAGAGCCAGGGAAAACCCACATGCATCACACGCCACGGCGGGGAAAATAATCAAGTGCATTTTCTTTAGCAACTACAGGCAGTATTTTGAGGGGTAAAGATTTAAATTTAAGTCAGGTCCACATGGCAAACAACATGTGAGTGAGTCTGACAGAATAGCCAATTACTTCAATGAGATCATATTGCAGTGAAGAGAACACATAGTCTTCATTATTTTGGAACCTTGGATTTTCTGCCCCGTTCCCCGGACAGGACAGGTATGAATTACTTGAGTTAGTTTCACACACAGTATCTGTCCTCACTTGTACGCAGACATGCATGGTAATGTACTCTTTTTTTTTTTTTTCTATTTAACTATTTTTTTCACCCTGCAAGGATAAGGAAAAGCCAGCAGAGAGGTTACATTAGTCACACTCCAGGGCTTTACTCCAATCACAGGATTGATGGAAATGCCATCACTGCACATCTCGACCCCTGAAAACACATGCGCGTCATGCTTTCAAAACAGAAGAATACAATCACAATACAAACCATGTTTGGCTTTCCCCCTAGGACAGCATGGTTCCTAATGTAACACTACCACCCCCAGCGTTATGTTTCACTAAACAAATAGACTGGTGGCTATACGACTAAAAGGAGGTCCCGTATCAATACTCCTGGTCACTAAATGCCTGGTTGGAATATGAACCCAAGCTGGAGTGGTTTGCATGTTCCTACAAAGACACCCCCCCACCCCCGCAGCGAGCTGTGTGTTCACGTGGCTCGACCCGCCAGCCAGCCACTCACCCGATGTCATCTCTGTAGACTCGGGAGATCAGTACCTCCCCCTTGTGGTTGTAGATGAACAGTCCTCCAATCATGGTGAAGTCTGCTTCAGTCGTCCCTTCCCATGGCGATCAAACCAACCCTGAAACGCAAGGATGGGGAGGAGGGAGAAATGCATTAGACACCATGACTTAGAACCGTGAAGGCTGGCAACGTTCAACACAGCGACCACGTGCAAAGAGGAACGCTTCTACCCAAGTAAACCATGTGCTGTAAAGCCAAGCTGGGACCCCACCCTATAAGGCTACCATGTTCACATTGGTTTGGTTATTAATGCTGGCTTTCGTTTTAATGAAATGCTGTATATTGCATTCCCAAACATTTCTCACCCCTCCCCTTTGTGTTGCAGAGAAAGATGGAAAGCAGTTTTCTTTCTTCAAGGCTATCCTACCCAACAGCTAATCTGCCTCCCTCTTACAGATTAAGCCATCAAGCCAAGAGTCCTGGCAAGAACTCCCTGTGACGCGATGTGGAATGCAAGCTCGTTCCAGCTAGAGTACAGAACCTGACAACAGGGCAGCGCTAGGAGGTTCAAGCACTCCTCTAACTGCCCCTGATGTGAGCCGACACAGGCCAGGCAAAGCCCTTGCACACTCCTGACTAACACGGCTTCACCTCCTGACCTTCCAGGCTGTCTCTCTGGAAAAGAAATTCCGTCATGAAGAGTTTTTCCATCCCTGCAGTAAGCAATGAGATTGACTGTGAATGACCTTGCTGTGTTTCACTCTGAAGCATTCTGCTTGACCTCCTTCCCACACACTAACTCAGCAGTGGTTTCACAGAGACATGAGAATTACAGCCTGTCTGGTTTCCTGCAAGGCAGTGTATCCACCCAGACTGTTCAGCAGAGTGTGAGTGACAGAGTGAGTGAGTTCTACACGTCTCTGGTAAATATGGAATTTTTTTTTTTCCTGCTGATTGTACAATCTGGGTGGGCCTAAATCAACAGCATAAAGAAAAAAATCAAAAAAAAAAAACCACACACACACACAAGACTCCTGACTTTCTGCAATGCACCAGTTTAGCTCCCCTAAGCTCATCTGTCACTGCAAGCTTTGCAATAGATCAACTGGCATTTTGTTCTGCTCCTACAGGGACCTACAAGCAATACAAATATTGCATCATATTGAACACCATGCTGAGGCACGGTGAGACTGTTACATCATCCTGGACAAGACTGGACACCTGCAGCAGAGCATCTACACAAACCAAAAGAATGGGTTCCAAGACTTCCAACAACCCTTAAACATGAAGTGCAGAATGTCTGTGTAAAATTGAAGGGCTGCCGCTTTCCTATTCCAGATGTCTAACCGATGAACCCTCCATCTTAACCTCCTCTAAAGAGCCTAAATCCAGGGCAAGGAGCTATGAATAGACTACACCTCCATACGATTACACAAGCTCTAGGAAGTCAGGAAGGGGTGACGGCACTGCTGAGGGAGACGCTGTGTATGCACCGTGAAGAGTGGCAGCTTCATTGCACACAAACACACAATGAATGCACCTGAACTCTGCCTCTGGAATCTACGCTGAGTCGGGGTAGAAGAGTAATTCATTCTCTAGAAGAGCTGACCTGATTTATCGAGAAAGCTGCAAGCAGCGCACTACTCTAAACACAACGCTAAAAGGCTGAACTGAACGTACACTACTGCACTTGTATATTTAATCCAGTCTATGTCTTCTGCTGTGTGCCAGCGGGGGAACGACTGAGAAAAACCACCTCTCACACGCATCTTCAAAAGAAGAGCTGTGAGCAACACCGCTGTCAGTTCCAGCAGCACTGGGACTGAACTGACACCGTCGAGCCAACGTTCCCAGCCTGCGTGGGAGAAACGTGTCAGGTCTCTGGTTATGTAGCGACACGAGTTCTCATTCTGAAAACAGGTTTGTAAGATACCCAGATGCAGGACTATAGGTTACTGACAGAGTACCTGGACTTGCTGCTTTCCACCGTTGGCAGGCTTGAGTGGAATGAAGCAGACAGCACCACAGGAGCAGAGGGATCAAAGTCTTAGGCTCTATCAAGCCATGAAGAGCCTTTACACTGACAGCTGAACATTTCACACTCCCGTTTATGGCTGAGATTAACAGAGCCAAATAAAAACCTTTCAACTCTGTTACATAATAACATGTGTCACAGTTTGGACTTCAGGTTTATAGTTCCCACTGCTATACAGAAATGATAATGGAAGCATTACACACTGTGTTTAAACTCTGTTCTTTTGAGGAACCTTTGTGACTGAATACAACCATTCCTGGAGTAGCAAGCAAGAGCTGCAGGCTGGCCTCTGTAGTGATAGGTCCTGATCACAGTGAGGCTGCACTAATCAGTACCTCACTGTGATAGAGCAGTCCTAAAAAACCTAAAACAAGAGCCGCAAACCTCCTCCTGGAATGGCAGTGCATACTGCAACACACACCCGCTTCAGCATGCAGTGTATGGTTCAGCAAGTGGTGCAGACTGCCCTCCATACGTGAAACATTGAAAACCAGACCGTCTTTGTGCTTCTTTCGTCGTCGCAGTGAGAGTAACCTTCTTCTCTTTAACCTCATGGCGACTGGATGTAAATTAACATAGCATCTTCAAGTAAATCAAGTGCTACTACAACTTCCAAATCAGTCTGAACTGACCAGAGTAATTTCACTTTGTGCATATCCTGGGGCATCACTCTCCCTCTCTGAGCAGAGACAGGCTCACAGGCAATCCAAGCCTCTGTCTATCTGAGCTCTATCCTGTCCTCGACTCACAGAACATGCAGCAGCGCCCGTCTCCTGTGATTTCATCCTGTAGTGATTAACAGGGTCACACAGACACAGGACTGCTTTGTGGTGAGAGGGTATGGGTGCTCAGAGTTAATGGTATCAGAGACAGCATACAAATCTATAAGGAACCTAATGATCTACAAAACCAGCTCCTGCAGGCCTGTAGGGTCTAGATAGTAAAACAAACAAAAAAAAAAAAAAAAAAAAAAAAGAGAAACATCTTTCTAGGGAAAATGACAAGCCTGAGAAAGCAAGGTCCGATTAACAAGCATCTATTGATCAACCAGGCGCTGACTCTACTGTGTTGCTGAAGGCAGGTGCCCAGTCCACTCCGCAGTATATTTAACAAACACAGAGTAACAGTACACAGGAGCCAGGACTGGCCTCCAGATGGCCCAGTGCAGTGCCAGCAAGCTCTGCTTTCAAAGACCTTGTGAGACCTCAGCTGTGGGAATCAGGGCTCCTTACTGCAGAGGTGTTGGTGTATGGCATGAAGGCAAGAGCACTGGACTGCAGTGCAAGAGTGAGCACATCAGGCCTGGACACTTTGAACACACACTACAATGCACTGCCCTGAACTTCCATTATTTAAAACGATGCTTCTATAAACACAAAGGGACCCACGTTGTGGCTGGCAGGCACAACTATTCTGCTTTGCAAGGCTCATTAAATCCTGCACGTCCTTATTTTAAATGGATGCAATACACAGGTAACCCGATTTGCATCTTCAGAAATCTGAAACATCTGATAGCACCTGTGCTAGCCACTCAGGGTCTTAAAACAGGATCGTTATTAACCTGCCTCACAATTCTTCTGCTTGTTCTTCGTGAAAGAACCTTCTTTCTTCCAGACCGAGGCAGCGTTGTGACAGTACCGTGAGTCTTGTACTTCTTGATAATAGAAACAATAGTTGAAATTGAGATACTAAAATGCTTGGAAATCTTCTTGTATCCTTCTCCAGCTTTATGACAATAAATCATTTTCAGCCTGAGGTCTTCAGATCGCTCTTTACTTTTCCCCATATTGACTTATTGGTAATGACAGCAATCATCCTATACCTAACCCTTTTATACTCTCTAAGAATGTTCACCTACAATCCTGCATTTTGTAGACTTTTCTAGAATTAGGTTCTGCATTATCATATTGAAATTTCTAGTACCTATCACAGCATCAAAGGGTATGAATACTTTTGATTGAGCATTTTTGGAACGTTGTAAGAAAATGACTGAAATTAATAAATTGCATTTATTTCTTTTAACTTTTTCCTCATCCACAAAAGCAAAACTTTTGCCACTAAAGATTTTACCTAAAATTATTTGTTCGACACCTTTCTAGAAACTATAAATTTCCATTGGGTATGTAAACGTTTGACTACAACTATTATATATAAATATATATATAATTATATATATATATATATTATATATATATATATATTATATATATATATATATATATATATATATATATATACACACATACACACACACACACAGCACTGTGCAAAAGTTTTAGGCAGGTGTGAAAAAATGCTGTAAAGTAAGTAAGGCTTTCAAAAATAGACATGTTAATAGTTTATATTTACCAATTAACAAAATGCAAAGTGAGTGAACAGAAGAAATCTACATCAAATCAATATTTGGTGTGACCACCCTTTGCCTTCAAAACAGCATCAATTCTTCTAGGTACACTTGCACACAGTTTTTGAAGGAACTCGGCAGGTAGGTTGGCCCAAACATCTTGGAGAACTAACCACAGTTCTTCTGTGGATTTAGGCAGCCTCAGTTGCTTCTCTCTCTTCATGTAATCCCAGACAGACTCGATGATGTTGAGATCAGGGCTCTGTGGGGCCATACCATCACTTCCAGGACTCCTTGTTCTTCTTTACGCTGAAGATAGTTCTTAATGACTTTCGCTGTATGTTTGGGGTCGTTGTCATGCTGCAGAATAAATTTGGGGCCAATCAGATGCCTCCCTGATGGTATTGCATGATAGATAAGTACCTGCCTGTACTTCTCAGCATTGAGGAGACCATTAATTGTGACCAAATCCCCAACTCCATTTGCAGAAATGCAGCCCCAAACTTGCAAGGAACCTCCACCATGCTTCACTGTTGCCTGCAGACACTCATTGGTGTACGCTCTCCAGCCCTTCGGCGAACAAACTGCCTTCTGCTACAGCCAAATATTTCAAATTTTGACTCATCAGTCCAGAGCACCTGCTGCCATTTTCCTGCACCCCAGTTCCTGTGTTTTCGTGCATAGTTGAGTCGCTTGGCCTTGTTTCCACGTCGGAGGTATGGCTTTTTGGCCGCAAGTCTTCCATGAAGGCCACTTCTGACCAGACTTCTCCGGACAGTAGATGGGTGTACCAGGGTCCCACTGTTTTCTGCCAATTCTGAGCTGATGGCACTGCTGGACATCTTCCGATTGCGAAGGGAAGTAAGCATGATGTGTCTCATCTGCTGCAGTAAGTTTCCTTGGCCGACCACTGCGTCTACGGTCCTCAACGTTGCCCGTTTCTTTGTGCTTCTTCAAAAGAGCTTGGACATTTCTTCAAAAGAGCTTGGAAATTTCTGCCTGGGAGAGACCTTGCTGATGCAATATAACTGCCTTGTGTCTTGTTGCTGTGCTCAGTCTTGCCATGGTGTATGACTTTTGACAGTAAACTGTCTTCAGCAACCTCACCTTGTTAGCTGAGTTTGGCTGTTCCTCACCCAGTTTTATTCCTCCTACACAGCTGTTTCTGTTTCAGTTAATGATTGTGTTTCAACCTACATATTGAATTGATGATCATTAGCACCTGTTTGGTATAATTGTTTAATCATACACCTGACTATATGCCTACAAAATCCCTGACTTTGTGCAAGTGTACCTAGAAGAATTGATGCTGTTTTGAAGGCAAAGGGTGGTCACACCAAATATGGATTTGATTTAGATTTTTCTTCTGTTCACTCACTTTGCATTTAGTTAATTTGATAAATATAATCTATTAACATGTCTATTTTTGAAAGCATTCTTACTTTACAGCATTTTTTCACCTGCCTAAAACTTTTGCACAGTACTATATATATACACACACACACACAGCACCGCTACTGTACTGCAACTATGCAATAACCCTTCCTCCCGCCCAAGCAAGGATGAAAATACGCCAACAGAATAAAAACGGAATTCAAGATGTCGCCCTGCTTTAGCAATACCGTCTCTACATTGCGCTGTGTATCCATTTTCACCCCTACCACTAAATCGCCCGTCGAGACACATTGATGAAACGATATTAAAACATACACTTCCCAAACCAATGCACAATGAAAGACGCAAAGCTCCCGGTTTTTTTTATTTATTTAGTTTAGTTTATTTTATTGCTATACTAGTCCATCGGATGCAGAATTACATTTTTAAGGGTGTGGGCTGTACTAGCGCTTGAAAGAAAAAGAAAAATGCGCCGGACTTGTACTAGAAATGTCAGCATCTCCAGGCAGGCAGGCAATGATTAGCCGAGTATATAACACTACATAAAGAAATCGACGCGGCGGTAAAACAGCCTAACGACATATCCACCAAATAGACGAATGAATGAGATATCGATCCGTTTCCAAAATGTCTGCCTGCGTCTCAGTCACCAGATCACTGATTTATTTACAGCCGATGCGACTCCGATCAGAAACACAGCACTGTCAATAAACCAGCAAACAGCGTGCCGGTTTGAATTGCGTTTAGATACGTCCCAATAATAATAATAATAATAATAATAGGGAAGACTATATTCAGCAGCTATCTCTACCCATGGGAGGATAGTAGGCAAGATGTCTACCCCAGCAGCTACCCTAAAACTCCCATGTTTCCAGTTACCAGCCGCGTACAATTCCCATTTAAAAACAAGCCCAATTTTCTTGAAGTTAAAAACAAAAACAAACCAAAAAACCGCGTCATACACCCCCCACCCCCTTCCTCCGGAGCCGAGGCTCTGTTATTCCCAGTTTCCCCGCTCACCAGTCTGTCTCTCTCTCTGTCCCCCGCGTCAGGGTGTTTTCATCGACCCCTTTTCTCCCTGTGTGCGGTGTACTCAGTACGGATCCTCTTCCGCGCTCTCTCCCGTCTCCTTTCCAAGATGTCCGACTCTCCTTCCTCCCTCAGAGGCGCCCCGTCAGCTGACACGACAACGTCACGCCGGAGTGACGTTTCTAGCAGGCACAAAAAAAAAAAAACGCTGGACCGCCCATTTAGGGCGTGGTTTCCATTATTTAAGAATGAACGGTAATGACGGCTGTGTGGTCTTCTGTTATCTGTACACCTGATGGAGCAATGTTGATGTTGATGTTGATGTTGATGTTGATGTTGATGTTGATGTTGATGTTGATGTTGATGTTGATGTTGATGTTGATGTTGATGTTGGTGTTGGTGTTGGTGTTGGTGTTGATGTTGATGTTGATGTTGGTGTTGGTGTTGGTGTTGATGTTGGTGTTGATGTTGATGAAGTATTTCTATGGGTTTGGACCACCCGTCTCCGGCGCCTATGAGTCTAACAGCAAAGTGATGGTAAATGGACAGTATTAATTATATTTGGAGATGTCAGGATTGCTCATTTAAATGTTTTATGTTTCAGGAATGTAAAGGTCTTCAAGTGGGGTAAAAATGGTAAAGAAAAGCTTTTGCTATTGCTTGTGATTGTGATGTGATAATGACATTGCGTTACCTGCAGAGACAGCGCCCTCTACCCCCCGCTTATTGCTATTGCTATTGCTTGTGATTGTGATGTGATAATGACATTCTGTTACCTGCACAGACAGCGCCCTCTACCCCCCGCTTATTGTTATTGCTATTGCTTCTGATTGTGATGTGATAATGACATTCTGTTACCTGCAGACACAGCGCCCTCTACCCCCCGCTTATTGTTATTGCTATTGCTTGTGATTGTGATGTGATAATGACATTGCGTTACCTGCAGACACAGCGCCCTCTACCCCCCGCTTATTGTTATTGCTATTGCTTTTGCTTGTGATTGTGATGTGATAGTGACATTGCGTTACCTGCAGAGACAGCGCCCTCTACCCCCGCTTATTGCTATTGCTTGTGATTGTGATGTGATAATGACATTCTGTTACCTGCAGAGACAGCGCCCTCTACCCCCCGCTTATTGCTATTGCTATTGCTTGTGATTGTGATGTGATAATGACATTCTGTTACCTGCACAGACAGCGCCCTCTACCCCCCGCTTATTGCTATTGCTATTGCTTGTGATTGTGATGTGATAATGACATTCTGTTACCTGCACAGACAGCGCCCTCTACCCCCCGCTTATTGTTATTGCTATTGCTTGTGATTGTGACGTGATAATGACATTGCGTTACCTGCAGACACAGCGCCCTCTACTCCCCGCTTATTGTTATTGCTATTGCTTGTGATTGTGATGTGATAATGACATTGCGTTACCTGCACAGACAGCGCCCTCTACCCCCCGCTTATTGTTATTGCTATTGCTTGTGATTGTGATGTGATAATGACATTCTGTTACCTGCAGACACAGCGCCCTCTACCTCTGGCTTGCTATTGCTTGAGATTGTGATGTGATAATGACATTCTGTTACCTGCAGACACAGCGCCCTCTACCTCTGGCTTGCTATTGCTTGAGATTGTGATGTGATAATGATATTTTGTTACCTGCAGAGACAGCGCCCTCTACCTGCGGCTTGAGCCTGTGCTCTCTTTGTTTCTCTTGTAAAGTGTCTGTGTTGTCACATGCTGACCCATGCAGTGTCTCTGTAAGTGTTGTGCACTCTTGCTTTAAAGTGCTATTACTTTGTGTCTGAAAAACCCTGAGTTGCCTCCCCTTGTTTAAGAACATGCGAAGACCATTCTGCTCAGCAGTGCCTGTCCTAGCAGCTGATCTCTGTTGGATCCATACCTTCACCATTCCGTCAGCTCCTCTTAAGATGTTTAAAACTAAGTCTCCCACAATTCTTCTTTGTCTAGGCTAAACAAATCCAGGTGTCTTCTTCACTCATTCCTTTAAGCCCTGGGATGGTCTGGCTCATCTTCGCTGGACTCTCTCCAGGGCCACTCTGTCCTTTATGTATCGAGGGGACCAGAACTGGACACAGAGCTCTAAGTGTGGTCTCACCAGTACCTAACGTGACCCCAATCTCTCCCTGCTGCAGGCTGCCTGTCCCCAGTGTGTGGATAACATTCAGACTGGGTGTTGAGAGCCCTGACAGTGTTTGACCTGTTCCCATCCATACACAACCACCTCGTCTCTGCTTTAGCAGTCTTCCCTGGCTCCAGACACTACTTAAAAAGAGACTGAGGACTGTTCAAATGATCTGGATAAAGCCAGTGGACATCAAAGTGCTTCTGCTAGGAACTGGGACACATCTGTTCCACGCGAACCAAAGAGAAAAATACTGGACCTGCACACTGGGCACAGCAGTGCTTACCTTGCTAATGTGAGTTCAGCTCCACACTGAGAGAATACTGGGAGGACCTGCACACTGGGCAGAGCAGTGCTTACCTTGCTAATGTGAGTTCAGCTCCACACTGAGAGACCCCGCCACCATGGGAAAGTTGAAAGACGAATAACAAGAAGACATTCTCATTTAGGCAATAAAACTATGTTTATAAATAAAAACAATACTTTTTTTTTCATAAAACAGCATACAGTACAGCATGTATGAAACTGAACAGTTAATCACTATACAATATCAGCCGCTAATAGTTAATACAAAATAAAAAAACGGTACTCAGAAAGGTTTACAATGATGTTACAATGAAGCGATGTGTTAAGCTGTGTAAAAAGCATAGTGATACAGATGTTTGTTTATGGTACGAGAGAAGTAAAAATAGAAAACGTGGAATTTGAAGATACACATTGATTAGGACAGGTTTGCAGATCCAGCACATCCCATTGGTGCCCCAGATCAGGTGACAGTGTCGTACCGTGTGCATGTGGAAAGAAATCACGAGCCCTGCTGTCTGGCTGCTTCCAAACCCTGATTCCACATTCCGGAATGTTCCGCACATTCCATTCCGGAAGAACAGCATCGCAATGGTTCCCATGTTCTAAAGAGTTTGAGTGAACCAGACCCTGGACTAATTCATTATATCATTTTACCAGGACGGATTGGACACCCCTGCGATATGGAATAGCATTCGCTTCTATCTGGTGTTATTTTGAAAGTGTGAAAAGAATTCAAACAGAAACACAAGTGAAATGCTGATTATTTCTAGTCCATTACGGCTGTAATGTAAAGGCATTACAATTGTTGATTTCTTATTTAGCACATCCCCACCACCATGAAATCCAACTCCCTGTTACATTCCGAATGCATTTGAACCGGATTCTTCCAGCGCAATGATCCTTAAAGCCATCAGTGCAAATACAGCACAGGTTCTCTCAGGTCAAACTGGAAGCCAGTCTCTTCAGTGGCAGTCACGGAACCCAAGCTGACACTTAAGAAAGGGGGAATGATCAAGTACTTGCACTGATGGCTCAAACTGCAATACCAACTCACGGGGGCAGGTGGCAGCAGCGTAAGGCCACGTGTGCATGCAGATACAATGAAAGGCAAGCCTCAGTTTGAAAGGACATCCACGCAGTGTTACTGCAATGTAATTAGACAAGTAGCCATGTCACAGCCATGCAGGTCCTAGTCAAGAACTGGGAGACGCTTTGCATTGCAACTCTTGCCTCTTAATAAAATCTGGAGCAGGATTCAGAACAGACAGTATCAATGTGTTTCTGCGTACAATGAGACAATGCTTCACAGAGACAGGGATTTTTCAGAGTGCAGACAACTAGGCTCTCCGGGGCTGTGGGGAGTCAGGCTTTCGGTTTCCACAGAGTCTAATCATTTACAGTGTTTACAATGAGGATCTCTGAGGGAGGGGTGGGCAACCTCCCCCACGCACGCCTGCAACGACTCACCCCCAGCTGCACCCCCCCGTCAAACCAGATGTCAAACTGAATTTGGGAGTAATCGTGTTCTTATAAAAAAAAAAGAAAAAAAAAAAAACATTAAAAAGAGAGAATGCTAAACACCACATCAGTACACATTTAAATGAGTTCTTATTTTAAACAACTGTAAACTACCTTCCAAGCCAGGGTAGAATAAATCATCTGGAATCGAAAGAAAGAGAACAGCTGGACACATTTCCTTCAGGGACAGAATCATACCTTACCAGCCCGGGTATCAAGAATCAGACCCCCCCCCCCCCAACCAACCCTCCTGGTGTTCAGCCTCGTCCAGTTCAGTTCATTTCTTTGCAATGTGTATTGCAATGCATTGGATTGTCCAGTTGAGCACTCTTTAGTGCTCTGCCACATATTTTTGATTTAGTACCATTTATTTATTTATTTATTTATTTTCCAGGCTTTTCTTACAGAATTTTAAAAAGCTAAAGCACACTTGTACACAATGCTTCTGTATCTTGTTAACAACCAGGAGTGATTCTTCCGAAGCAATACCCTGCAGGGATGACCGAAACCACGTCTCTCCCACCATGCGAGAGTCTGGGTTCGGGACGAGACAGGACAAAGGCACAAGGAAAGCTTGGGTGGAACGGGTTGCGGTTTAGTATTCACAGTTTGTCAGTAGACTTTATTTTGGTTATTGCTTGCCAGCTCCTACAGAAAAAAGGATAGACCAAGATATCGCTCAGAACACTGGTATTCTACCAGGCCCCTGCCAGCCTTTCACCTTTCACCTTTCACCTCCTCTCTCTCCAGGGTCAGCCAGCACGTTAACCCTTGCCAATATGGCAGACAATAGGGCTGCCCCAGAGCACCCTGGTCTCAAAGGGAAAGGATGAAAGTGTTGTGGAAGATTCCTGCGCGCCGAGTCGGTAAACCGCGCTGGACGGACGGTCTACGTGTCCATTTCAACAGGTCTGGTTTCCTGGTCAAAAGCACTTGGGTTTGGGTCTGCGAAGAGAATTAGAAAGAAAAAAAAAAACACTGCTGCCAATTTAGCAAAAAATGCAACTTTGTTCACAATCTTCTTTTTCTTTTTTTTTGCTTTGTACCCAAATAAGAGCACAAGGGTTGTTGTGAGGTATTTCTAAACACAGAGTCCGCCTCGGATTTCATCCACCACATGCACACGATGGACCCACCTCCCCCCTTCAGAGATCTGGAGAACAACAAAGTCTCCATAGCAATTACACAGGGAGTTACAGGAAGTGACCTGATCCAGCAGATAACATTTTTAACCCCCCCTCCGTCACCACGGTTCAGAGAAAGTCAAAACTAGACATTTGTGCTGCTCGAGAAAAAAAAAAGAGAAAGGAAGAAAAAGAAATCAATAGAGGTGACAGCGAACTTCAGGAGTGAAGACGCTTGTTAATAAAACTAACCAGGTAAGGGTTTGCTCGTGACAACTTAACAATATGACCCTTTTATTTGAATTTTCCCTGATCATGCAAAGCAGTGTACGGATGCTGATTGTGTGGCTGGTGACCGACGGGAGGCGAACGACCACGTGGAGAGCACGGAATGCGATTTTTAAAAACAACAATTAAAAAACAAAGCAGATGATTTACTGTAGTTAATTTATTTTTTTTATTTTTTTAAAATAATGATAAAATCAGACCTCTTTCTTTCTTTTGCACGCTCCCCCTCCCTCCCTCCCTCCCTCCTCACACATTACACATACAGTCCTGTCACAGGAGGAAGGAAGCAGGATCTCCATATAGAACATCAACTCTCTCTCTGTCTGTCTCTCTGTCTCTCAGATATGTGACGTCTTCAATCTCCACTCCCTGCCGGGACTATAGTCATTTATTCATTGATTTATTTATCCATGTATTAGATTTGTAGATCTTTTTTAGTTCTTTTTTAAAAGCACACATTCTCTTTTTTCTGTTCGTTAAAGTAAGAAATCAAGAAGAAAAAGATGAAGAGAAACTTGGTTTTGCTGCTGCTGCTGCTGTCGTTTTTCTACAAATAAAAAAAAAAACAGGAGGAAAGGAAA
The DNA here is from genome assembly GCA_030684275.1 of Acipenser oxyrinchus oxyrinchus. Lineage (NCBI taxonomy): Eukaryota > Metazoa > Chordata > Actinopteri > Acipenseriformes > Acipenseridae > Acipenser > Acipenser oxyrinchus. The sequence goes on from CM060254.1 coordinate 765,415, forward strand.
GGAGCAGTAGGGATCACATGACATCCACAAAGAACTCACTGGGGTTGCCCATGGCCATTCGGAAGGACTGTCTGCTGGCGGTCAACTCGGGCGGCACAGAGGCCAGGTCTCGGCCGGTGGGGCTCGGGGGCCCATCATGACGAGGGCGGGGAAGTGTGGGGCGGGACGCCAGGGGGCGTAGGCGTGGCTGTGGTTGCTACGGAGACTGTGTGCAGCGGAGTGGTGGCTGCGGAGGCTGTGCTCGCTAGGGGGCGCTGCAGAGCGCTCGCTGGGTGCCCGCTCCCTCCTCATGCTGCTGCTGCTTCGTGTGGTGTGGTCCGACTCGCTGCCACTGCCCCCTGATTTGGAATCCCCTCCTCCTCCTCCTCCACTCGCCTTCGCCGCCGCTTCCTCCTTGCGCCTCTGCTCACTGCCACTGCGGTTAGAGCCGCTGCTGCGACTGCCTGCGAGGGGCAAAGACAGGGCTGGTAGAAAGACTCCTGCTGCAGAGCAGTTTCATCCACTCCAGCTTTTAAAACAGGCTTAATTAGCCACAGTGTGTCGGTAACAAGCTCAGGTGTGTCTCATTAAAGTCATATGACCTCTGCTCATTCCCTCTGGGGAAACACTGACCTGGCTGGCTCAAGGCTCTGGACAGCTCAATTCAATGAAACACTGACCTGGCTGGCTCAAGGCTCTGGACAGCTCAATTCAATGAAACACTGACCTGGCTGGCTCAAGGCTCTGGACAGCTCAATTCAATGAAACACTGACCTGGCTGGCTCAAGGCTCTGGACAGCTCAATTCAATGAAACACTGACCTGGCTGGCTCAAGGCTCTGGACAGCTCAATAGTTAAAGACAAGGTAGGAGAAGGATTGTGGACTGGAATGGATTGAGAGAGCCACAAGTCGAGGGGGGCTCACCTTCACTGTGCTGGCTCCCGGCGCTGCCCCCACCTCCTCCGTGATTGTATCCCGGGTCATGGAAGCCGGTGGGGGGGTTGTAGGGGTGCGGCGCGGGGTACTGGTAGGGGAAGGCGAGGGGCCAGGGGGCCGCGCCGGGGTGAGGGAGGGGGGCCAGCGTGTCCTGGTCTGAGGCCCCACTCGAGCCATCGTGGTCGTTCAGGCTGAGATTAGCCATGTCTGGGGAGGAGAGAGGGAGAGACGGAAAGGGTTCACAAACAGCATGCAGGCAGTCAAAACACCAGGGCTGGGTCAATTCAATTCCAATTCCTTCTAAAGACCTGATCTTTTAGAGACATCATTGTTGCGATTGTTCAACTGCTTTCATTTGAAGCCGATTTAATTGACTAACAAACAGTGACTTCAATTGAAGTAATTTGTTGCCACTGTGAGAAGCTAATTTTAACACAATACTGAGAATTGTAATTCTGATCAAGGGTGGAAGGGTTGGAATTGATTAAAAGGGATTGGGAATTGATTTTAAAAAGGAATTGGAAACTGGAATTGAAAAACAGGAATTGAACCCTGCAAAGCACAATCTGCAAGACCAAAAACTGTAAAGAGGAAGCTGTTTTGTATCACTATAGGACACTATAGTGATACAAAAAACTCACCAAACTCAAGGATCTACTACTTTATGTAGTTTAAGCTTAAAATACATTTAAAAACAGAAGCAATTTGAGTACAGTTAGTGTGCTGGCATAGGCATGCTGCAGCCTCACTGTGGCCCCCTTGTGGTGACTGCTACTTACTGCCACAGAGGTCTCCAAAGATGTAATAGCACTGTTCTGAGAAGGTGATCTTATTGACAGTGTGCCGGATGTAGCCGGCCTTCAGCAGGTTGCTGGCGTACTTGCGCGCCTCTCTGCGGTCAGTGAAGCCCTCCACGTGGTGGTACAGCCAGTCGACCACGTCCGAACCTGGGGGGGGGGGGTTCATTTATCTTTTTAGAAAAAGAAACCTGATCAAGTCAATAACAAAATGTTTATCATGGAATGGTTTCAGATTTGTAGTGTGTGAGTGTGTCCTCTAGAGCAGGATGCAGGTTCAGTACCTATGAAGGCATTGGGGATGGTGATCTTCAGCCACATCCTGTCCCGCACCTCCAGACCGGACTCGGGCGATGCCATGGCCTTGGCAATGGTGGCCATGTCGCTGTGGATGGACAGGTGGAAATCATCGAACCCTGCGGAGAGGAGACAGGTCAGCAACACCACTCAACACTACAGCAAGCAGACCAGCCCCCTGATCATGGAACCCTGCGGAGATGAGACAGGTCAGCAACACCACTCAGCACTACAGCAAGCAGACCAGCCCCCTGATCATGGAACCCTGCGGAGATGAGACAGGTCAGCAACACCACTCAGCACTACAGCAAGCAGACCAGCCCCCTGATCATGGAACCCTGCGGACAGGAGACAGGTCAGCAACACCACTCAACACTACAGCAAGCAGACCAGCCCCCTGATCATAGAACCCTGCGGAGAGGAGACAGGTCAGCAACACCACTCAGCACTACAGCAAGCAGACCAGCCCCCTGATCATGGAACCCTGCGGAGATGAGACAGGTCAGCAACACCACTCAGCACTACAGCAAGCAGACCAGCCCCCTGATCATGGAACCCTGCGGAGAGGAGATAGGTCAGCAACACCACTCAGCACTACAGCAAGCAGACCAGCCCCCTGATCATGGAACCCTGCAGAGAGGAGACAGGTCAGCAACACCACTCAACACTACTGCAAGCAGACCAGCCCCCTGATCATGGAACCCTGCGGAGAGGAGACAGGTCAGCAACACCACTCAACACTACAGCAAGCAGACCAGCCCCCTGATCATGGAACCCTGCGGAGAGGAGACAGGTCAGCAACACCACTCAACACTACAGCAAGCAGACCAGCCCCCTGATCATGGAACCCTGCGGAGAGGAGACAGGTCAGCAACACCACTCAGCACTACAGCAAGCAGACCAGCCCCCTGATCATGGAACCCTGCGGAGAGGAGACAGGTCAGCAACACCACTCAGCACTACAGCAAGCAGACCAGCCCCCTGATCATGGAACCCTGCGGAGAGGAGACAGGTCAGCAACACCACTCAGCACTACAGCAAGCAGACCAGCCCCCTGATCATGGAACCCTGCGGAGAGGAGACAGGTCAGCAACACCACTCAACACTACAGCAAGCAGACCAGCCCCCTGATCATGGAACCCTGCAGAGAGGAGACAGGTCAGCAACACCACTCAGCACTACAGCAAGCAGACCAGCCCCCTGATCATGGAACCCTGCGGAGAGGAGACAGGTCAGCAACACCACTCAACACTACAGCAAGCAGACCAGCCCCCTGATCATGGAACCCTGCGGAGATGAGACAGGTCAGCAACACCACTCAACACTACAGCAAGCAGACCAGCCCCCTGATCATGGAACCCTGCGGAGAGGAGACAGGTCAGCAACACCACTCAACACTACAGCAAGCAGACCAGCCCCCTGAGTCAGAACCACAGCACGGAGGCTGATCTTATTCCTTTATCACGTTAAAGAACTGAGCCGCTGGAAACTTGAGTACGATTGGCTGATAGCGAATCCTTATTAAACTCAATTTGCTTTGTTCACAGTGCTACCAGGTGGCTGTGTGTTGTAACTGCAGCAGGGATCTTACAGGGAAAGCAAACCCAGACTCTGCGTCCAGCAGCAGGTCAAAGTGCTCCTGATGGTGAGGCAGTGCTAATATAAGTGTTAACTCAGGGGTACAGCAGGGAGCCAGGCCTGCAGGAGGGGTATATGGAGGGAGTTTCTCAGCAGCTTTGTGTTGCTGGTGCTGTCTCAAGTTGCCAGACAGCCTCAGTAACAGGAGCAGAGTCTGGCTTGTTTTGCTCGGCTGACAGAAGCCCTGTATTAATGACCAGCCGAGGCGTATCGGATTGACTTGATACATTATTAACACAGCTCTCCTGTGTTCTTACAGAAGAGGTTAGACTGTACATTTAAAAATAAAAAAACTTTCCCATGTTATATTATGTATGCATTTCCCATAGTTTACCTTATTTTTTTCAATATCCATTACCACACCTCTCTGGGATTTACAATGCATACCTATGCCTTCATTGTGCGTTATTACACTTTTCTATGCTTTTACTAGCGATGGGAGTCTGTGCTGCACTGACACAGTGTGACGGTCCCCCGAGCTGCCAGCCGGAGAGCTGGGTGAAGCAGCGGTGTGGAGGGGGTGAGTGAAGCCAGGCAGCGGCGTGCATGGGCGCTGTGGGACACTTACGTTCAGTCTCGGGGATGGAGCTGGTGATGGAGGAGCTAGTGGAAGTGATGGTGCTCATGGAAGGGCTCATACCGTACACCGGGTACGTCCCTGTCATCGCTGCCGTGTGGGACACCCAGGCAGCCGGGTCGATCGGCCGGATCGGCTCACCTGAGGAGGGGGGAGAGAGGGAGGGAGGAACAGCCATCAGCAACACCAAACACCACACTGTCTTACTTACAAAGCTTCTCTGTGTATTAAATCTGGGTTTAGTTTAACTGCATTTCCCTGTGTTTCCTCTTGACTACGGAACCTGGTTCTTCAGAGCAGGGCTGGCACTCCAGTCCCAAAGGGCAGCTCTGTAGCACCTGATGGAACATTTCCACAAGGTGTCTGCATGCATTCAGCTCTGTAGCACCTGATGGAACATTTCCACAAGGTGTCTGCATGCATTCAGCTCTGTAGCACCTGATGGAACATTTCCACAAGGTGTCTGCATGCATTCAGCTCTGTAGCACCTGATGGAACATTTCCACAAGGTGCTGCATGCATTCAGCTCTGTAGCACCTGATGGAACATTTCCACAAGGTGTCTGCATGCATTCAGCTCTGTAGCACCTGATGGAACATTTCCACAAGGTGTCTGCATGCATTCAGCTCTGTAGCACCTGATGGAACATTTCCACAAGGTGCTGCATGCATTCAGCTCTGTAGCACCTGATGGAACATTTCCACAAGGTGTCTGCATGCATTCAGCTCTGTAGCACCTGATGGAACATTTCCACAAGGTGCTGCATGCATTCAATTCTCAACACACATTTACATATTGGTCTGTTATACTGAATTACTATCAAAATGCACGCAATCTGAAATGTACTGTTTTCACATGCTACACATTTACTAAATCATATAGCCCTGCACAGCACAAAGTTAATAAAAACACATTTCAAATGACAAAACCATTGTTTACTTCATACAGCTCGACAGCAATACAGCATTCCTAAAGCAGCAGCCTGCACCGCGGAGACAGACAGCACGCAGTACAGCAGCACACTGGTGTAGTGTTTTAGTAAGCAGACAAGACTCCCGCAGCACACAACGGAATCTCACAGAGATTGAGGCAGAAGAATACCGCCACTCTGAGGTAGCGCCGGAACTGGAATCAGCTACACAGTAACAACGATTCTGCACGGCTTCATGTGGCACTTGAATGTGTCAGTGCCACACGTTATCAAGCAGTAACAAGCCAGTGTCTGCACTGCAGCCGTCCTGGTCGCAGTGTGCAGAGCAGCATCTCCTAACAGGCATCCATGCAGAGTTTAATCAAAATCGGACAAGCGGCTGCCAAGATATAGCCTTCTAGCGGGCAGCTTTGTGATCCCCAGCAGGTCACTGTGATCTACATGGATACAGTTCGTGGAAAAACATCCCATAAAGAATGTGCAAGCCAGCCAGTCCTGAAATTCAGAGGAGCAGTTCTGAAAACACAGGCTTCGCTAGCCGAACGATTCTGATCCCTCAAGGAACGGCCGTACCAAAGCTGCCCGCACTCGGAGAGCAGCTCTGAAGATATAGTGAACGACACACCAGGGAGCTCTCTCCGGGCCGCCGCGGAGGGTAGTAATGCTCACAATATAGCCTATAAAGCAGATCAAGCATGCATCACAAAGGATTTATTAATAATAACACTAATATTAATCACATTAATCATAATAATAATAGGACTGAACAACATTGAAGTACAGAACACACAGACAGACGTTCCAGCATTAAAACTGACCAGCAGCCTTCAATAGAGAGATCAGCGACCGTCTCTACGCTAAGAGAAACAGCAGTGCGGCATCAGCAAGCCAGCTCGGATTCATGTTACTGCATGGGCAATTCCCACAGAACAGCGCTTAACAGATTCAAACAAACCCTAACACAGAGCACAGCGCTACACAGACAGTGAGAGCAGGCTACGGAATTACCTTGATAAGCAGGACAATACGCTACACAGTTTGTAACTGCAAGGAGAAAATTCCTGGGATTAGCATGAAGAAAACCTTCCCACAATAGACTGTTATTGCAGCCATCAAGTTCCCAGCATTAGAAAAAATTCTGATCTGCACAACAGGCTGTAAGTAACTGCAGAGAGTGAATGGCTCATCCTGCTAAATGCCTTCTCAAACCTCATGTTACCGCTGGGATTAGCTCTGAGAAACTCTATTTAAATTAGTACTGCAGGGAGCAGGGAGCCTGCATTGAAACAAGCAAAGTAAATGAAAAGAAAAACCTACACCATTTACTGGCACAGGCCTGCACAGGCACACTGCACCTGGAGGAGTCTCTATTGCAGAGGCACACTGCGCTCGGAGGAGTCTCTATTGCAGAGGCACACTGCGTCTGGAGGAGTCTCTATTGCAGAGGCACACTGCGTCTGGAGGAGTCTCTATTGCAGAGGCACACTGCGTCTGGAGGAGTCTCTATTGCAGAGGCACACTGCACTCGGAGGAGTCTCTATTGCAGAGGCACACTGCGTTTAGAGGAGTCTATTGCAGAGGCACACTGCGTCTGGAGGAGTCTCTATTGCAGAGGCACACTGCGTCTGGAGGAGTCTCTATTGCAGAGGCACACTGCGTCTGGAGGAGTCTCTATTGCAGAGGCACACTGCGTCTGGAGGAGTCTCTATTGCAGAGGCACACTGCGTCTGGAGGAGTCTCTATTGCAGAGGCACACTGCGTCTGGAGGAGTCTCTATTGCAGAGGCACACTGCGTCTGGAGGAGTCTCTATTGCAGAGGCACACTGCGTCTGGAGGAGTCTCTATTGCAGAGGCACACTGCGTCTGGAGGAGTCTCTATTGCAGAGGCACACTGCACTCGGAGGAGTCTCTATTGCAGAGGCACACTGCGTCTGGAGGAGTCTCTATTGCAGAGGCACACTGCACTCCTATAGCTCTCCAATAAGGCAAGTAGCTTGACTTACCTGAATGCGTTAAACACTCCCCAGGACACCAGTTCCAGTGCTGGGTACAGCCCCAGATCTCCAGTATACATCCAGTTTCATTAGAAAATGACAGCAGCACAATAAACAGACCACATGAGGAAGCAACAGCAATACACACACAGCTGTTTCACTGTGACGGTTTAATCCTAGCCTCTCTTATGTGCACAGCATGTATACAAATGAAGTTCTTTATCTGGGATGAATATTTCTAGATAAGAGCAGAGGTTTGAAGCACAGGTCATATAGGGTCAGTAATGGCCAGAGTTTACAGCTCAGGGAGCAGAGACCCAAATTAAATGAATTCCAAATGCTTGATTGACATTTTAAAAATTACTATAAAGGGCTTGGATTCTCTGAGCTATTTCCTCCAACATGCAATGAGCACAAGAGAAAGGAAAAACACACACAATACAAAGTTACCAAGCACAGTTAAACAATGCGGACATTTCATTTTAGGTCTAGTAAGTAGTCCTGATTTCTTAAAATCCCTTTTAGAATTGGAATCTGTGTAGCCTTCCTTTCAGACAAAACTGTGCCAGGACGATTTGGAGTGAATAGCATTGAGAATCTGGACCAAACCGTTTTGATTTCTTTTTTTAAAGCAGTATCGGTCACTTCTATTTATTTATCTATTTATTCTGTATCGAGTGCCTGGTGAGGGAGTGGCCCGTGGGAGCCGTGCTCGCCCCCGTGTCTGGAGGGAGTTACCCTGGGGTGTTGTGTACTCACTCCTGGGCAGCGTGAAGCACCCCCTGGGGGTGGGGTCCCAGCACTTAGCGACAGTGAGCGTGATGGGTCTGTGGGGGCGAGACAGAAACAAGCAGGTCAGTGGCAAGCTTCATTAGCCAGTGTACAGGCAATGAGCTCAGGTGTGTCTTATTAAACCCATAGTAAAACCATTGCTCTGCAATGCAGTGTTTCCATCCCTGCATTGCAAACCCACCCCCCTGAATGAAACTCGCCCCTGAGCACTGCAGCGTTCCCGGGGCTCTCACCCGGGTTTGTGAACGATCTCCCTCAGCACCCGCACCGCGTCGTCGTTGCTCATGTTCTCGGTTGATGTCGTTCACCTGGAACAGAAAAAGAGGACCGAATAAGCGCCCCACGGTGGACACCTCAAGGTATTACACGCACTGCGTGCTTACCGCAGCTTTCAGTGTTGGGACGAATGTTCGAACAAACGTGGCCTAAGACATATTTGATGGCAAAAAATGACCATGTTCATATTTGTGGCTTTATTGAGAATCAGGCAAAGGAAACCCAATGCAGAAACGATGTCTGAAATAGAGAACACACATTCTACTGTGAAAAAGTCTCCTTTTTACAACAGATAATTTGATAAGGTACCATGCGTTTATTTACACCCGAGAGATTTATTATTTTTAGTTTTATTTTAATATGGAACAAATTATTATTTTCAAGCTGAATTAAGCTTGACAGTATACAAATATTCATTTAAATTTTAAAAGAATATTCAAACTTGAAAATCCATGTTCATCCCAGCACTACCAGCTTTTAACAATGACCAGGAAGAAAAATCAAACCAATAAAAATAAATACAGCTGCAGCCTGCACTGCAGTCACTGTAACCCCATCAGCTCTGTGCGTCCCACTGCATCTAGAATAAGCACTTTTACACAAAACACTTCAATGTCCTGCAGGAGACCTCCAATTCCAGTGTGAAGTTTGTGACTGTGTTAAAAGTGGTAAAGAAGGGTACCCCGCCCCCCTCACCTGCAGCAGCATATCCCCGGGTTCAATCCGCCCATCCGCGGCCACGGCGCCCCCCTTCATGATGGAGCCGATGTAGATCCCGCCGTCGCCCCGCTCGTTACTCTGCCCCACGATGCTGATCCCCAGGAAGTTGTACTTCTCTGAGAAACACAGACAGAGCCGTTAGCCGCTGATACACAGCACTGCCCATTCGGCCCATCTAAGCTTGTCCGGTCCCTAGTGACTGATTGATCAAAGGGATTCTGCCTCGACAACAGGACTAAGTATCCCATTCCATCCCCTCACCACTCTATGTGAAGCAGTGTCTCCTTCCTGGTCCTGGTTTCTGTGCTGCTCTTAAAGTATTGGTTCAGGGTAACTCTGCCAGCTCCTTTGAAACACTTCAGTCATGTCCCTCCTGATTCTTCTTTGTTCTAAATATAGATTCAGTTTCTGACTATCTTCGTAGCTCATTCTCTGAAGCCCTGGGATTAGTCTACACTTTCGGCTATACACCCCAGCATTCCCCCCTTAGGTGCAGCAGAATCCCAGCATCAGACTGCCCCTTGTCCACTCACCCATGTTTAAAATCACAGTGATGATGTTGAGAGACATGGTGGAGTCTGTGATACTGCTGAAGGATGAGGACTGGAACAGAAGAAAATAAAAACAGAGCTGATTGAAATGGGATTACAAAGCACACGATTCCAGAGCCCTACAGCAACGTTATCTACAAGCAGAAAATCAGAGATGTCTCAGCGAGAAGACTTTATGCTCATGCATTATGGGCTTCATTTCTCTCAAGTCTTTAAAACCAGTGGTCTGTTATTATCTGTATTGCCGCTGCGCCCCTCTAAAGACACAGCAGGGAATGCGAAGGGTTAAGTCCGTACCCGCTCCATGCGCGGCGCCTTGGGTTTCCTCCGCCGACGCTTGTGTCGCCTCATCAGACGCGAGGAGCTGCTCTGCTCTGTGGAACTGCTGAACCTGCGGGGAGGAAGGAGAGAGTTGAGAGTGGCAGTCTGTCAAACACAGAGCGCAAGAGAAAGTGCACTTGACTTGATCGGAGGCAGCCACTGAACACTAGAAACACAATTCATTACATCTGAATAAAACACAGACCTGACATTAACGCACTTCATCTGTTTCTACAGACCCTGTTGTAGTTTAGACAGTACAACTGCTCTGTCATTGACACTCTGAGTGTGAGCTCTCCACTCTCAGCACATTGGAAGTGCCGCTGCTGCTAACAGGTCCCATACCGGCTGGCGGAGTCGTCCTCCTCCGAGTCGAAGAAGCTGGTGGACTCCAGCTCACTGCTCATCAGCGTGGACGAGCTCTCGTAGCCCCCCACGTCGTGACGCCGCTCCTGCTTGGCATGTCCGTTCACCCGCGAGACTGCAGGGGGGGACAGAGAGACAGGGTTACTTAGTTGCATCTGATGTAACGGGTTCATTAGTTGCATCTGATGTAACAAAAGAAATCTAATTCATGGGAGTGCTATCCAGAGTAGAAAGCCCTGCTTCAGCACAGTGCGCTGTAGTTTGCATTCAGTTCCAGCAGCTCAGCAAAGCACATCAATCAGGATACAGTCTGGAGCATCATCTTACCAGCTATAATCACGGTTTCATCCGAGCACAGTGCCCACCAGCGGAGACTGACTTTCACCTTTAATGAAGGAGGCGCTCCATTACACAGCAATGCAGCGAAACGAGAAGCCCATTGCATACAGAGATGAACAGCACGCACACAGAGATGAACAGCACGTGCACAGAGATGAACAGCAAGCACACACAGAGATGAACAGCACGCGCACAGAGATGAACAGCACGCGCACAGAGATGAACAGCACACACACAGAGATGAACAGCACGCGCACAGAGATGAACAGCACACACAGAGATGAACAGCACAGACACAGAGATGAACAGCACACACACAGAGATGAACAGCACACACACAGAGATGAACAGCACACACACAGAGATGAACAGCACACACACAGAGATGAACAGCACACACACAGAGATGAACAGCACACACAAAGAGATGAACAGCACACACACAGAGATGAACAGCACACGCCCACAGAGATGAACAGCACATATACAGAGATGAACAGCACATATACAGAGATGAACAGCACGCGCACAGAGATGAACAGCACGCACACACACTGATGAACAGCACGCACACAGAGATGAACAGCACGCGCACACACTGATGAACAGCACACACACAGAGATGAACAGCAAGCACACACAGAGATGAACAGCACACACACAGAGATGAACAGCACACACACACAGATGAACAGCACACACACAGAGATGAACAGCACACACACAGAGATGAACAGCACACACACAGAGATGAACAGCATACGCACAGAGATGAACAGCACGCACACAGAGATGAACAGCACACACACAGAGATGAACAGCACACACACAGAGATGAACAGCACACACACAGAGATGAACAGCACACACACAGAGATGAACAGCACATATACAGAGATGAACAGCACACACACAGAGATGAACAGCACACACACAGAGATGAACAGCACACACACAGAGATGAACAGCACACACACAGAGATGAACAGCACGCACACAGAGATGAACAGCACACACACAGAGATGAACAGCACATATACTGAGATGAACAGCACATATACACAGAGATGAACAGCACGCGCACAGAGATGAACAGCACACACACAGAGATGAACAGCACGCGCACAGAGATGAACAGCACATATACACACAGAAATGAACAGCACACACACAATCCGGCCCAGTGATGTGTGCACAAGGCTAGGATGCGGTTCAGTGGAAGCAGATCTCCTGAACTGCTTTCCTCTGTGATCAGGGGAGAAGCTTTGAACAGGCACACCAGCGGGTAACCTGTGGACGTGCTGACCGGAGGGGGGCAGGACTCACCGTGCTCGTGGCTGTCTTTCCGGCGTGACCGTTCTCTACGTGAGGACACCACTGACTCCGTCTCCGTCTCATTGTCCAGGTTGTCCTGACTGCCAGCGGCATTCGCACTGCAGAGAGAGAGAGAGAGAGAGAGAGAGAGGTGGTCAACAAGGGGTTAACAGTCCCAGGCACCCAGAGGCTGTTGGGATGGAAGCACAGTGCTCTGTACAGCAGGTACTACACTGTGAGCCCTGAAGCCCCTTCCTGCCTGAGATCAGTTCTGAGCAGAGTAGCTGTGGTGCTGCAGTGACTGCTGTTATCCACTAGAGGGTGCCCTGCACATGCTCACAATCCCAGTCAACGCAGACATTCCTATTCTCTTATTATTACTATTATTATTATTATTTATTTCTTAGCAGACGCCCTTATCTAGGGCGACTTACAATTGTTACAAGATATCACATACATTACACAGATATCACATCTTAACATGAACAAATCCTGACGCGCCTCAGATCAGCACAGAGACGGAGTTCTGTTTGTTTTGTTGTGTTGTTGTTAGAGCCGAGGGCAGCATGACTTGTTTAATCCTCCACAATCATTCTCCTTTCTTCCTGCAACATTCACATGTCACTCTTCTGACTTTCATTTTACTGGATTCTTTCAGCACTAAGTAACTTACAGAAAGACTAGCCTTGGATAAGCAATGAAATCGGTTCAGGGAAACCAAAATGGACATTGATGTACAGTACATGTAAGCACAAACTGTCTGTGGTTTTGAGTGAGGTTCTCTTTCCTAGACGTGCACACAGGTCTGCAGTGTTGAAAGAGTTCATCTCAATAATACAAATACCCCTGCCTATTCAAAGTGCTAAAACACAACACAGGCTGACTTCACATGCGAATAAAACCCAAAGTAAGAGAGCAGTGAAAGCGGGAGTCACTCACTGGAAGGATGGCGGGCGCGAGTCTCCAATCCCTCCGGTGCGCTCGATCGGGGGCGGGAGGTCTGACTGGCTGTCAGCGCAAACCGATCCTCCGTCCGAGTGAGAGCCATCCGCCGAGACCAGCTGTGAACCGGAGACACGCACGCACGCACAGAGAGAGAGACACACAGAGAGAGAGAGAGAGACACACACACGCACAGAGAGACACACGCACGCACGCACAGAGAGAGAGACACACAGAGAGAGAGAGAGAGAGACACGCACACGCACAGAGAGACACACGCACGCACAGAGAGAGAGACACAGAGAGAGAGAGAGAGAGACACACACACGCACAGAGAGACACACGCACGCACGCACAGAGAGAGACACAGAGAGAGAGAGAGAGACACACACACGCACAGAGAGACACACGCACGCACAGATAGAGAGAGACACACAGAGAGAGAGAGAGAGACACGCACGCACGCACAGAGAGAGACACACAGAGAGAGAGAGAGACACACACACGCACAGAGAGACACACGCACGCACGCACAGAGAGAGAATCACACAGAGAGAGAGAGAGACACACACACGCACAGAGAGACACACGCACGCACGCACGCACACGCACGCACAGAGAGAGACACAGAGAGAGAGAGACACACACACGCACAGAGACACACGCACGCACGCATGCACACAGAGACACACACACACACGCACGCGCAGAGAGACACACACACGCACACACACACACACACACGCACGCAGAGAGACACACACGCACACACACGCACGCACGCACACAGTGACACACACACACACACGCACACACGCACAGAGAGACACACACGCACACACACACACACACGCAGAGAGACACACACGCACACGCACGCACGCACACGCACAGAGAGACACACACACGCACACACACACGCACACACACACACACACACACGCACGCACGCACAGAGAGAGACACACACACACACACGCAGACAGACAGACAGACAGACAGACAGACACACACGCACACACACGTACGTTAGAGACTGTGCTCTGCATTTCATTTTTACCAGTGCCCTCTATGACACTCTGACATGGACGCTGTGCTGAAATCACTACATTATCATTGCCCATACTGAACTGACCTCCGTGACCCCGCTGGTGGCTGGCTGGTCAGGTCCCAGTTAAACCCTGTACTATTGGAAATGGGCTTTAACTGGAACTGGGAATGGATCTGAAAAAGGCATGGCACCACATCATGATATTTTAAAAACGGGCTTCGTGCAAACCTGTGAAGCCTACGCAGTGAATGGACGGGCACGACAGAGTTAAAGTGTGATCGTGGAAGGCTGGCACGCTGCCCCTCCGTGTGGAACGCTTGCCGTTAGCCAGATTTTCTTTCCAGCCTGTTTGCTCCCAGATCAAATCATCTCATTACTGGTTTTATTTCGGGACTCGAGACATCGCATGATTTCAATTAGAAAATGTAATTTGAGAAAATTATTTTTGTTTTTTTTTTCCCCTGTCTGTTCTACCAAAAAGAAATAGCCAGCGCTGCTGCACAGAGACAGCACAGGAGGACTGAATGAAAAGAACCTCATATTTCACCCTTTTTTAAAAATGATTTCCTGGATTTGTTTTTGTATTCTAGTCCCCTCTCTAGTGAGTGAATGTGTGTTGATGTAGACATTTATATTTATATTTCCAGTGCAGGCATTCCTGTAATGGTTAGGGCTTGAATAACCACCTACTGCTGCATGAAATCGCAGGACTATGTAACAGCGACAGGCAGGGTTCACGGGGGGCAACGTAAACAAACCAACCAATCAACAATCAATATTTATACTACACCTTTAACAAAGCACTGGCTAAGTCCACTATCTTAACCCTTGAGTGATATCTGGACCATATAGTAAAGTCAGCCGTCAGTACTGTCAAGTATGTGTCAGTGCTATACACAGATCCACATCCCTTATCAACGTGTATTAGAACCCTCTCTCTCTCTCCAGAACCTCAATGCAGGCAGGGCTCTTACACAGCCTGATCCAACTCTGTGCGTTTGGTAACAAAACAGAAAATAAATGAGCAGCGCTTGCAACCAATTAAGCTGAATGCTTGAGCCCTGCAGAGCATTCTGTGAAAGCAGCTTGACCCCTTCCTCTCCGGAGACACACACTGAGCACACTGCTGCCGACGGGCCTCGGGCTGCACACTGCTGGAATCTCTCTGCAGCTATCTGGTTCTGGTCCAGAAAGTGGAGTCTGAATTGACTGGTGATTAAGGGGTTAAAAGGGTCTTTTAATAAAACATTTTGTTTCATAAGCATCAGTGCCGCCTTCACTCCTCCGCCAAGTACTGTACAGTTAAAGCAGTAAACAGCTGAATCATTTTCTTATCTGTCATTACCAGAACACAGGGATGGAAATAAGACTCCTGTTGCACAGCAGTTTGACCAATTCCAGGTTTTACTACTAGCTTAATTAGCCACAGTGAGTTTTCCAGACTTGTTCAAGAGATGTGTATTAGGACGCCTCCTGATCCTCACACTCCTCAGTGTCTTGGACTGTACAGCGTCCGGACACACACACACACGCACACCGTTACAGTAAGACCAGTACTCACCCAGGAAACCACTCTGCCATTGAAACAGGGGAGCTTGGCATTGTCCTCCGAGATCTCTTCCTTCACCACTCTGTAAAAAACAGCACAGCAGCCGGTCAGTGCAGTATGCACAGTCCAGTCCACTGCAGTGCAGTGCAGTACACATAGTCCAGTCCAGTCCACTGCAGTGCACGCAGTCCAGTCCAGTCCACTGCAGTGCACATAGTCCAGTCCAGTCCACTGCAGTGCACGCAGTCCAGTCCAGTCCACTGTAGTGCAGTGCAGTACACATAGTCCAGTCCAGTCCACTGCAGTGCAGTGCAGTACACATAGTCCAGTCCACTGCAGTGCAGTGCAGTGCACCTTGCTTGCAGCTGCATGGTTATGAGTGTCTGCCCTACCTGTTTGCAGCAGACAGACCCGGACAGGACAGGATTATAGATTAAATGTCATCCACGACTGCTGACAACATGTGAACCAACACGTTGTAATCCCAGCAACCTGTACCCTAGCTGACCCGGGACTGGAGCTGCTGGATCGCTCCCGCACTGCTCGTGCCATCGTGTTCAGACCCAGCACTACTGAGACCTGGGCTAGACCAGACCAGTTATACACTCAGCATCCCCGGGTCAGTGACATGACTGTACTGCAGGTAGAATCACTTCCTAGATACATCTGCAATCTCAGAATCCTCAACATTCTCAACAAACACTCCCCCCTCTGTTGCTGCTGAGAAATCCATTTGGTTTTTACCTTTTTAACCAAAAATCTGACCCATTCAGAAAGAGTTAACACTGGGAAATGTAGCCCCCCATCTCTCCAGGACATCCTGAAGCAAAGAAAATGAATGTTGCTTTAAATCTTTACCCAGTGATCTAGTTTGCACAGAGGTCGTGCCACAACTAATTGGCCACGATAGGGCAGAGTTATGCTGACTTATCAGAGTCACAGCTTCTAAATGATCCTGTTTCATCTCCTCTTCTCCCCTGTGTGTGTGCACGTGTCAGTGTGTGTGTGTGTGTGTGTGTGTGTGTGTGTGTGTGTGTGTGTGTGTGTGTGTGTGTGTGTGTGTGTCTCAGGCTGTTGGCTGATCAGGGCCACGTTGGTGAAATAATAATTAAAGAAAAATAACCATAAAGTATTAAAAATAGTAACATACAATGTATTCTATAATAAGATACAGTGTGTTATATAATAAGATACAGCGTGTTATATAGTAAGATACAGTGTGTTATATAGTAAGATGCAGTGTTATATAATGATACAGGGTTATATAGTAAGATACAGTGTGTTATATAATAAGATACAGTGTATTATATAGTAAGATAGTGTGTTATATAGTAAGATGCAGTGTGTTATATAGTAAGATGCAGTGTGTTATATAATAAGATACAGTGTGTTATATAGTAAGATAGTGTGATATATAATAAGATACAGTGTATTATATAGT
Organism: Acipenser oxyrinchus oxyrinchus; assembly: GCA_030684275.1. Classification (NCBI taxonomy): domain Eukaryota; kingdom Metazoa; phylum Chordata; class Actinopteri; order Acipenseriformes; family Acipenseridae; genus Acipenser; species Acipenser oxyrinchus. The sequence goes on from CM060254.1 coordinate 782,227, forward strand.
AAGATAGTGTGTTATATAATAAGATAGTGTATTATATAGTAAGATGCAGTGTGTTATATAATGATACAGTGTATTATAGTAAGATGCAGTGTGTTATATAGTAAGATGCAGTGTAGTATAGTGTAAGATGTATTAAGATGTGTTGCACAGCTGCTTTAGCTCTGATTGTTAGTGACTTTTTATTTTGTTTTATTCTCATTTGAGTTGCACGTTTTATGAATCTGATAATCTGTGATCTGGAGAGACGTGTTGCTGATGTAGGGAGCGTGTTTATAATGAGAACCAAAAAAAAACAAGCATGCCGTCTTAATTGGTCTCCTCGGATTGGGGGACGAGGGAACTAAAAGTTGAGATCAGTGAATAAACAAGCAGCTTCAGAGGCCCTGTCTGCTGCTGGAACAAGGAGGAGCCTTCTGGAAAAGCAGCCAAGATAGACAAAGAAACACGAACCAAATAACACAAGGATCGAATGATGGAGACTCCCAAACACAGCTCCTGAGAGCACTCTGCTCTCAAGATGTGTGCAATGCAGCTTGAAGATTGTCTCCTACCATCCATCACGATGAAACACTTCATAATGATGATAATAATATTGGAATCTCATTGGATAACATCCTCCGTCACACACACTGACACACACGCATACACACACACACACACGCACACTCTGACACACACACACACACACACACACTGACACACACGCATACACACACACACGGGCCATTCCATGACAATGCAACATCCGTCACACTGCGGAGATGTCAATCAGACTAATAGCAACCCCAACACTCATGCTGTTCAAACTCACGGCTATTAGGAGAGATTCATCATTAAAAAAAAACAATCCGGAGATTTCCAAGTCTGATAACGAGCACCAATCAGGCTAACACATGTTACAGTTCACACAGAATACCCCAGCTCTACAGTGACCTGCACACTGACACACACACACACACAGAGCCAGGGTCGTAATGACGCACACAGCTGCTCAAGAGAGGAGATAAAGAGGTTGTGACCCCATCCGACCTCAGTTTCCATGGAAACCAGGGCAGGCAGTCAGATGGGCTTTGGAAGGCAGCTGTCCTGCAGGGGGACAGATTGAGGGGGGGGGGTCACCGAGGGAAGGGGCTATCCAGAAAGTCCCAACACGGAATTACAGACCGGTTCAAGTGACCAGTGAGCGAAAGAAGAACACAAGTATATATATACACACACACAATCATACACATACACACACGACCCACATCCTAGGAATGAAAATGCCCTGATCTGCACACACATGTTGCAAGCTGTGTGCTGACAGTGCAGTCTGCTCCTTTAGCCCAGCGTTGTTTTTGGTTTAATTCCCCTTCCTGGGGCTTTTATATATAAACCCTGCTGGAGACAAAGCACTCAAACTGATGCTTCTTAACAGAAAAATCATCTCAGACACACCCTGTCCTAGCCACAACTCAATCAAACACAACCCTCCCCAACCCCATCCTAACCCTCTCCTAGCCACAGCCCACCCCAACCCCAACCTAACCATCTCCTAGCCACAACACACCCCAACCCAAACCTCAACCTAACCCTCTCCTAGCTACAACCCACCCCCACCCTAACCCTCTCCTAGCCACAGCCCACCCCAACCCCAACCTAACCATCTCCTAGCCACAACACACCCCAACCCAAACCCCAACCTAACCCTCTCCTAGCCACAACCCACCCCAACCCTAACCCTCTCCTAGCCACAACACCCCAACCCAAACCCCAACCTAACCCTCTCCTAGCTACAACCCACCCCAACCCAACCCCAACCCCAACCCCACCCTAACCCTCTCCTAGCCACAACACACCCCAACCCAAACCCCAACCTAACCTCTCCTAGCTACAACCCACCCCAACCCAACCCCAACCCCAACCCCACCCTAACCCTCTCCTAGCCACAACACACCCCAACCCAACCCAAACCCCAACCTAACCCTCTCCTAGCTACAACCCACCCCCACCCTAACCCTCTCCTAGCCACAGCCCACCCCAACCCCAACCTAACCATCTCCTAGCCACAGCCCACCCCAACCCCAACCCCACCCTAACCCTCTCCTAGCCACAGCCCACCCCAACCCCAACCTAACCATCTCCTAGCCACAGCCCACCCCAACCCCAACCCCACCCTAACCCTCTCCTAGCCACAGCCCACCCCAACCCCACCCCACCCTCTCCTAGCCACAGCCCACCCCAACCCCAACCCCAACCCCAACCCCACCCTAACCCTCTCCTAGCCACAGCCAACCCCACCCTAACCATCTCCTAGCCACAACACACCCCAACCCAAACCCCAACCTAACCCTCTCCTAGCTACAACCCACCCCCACCATAACCCTCTCCTAGCCACAGCACACCCCCACCCCAACCCCAACCTAACCCTCTCCTAGCTACAACACACCCCAACCCAAACCCAACACCAACCCCACCCTAACCCTCTCCTAGCCACAGCCCACCCCAACCCTAACCCTCTCCTAGCTACAACCCACCCCAACCCAACCCTAACACTAACCCAACCCTAACCCTCTCCTAGCTACAACCCACCCCAACCCTAACCCTCTCCTAGCCACAGCCCACCCCAACCCTAACCCTCTCCTAGCTACAACACACCCCAACCCAACCCCAACACCAACCCCACCCTAACCCTCTCCTAGCTACAACCCACCCCAACCCAACCCCCACCCTCTCCTAGCCACAGCCCACCCCAACCCCAACCCCAACCTAACCCTCTCCTAGCTACAACCCACCCCAACCCTAACTGCCTCCGAGCCACAGCACACCCCCACCCTAACTGCCTCCCAGCCACAGCACACCCCCACCCTAACCCTCTCCTAGCCACAGCCCACCCCAACCCCACCCCCACCCTCTCCTAGCCACAGCCCACCCCAACCCCAACCCCAACCTAACCCTCTCCTAGCTACAACCCACCCAACCCTAACTGCCTCCGAGCCACAGCACACCCCACCCTAACCCTCTCCTAGCCACAGCCCACCCCAACCCCAACCCCAACCCCAACCCCAACCCCAACCCCAACCTAACCCTCTCCAAGCCACAGCCCACCTCAACCCCACCCTCACCCTCACCCTAACCCTCTCCTAGCCACAACACACCCCAACCCAACCCTAACACTAACCTCACCCCAACCCAACCCCAGCACCAACCCCACCCTAACCCTAACCCTCTCCTGGCCACAGCCCATCCCAACCCCAACCTAACCCTCTCCTAGCCACAGCCCATCCCAACCCCAACCACAACCCCAACCCCGACCTAACCCTCTCCTAGCCACAACACACCCCAACCCAACCCTAACACTAACCTCACCCTAACCCTAACCCTCTCCTGGCCACAGCCCATCCCAACCCCAACCTAACCCTCTCCTAGCCACAGCCCATCCCAACCCCAACCACAACCCCAACTCCGACCTAACCCTCTCCTAGCCACAGCCCATTCCAACCCCAACCCCACCCTAACACTAACCCCAATCCAGTCATGATTTCCAGAACGCCTATAAAACCTGAGCATCTTATTTTTTCTTTTTTTCATGCATTTCAATGTTGATTTCAGTGTGATTTCATGGCTCCAGCTCCCGATACTGTAATGGAAAAGCTATGAGGCACATCACTATATGCAAGGGTTTGTGCTACTGTCAGGAAGTCCCACGAGGTGTGTTAGTAAGTGTGGCTCTCCAGGCTGTTACTCTGCACTGGCTCCCTATCACATTCCTCCACTGCAGCTCCTTGGCGTTCACTCTGTGCAGCAGTGCCAGTGATTGAACACACCCCACAATCATGTGGAGTGAATGGAAACAGCCAGACAGAAACCCAGCACTCACAACGAAGCCACCGTTTTCTAATTTACCACGCAGCAGCAGCAGCAGCAGCAGGGCACTTCACTGTGATTTCACGGCTCCAGCTCTCAACAATGGGTGGAAAAGCTACGAGGCTCTTTATCATACGTAAGGGTTTCTTGCTGTGCAGCCTAAACGGAAACTCCGCTCCCTCTCTCCCCCCTCCTCCTGCTTCACACGGAAAATGAAAGGCTTAAAAACTGTTATCATTAGCTGCAAGATGCAATTGAGCCGTGTGTGTGATTGATGAGCTGGTAAGAGCTTCCAAATGGGTATACTGGCAATGGACACTAGAGGGCAGACGTTAGCACAGTGAACTGGGCCTGGGCCTCTGTCTGACATTTAACTGCACTGGACATCCATTTCTGAATCGTTTTAATGGATTTCCTTGTTTCATATCAATATATAAAAAGCATACTGTCTGGATAAGCAGAGATGACACCTTCAAGACAACGGTCCTGTTAAAGGTCAGCTTTACTAACCACTGCACCGCCTCGACATTACGATAAAAACCACCCTTCCTGAGTCTGGAGGTGTTCTGAGAAAGATCCAGCGAGCCACGACAGGAAGAGAGCTTCCTTTAACCAGTGGAGAGGACTAGGAGCAGGGCAAGAGGATTCTCTGCGCTACTCAACCCCGCTGTGTTGCGTGTAGTTTAAATACATGCAGAACAGCTGACCTTGCCATGCATCACCACCTGCCGTCAACACCGCTCAAGGAGTTTTGGATCATGTCATAGTTTAGAAAATCCGACTTGCGGAAAACAAAAAGAACACAAACTGGATGTTATTTGTCCAGCTACGACTATGCATATAGACTCAGCTGCTTGACAATGGCTGTGTATTGTGGGGGTAATGTGACATTCACCAGCTCCCAGGAATGTGGGCGCTGCTCAGGTGCCTGTCCTGCGGATGTGTGCAGAAGGAAACTGTTTACCTTTCTTCCGTTTTATTGCACTAGCGCGTATAAAGACACCTGGCAAACCTCCTCTAAAAACTATTAACGCTATTAACCTTGCAGAAAAACAAACAGATTTAAAAAATAAATAAAAAAACTTCAGCTAACCGTATCACAGCAGAAATATGGTTTCATTGTTTGAAGTATTTTGTTTTGTTTGCGTAAGGGATTAGCGCTGGTCATTTTCAACCCTGTCGACTGTTGTTGCTGTATAACGGGTGTTGAACTTTGAACTGTATCCGCTGTGACCACAACAAAAACAACAAACAGTTCAGCTCCAGCAGTGTGTGTGTGTGTGTCTGTGTGTGTGCGTGTGGTTGCGTGTGTCTGTGTGTGTGCGCGTGGTTGCGTGTGTCTGTGTGTGTGCGCGTGGTTGCGTGTGTCTGTGTGTCTGTGTGCTTGCTTGTTTGCTTGTATGTCTGTGAGCCGTCTTGGATACAGACACAGCGGATGTTTGACAGAATGCTTTCACATTTTCAAAAGTCTCCTCATGGCAACGTATCTAGTGAAAGTCTCCTCATGGCAGCGTATCTAGTGAAAGTCTCCACATGGCAGTGTATCTAGTGAAAGTCTCCTCATGGCAGTGTATCTAGTGAAAGTCTCCACATGGCAGTGTATCTAGTGAAAGTCTCCTCATGGCAGTGTATCTAGTGAAAGTCTCCACATGGCAGTGTATCTAGTGAAAGTCTCCTCATGGCAGCGTATCTAGTGAAAGTCTCCTCATGGCAGTGTATCTAGTGAAAGTCTCCTCATGGCAGCGTATCTAGTGAAAGTCTCCTCATGGCAGCGTATCTAGTGAAAGTCTCCACATGGCAGTGTGGTTGTGTCTTCATAGGAGCACGTAATGCATGAGCGTTGTTTCTTATTCTTGGCCCTGTACATCATATCATTGTGGTGACCAATCAAATCCCTCTCCCTCTCCATTTCCATGGCAACCAGCCAGATCCCACTGTCAGCACACAAATAAATACTGTGTCTTAATTTACAAAATTGCAAGTCTGCCTTTTCTTTAGAGAAAAAAACAGAAAACAGCTTGATGAGCTAGCCTGACCTCTAATAACTACATGAGATTTGTTATGATTATTATTATGATGAAGAGTATTCCAGGACCTTGAAGAGGTTCTAGATTGATAGCACATGTCATAGGAAGCCAATGTGTGTGTGTTTTCTGTGGATTCATAAAGAAAAACACATACAGCCCAAGACTGCAATGAGAGTTGCCTCTCCCTCCTCTCCCTGCTCCCATACCTGCTGATCTGAGTCCAAGTGGACAGGTTTCCACAACATAAAACACACTCTTCCATCAATGCTGCTGGACTCGGGCACCTTCGCAGTGTGAATGGTGGATTCAATCAAAACATACTGTAGCACTGCTGCATGGCTTCATTATCTCAATTCAATCAGTCTGCCAGACAGAGGCACACAGCCCCCAAACACAACACTGCCACTGTGTTAGCACTGTGTTAAGACTCCAAGATTGTGTTAATGTTCTGCAAGCTCCTAACTGAAAGCACATTTATCCTGCGATGCTGTGAAGTTCGTAGAGCCAGCACTGTACTTGATTCAATCCCCACCAAGACATCCTGCAGAACTATCCCCACCAAGACATCCTGCAGAACTGTATTGCTGGCACAGCAGAGGAGAATTTCTTTGTCAGGAATACCTCTCAGCAAGCACAAAATTCACTGCAGGACCTGGGGTCGAGGCACAAGTGAAACTTTACAACTGACTTCAAGTCCACGAGGAAGCAGTGTTACTGTATGACTGGCACGGCTCTCACAGCGGCACTGAAGCAGTGTTACTGTATGACTGGCACGGCTCTCACAGTGGCACTGAAGCAGTGTTACTGTATGACTGGCACGGCTCTCACAGCGGCACTGAAGCAGTGTTACTGTATGACTGGCACGGCTCTCACAGCGGCACTGAAGCAGTGTTACTGTATGACTGGCACGGCTCTCACAGCGGCACTGAAGCAGTGTTACTGTATGACTGGCACGGCTCTCACAGCGGCACTGAAGCAGTGTTACTGTATGACTGGCACGGCTCTCACAGCGGCTTTGGGATGCGTCAGAGTGTTTGTCCATCAATGACTGGTCAGTTTATCTCTTTCTTCGCTCCAAACCGGTCTGCAGCAGCCCTGCCCAGCTGGCAATCAGAGAACAAGGCATCTCGGCTACCCTGGGATCTAAGACTTGAAAAGGAAGGGGGCGGGGGTTGCTTACCAACCACTTCATCAGCCAAACCAAACCAAACACTTTACAGCTTCATTTCCTGGCGGTTTACCAAATATTTAAGAGCCCCTCTTTGGCAGAAAGAAACAGAACGATGGCCTGCTTCCAGTAATAGCTGGCACAGCCTCATCCAAGGAGGTGCGAGCCACCGTATCAATATAACAACTAAAATTACAAGAGCGCAGAGCCAGACACGGGAGAGAGAGGCAGAAACATCCTTCCTCTCCGAATCTGCTCAGAGCCGCAGGTGCTTGACATGCACATTTACACAGGGCTCTTAAGAACGCCATGGCACAATAGGATACATGGACTGTGCTTGCTCATCATCGCTTCTGATCTTAGGAACTCCACAGTCGTTTGCTTTAGAGCCGCCAGGCTGAGAGGGTGCTTCCTTCCTTTCTTTTCCGAGCTCATATAAAGACAGCCCTGTGCTGTGTGCCTGGAACTCTTCCTGGCTCTTTTACCAGAGCTGCTACAAAGCCAGCTGTCCCTGTCTTCAAATGAGCTATCCTAAGCAGATTCTTTAGAACACAGGAATTGTTTCAACTGCCTTTTTCAGCAGGTAATGAAAAATGGTTCACTTTCTAAATAATATCTTTGTTATTATGAATTGCCGTGTTGTTGCTCTTTTGTTAAATGTATCTGTGGTGTCTCAGTGGACCTGCTAATTGCAGTGTGGTAAACATCCTACTAAAATGAGTGATCTGCTTGGTTAACCTACAGCTATTTGCCAGTTTACCATGGTCTGCCCTGCTTTTTTACATACCATTTGTCGTTGGGCTTTACCATGCTTTCACTACACTTTATTACACTTTGCTATGCTTTTACAACTATAACCATTTTTAAGGGCTGCATCACATCTTGTGCAATGATTTTAAAAGGTCCTAGTGAACCACTGCAATAGCCGGTGCTGTGGACCAACTGGAATATCTTGGAGACATTACAGGTCAAGAGGTTAAGGGGATGTATATTCTCCACCTCTTCACCCTCCCCATTGCAGAGGTGCGGAGAGGACGCTGCGGGTGTGGGTTCCAGGAATGTGCTGGCAAGACTGCAGCAGCATGCACTCAAACCGCTCGCCAAGCAGAGCCAAAGCAAATCATTTCAAATGAGATGTGATGCGCCAATCCACAACACGAACAGCAGACTGCAGAGTCAGCCAAGCACAGAACACCCACTGAAAATAAAAGATATCAAAATACACAGCCAGCCACCAGCGTGCATGTTTAAAACATGCCTGACGTGAAACACAACTGTTGCAAGCGTTATTCCTGCCTGCAAAAGTATATGCCACACCAGAACCGGAGTCCAGCATTCACACACTTTCCATTTTCTGTGCATCTTTTGTTACAAATATGCCCCGCTCCCTCCCTTCATTTTGTTATAAACGGAGGGCAGTTTAAAATCCAATTGATCGGATCAGAATCATCTCCCGAGACTTTTCTTACATGTGAGGACTCTGTAGTGCTCTCTTTAAAACTTTAAAAACAAGATCCCTTCTTCCTCCTCTCCTCCTGCAGGAGGGAGGACTGTCTTACCAATTTAAAAAGTACAGCAAGGCCTCGAGCCAAGTTTCACAAACGCACGGCAGAATGGCCCAAAACTGTCAGGGCTGCAGGCATCTGCGCCTCGTAGAAAAACACTGGGAGCGATCAACTCAAACTAATCCTTCAAGATGAAATGTGCGTGTGTGTGCGTGTGTGTGCGTGTGTGTGTGTGCGCGCGTGCATGTGTGTGTATGTGTGTATGCCTTTGTGCGCCTGTGCGCGCGCATGTGTGTGTGTGTGTGTGTGTGTGTGTGTGTGCGCGTGCGTGCGTGTGTACGCGTGTGTCTGTGTTAATAAACAGCAATGCTCTGCCTAAGCCTGCCCTGGGTTGCATAAACACTTATTTGTTCTCTCAGTGTTACAGGGCACCCAAGCACAAGCTTCACAAGGGGGCTGGTGTAATCTTTCAGTGCGACTCCCTTCAAATGAACTTTGTGCCAACGTTCAAACGGTCTGATAGACCACATACTGCAGCTCGTATGCTTTTCCATTTACGATGGGGAGACTCCTCTATTCCTCCTCTGCTCCTGGAAATAAAAAGGGGGTGTGTGACTAAAAAAAAAAAAACTGCAACAACCATAAAATGAACATGAAAGACTACAATGTCAGCTAGGACTGGGGAACGAGCGACAGTGGCACTCTACGAGGAGCATGTGGGACACATTAGCGAGCTTATTGAAACAGTGTCAAAACAAAACGAAACCTAAACACTTTGTAAACTCTGGAGCCGATACTGCCATTCATATTCTCTAATCACACATATATATATATATATATATATATATATATATATATATATATATGAATAAATAAAAAAAGTTTAAAAGAAACGAGACTACTGAAAACCCAAAGTGTGTCCTTGTTAACCTCATGTTCAGCTCAATGCGTGGATCCAGTTCTCCATGGAACAGCCCTGAGTTTGTATTCTGACATCATCCCTCTATTGATTGGGCTTGTCAGCTCTGCTGTGAAGAGAGCAGGAAGACAATGATTATCGAGCCTCCAGACCCTTGCTTTAAGGAAATCATATGAGGATGCATTTCCCTGATTCAAACAGTTTTGATCTGGTGCACTGGCAGCTGTACGAGACCGGATGCACTGATGTCCGGAGTCTATCGTCACTGTGTCAGTGCCCTTCCCTAATGAATGAAGCTCCTACACCTTCTGCAGGACACAATTCAGAAAGCATTAGCACACCAGCACAGGCATCAGGCTTCAGCTTATGCCTTGACCAGTCGACGCCTAGGCTGCGGGAATAAGGTTTCGCTTGACCCTGTGTTTGTTATCAGGTAAATACAGACATGGTTATTACACAACACATTTCACAGAAATCCTAAAATCTGTGATTCCAGCTCTCTATTGTAATTCACATGCGCATCCAGCCATGACCCTCACACTGCAGCATGATCCAAACTGGTAATCACTCCCCCGTGCACATTCCAGCACAGACTCCTTCAAGACAGCAGTATTCCTTACTGCCTCCTCTCTCCCAGATTACCTTCTCGATCATCCTCCACTCGAGACAGCGCCTCACACAGCAGGACGCTCCCATCGCTGCTGCCTGTGTACCATAAGCAGCCACAGATTACCTTCTCGATCATCCTCCACTCGTGACAGCGCCTCACACAGCAGGACGCTCCCATCGCTGCTGCCTGTGGCCCATAAGCAGCCACAGATTACCTTCTCGATCATCCTCCACTCGAGACAGCGCCTCACACATCACAGCACCACTGGGGCTGCGTGTTATTAGTAAAGCATCACGATGAATAAATAAGTCAACCTATTTATAGTTGGGATATATATCTGTGCACTCAATCATCACAAAAATAAATAAAAGACAAAAAAATTGTCTTTGACACCTGAGCAAAATGATGATCAGGCTATACAGAACAATACATAATAAATTTACCAAATACACAAAAAACAACCACAAAAACAAAGCCTGCACTCTCCTCCTTCAACCACAAACCCACAGCAGTCCAGAGATGCCTGAATGCTAACCAGAACTGGCTCTCAAGGGGTTAACTCTGTCTGAATTTGGATCACACTGCAGATGCAGGCTCTGCTCCCCTCGGCTCCTGCATTACAGAGAGCTCCCGGAAATCAAACGGAGAGGCAGAGAGAGGAAAACCAAACTAGACTGCTGTGAGGGTGACCCTGGGGACCCCTGAATCCAATTCATTTACCAGAGGAGCAGGGCTAATGTATGAGAATGCAGACTGACCCCTGCTTCCCCCCATTACAGGACTGAGATCGTAAACCTCCGCAGAGTAACCATACCGAGTCCTGACTTCAAAAACTTCCCCATGTGTTTCCACAGCTTCCGATTAGCACTAATCTTCAGTTTCCTTGGGTAAGACAGTCCCAGATTAGTGCTAATCCAAGGCTGTGAAGCCTGCCGACACAGGACTAATATTACTAAAAACTTGCAACACCCATGACAGCATAATAAAGACTCTGGATTCAAGAATATGGGTGGAGCTGTACACAAAGGACTCAGTATAGCTCACAAGAAGAAGACTCAGTGTTTTCTGAGTCCGAGAAATGATCTGCCACCGCGCCTCAGCAATGCAGTCAGCGTTCACAGCTTAGGACTCGGATTCAGATCTGCTCCTCCCCACTATTCCTTAACTCCTGGATTCCTAGCAGTAATGGTGCATTGGCCAGATTGCCCGAGCTAACCACTCCCCAGGCGACTGGTGTAAGCACCATGCAATTCATCATTCCTCAAGACCACCCAGACTCACTAAAACGCTTGTAAACCTTTTTTTCCAGCTCTCTGCAAAAACAAAATTTAAAAAAAAAAGATTTAGATGATGTTTAGGTGTATAAAATTCAAAACATATGGTACAGGGGAGTGTTTTATTACCCACAACGTTCCAGCTATCCCTCTCTCTCTCTCTTTCTCTCGCTGGTGATGCAGCAGCAACATGAGTGAAGCGCCTTCAGGAGCATCTGTGACGACGAGCAAATCGAATGAAGGGGGACTGTGAAGTCACCGGGTCACTGTGCGTGCAGGACCTTGGACCAACGACGCTCAGCCGAATTGAAGGACACTATCTGTCAAGAGGCGTGGAGCGCCCCAGTGGAAATCCTGCTGCTCTGTTTTATATTTTGTGCCCAGGACAGATAACCCTCCTCGAGGTGAGTGGTGATCACTGCGCAGTGCTGTCAAATCCATGGTCTAGCCTCTCGTTTGCTGTATTTAAATCATCACTGGTCCCCCTTTTTATCATTCAGTTCTTTAAAAGATCTACTAGAATAACAAGGGGGGTGGTTTTAACAATGCGAGAAGGAGAGGTAAGGAATTGGACTTTCAAGCAGTGATGTAATAAACCCAGGTGTACCAGGCAAAATCAAAACTGAAAGTCATTGTGCGTCACGCTGCACTGCCTGAACACTGTATAAACAAGAGACGTGTTCTTCCATAACCCTCCAGTCAGATTAGAGATATGCAGCAGCGAGATGGGACAGGATTAGCAATCGTTCTGTCCCACGGACAGCAGAACTGACGAATACTCACAATATGAGACAGCTACCAGTCACAGCCTGAGAGACGATGATCTGAAACTGCTGCTGCACCCACCTACATCGTGATATTCAACACAAATGAGGCCCACGTTGGGCTTTTCAGACTGTGGGAAGGGAAGGAGCAGCAAGCAGCTCTCAGCTCATAACTCAGGTGAAGACTGGCCCTGGTGAGGGTCCCTGTGCAAATCCAGCCTTCACTCTCCAAATCACAGCTCCCTGATTCACAACACTGACCCAGGGAGCCCGGGCTGTCTTACCTGTCTCAGAACCATCTCTGAATCCCTGAAAGCAGGCTGCAGAAATAGGCTGCTGTCACAACTAGCAAGAGAAAGTGTTGCACAAACAGTTCTACATACTGCAGGTCTCTCCCCTGCACACTGCTTGTGAGAGAAACTGCATGTTTCCAATGCATCGTGGACTACTGGGTTTCACTGCTCAAGGTATGAAATAAGAAAGCTGTATGAACCTGCTTATTGCAGCGGTCTATTTTAATGATCTAACAGCAGCAGGCATGATGAACTCCTCCCCAAGGCTCCCGGCCCTGCTCTGTCACCCCCTCTTTCCACTGGATTTGTATTGCATTCAGGGTGCTAATAATTCAGCATGGAGCACCTTGACTTGAAGAGCAAGAATACACAGGCTTTCAGATCCATCAATAACACAGACCCTGTCATCCTGCATGCTTGGAAGATAATATTTCACATTCTTCATCCAGTGGTGTCAGAAAGTAACCTACCGCTGCTACTGCCTCTGCTGCTGCTATGTGCACTGCTTATTGTAAAAAAATAACAACTGTTAGGATTTGATCATTCTTCCAATTCCATTTCATACAGGATTTCAAAGTGAAACGCTCTCTGCAAAGCCTCCTTCCCTCTGCACTGAAGCGCAGGTCTCCCAGCTGCCTCTTCACACTGTGGCAAGGTCTAGCTGCAGAACCTGCGGGTCCCCTCCATGCAGTAATAACACAGCTCCCAGGAACACTGTACTCACTCCCTGCAGTCAACTGCATACTGAGCGCTATGGGTTTGACAATCTCAGCATCACTGCTATATCTAAAACAATGCATCTTTAACCAGCTGATGCATTCAAAAGGGAAACGTGCAACATCAAAATGATGGTGGAAATTCAAGCACATCTGGTGAAAAAGGCTGTACCTGCTGTGACAGCAACCCTTGAGGAGCCCACAGTGAAAAGAGCAGCGACCCCATCTCACAAACCTGTGTAGTGCGATGTGCTGCACAGCAGATCCATACAGAGCATGTGTACTGGGGAGCGTGCCTTGCAGACAGCTAGAGAGACGTGCCGGACACGTTTTGACAGCTCTTTGGTAACTAAGTTGGTTCTAACTGCACGTAGGAAGCGTAGCAGCTAGCGAGTTAAGAGTGCCGATAGGTTGCTAAGAGCAAGTGTCGTTTGTGAAGCCTGAAGGCACAATGTGATGCAGAGGAGACTTGGAAACCAACTTGCAGCAGCCAAAAACCGGCTGGACAGCAAACACAATACAACCAAGCTCTGAGCCACGCTCACAGAAAACTGACAGAGACAGCAATGGTCACTCTCAGAGACTGTCTACAGACAGCAATGGTCACTCTCAGAGACTGTCTACAGACAGCAATGGTCACTCTCAGAGACTGTCTACAGACAGCAACGGTCACTCTCAGAGACTGTCTACAGACAACAATGGTCACTCTCTTTTTTTTTTAAATCAATTCCTTCGAATGAATTGGAATGTATTTTAGAGACAAAATTGTTGTGATTGTTTAACTGCTTTCATTTGAAGCCAGTTTAAAATCGACTGACAGTGACTTGAACTGAAGTAAGGTGTTGCTAATTTAACAGAATACTGCTAATGGTAATTCTGATCAGTGACGCGTTGGAACAGATTATAGAGGTGTCATTAATAAATAATGACGTGATTAAGACCTGGAAGGAGGTTCAATGATGTCATTAAGGTTAAAGGTGGGACAGGGAGCTGTGCAGACCTGGTACACAGTGCTAGGTAACGAAGGCAGATCAACAGCCTCTGTATCTGCTCTCTATTCCAATCCCATCACAGGCCACCTTATTAACTCAGGATGATTCCTGACAGAGACGAGGAATAAATTTGATTTGTGAACAACAACCCCCCCCCCGACGCGCGTCTCACTGCAGCGTCTCAATCTCCTTACTGCGCAATCCAATTACTCTCGTCCCACTCAGCCCCTCAACACGAGTCACGCATTAAAAACAGTTAGGAGCCTGTTCTGCCGTTACATTACTCCGCGGTAAGCAGGGGGGGTCTTCAGTGCTTCCTCGTAATCCTCGGTGTGATAAGTTATATGTGAAGGTCAAGCTGCTTCCTCCAGTACGTGCCTCTCCCCCGAGGCAGGATACTGTTGTTTTTAATTGCCGCTGATTCACCTGGTCACCAAATGCAATCACTTCCAAGAGCAAGTCCCCCCCCTTAAAGACCCCGTATTCATTTATACCCTCTCCCCGGACATGCTGCCTCCAGCTTAAATAAGGATCGCATTGGCAGCTCCTGCTTTTGCAATCAACAGCGCGCTCTGTGCCTTCTTTAGGTCAGGCAAAAACAAGCTCTCCAGTGATTCTGGCAGGCAGCAAAGCACGGGACAGTCAGAAAACAGTTCCTCGTAATCTCATAATGTGGTTCTTTCATGACCAGCGTTCCCCTGTCAAATCAGTCCCTGTTCATGTTTTCTTATTGTCACGTTCGCTGGGGACTGGCACTGGGTGAACCCAGACAGAGAAGCTTTAGGGACAATCAGTGCTGCTCCGGGCCCTGTAGAAAGCTATAAAATTTGCGAGTTCAGGTTCCAAGCGTGATTCCACAGCTCAATGACCCACCCCCCCCCCCCCGACACAAACCCTATAATTCACTGTCCATCACCCACCCTCTCCTCCGCATCTCACACAGAGCAGCGCGCCCGCATTGATTTTTAAATTGAATTGACTGCTTATAAAACATGAAAGACATGCCCACAGACCGCCCTGATTAAACTGCAGACTTAATTTGAATGTGGAGTGTTAGCCACACCATCGATCCACTCACACAATCATTTACAGAGACCTGGCAAAGCAGCGGCCTGCGAATGTCTGAGGGGCCTGCTAACACAACATCACTTTCACCAGCACAGTCTTCTGTTTTCCAAGTCACCTGAGTGTTGATTTTAATAACAAACTTGATCTTCCCCTTGAAACATTTCATTACGTGTCATGCATTAGAAACGGCTGCAGCAATTATGCAAACGAGAATGCACACGCACACACACACACACACACACACACACCAGGATACACAGAGATACACACACACACACACACACACACACACACCACGGATACACAGAGATACACACACACACACACACACACACACACCAGGATACACAGAGATACACACACACACACACACACACACACACCAGGATACACAGAGATACACACACACACACCAGGATATACAGAGATACACACACACAGATCACATACACAGAGATACACACACACACACACACACACACACACACACACACACACACACACACACACACACACACACACACACACACCCACCAGGTGCATCGCAGGGTTCAAAGTTGAGGCCAGACTGCAGCCTGGTTTCCACACACTGATAAGGACTCTCACAGTCACAGCAAACACTCTGTACTCAAATATAAGCCTTCCGAGGAAGCTGACTAGGATTCAATTAGTGCTTAAAGCAAAGTCAGGAGATAGAGATTATATATATATATATATAGTAAACCGCAGTTTGATTAATTCCAGAATTTAACAAGATCTTAATTAGCCACAGTCATGTACAGTATAGGCAACACATTGTAATCCAGTGGGGACCTCGTTTCCATTAGTGTAGAACAAGCAGGCAGCCAATTACTGAGAAGCATGACTGACAGCAGCTGGAACGCAACGGGACTGTCTCATACAACTTTGTCTGCGCCACTTCACTGTTCAACACAGTTGTGCTGGTGTACAGAAAACTGCGTCTCTGTATTTCACTAGTTTTCAAATGAGTTTTATTTTATTTGTAGAAACACTGAGAGCAAGACAACACAAACAAATGTGACTTGGGCAATGGTTTGCTTAGGGGTATGACTAGTTATGACATCATGTTTGCTTAGGGGTATGACTTGTTATGACATCATGTTTCCTTAGGGGTATGACTTGTTATGACATCATGTTTCCTTAGGGGTATGACTTGTTATGACATCATGTTTCCTTAGGGGTATGACTAGTTATGACATCATGTTTCCTTAGGGGTATGACTTGTTATGACATCATGTTTCCTTAGGGGTATGACTTGTTGTGACATCATGTTTGCTTAGGGGTATGACTTGCTGTGACATCATGTTTGCTTAGGGGTATGACTTGTTATGAGATCATGTTTGCTTAGGGGTATGACTTGTTATGACATCATGTTTCCTTAGGGGTATGACTTGTTGTGACATCATGTTTGCTTAGGGGTATGACTTGTTATGAGATCATGTTGTCCCTGGATTGTTGCATTACAGTGACCCTGACCCTTCTCAACCTGCACAAGGGTCTGGCTTCACCCAGTCGACCTCTTGGTCTCTCTCTCTTCAATGACGAGACCTCATTGAAGTACTGTGTCAGATTAAACCCTAATGAGATAGCAGCCGGTAATCACCAGCGATTATGAATTCAAAACATTGGCGTGCTTTAACGAGCCGCGGCTCACAGGCAGTTTTTAAGCTCATGAAAGATCAACTTTAGGAAAACATGAAATCCAGGAAACAGGCTATAGTTGCACACTCGCTTTCGTGCCCTTTTCACACTCCAATAGGTCTTTGCTTGAGTTGCTTCAGCTCATTTTCCAGCCAGCTCACAGCTCCGAGCTGCGTGTGGAGCACAGCTGAAGACATGTCTTTCTCTTGAATTGCTTCAGCTCGTTTTCCAGCCAGCTCACAGCTCCGAGCTGCGTGTAGAGCACAGCTGAAGACATGCCTTTCTCTTGAATTGCTTCAGCTCGTTTTTCAGCTAGCTCACAGCTCCGAGCTCCATGTAGAGCACAGCTGAAGACATGTCTTTCTCTTGAGTTGCTTCAGTTCATTTTCCAGCCAGCTCACAGCTCCGAGCTGCGTGTAGAGCACAGCTGAAGACATGCCTTTCTCTTGAATTGCTTCAGCTTGTTTTTCAGCCAGCTCACAGCTCCGAGCTCCATGTAGAGCACAGCTGAAGACATGCCTTTCTCTTGAGTTGTTTCAGCTCATTTTCCAGCCAGCTCACAGTTCCGAGCTGCGTGTAGAGCACAGCTGAAGACATGCCTTTCTCTTCAATTGCTTCAGCTCGTTTTTCAGCAAGCTCACAGCTCCGAGCTCCATGTAGAGCACAGCTGAAGACATGCCTTTCTCTTGCAGAACACTGTCTGGTATATGTCTGCAGCAGCACCGTACCTCATAAAAGAGCTTGTATAAAGCCATCAGGAGCAACCTGTTTGGCTCACAGTGGCAAGTTTGCAGTCTGACAATATAACTGCAAGAAAGAGTGACGACACACCTCTCACTTCAGAAAAGAACTCTCTAAAAGTTCAACTTATTAAATTTAAAAAAACAGCACTAGGATGAAGACCCAGACTGGAAGGGCGACGGTTACCTTTCTTATCTGATATTCTTGGACCCTTCCTGAAAAACAATTTGTTCAGGCTTCAAGATAAGCCAGGAGTCAAGGAGTCAGACACCTTCAGAATCCAAACATCTTCTTCAACAATTCTGCAGCCAGGACACAGTCTGAGGCTCCGAGGCACTTGTGGCTTGTTAGCATTCGAAGCTTAAGGACTGGGAAGGTCGTGATTTCGATTCCAGACCATGGGCTGATTCAGCCAAGATGCATGCCTAAAATTAGACCTCTGGCAGGCGATCTGTCTGAAAGGTAGGCCAATGTGATTTGTTTCAGGCGTTATGCAGCACAGGGGACTGGGACTAGCTATTCTCATCCAGATCTCTCCTGCTAGGATGCACCCAGACACTCAAGCTTTAAAACAGATGACCTCTAACCCGGGGGCAGCTGAACCCACGATGCAGTCTGGTACAGAAACATTGCATGCTTCAGACTGCGAGCCCGTTGCTTCACACATTTTTACACCTTGCTTAAAAGAGCGTGAACACACTTAATGCATGCAGTGCTGGGTAAAAAGACATTTACAGGATGAGAAAAATACAAGCATATAAAAGAAGAGCTGTACGGCACACTAGACAGTCAACTACCCAAACTCCCCAGTGCACAGAACCCAGTTCATTACAATCAAAACACACTCCACTCTCCAGTGCACAGAACCCAGTTCATTACTATCAAAACACACTCCACTCTCCAGTGCACAGAACCCAGTTCATTACTATCAAAACACACTCCACTCTCCAGTGCACAGAACCCAGTTCATTATAATCAAAACACACTCCACTCTCCAGTGCACAAAACCCAGTTCATTATAATCAAAACACACTCCACTCTCCAGTGCACAGAACCCAGTTCATTACAATCAAAACACACTCCACTCTCCAGTGCACAATACACAGTTCATTACAATCAAAACATACTCCACTCCCCAGTGCACAATACACAGTTCATTACAATCAAAACACACTCCACTCTCCAGTGCACAGAACAGTGTTCATTACAATCAAAACACACTCAACTCCCTAGTGCACAGAACACAGTTCATTATAATCAAAACAGGGTTTTGCATTGAAAGGTCTTTCACTGCATGCTGTACGGAGCATGAATTATGGAAGCGTGTTCATCTGAATAGGTTTCAGTTTCCTCCTAAGCATCATCCTTTGTAATCTGGGAGAGGGTTAAGATCTGAGAACTGCATGATCTGTCTGAAGCAGAGGAATCCAGTGCTGGATTAACACAAAACTTAAGCCCCTGGGAATCGCAGAGACCCTGCCTGAGTCGTCATCCCAGATCTGCTGTGGAACAGTCCTGTGAACTCACAGCGACCCGCCACAGCTAGACACAAGCATGGGACGACACTGCAGAGGAGGAGGTCAGCCTGCGGCTGTTTGGCAGACTGGCAACACAAGCCGAAAAAGAAAATGAAACGGTTTCCTGTTTGGAGGGAAAAAACATAATATATGACTTCCTA
Organism: Acipenser oxyrinchus oxyrinchus; assembly: GCA_030684275.1. NCBI lineage: Eukaryota > Metazoa > Chordata > Actinopteri > Acipenseriformes > Acipenseridae > Acipenser > Acipenser oxyrinchus. The sequence goes on from CM060254.1 coordinate 801,490, forward strand.
CAGTATGTGTGACCTTGGCCTGCCTGCTTATTGTGCAGCGGGACTGTCTGGAGAACCCTGAGGAGTGCGAGGGCAGTGCCGCAGCGAGACTGCCAGGTTACTCCTCTCCCGAGACAGAGACACAGAAACAGCAAGGCTGGGCTGCAGAATTATACCCCCCGGGTTGAACTCCTGCACTGGAAATCCACCCTTCCCTACACAGCATTTTCCAAACCAGTGGAAAGACAAGCATGTCAGAAAAGTGAAGTTTTACAGGGGGCTGCAGTAACACAGCAGTGTTAGCATTTATCTGAACCCCTGGGTTCTGAGCGAAACAGAACAAAATCTACATCCTACATTGCAGCAACGCAGGAATGGAAATAAGACTCCTACTGCATAGCAGTTTTACCCATTCCAGATTTTACTACAAGCCTGATTAGCCACAGTGTGTACAGATAACAAGCTGAGGTGTGTCTTATTAAACTAGTCGTAAAACCAGGAATAGATCTAACCGCTATGCAATGGGAGTCTGTATTCCCATCCCTGCTACAGACTATTATATTTCACAAGTACAGAGAATAAGAACGGTTTTAAAATGAATTGACAACAATATGTGCTCTAAAAAACGCAAGATGCTGCTGGAGGCTGTGTAAACACACACTGCCATGAGGTGGAGGTAGGGGGTCGGGGTCTGCTCCTCTGTCCCAACAGCTTGTCAACTGGAGGCTCAGGAAGACTTTAGGAAACAATGGCCTGCAGTGCAGCCTTTAGACAGAGAGGACAAAGGAAGAAGCCACATCATGCACATCCATTCCATTGGGTTTGTTGTACAGATGGCATCTATATCCTTCTGTACTCATCCCCAAGGATCACGCAGGATTTCAAGCCCCGAAGCAGACTCGACAACTCCGGAGCCCGAGGGCAGGGAATCCTCCTCTGCAGCCTTCCAGGAATGTCACTGCAATCCCAGGAATTTGCAAGACAAGGCAAGCAGGGTCACAGATAAAGAGGCATGGTGTTTTCCAGATTGTATGGAATGGGCTCCTGTGGTACTGGGGCTCACTTCATGCATGCTCACTTCCACTTGTCATAGACAAAGGCTGGAGTTTGAATACACCGGCTTCATTACTTTTCAGGGTCGATCTAAAAACGAGTGCGTGGTACCAAACTGGTAGCATCTCTGACTCACTCATTTAAATAAATACCCAGAGCTACCTGGAACAACACAGGGGCTGATTCCATACCTGTGTAAAGGCTACACTTGAAGACAGTGCATGCAGGGTTTAGACACAAAAATAAAAAAGTGACCTAACACAGAAAACAGTACTACAAAGAAAAAAAGATGGGAAACAAACAGGCCGAGGTTCAGAGTTGTTCATTGCAGAATTGTTGATATTGCTTATCTTATAGCGATGCAGGCATGACAAATTCTAAAACTCATTAAAAAAAATAGAACAAAAAAATAAAATGGAAAAAGGGGCTTTCTGTGTTTCTGCACCCAGACTAACTTTTCAAACTGTGTCGCAATGGAAAGCCCAGACATTTGTTCTCGGGCTCTTTGTTTGGTGTGTTTACATTAAAGGAGGAAACAATGTTGCTCTCAATAACGCGTTGATTTCTTTATGACTGTACATAACACCGAGTGTTAACTCGACGATGCTGTTTACAGTCACGTGTGTGGTGTCACAGTCAGAGCACAACGCCACTAGCTGATTCTTCACCATGGACATTAAACAAAGCAACAACAAAACACGTATACACAGTATCGACTGTCACGCCATGAAGTGATTTATTACAGGCCCTGAAACTGCTGAGACACAGTAACCGACACCGCTGTATCTTTCGATACCGCATTCCCAACACCACCTTCATGACCTCGTATGCCGAATTAAGAAGTTCACAGAGAATACAAAGCTCACTCCCTGCGATTTTGCCAAGGAGAGAGAGAGAAAACAATCGAAACAGATTTTTTTCCCACAACAAAAGAGTCCACTGTCCGCCATTTTCAATTCAGAGAGTTCCAGTCTGCGGCGGAGACGAGGTTTAAAAAAAAAAGAAAAAAAAAAACTGGGTTGAGCGAGTCGACAAATCCTAGGAATCGGCCAAAAAATAATATGCAGTGGTCGGAAAAGCAAACGCTTAGCATAGCTTGTGTTATTTTCATGACAAGCGGTTTTTCGAATTCTAGATTATTCAAGAGGGGCGGGGGGGCTTATACTGAACATACGGTGCCCACTTAATGAATTGACCCCCCCATCTCATCCTTTTCAAAACATCAGCAACCCTGGTGACCTTGGAAACCCTATCCAAAACTGCACCCCAATAAACCCATGACCCCCGAGATAGCCTGCACCGCCTCCGATTCCTCTTCACATACACATCCAACACAGGAAGGCTATTAGTAAACTCTCGCTGCCTGTCACCACACGACTAGTATATCCTTATAGGGCTTTTCCATTTCCAAGATGGAGGGCTTGCTTTGGGGGAGATAAAAAAAACAGTCGCCTGTCTCCCGACATATTTCTGTAACGCACAAACATAACACTGCAGAAAGGGACGACAAGCAAATAGCACTCTTCTTATATTAGGGAAATCGAAGTCGATCCACTTAGCAGCGTACTGTAATGTGAACCGAACCGAGCCGAACATCAGCCTAGGCGCGTTACACTCGTACTAAATACACTACAGTATGGGTATGGGTATGGGCTAAGAAAAATGAGCAGGCTTACCCAAAGTCATCGTCCATAGATTTGAAGAAAAACTTGTAGTTCGGTTTATTAAGGACATTTTTAAAGTCTGCCAAAGTGACCCGGTCCGCCGGGATGGGCAGTTTCACCAAATACGGCGTCTCTTGGTCATCAATGTGATAGATTATCTTAGTTTCCCCCATGGTCAGCGGCGGACCGATGTTGAGACAAGCAGAAGACAGCGATGTGCAAGCCCCGGCTCCCCTCGTAAGTTCCCTTTATGTGGCCAGGGCTCCGCTTGGAAAGGGTATTCTTCAAGGAAAACAAACCGTGTGTGCGTTAATCCCCCTCGGCTCGCCAGACGCGGCTTGGCCCCTTCATTCACCTCCTTTTGGAACTATGTGGGCCTTTTTTTGTTACACCTAAAAAATTAAAGTTTTCCTTTCATACGATCTGTGATCCCAGGATCTCCCCCAGCGATCTTCCTTTTTATTTTTCACCAGACAGAAGCAGCTGTCTGTCTCTGTGTGTGTGAGAGAGAGGGGGAGTCTCTTTCCCAAGGCGCAAACTCCCCCTGCAGGAGGAGGTGGGGGAAACAGTCAATGGAAAATGGGAGAAAATAATCATTAAATACAGAGTGCCTCCCTGCGGAAGGAAACATCACACGAAATTAGTGTGGAAAGCAAAACAAATCATTTCAGTAATTAGGGGGAGAAAAACAAAACAAAACACAGCGCGGCGAAACCCTCAGCGAGTCTACAATGATCAATGAGATATGAGATAGAGGCGTTCTGGCAGTCATATATTAAAAATGCACTAGGTTGAAATTACATAGCAATAAAGAAGAGATCAGAAAGCCAGCATGTATGAAACACTCTGTCATCGACGAAACAGTGCAGCGCAACCCGAACAAGGCAAAGGAACAAGTGCAGCGCAACACCAACAAGGCACAGGAACAGTGCAGCGCAACACCAACAAGGCACAGGAACAGTGCAGCGCAACACCAACAAGGCACAGGAACAGTGCAGCGCAACACCAACAAGGCACAGGAACAGTGCAGCGCAACACCAACAAGGCAACGGAACAGTGCAGCGCAACATCAACAAGGCAAAGGAACAGTGCAGCGCAACACCAACAATGCACAGGAACAGTGCAGCGCAACATCAACAAGGCAAAGGAACAGTGCAGCGCAACACCAACAAGGCACAGGAACAGAGCAGCGCAACACCAACAAGGCAACGGAACAGTGCAGCGCAACATCAACAATGCAACGGAACAGTGCAGCGCAACACCAACAAGGCAAAGGAAAAGTGCAGCGCAACACCAACAAGGCAAAGGAACAGTGCAGCGCAACACCAACAAGGCAAAGGAACAGTGCAGATAACACCAACAATGCAACGGAAGAGTGCAGCGCAACATCAACAAGGCACAGGAACAGAGCAGCGCAACACCAACAAGGCAACGGAACAGTGCAGAGCAACATCAACAATGCAACGGAACAGTGCAGCGCAACACCAACAAGGCAAAGGAAAAGTGCAGCGCAACACCAACAAGGCAACGGAACAGTGCAGCGCAACACCAACAAGGCAAAGGAACAGTGCAGCGCAACACCAACAATGCAACGGAAGAGTGCAGCGCAACATCAACAAGGCAAAGGAACAGTGCAGCGCAACACCAACAAGGCAACGGAACAGTGCAGCGCAGCATCAACAAGGCAACGGAACAGTGCAGTGTAACACCAACAAGGCAAAGGAACAGTGCAGCGCAACACCAACAAGGCAAAGGAACAGTGCAGCGCAACATCAAAAAGGCAAACAGTCATTGGGGCTAACACCTCCAATAGCGAGGACTGGCCTGCGCAGTGGAGAAAATGTATATGCAACAAAAAAGATGATTTGCACAGTAACTCATCGCGGGGAGTTGGTTGTCTGGTGCAGGAAGAGGGGCCAATTTAAAAACTGTTCTTAACACATGAAACGTTCTCGTTGAGCCCTGAAGCTAACCGGGTTAGGGCTGATTTAAATCTTAAACTCGGAATTCAAATTCTCTCAGCTGGCAAGTCGCTGAAAACTGTGGCCCATCTTTCTACACTTATGCTGCATTTTTTGTACTATTATTTTTTAAATATAGTGCTAGTGATAACATTTAACAGGACTGGAGTACTAAAACAAACCACGGTTTTATCGGTCCCTGAGGATCTCAACAGTTCGAGACTATTGCATTGCGATATCACAGGTACAGCACTGTACTGTCGTAAAAACGTGTTTTTACTGCCCCCTGCTGGACACTGATGGTAATTGTAATGTGATCTTGACTAGGCCCTTGCCTGGCTAGCGCTGTAACCACAATTTGTAGATATTGAGGTCCCAGGGTGCAGTGTGCATACCTTTATGCAGAATTGAGGTCCCAGTGTGCACACTTTTATACAGAATTGAGGTCCCAGGGTGCAGTGTGCACACCTTTATACAGATTGTGGTCCCAGGATGCACACCTTTATACAGAATTGAGGTCCCAGGGTGCAGTGTGCACACCTTTATACAGAATTGAGGTCCCAGGATGCACACCTTTATACAGAATTGAGGTCCCAGGGTGCACACCTTTATAGAGAATTGAGGTCCCAGGGTGCAGTGTGCACACCTTTATACAGAATTGAGGTCCCAGGGTGCAGTGTGCACACCTTTGTACAGAATTGAGGTCCCAGGATGTACACCTTTATACAGAATTGAGGTCCCAGGATGCACACCTTTATACAGAATTGAGGTCCCAGGGTGCACACCTTTATACAGAATTGAGGTCCCAGGGTGCAGTGTGCACACCTTTATACAGAATTGAGGTCCCAGGGTGCAGTGTGCACACCTTTATACAGAATTGAGGTCCCAGGGTGCAGTGTGCACACCTTTATGCAGAATTGAGGTCCCAGGGTGCAGTGTGCACACCTTTATACAGAATTGAGGTCCCAGGATGCACACCTTTATACAGAATTGGGGTCCCAGGATGCACACCTTTATACAGAATTGGGGTCCCAGGATGCACACCTTTATACAGAATTGGGGTCCCAGGATGCACACCTTTATACAGAATTGGGGTCTCAATGGTAACATTATTGTCCAATAAAGTTAGAGGTTTTCATACAGTGTTTTACAGTCACTGTCACGCTTCATATTCCTGATACTTTATAGTTGAAAAAAAATGTTCAGGAAGTTTCTTTCTAATCCATTGTGGTCACATGTTTTAGACACAGCGACTCCAGATTTCAACACCACGCTTAAAACAACCAGTCAGCAAGAACTCCTGTGACCTTGGACCTTAAATTCAGATGTGTCTACAAAACATGTGGTATGATGTTGCATCAGCTTTCTCAAACTCGCCATGTCTTTAGAGTTTTACAGAAACATTGCCAACATATCTGAAGCCAAGTTACTTTTTTGAGGTGCAGCAAAATCACGATTTTATCTGTTTTGAAATGTCTATTTTAATGACCTGAGCCTGGCAGATCCAAACCCCACCGTTCTTCAGCGATGTACTAATGGACCTACGTTCTGTTAGGATCACTCCCTTCACTGCACTGAAACACACCCCCTTCCCCCAGTATCTCGCCCTGACCCTAAACAAAACCCAATGTCACCCCCATTCACTCAGATCAGACAGACTTCCAATAGCCTGTGTTGCAGTGTAAACAGGTCCGTTCTGGTAAAGCAGCACACACTGAGTATGTGTATGACTGATGAGCCCCCAGTGTACACTCTGATTGCTTTGTATTTGTATGCAGAGGTGTCTATGCCCGCTCTGGGGTACTCACTCTCAGAGTGTCTAGTCGCTGTGTAAAATGCACAGTGCCAACTGTTGATAGCTGTGTTGACCTGTGATGTCTTCCTGCCTGGCACTGGACAAGGCAACGGAACAGTGCAGCGCAACACCAACAAGGCAAAGGAACAGTGCAGCGCAACACCAACAATGCAACGGAAGACTGCAGCGCAACACCAACAAGGCAAAGGAACAGTGCAGCGCAACACCAACAAGGCAAAGGAACAGTGCAGCGCAACACCAACAAGGCAAAGGAACAGTGCAGCGCAACATCAACAATGCAACGGAAGAGTGCAGCACAACATCAACAAGGCAAAGGAACAGTTCAGCGCAACACCAACAAGGCAAAGGAACAGTGCAGCGCAACACCAACAAGGCAAAGGAACAGTGCAGCGCAACATCAAAAAGGCAAACAGTCATTGGGGCTAACACCTCCAATGGCGAGGACTGGCCTGCGCAGTGGAGAAAATGTATATGCAACAAAAAAGATGATTTGCACAGTAACTCATCGCGGGGAGTTGGTTGTCTGGTGCAGGAAGAGGGGCCAATTTAAAAACTGTTCTTAACACATGAAACGTTCTCGTTGAGCCCTGAAGCTAACCGGGTTAGGGCTGATTTAAATCTTAAACTCGGAATTCAAATTCTCTCAGCTGGCAAGTCGCTGAAAACTGTGGCCCATCTTTCTACACTTATGCTGCATTTTTTGTACTATTATTTTTTTTAATATAGTGCTAGTGATAACATTTAACAGGACTGGAGTGTATAATGCACAGTGCCAACTGTTGATAGCTGTGTTGACCTGTGATGTCTTCCTGCCTGGCACTGGATTGAACCAGATGAAGGGAGTGTTTCTGTTTGAAGAAAAAAAGAACAAACTGACACCCCATCTCCTCCCTCCCTGCCTCCCCTCTCTCCCCACCCCCTCTCCCCACCCCCTCTCCCCACCCCCTCTCCCCACCCCCTCCTCTCCCCACCCCCTCTCCCCTCTCCCCACCCCCCTACCCCCTCTCCCTCTGTATTCAACAGAAGAGCCACCGTGTTATACAATTCACTGAGAAGTATTCCTCGTCCTCGCCACAACTTTGTTTGTTATAGTGATGTTAAGCAATTGGTAACAACAACCTGAAGAATGACTCCAGCATTTTTTAACAGCCAATCAGAACTCAACTGTGGTTTGAAATTGGCTGTGTGAGGCAATGGGAGGCGATGATACTTTTATCTACAAGAGCACAGAAACAAAGCTACAGACCAACACACAGGACAGAGAGAGAGAGGACGGGAGGGGTGCCAGGAGTCAATAACACTAAGAGAGCGCCGTGCTCCACGAGCAAACCTGTTACCAAGTCTGCAGCCTCTTGTGTTCATAAGGAAGACGGAGAGTACCAGAGAAAGATCAGTGAGGGCAGAGCGAGGTGGGCAGAGCGCTCGTTTACAGTGGTTTGTTTAAAGCAGCTCCTGGTCTGGTCAGGTGCAGATAAGTGTGCAAGGAGATTAAAGCGGTGCTGCTGTCGTGGATCTCCCTTCTGGAGTGTTAATTAAGCAGAGCTTGTGCTGATCCTGTGCTGTGCTGTGCTGTGCTAATCCTGAGCTGTGCTGTGCTGTGCTGATCCTGAGCTGTGCTGTGCTGTTCCTGTGCTTATCCAAAGCTGTGCTGTGCTGATCCTGAGCTGTGCTGTGCTGTTCCTGTGCTGATCCTGAGCTGTGCTGTGCCTGTGCTGATCCTGAGCTGTGCTGTGCTATGCCTGTGCTGATCCTGAGCTGTGCTGTGCCTGTGCTGATCCTGAGCTGTGCTGTGCTGTGCCTGTGCTGATCCTGAGCTGTACTGTGCCTGTGCTGATCCTGAGCTGTGCCTGTGCTGATCCTGAACTGTGCTGTGCTGTGCCTGTGCTGATCCTGAGCTGTGCTGTGCTGTGCCTGTGCTGATCCTGAGCTGTGCTGTGCTGTTCCTATCCTGTGGTGTGCTGTGCTGTGCCTGTGCTGATCCTGTGCTGATCCTATGCTGTACTGTGCCTGTGCTGATCCTGTGCTGATCCTGTGCTGTACTGTGCCTGTGCTGATCCTGTGCTGATCCTATGCTGTACTGTGCCTGTGCTGATCCTGTGCTGATCCTATGCTGTGCTGTGCCTGTGCTAAACCTGTGCTGTGCCTGTGCTGATCCTGTGCTGTGCTGTTCCTGTGCTTATCCTGTGCTGATCCTATGCTGTACTGTGCCTGTGCTGATCCTGTGCTGTACTGTGCCTGTGCTGATCCTGTGCTGTGCTGTGCCTGTGCTGATCCTGAGCTGTGCTGTACTGATCCTGAGCTGTGCTGTTCCTGTGCTGATCCTGTACTGTGCTGTGCTGTTCCTGTGCTGTACTGTGCCTGTGCTGTGCTGTTCCTGTGCTGATCCTGTGCTGTGCTGTTCCTGTCCTGATCCTGTGCTGATCCTGTGCTGTGCTGATCCTGTGCTGTGCTGATCCTGTACTGTACTGTTCCTGTGCTGTGCTGTTCCTGTCCTGATCCTGTGCTGTGCTGATCCTGTGCTGTGCTGTTCCTGTGCTGATCCTGTGCTGTACTGTTCCAGTGCTGTGCTTGTGCAGAGCTGACCCCTGGACAGCAGGGAGATGGATCTGTTCGATCACCTGCTGCTGCTCTCCGTGTTCCTCGTCCTGCTGTGGCTCTTCCTGAGACGCAGACGGTGCCCTACACTGCCGCTGGGGCCCTGCCCACTCCCCCTGCTTGGCACGCTGCACAAACTCAACCTGTTCCGCGTCCATGAGTCCTTCATACAGGTACCACACCCACTTTAGGCAGGGGTTTAGTTGCAGGGTAGATCTGCACAGTAATTTTACAGTTTTCCCATGCTTTTCACATGCTTTAGTTTACCATGTTTTTTAATGTGCTTTACCATACCTCTCTGGGCTTTACCATGCTTTCACTGTGCCTTATTACACTTTGCTGTGCTTTTAGTATGGGCAGCTGTACTGAAGGACACAGATGAGATGTACCAGGAGTCTAAAAAATGCTACTTTGTTTTTAAAAGTAAAACAAATACCAAACTATGAAGTAACAAATGATGATATGAGGCACCCTTACATTCCTTTCTCGTTGTTTTGTCAGCTTGTTCTGCACTTATCTCTGATTCAGCCAGCTTGTTCAATAGAGACTGCCCTGTTCTGTACTGTACTCTCCCACTCCCTCTGTCTCTGTCTGCAGCTGGCTGTGCAGTCTGGGAATGTGTACACACAGTGAATGGGTTCACCTCTCCTCTCCCTCTGTCTGCAGCTGGCTGTGCAGTCTGGGAATGTGTACACACTGTGGATGGGTTCCCCTCCCCTCTCCTCTCCTCTCCTCTCCTTTCCTCTCCTCTCCTCGTAGCTGGCTGTGCAGTATGGGAATGTGTACACACTGTGGATGGGTTCCCCTCTCCTCTCCTCTCCTCTCCTCTCCTCTCCTCTCCTCGTAGCTGGCTGTGCAGTATGGGAACGTGTACACACTGTGGATGGGTTCCCTCTCCTCTCTCTCCCTCTCTCTCTCCTCTCCTCTGTCAGCTGGCTGTGCAGTATGGGAACGTGTACACACTGTGGATGGGTTCCCCTCTCCTCTCCTCTAGCTTGCTGTGCAGTATGGGAATGTGTACACACTGTGGATGGGTTCCCCTCTCCTCTCCTCGTAGCTTGCTGTGCAGTATGGGAACGTGTACACACTGTGGATGGGTTCCCCTCTCCTCTCTCTGTAGCTGGTTGTGCAGTATGGGAATGTGTACACACTGTGGATGGGTTCCCCTCTCCCCTCCTCTCCTCTCCTCTCCTCTCCTCGTAGCTGGCTGTGCAGTATGGGAACGTGTACACACTGTGGATGGGTTCCCCTCTCCTCTCCTCTCCTCTCCTCGTAGCTTGCTGTGCAGTATGGGAACGTGTACACACTGTGGATGGGTTCCCCTCTCCTCTCCTCGTAGCTTGCTGTGCAGTATGGGAACGTGTACACACTGTGGATGGGTTCCCCTCTCCTCTCCTCGTAGCTTGCTGTGCAGTATGGGAACGTGTACACACTGTGGATGGGTTCCCCTCTCCTCTCCTCGTAGCTTGCTGTGCAGTATGGGAACGTGTACACACTGTGGATGGGTTCCCCTCTCCTCTCCTCGTAGCTGGTTGTGCAGTATGGGAACGTGTACACACTGTGGATGGGTTCCCCTCTCCTCTCCTCGTAGCTGGTTGTGCAGTATGGGAATGTGTACACACTGTGGATGGGTTCCCTCTCCTCCTCGTAGCTGGTTGTGCAGTATGGGCGTACACTGTGGATGGGTTCCCTCTCTCTCTCGTAGCTTGCTGTGCAGTATGGGAACGTGTACACACTGTGGATGGGTTCCCCTCTCCTCTCCTCGTAGCTGGTTGTGCAGTATGGGAATGTGTACACATTGTGGATGGGTTCCCCTCTCCCCTCCTCTCCTCTCCTCTCCTCTCCTCGTAGCTGGCTGTGCAGTATGGGAACGTGTACACACTGTGGATGGGTTCCAAGCCGGTTGTGGTGCTCAATGGGTTCCATGCTGTTCGAGAAGCCCTGACGTCCGAAGCATTCTTGGGCAGGCCCTACGTCTCCAGCATGTACCGCCTGATTGGTGACAAAGGTGATCTACTCCTTACTGATACCAGTGCAGCTTTCTGTCGTAAATAATACATGTTTTTTTTTAAATTTGGAATAGCCAATTGTTTTTTTTACCCCATTTTCTCCCCAATTTGAAATGCCCAATTTAAAGCCTGGCTCACTACTGCAACCCCCGCGCTGACTTGGGAGAGACGAAGACGAGCACACGTGTCCTCCAAAACGTGTGCTGTCAGACGTCCTCTTCTTTTCACATTGCAGGCTCGCCATGCAGCTATAGGGCATCCTGCACTCCACGCAGAGCGCCTTTACTGGATGCGCCACTCGGGAGCCAAGTATGTGTTTTTTATTATTATAAAAGAACTATTTTGTCTTTGGAATAATTATAGAAAGACTACACTAGACCACACTGCCTCTCTCCCAGCCCATCAGCTCTAACCACTGGACCACACTGCCTCTCTCCCAGTCCCTCAGTTAAAGCCACAAGTTGTTGATTCAGTCTGGGGCTAAATGCTCCGGATCATACGATGTGTTGTTCGGGGAGCATTATTGAAACCAGGAAGAGCTGTTTTTTGCAGTCTGGTTTGGGGTAACATTTCCTCTTTAAGGCGGAGGATTAGGGTTGTGAGTAGATGCTCTTGGAAGCGTGGATGTTTCAGGATGAATCGATGGCCCTGCCTCCCAGACCCTCACTAACCCACACCTGCACCTTCACTATTCATAGGAATCCTGATGTCCAACGGGAAAACCTGGAAACAGCAGAGAAAGTTCGGCCTTGTGGCTCTCCGTAGCCTGGGACTGGGGAAGAAAAGCATGGAGCAGAAGATAAGACAGGAGGTGGACTACCTGCATGAAGTGATAGCGAGGGTGGAAGGTAGAGAGGGAGACGGGGAGAGAGAGTGAGTGTGAGAGTGAAGGAGAGATGCTATGTTGTTTATGAGATGGAGATGGAGTGTGAGAGTGAAGGGGAGGGAGATGAAGAGAGTGTGAGAGTGAAGGGGAGGGAGATGGAGAGAGTGTGAGAGTGAAGGAGAGGGATGTGGAGAGAGTGTGAGAGTAAAGGGGAGGGAGATGGAGAGAGTGTGAGAGTGAAGGGGAGTGAGATGGAGAGTGTGAGAGTGAAGGAGAGATGCTATGTTGTTTATGGGAGATGGAGAGAGTTTGAGAGTGAAGGGGAGGGAGATGGAGAGAGAGAGTGAAGGAGAGATACTATGTTGTTTATGGAGGGAGATGGAGAGAGTGTGAGAGTGAAGGGGAGGGAGATGGAGAGAGTGAGAGTGTGAGAGTGAAGGAGAGATGCTATGTTGTTTAAAATTCAAAGCTCATATTCAAATACGAGATTTAGCAGTTTGTACTTTTCTCTGGGAGAACCCATTTGGAAACAGACAAGGCAAGAGAGACAGACAGACAGATAACTTTTATTACAGCTTGTGCATGGCTGTTTGGTTAAAATATTCGCAAGCCATTTTATAGAGCTTTCCCCTTCAGAAAGGGGCATTCTTCTTCTTCTTCTTCTTATTATTATTTGTTTATTATGATTTGAACCGGGGACCTCCTGGTTACAAGCCCTTTTCTTTAACCACTGGGTATTATACAGTATCTGTACTAAGAAGATCTTGGTACAGATACAGTCTCCACTCACTGTACTTGTTCACAATGATTTCTGTGTCTGAGGTGTGGTGGTGCTGCCGTTGTTCTGATGAGTGTCTCTCCGCACAGGGAAGCCATTTGACCCCTCCACTGTGATCCAGAACGCCGTGTCCAACGTCATCGTGTCCGTGGTGTTTGGGCAGCGCATGGACCTGCAGGAGGCGCTGTTCCTCACACTCATGGAAAGCATCCACTCCATGATGCACTTCCAGGGGTCTGCCTGGGGGCGGGTGAGACAGTCCGCAGAGGAGATACGAGACAGGTTCAAAACCCAGCAGGAATGAGCCTTTCCTTATCATTAAGGCATAGTTGCAAATAGATGGGTTTTGTTCTGCTTAGGAGTTTGGGGGAAAGTTTATTTGAGAAGGGTGGAGATTCTTTAAGACAAAGAAATGGTGGGAGGGTTATTTAGTGGGATATGATGGAGAGTGTATTGACCGGTGTCTCCCTGCCTGACTGCCCCACTCTCTCCCCATCCCTCAGCTGTACGACGCCTTCACTGGATTGATGCACCTCCTACCGGGTCCCCACAAGAGGGCATTCACGCTCGCTGACAACCTGAAGAGATACATTGGAACCCAGATCCAGGAGCACAGGCACAGCCAGAGCCTAGACAGTGAGCCCACGGACTTCATTGATTGGTACCTCTCCCAGCTAGACAAGGTACACCTGCGACCTGCAGAGTAACACCACTCACCATACGTGTTTGGGGGTCACTCCCTCTCCCTCTCTCCTGTTTCAGACGAACGCGGACCCCGAATCCACCTTCAACGAGGACAGCATGCTACAGGCAGTGATGGATCTGTTCTTCGCTGGCTCCGAGACCGTCGCCACTACCCTGCGCTGGGCACTCCTCTACATGGTCACAAACCCTGGGGTGCAAGGTGAGTCAGTTGAGGGGTTATCTTTAGTGAAGGGAACTGCACAGCATACACAAGGTGTTTGATAAACAACTGCCCCCCCCCCGCGTATGAAAAGGATCTCATTTTACCTGTTAAACCTGGATTGGAATGGCCCTCCAGGACTGTGATTGGTCACCCGTTCTAGAGAGTTTAACAACCACCCTTGCGTTCCATTGTCCTGGTTTTTGGCAACCCTGCTCTGGTCTCTGCTGCAGAGCGCGTTCAGGAGGAGCTGGACGATGTGGTTGGATGCTCGGCTCCCCCCCACTACGAGGACAGAGAGCGGCTGCCCTACACCAGCGCCGTGGTTCACGAGACCCAGCGCTACTCCAACATCGTGACAGGGGGCGCCATGCGGCTGAGCACGAGGGAGACCAGCGTGCAGGGACACCACATCCCCAAGGTACGTTATCACAGCTGAGCTCTCCCCTCCACAAGGTACAGTGCGACTGCCTTGACAAAGACTCACAGCTGAGCTCTCCCCTCCACAAGGTACAGTGCGACTGCCTTGACAAAGACTCACAGCTGAGCTCTCCCCTCCACAAGGTACAGTGCGACTGCCTTGAGAAAGACTCACAGCTGAGCTCTCCCCTCCACAAGGTACAGTACGACTGCCTTGAGAAAGACTCACAGCTGAGCTCTCCCCTCGACAAGGTACAGTGCGACTGCCTTGAGAAAGACTCACAGCTGAGCTCTCCCCTCCACAAGGTACAGTGCGACTGCCTTGACAAAGACTCACAGCTGAGCTCTCCCCTCCACAAGGTACAGTGCGACTGCCTTGAGAAAGACTCACAGCTGAGCTCTCCCCTCCACAAGGTACAGTGCGACTGCCTTGAGAAAGACTCACAGCTGAGCTCTCCCCTCCACAAGGTACAGTGCGACTGCCTTGAGAAAGACTCACAGCTGAGCTCTCCCCTCCACAAGGTAAGTGCGACTGCCTTGAGAAAGACTCGTAGGAGAAACATTGCTTAACGATAAACTCAATTTGAGGAAACAGTATGGGAAGCATGACTATCACTGCCCATCAATGATAAGCACCCACACATTTCTCTTTCAGTCCAGAGGCTGAATAGTTAACTCCGCCTCTCTCTCTCTGTCTCTGCCCCCAGGGCACCATGGTCTTGCCCTGCCTGTCCTCCGTGCTCTTTGACCCTGAGCAATGGGATACGCCGGACCGATTCAACCCTGGCCACTTCCTGGACCAAGAGGGCAACTTCCACAAGAGGGAGGCCTTCCTCCCGTTCTCCTCAGGTACCCCCCCCCCATTAAACTCTGATACCCCTATTCAAGAGAAGTTAACATGGGTTTTAGCAATTTAAAGAAATTCATGTAAAACGCCTGGGCTCTATAATGTTTGAGACTAAGAGATATAACAAGTTGTGATCTAGGATGTCTGCAGTGGTTCTCCCTGTAAAGTTTGCCCCAATATAAATACAGCAGTAATGACCTTTCAGTGAAGTGGTGGCGTAGGGCCCTGTAAAGTCACGAAATGTTTTAACAACGTGTTCAAATTACGTACAAAAATAATGGTTATTATTAACGCCATTATCAGCAACATGTTTTTCGCTGCCATATACTGTACCTAACACAAAACCCCTTTTACATGTTTTTCGCTGCCATATACTGTACCTAACACAAAACCCCTTTTAGTTGCATTTGAATTGTTTATGTTGCTTCAGATGTTTTGCATTATTCGCATTTAAAAGGCAGTGCTACGCGGGTGTCGTAATGTTGGAGATGGTTTAACGACGCTCTCCTCGTGCTGTTCCAGGTCCCCGGGGGTGTCTAGGGGAGCAGATGGCCCGAGTCGAGCTCTTCGTTTTCTTCTCCTCACTGCTGCAGAGATTCACCTTCACACTGCCGCCCGGCGTCACTGAGCCAAACATGGACTACGTGCTGGGGGCCACCCTGACCCCCCACCCCTTCCAGATCTGTGCTGTACCACGCTGAGCCTCCCACCCTACCAGAGCTGTGCTGTACCCCGCTGAGCCTCCCACCCTACCAGAGCTGTGCTGTACTCCGCTGACCCCCCCACCCTACCAGAGCTGTGCTGTACTCGCTGACCCCCACCCTACCAGATCTGTGCTGTACTCCGCTGACCCCCCACCCTACCAGGGCTGTGCTGGACCCGCTGACCCCCCACCCTACCAGAGCTGTGCTGTACTCCCTGACCCCCCACCCTACCAGATCTGTGCTGTACTCCATGACCCCCACCCTACCAGAGCTGTGCTGTACCCCGCTGACCCCCACCCTACCAGAGCTGTACTCCGGCTGACCCCCCACCCTACCAGAGCTGTGATGTACTCCACTGAGCCTCCCACCCTACCAGAGCTGTGCTGTACCCCGCTGACCCCCCACCCTACCAGATCTGTGCTGTACCCCACTGACCCCCCACCCTACCAGAGCTGTACTCCGCTGACCCCCCCACCCTACCAGAGCTGTGATGTACTCCGCTGAGCCTCCCACCCTACCAGAGCTGTGATGTACTCCGCTGAGCCTCCCACCCTACCAGAGCTGTGCTGTACCCCACTGACCCTACCAGATCAGTCCCACACCCTTTCTAGATCAGTGCTATAACCCCCCACCCTTACCAGCTCAGTGCTATACCACAGAGTTAATAAACTGTACTTTACTCTAATGAAGCCACTAACCAGATACAAGCCACTAACATGACTTGGTTTGTATACCTTATATTTTTGATTGATTGTTTTGAAATGACGGGTGACAGTATTCTAAAATTAGAGTGCAATACAGGGGATTTGTTGTTTGCTATTGAAGCCACTAATCTTAGAATGGGCAGTTATTTTCCATTAACCTTGCAGCAATTGCGATGATTTTATGTTTGTTTCAGTTTTCCCTACATGATATTAATAAACATTTCCATTGCTATGAGTGATTTGAACCGTACAGAGGTTTGTCTTTCATTAAAGAGAAAGGGATCCAAGGTTATCGGTCCTAATAGAAAGGCAGTGATCATTTTTTTTCCCTATCTGAAAGTCAACTACGTTTTTAATAAACGCGAAGAGGTGGAATAACAATGGTATTTGGCAATTGGAAATGTTTTACACTTGGATAAAAAAAAAACTCAGTGGTGAAAAAAAGTATTGCATTGGGCAACTGTGCACAGTTCAGAAACGAGGAGGGCATGAATATAGGAATGGAGGTATGACAATCTTTACATCTGCTTTGCAAGAACAGAGAATCAATACAGAATTACAAAACAAAACAAACGGTGCTGACATTTCAGATGGCAGATTCTCTCACAAACTCTAGTTACATACATGTAGGAAACACAACACGCATGTCTGCCATTAAGACCTCCCCATCCTGTAGTTCTATACAACACACTGGCTGCTAGAAGGCATGTCTTACTGTTTGTGCCTTTTCTCCCAATAAACGCATGATCTGAAGTTACGCTATTCGAATACACCCGGCACAATACGTCCTCTATTCACCAATAATACATAGCAGCCACTTTGTCATTCTGTTGTGTTTTAGTAGTAGTGTAGTGTAGTGCAGTGTGCTTGCAACACCATTGCACAGAGGAAACCAAGGACAATGGCCAGCGGCTCAGCATTCCTACAGCAGCATTGGATTAAGCTGAAAGCAAGTTGAGAGACAGACAACAGGAACATAAAATTAAGAAAAATAAATAAACTGGGAGCATCAGAGCTACAGCAATAATCATTAGAGCGAGCATGATAATGTTGTAATGAAGCCATTTTACTGTGATCTGACTCAATAAAAAGGAGTGTCTGTTACAGTACAAGTCACTGCAGAGGTCTGCAATGTATTAAAGCAGGTAGAATCTCCCCCCTCAATTTGAAGCACTGTGGCTCTGATGCTCAGCAAGGCAAGGCTTCTGGCTTTAGCAAGAACAAAAACATATCACTTCACAAACAACTTCTCTCCAATTAGAACACTTTCGCTTCTCAGTCGTTTATACAAAAGAAATAAAATACACTAGTGTCTCATTTTGTGCAAATATCTCGCAGATTTTAACAAGACCCCTTATCAGGAACCTCTCTCACACCTCCCTCCCTTGTTTTAAAAAGTGCCATAACCCCCCAGAGAAAACATTTGTAGAGGCAGTGGGTGTGGTCCTTTATGAGAGGAGAGGCAATGGAGGGCGAAAAAAAATTATTAAAAAACGGTGTGAGGGGTGCTGGGTGCAGGGGTGCTGGGTGCAGAATGTGTGTGAGGGGTGCTGGGTGCTGTTGCGCTGGGTGCAGAATGTGTGTGAGGGGTGCTGGGTGCAGGGGTGCTGGGTGCAGAATGTGTGTGAGGGGTGCTGGGTGCTGTTGCGCTGGGTGAGGGGTGCTGGGTGCAGTGGTGCTGGGTGCTGTGGCGCTGGGTGCAGAATGTGTGTGAGGGGTGCTGGGTGCTGTGCCGCTGGGTGCAGAATGTGTGTGAGGGGTGCTGGGTGCAGTGGCGCTGGGTGAGGGGTGATGGGTGCTGGGTGCTGGGTGCAGAATGTGTGTGAGGTGTGCTGGGTGCTGGGTGCAGAATGTGTGTGAGGGGTGCTGGGTGCAGTGGCTGGGTGAGGGTGATGGGTGCTGGGTGCTGGGTGCAGAATGTGTGTGAGGGGTGCTGGGTGAGGGGTGATGGGTGCAGAATGTGTGTGAGGGGTGCTGGGTGCTGGGTGCAGAATGTGTGTGAGGGGTGCTGGGTGCAGTGGCGCTGGGTGAGGGGTGATGGGTGCTGGGTGCTGGGTGCAGAATGTGTGTGAGGGGTGCTGGGTGCAGTGGTGCTGGGTGAGGGGTGCTGGGTGCAGAATGTGTGTGAGGGGTGCTGGGTGCAGTGGCGCTGGGTGAGGGGTGATGGGTGCAGAATGTAGGTGTGGCTTCAAGAACAGCTATGCATGGGGGGTGGGAGGGGGTTTTTAACTGAAGGACAGGGTGTTTGACAGGAGCGGGGCAAACCCAGGCACTGGTTTTAAAGGCTTTGTGGACTCCCTGATTGCATGACCACAGCCCTATCCCTTCTGACCCAGAGGCATGAAAGAGACAGAGAGCAATGGTTTCCTCCAGCACCAGTTCGAGGGTCGAGCCAGGCTCTTCATATTGTCTCTAAAAAATATTTTATACAGTTCCAAAACTTCTGATCACCAATAAATACAAAAAAAAACACTCAAAACAAAGGATGGCATTTAGGTTTCAATTAACTATAGTCCTCAACAAGACTTACTTAGTTCTTTTTTTTTTTAAAACCATAGTATAATTATATTGCAATTGTGATACTGTTTCCTAACTAGGAATCTGCAATCTGTATTCACTTAAGAGAACCAGGTTTGCAGAAAGTCCACCTCCTCCAGGGATCAGAACACACCCCAGGCCGCTCAAGACTAGTTTAGTCTTTCGGTTTTCACGGACAGGGTCTGCATATTGATGGGGGGCGGGGTGGGGGAAGTGAAATCCATGACACACTTCAAAATACACCCGCACCGCAGAGACATGTATTGCACACAGCGCTCACAACACGCCTACGATCAGGAAAGCAGCTCAGATAGTCAACGTATGCTCTCCCCAAACACACCGGTCCGCTGGGAGAGTGCTCGTTGTGAACAGCAGATCGAGGCGGCTGCAGTACAGGCTCGAGGCTGGTCAGCGCTGCTGTATGAAGTGCACCCCTGGACTCCGAATTCCACGTCCTGTCCCTCTCCGGGACCCCCAGTGCCCTGCACGGATCTCCTGGACACTCCCTGGCGGCTGCGTCTCACGCCAACACGTTGACGTCCCTGAGTGCGATGGCGGTGTCGGGAGGCCGGTCTCCAGAGGGGGGCGCCGTGGGGACCGTCACAAAGGCGCTGAAGGTCTGAGCCAGGATCTGCTGCACTGTCCTGCGCAGGTTGATGTGCAGCCGAGTCTGCGTCTGGTAGAACACCTCCACAGCGAAGGACTTCATGGTGCCGCCACACAGGTCCTCGTACAGCGGCACCGTGTACATCCGTGACGTCTGCGGAGAGAGAACACAGGGAGGGGGCGGGGGGCGGGTACTGGAGTTAATGTTACGTCTCCTACCTATCTATCTATTTTATCATGCCTATATGTCATGGCAGGGCAACTTCTCCAACTCTGAGGATTTAAATTTCTAAAGATGTAATGATAAATTCGTGACCGAGAGGTATATAGTTGCAACTTTTTTGCGCTGAAACTGTAAAAGCGCTGTTTATTTAAAAAGTGCAAACCTGTGCAGTTTGTTCTGTTGCCCTTTTTTTTAATCCTGTATACACTATGTGCTATATGCAAGATTGCATTCATCAATTAATTGCACAAACAACAAAAAGACAAGGTCAAAACTATGAAAAGAAGATCCTTTGGTGTGCAAACGAACACGCAGCACCATTTGCACTTGCAGGTGTATCCAGGGTATAATGGGTTAACGTGCGCCCCCACCCTGTGGTTCCGTGCTCCCCAGGTACTCACGTGGCTCTCCAGGAAGCGCCTCACTTTGCACAGGTCAGGGTAGTAGCTGTTCCGCACCACGATCTGCAGCCAGCGGATCCGAACCTCTGCGTTCATCGAGTCGAGCAGCGTGGAGTAACTGCGGGACAGCCGTGTCATCACCTCTGAGGACAGACAGAGAGAGAGAGAGAGAGAGAGATTAGCCACAGTGTGTAGGCAACAAGCTCAGGTGTGCCTCATACTCTCTCTCATAGTGAAACCAGGAATGGATCAATCTGCTATGCAATGAGAGTCTATAGATTCATTTGGTTTCCTTCGGTATTTCTGATTTCAGCACTAGGCGAGCGGGTACCATGCGAGAGGGGCGAGCGGTCCAGCAGCTTGTCCAGGAAGAGCACGGTCTGGAAGGTCCTCCAGGTGGAGAGGTCTTGCCGCGCGATGGCAGCCGAGTCCAGCGGCTCCGAGGTCCACAGCCGGAACAGAGACTCCACCGGCTCCGTCAGGCTGCCCCCCTGAGAGAGGTCCGGCTCAGCCAGGGGGGGGCCGCAGGCATTCAGCCAGCGCTCAAACTCTAGACCTGCAGAGAGAGAGAGAGAGAGAGGGAGAGAGGGGGAGAGAGAGGGAGGGAGGGAGGTTATATATCTGTAGGCAGGTATCTCTTGAAAAATTCTCTTTAAAAGACTAGTCCATTTCCTACCCTGTAATGGCATCAACGATCCCCTTTAATCATTGAGCAGTTAAAGAGAGACAAACAATTAGTCAGGCAAGGTGGCAAACGGGCAGAGGAATGGCAAGCAGACAGGAAAAACAGACAGAAGCATCTAGGCAGGCAGACAGACAGACAGACAGACAGACAGACAGACAGACAGACAGACAGACGACGCCCCAGCCCCCTCCTCACCCTCTCGGTTAGCCACGCAGCGCTCCTTGAGCTCCGGGAAGAAGCCCAGGAAGAACTCCAGCAGGTCATGAGCCACCACGCTGGTGAACTTGAACTTCTCGATGTAGGCCTGCAGGGACAGGGAGCAGGAATCAGCCCCGACTGGACTGGACCGGACCGAAAATACATAATATATAATAAGACTCCCATTGCATAGCAGTTTTATCCATTCCTGATTTTACTGTGAGTTTAATAAGACACACCTGAGCTTGTTACCTGTACAAGAGTCTACAAAATATACCTGCAGCAGAATTCACAATTAGTGCAACGAGTTTAAATACAGTGCATGGGTACGTCATATACTTCATATTGCATCCTCTCTCAGCTGCTGTGTGTAGATTAGGGCAAACCACATCCCAGAAACAACTTCAACAACTTCATCAACCAAGTGCAGTGAGCTTCATGATGCTGTAGAAAATGTGTGGGGCTTTAGATACTACAAGATCAAACCACCTCTGCTTTTGTGGTTTCTGAAAATCCCTTCACTCTGAGCATTGTTCAATTGCATGCATTACATATGAATGTTAGTACCTTCATACATACTGTTTGTGCGTCATGGACGCAAACTTGTTGCACACACAGTGTTGTTAGTTAATAAAGATGTTGTTTGTCTAAACCAGGAGTCTCCAATCCTGGTCGTGGAGGGCCGGTGTTCCTCCTGGTTTTTGTTTCAACTGTACCCTAAATTAGACCAATTAGGTTCTAACAAGCACTTAATTTGTCCACTTATGTAATTCAGGGTACAGAACAAAAACCAGGGGGGACATCGGCCCTCCAGGACCAGGATTGGAGACTCCTGGTCTAAACAATTATTCCCATAGAGTGTGACAGACACACACACACTCGAGGACTGGTTTACTGCTGGACTGACCCTGAGGAAGGAGTCAAAGCCCTTGGTGTCTCCGCACAGTTGGGAGAGGTAAGACACGAAGCAGTAGCCCTTCTCATAGGTGAACAGGTTCATCAGACTGCTGGGGTTCACACCTGCCAGGGGACAGACAGACAGACAGACAGCACAGCATCACACACAGCGGCACAAATGTTTGCTTTGATTTTCCTAGCAGTTTTACCTTGTACCTTTTACCCTGACCGTTTTATCCAGCTCCTGTAATAAGAAATATTGTAAAGTGATTCAGCAGCTCCCACGCACACACATGTACACGTACACACAAATACTCTTCCACACCCCCTTGTTTCAGACCTGGCTCGAACTTGACTTGCAGCTTGCTGACAGGGTTGTTATCTCCCAGCAGCCTCATCTGTCTGTGCAGCGCGTCCAGACGAAACACTGTCTCCAGACAGGTGAAGGCAGAGCCTGGAGGGGGACAGAGAGAGCGTGAGAGAGAGAGAGAGAGAGAGAGAGAGAGAGAGAGAGAGAGAGAGAGAGAGAGATAGAGAGACAGAGAGGGAGAAAGAGACAGAGAGAAAGAGAGAGAGAGAGAGAGACAGAGACAGAGACAGGGACAGTGAGACAGAGAGAAAGAGACAGGGACAGTGAGACAGAGAGAGAGAGAGAGAGAGAGAGAGAGAGAGAGAGAGAGAGAGAGAGAGAAAGAGACAGAGACACAGAGAAAGAGACAGGGACAGCGAGACAGAGAGAAAGAGACAGGGACAGTGAGACAGAGAGAAAGAGATAGGGACAGTGAGACAGAGGGAGGGACAGTGAGGGAGAGGGAGAGAGCGTGAGAGGCAGAGCGAGACCTTAGCCTGTGTTACATTGTTTGCCATGGTCACAGTCCAAATAACTAAATGACCTCAATAGCCACGGGAGCGGCCGGTTATATATACATGGTTGTTTATGTAATTGTAGCGGCCCACTGTATGCAGTAATGCATGCAGTCCTGCAGCGTACCCCCCCTCACCGTAGGCCTCGGTGGTGATGCGTCTCTGTGCGTATGTGGCCAGGCCCTCGCTCAGCCACATCTCCTCCCACGTGGCATTAGTGACGGCGTTGCCGAACCAGCCGTGCGCGATCTCGTGGATGACATCAATCACCAGGAACTCGCTGCTCTCCAGGATGGATGAGATGATGAAGGTGAGGCACGGGTTCTCCATGGCAACGATGGGGAACGAGGGTGGCAGGAACACGATGTCATACCTGCGGGAGGTGGGAGAGAGAGAGAGAGAGAGAGAGAGAGAGAGAGAGAGAGAGAGAGACAGAGATTTATATCATTCCAGTGTGTTTACAATCAAAACGTCTATACGTGTAGAATTTTCCCCTCAAAATGTCCAGAAAGTCCTCTACACCTCTGCATCTACTGTTTCTTAACCCTAAGTGAAGGGCGTTCCTCCCTCCCTCCCTCCTTCCTTCTCTTACCTTCCCCACACGTAGGGTCCAAACAGGCTCTCTGCGACGGTGAGCCAGCGCTCCACCAGACCGCTCAGCTTACTGACCGCTGCGTTCAGGAGGCAGGGCTCCGCCCAGATCCGACTCCTGCAGGAGGCAAGACAGCAGCGGGAATCAGGAGAGCCTGCACTGTGCCTGGAGACTGGAATCAGCCAGCCTGCACTGTGCCTGGAGACTGGAATCAGCCAGCCTGCACTGTGCCTGGAGACTGGAATCAGCCAGCCTGCACTGTGCCTGGAGACTGGAATCAGCCAGCCTGCACTGTTGCCTGGAGACTGGAATCAGCCAGCCTGCACTGTGCCTGGAGACTGGAATCAGCCAGCCTGCACTGTGCCTGGAGACTGGAATCAGCCAGCCTGCACTGTGCCTGGAGACTGGAATCAGCCAGCCTGCACTGTGCCTGGAGACTGGAATCAGCCAGCCTGCACTGTGCCTGGAGACTGGAATCAGCCAGCCTGCACTGTGCCTGGAGACTGGAATCAGCCAGCCTGCACTGTGCCTGGAGACTGGAATCAGCCAGCCTGCACTGTTGCCTGGAGACTGGAATCAGCCAGCCTGCACTGTGCCTGGAGACTGGAATCAGCCAGCCTGCACTGTGCCTGGAGACTGGAATCAGCCAGCCTGCACTGTGCCTGGAGACTGGAATCAGCCAGCCTGCACTGTGCCTGGAGACTGGAATCAGCCAGCCTGCACTGTGCCTGGAGACTGGAATCAGCCAGCCTGCACTGTGGAGATTGCTGGATACCTCTCCATGGATTATCTAACACAGGAGCGGTGCGGCCAGTTAAGCTGGCGGATTGGTCCACCTTGTTTCAGAATTGTGCAATGAGGCAGGAGAGCGCCACAGTGAAAGGTGAGCACACTTCAAACACGTGCTAACACCCTGCCCTGATGAACCAGATCCTTACCGCGGCCCGATGTCAGCGGGCGTGAGGTCCCCAGCCACCAGCGCCACGAGGTATGCAGGGACGGGGTACTCCATGTGGAACTGGAATGCCTTCTCATGGGCGCTGTATGCACTGCGGGTGGCACTCATCAGAACCTGCACCCCCTCTGGTACCTGGAACACACATACACTTTAGAGTCTCAGTCTCATGGTTAGATTGATCCCATACAAAAAAATAAATAAATAAAATGTAGGGTGTTTGTAGACTGGGGCTTGGGAGGAAATAACCAAGTAAGAACAAAAAAGAAAGTATCAGTCCCATTTGAATTCCAGAACATGCAAATCCTCTGCACGGCAGACCCAGTTACCTGCTCTTGATTTCATACATCTCATTAAATGAAGACAATGGGGGTCAGGGATGGAAATAAGACTCCTGTTGCATTACAGTTTCACCCATTCATTGTAAAAAAAAAAAAACAGGAATGGATCAAACTGCTACACAACAGAAGTCTTACTTCCACCCTTGGATGAGACGTATAAAGAGCAGCACTGCAGTATTAGTGCTGGCCCGTGGCTCACCCACACAGTGGCAGAGTAGGTGCACTTCACAGCGGGCGTGTCAAAGCAGGGGAAGAAGGAGCGGTTGCAGACAGAGTGTCCCTGCGTGAAGACAAACGGCTTGGAGTTTCCACACGTCAGCTCCGAGTCCAGCCACCAGATCTGCACAGAGAGAAGACAGAAGCGAGAGTAAGAACATGAGAAAGTTTCGGTGAATACTTGACTCTAAATGCCTGCAACAGCCGATTCTCGGTAGTGATCAACAGTAACGTTGCAGGACGTACAGAAGAGTTTACCTCCATTGCTGTGTAAAACTCCTGCTGGACACTGCTTTACGTGATCTGCTGCAGACACATTTTGGTTTCTGAAAATCACTTCCATTGTCTTGTTTACAGTGTGTAGTATTTTAATTTCCCGCCTAGATTGCATACAGTCACATGACAATCACTGCACAGCACTATGTGCATGGCAAATAGTACACTCAGGCACAGAGCAGAGCTGTACAGTTTCATTAATGAGTTTTTTTTGTATGAAAAACAAATAATTGTTAATCAGCATGTGAAATCGCGATTTACACAAGGCCTTAACCATGCGTGCTGTCCAGAGCTGGGGTTCTGCTTTTCAATGCCAATTCTTGATATTTGAGACACTGCTCTTGCCTGGTTTTCCTCCAACCTCGCTCATCGCACGTCCTGCTCCCTCCTATCTCCAAAGTATCATTTCTCCCTACACCCCTCTCGCACCGCAGATTAGCTGTACCCCCTCTGCTCCCCTGCTTCCAGAGCCCGCTCCTTCTCCTCCCTCGCCCCTCAGTGTTAGAACGACCTCCCCACGGATATCAGGACTGCTCAGTCTCTGAGCACCTTCCGGCGTCTCCTCAAGACACACCTGTTCAGACAGCACCTGTAAACCTCACAACTCTCCCCTATACAGGACTATATGGCACCCAATTGTTCCAGTACCTGCATCAGCTTGTACTTGCACTGAACTGCTCCGCACCTCGCCGTATTCCACTACTGCTCCTAACTAGAACTACTTCCTGTATCTTGTACACGACTTCACTCCTATAGGCATCCTTATTCACATTTTTTAATTTTTTTTATTGCTCTTATTTGAAACCGTTCTCACCCATTTATTGTACTTGCTCTTATCGGACTTCACTCGTATAAGCACTTTTTTTTTCTATAAGTTAACTGCTCAGTCAAACTCTCCCTTATATGTAATCATCTAGTGTATTCTTTATCTCGCTCTTATCTGCAATGTGATATTCTACAATGTGATACTCTGTACTGCAATTTTATAATGTGATATTTTGTAAGGTGATATTTTGTAAGACTTGTAAGTCGCCCTGGACAAGGGCATATGCTGAGAAATAAATAAAAATAATAATAATTATAATAATAATAATAATAATAATTGTTTTGATCAACTGCTTTCATTGAAGCTGATTTAATTAACTAACAAACAGTGACTTCAATTTAAATAATTTGTTGCCACTGCGAAAAGCTCTTAACAGAATACTGCTAATTGCAATGCGGATCTGCACTTGTGATGATGTGTTGGACTGGATTAAAAGGGAATGGGCATTGGGATTTGATCTTAAAAAGGAATTGGGAATGCAAGAACAGGAACTGAACCCGACTCGTGTGGTCAATGAAATCCCTCGCTCAGCTGCACTCAAAACAAACTTGCTTTCCAGGGAGTGTTTCTCACTCGGTCAAAGGTTCTGAGGAGATCAAGGAACGCAGCTACTTATTAAATACAAATCCATTCACTGTGGCCAACCTCAGACAAGTCAAAGGCATTCAGCTGCTCTGGTTAAGCTGTTGCAAATCCACAGTGTACAAAGTTAATGAAAGTATTAAAACACCTCCTGGCAACACTGTCTAACATGTTCACAGAGAGGTCAGTACCGCAGGACTGTGCCTTTACACTGAAACACACCTACGCTGGGGCCACAAACATGAGGCATGCAATTCATGAGCTACAAAATCCTGACTCATACCTGAAATGCTTAACTGTTCTTGACCTCTGCAAGTTAACCACCCTGGAGTCTGTTTGTGCAACATGTGCTAAGAATAGATGCAGGAGGCGTGGAAAACTGGGGCACAGCAGCCAGGCATTCTAACTGGACACCTAATATACACTGGGGCACAGCAGCCAGGCATTCTAACTGGACACCTAATATACACTGGGGCTCCACTATGACAACACAGGGGGTCTTTCACTACATTCTCTAGCCCCTTCAGTCACTGTGTGCAGAATTGCACCTTGTTAGCTTCGCTATCTATGGATCGCTTTCATAATGCAGATAGGTTTGTTTTTCTTCAAAGTTTTAGCAGGGCAACTTCTCCAACTCCATAGACAGTTCACACAAACTGTTCAAAAATTTCTACAAAAAAAACATTTTAAAAATCCTGCCCTGAAGAAGGGGGTCTTGCATGGAAATCCAGTCCCCACAAATGAATGCACACACAAACACCAGTTAAACACATTAGAATGAGGTTTGAGCTCCTGTGCCTGAGCAAAACAGCTGCTCTGTGACCCTAACTCAGAAGAATCACATCCTGCTGCACACATAACCGGGTCACTGACCTGTTCCTGCAGTACAATGTTTGGAAACCCAGTCGCAAAAACCACGTCCCCCTGCCAAAACAGATGCACTCTGCGAATCGAACGCCGCTACTGCAAACCCATTGAACTGCAGGTTACTAACACGCGACGTGACGTCATAACTACCACCGCATACACAAAAAGGGAAATGGAATGCCCACCGCGGTTCTGAGTGAAGGATCCTGGTGTTGCAAGCAATGACATTTAAAAATAGCTGCATGCCTAATTGGCTGCTGCATGCCTAATTGAGGAGTGAGCGCAGACTGGTCAATACCGTTGCTGTTAGTTTTCGGTAACCTGATCGGTACAATATGATAATATGTGTGCACTCATTACTCGTGACACCGCAGAACTTTGCTGTGTCACAGTCACCATTACAAACAAACAAGTCACGATGCTAGCGATTGCAAAAGTTAGTATTGTTAGTAATAGGTTAAAAAAAAAAATCAATAACATCCTGTGATCGTAATAAATAACTCAGATCAGTGTACAGTAACAACAGCCTTAATTGTTTTCCTAGTAGGAAATAAAAATCTCTCTCTCATTTGGAAACAATAAGACACCACTGTATAAAACAGAACACAAACGCGGCACCCTAACCTAGACCTCACACTGTCTGGCTGCAGATACAGAACAAGCTGGGCTCGGTCATTGCTCGTATATACTTACAGCCGGTCCGTCGGTGGTCTTGTAGCGAATGATAATCTGGAAAGTGTGCTGTGATCGGATGGCGGCGGGCAGGGAGATGGTGAGCGAGGAGCCGTAGTCGGTGAACGGGTCGACCCGGTAGGTTAGGGACGTGCAGACCGGGTCGCTGGCGCTGTGGACCTTGCAGTCTACGGAATGGATGAGCAGGGACTGGTGCGTGTCCAGAACCAGGGTCTGGGTGTCGGGCTTGGTCGAGCACAGCTCCAGCACCTGGCGGCCCGTCATTTCTTTATCCCTGAAGTTGAGCTGCAGACTCAGATAGAAATGCCGGAGGGTGAAGCTGTGGAAGTTGGAAGCCGAGGCGATGTCCACGGGGGGAGGCTGTCCCATCGCCGGCATACTGTTCTCGCTTTTGCTGTTGGGGATCGATAAAACTTTCCGACAACAGCAAAGCGTTGGGCGCTGAAAGTCAGACATGGTTTAAAAAAGAAGAAAGAACCCAAACAGCAGTGGCACTAAATAATAATAATAATAATAATAATAATAAATAATAATAATACAACTTACACAGACAATAAGAGAGAGAGAATGTAAAAATATACTAGGGTAGTTCTACAGGCACGCTGGCAATAAAAAACTGAGAGGAAAAAGTGCTTTAAAAAATTTTGAAAAAAAATCCCGTTTAAATGAAAGTAATAAATACGGTACTACGTGAAATCCATGAGGGACCTCGCTAAAAACGACTGGAGCATTGCTGTATTCCTAGCTAATCAAAGACGAAAGCAATTCAACGTGTATTTGTCTTTTAAAGAGTATGAAAGACCGACACTAACAAAACGAGAACTCGACTGAAGTTAAAATGAAACAACCTGAGCTGTGTGACTCCCTTTGAAAACAGGAAGTAAAAAAACACGAGAGGAAATAAAAATCAGAGGCCAAAGGGATAAAGTTCCAACCGGTAGGGGCGCTAGCGAGCAAGAGGCTGAGTATGTGAATGACTCACAGGCAGACAACGTGTTCGTGTGCGTGTGCGTGTGCGTGTGCGTGTGTGTGTGTGTGTCTCTAAATACAGGCACCTGACACTGCTTGATAACCCGCATTACTGGGGGAAATAATAAAGTACTTACAAATGTACAACCTTGAATTCAGGCTTGTCTCCAGCACAGATGAAGACACAAGCAGTTTTCTGTTCTAGATTTTTCACATGTGTTCTGCAGCCTGTGCTGTTTTTGTATGCAGTAGATACACCCCCACCACCAATGTAATCTACCTGCATGTCTGTGCTGATCATGCAGTGGAAGGAACGGTATCCTGTTACAGAATACAAACAAAGCTTCATTTAGGACCTCCAAATGCACCCAATAAACCCTGTGTGTGTCTGTGTCTGTGGGCGTGTGTGGAGCTATGCAATGCAGCATGTCACATTCACTGCTGGACCTTGATGGAACTATCTGAATGATCTAAAAAGCAACATTGACTGGCTGATTTCACTAGACAAGCTCAGCACTAATCTTGGAGCAACGCACCTGTGTGCTAAACAGGGTCTGTGAAAGCAGCCAGATGTGCTTTAAGTGTAAATGCAAGGCGTTAGCATGTGCTGGATGTAGAAAGCAGGCACAGTGCTGAGTGGTCTCTCTGTGTATGACTATGTGAAATATGATTTCAGCTGTAACCTACTAGCGTTTGTACAATCTTCATATTCCAGTGCTTTCTCATTCACTGCAGAAGCATCTCAGACTCCTCCAAGCTGCCTAATCCACAGAACAGGATGTGACATTCTTTTACTGATAGGCTGAGGGACTGTGAGGTCACGCTGAGACCCTCCAGAACTCCCTTCGCTTGCTGGGCCTTTGTCAACGCATTTAGTGCAACTGGTAGAACTGCCAACTCAAAGCACTCTATAGAGGTTGCATTTCATATAGGACATGTACTAAATCAGGACATGGACCCGTTTTAGACTGGTCGCCAGAGTTTAATTAGTCTCAGCCCTAGCTCGTGACTGAACCAGTCTCCCTTGGTTGAAAGAGCAAAGTTCCTTTCAGAGCTGACTAAGTCCTGGGATCAATCAGTGACTAAGAACCGGAGGAGCCAGTCTGAATGGCCTCCTCTCGATCAGAACTTTTCTTATCTAACTGGAGGAGTCCAGATGGTTTAAACTAATCCTGAAATGAGCTGCTCTTTCTTTGAGCGGTCAGTTACAATCCTGTCCACAGTGCACCTCCACAAGGTCAGCAGGAGACAGCTTAGTCGGCATGTTGCTAAGCACTTTTTTCTGTTTGTTAAACACTATTAGTAACCCCTGCTGCCTCACGAATCTCAGCTTCTCTGGTCTCTCCAGCACAGCTAAGAAGCCAAAGTCTCACGCTCAAGTCTACCCACTCATCTGCTGTTGGCATTACTGTAATGCTGTACTGAAAATGAGTTTCTAAATAAATGATGAACATATTGTAACACAATGTTTGTGAAATTGAAAGCAGGGCTGTCTTTGGATGTGTCTTTTGTAAATCCAAACCACCCGATACTGTGGTTGTCTTTGTTTGCATGTCCCAGCCACCCTTTTCTGTTCTCGGAGTGAATTCCTGTGGCTTGTACTGGCTGGCTGTTTTATCCAGAGGCAAACCACAAGCTCACGTGCGCGGCGCCCCAAGTGAAACAGCAGTCAGATAACTCTCTCTCGCCCCCTCATCTATCAGTAAAGAGATCTTTAAACACATAATATTACTGAGCCAAACTTCCTTGGGCTGGCCGGGGACCTTTCCTGACTGAGTGTGCTATTTGCTCCCATAAGCTCCGCACTAGAATAGCGGACTGAAAGCCTATGTAGGCTCACTAATGCAATTTTTGTTTTTTAAATGTAATTTTGAGGGGATGGCGCCCTGTCGAGTGGTGACGGACAAACAAAATGAATGTTCTATACAATTCCGTGCGTGTATGGACAGGTTGCCGACCCTTGGTACCTACTTTGTTCAATTTTTTAAAATTATTTTTTATTGTGCCAGCCCCAGCACGTTGGTGACTCGCTCAAAGTAGGAATAAATGACACAAGTGGGCCTACACAGGATTTGCAATCGAGGACATGGAGGGTGGGGGTGGAATAAAATAAGAACGTGGTAATAAACAGGTTTACATCGGCCACCATACCCCCTATGGTAGTTCCATAGTAAATATGCTCATCTCGTAGACCAGTGGTACTCGACTCTGGCCCTCAAAATCCAATCCAGGTTTTTACTCCAAGCAGGTTCTAATGTAGTTAATTGAAGGTGCTAAGAGGCAATGAACTCATTTAGGAACTGGTTGGAATAAAGACCAGGACTGGATTAGATCTCGAGAGATAGAGTTAAGTACCACTGTTGTAGACCCTTGTCCTTTATAATTCTGAAGCCGCTATAGTGAGGTCCTGTTGATGACAGTTCTGGTCTCCAAGCAGCCCACACCTTGTAATCTCGGTGCAGCACCTGTATCATTAACATTACTTATACATGCAGGAGTCTTCATGCAGAATGAGTCCATTTATATAAAAAAAAAAAAGAGACATGAGAACTAGGGTCTTAAATACTCAATCTGAAGATGATGATTTGTTTCCTTTGACATGTATGTGAATTATTAGTAGTACTAATAATACATCTTGTTTAAAAAAATAAATGCACAAACCGAGAAGTCTGGATAAACTCAAAAATAGTTTTATTAAACATTTTATAGATTTCCTCTCTCCCTTGTCCCCGCCTTTCCCTCTACATGGCATGTATGCAGTCATGCTAAGGCTATCAAAAATATATCAACGGAAGTAAAAAAACAAAACAAAAACAACAAACAAAAAAACACACCTCTCACCAGACTGTCCCAGAAACCATCACTATTCTAGTAGCGATCCTTTAGGGGGGTGTTGGTCCCACAGAACAGAGTCAACAGACAGTTTCCGTGGCAACACATCACAAACAGGCGGCAGATCTCTCTTCACACTTATCAATGGACTGCTGTACAGCCGAGCCCCACAGTAATTTGGAAAGAGGCAGCAAGGTCCAGACTAATACAGTATATTGAAACCTGCACCTGACATGCAGTGACAGGCTGATCACCAGCAGATGGCAGTGTAACCCAATGCTGATGTTTCAATGAGCACCGAAGAAAAAGTGGCAACATCAAAAACAAACAGAGATTATTAGATAACTGGACAAGGCTCCACAGCAAAAACCCAGCAAAATCACACCCGAAATGCCACTCGATTGAGTCACGCTTCTTAGCAGGACGCAGAGACATTGCTCCGCTGCATGGCACACTGCTGTTACATTAAACCGATAGGATTGCCCTAATTAAACAGCTGCTGTTGAGTCAGCGAATGTGATGAAATACCTCCTCTGAGCAGGAACCGGACCGCAAGCCAGGATTTAAAAAAACACAAGGATCTTTAAAACGAAGGGAGAAGGCGTAACTCCCACTTTCTCCATGTGCCCCAGTCCCATTGGAGCATACAGGAACCCTCAAACCCCACCTCCCTTCTCTTTCCCCAGTCCAGCTGACCCTCCTGGGTGCTAGCCATACCTCCCCCTGGCTGTCTGATCGCTGCAGCATGGGAAACATTTCAACCGCACTGCCCCCTGGCATGTGATGAAGGACATTCGAAACAACATTATCAGAGAATAATATTTCAGAAGCGCGTGAAAAGAAGACTGTCGAGCATGACATTAAACCTGCCTCTCGCAGCCATCTAGTGAAACACATTCCAGTACAGTAACGCTGTACAAGTACATGGTAAAAAGTCAACACTGTGAAAACACAGTACCCAAATGACAAAGTACAAAATAAAACTAGTTTCACAGTAAATATATATATATATATATATATATATATATATATATATATATATATATATATATATATATATATATATATATATATATATATATATATATACACACATACATAGTGTGTGTGTGTATGTATCTACAGATACATGGATTATGCTTCTTTTTTTACATCTACGGTTCCCTGAACCACGTTATTTATAGGAGTGCATTTAGTATTAAAACGTACAAGAAAAACAGTTTGCTCTATAAACAGGCGTCTGTGTCATGACGAGACTTGGGGGTCCCTCCTCCACACACAGTGTAACACACCCGCCCCTTCACAGGAGCTAACAGGAGGGCATGACAAGGCTGTGCAGAGCCTCAAGGACAGGAATCCGCTCTACTGGCAAGAGAAAGGCTTCCATTCCCGGGTACACAGGGTCCTTCTCATTCCGTCGCGTTTCTGCACGGCTGGGGTCAGGCCCTTCATCCCCTCACTGTGATCTTGTTATCCACAGCAGCCAGCATGGCGCAGAATCGAGAGTTTTCATTGGCTAAAAGGTTGGAGGGCTCGTCAAATTCCACAACCTGAAGAAAAGACAGAATTGCTTTATTATTATTATTATTATTATTATTATTATTATTATTATTATTAGCAAAGGGGATTGGACTCCTATTGCACAGCAGTTTCACTCATTCCAGGTTTTAATACAAGCTCGATTAGCCACAGCTGTGTCCTCTTAAACTCATTGTGTAACCAGGAGTGGATCAAACTGCTATGCAATGGGAGTCTTATTTCCATCCCTGGCTGCTATTTAAAATACACCAGGACTTGCGGGACGCATAATCTGAATTTGAAAACAAACACATCCAGTCAAAAAGAATAAATATTATTGTCTGGTAAAAACTAAACAAAGAACGAGGCTGTTTGCCCCAACTGGTGTGCGTATAACAACTTGTAAACTCTGCCGAGTACAACACAGGTAAGCAATGAGCATGCTTTGAAGGTGTGCGCGCGCATGTTAAACTGTGCTGGTCCCGAATGGAGAGAGTCTCCCGGTGATCTAGTCCGATACCTCTCCCTGGTTGAGCACCATGATGCGGTCACAGCTCAGCACGGTCTGCAGGCGGTGGGCGATGGTCAGCGTGGTGCAGTCCTCGAACGCCTCGCGGATCGTCTCCTGGATCAGAGAGTCCGTCTCCGAGTCCATAGCCGCCGTCGCCTCGTCCAGGATCAAAATCTGAGAACACACACATTGCAACAGCCAGTAGAACAAGGCCAGCAGGCAGGCGGTCTTACTCACTGTCAAAGCCACATTATTATTAGAGTCCATTTAACTTCCTGTACATTTAAACTCCAGGATTCAACTTTTAACATATGGTGAGTGTTTGTAACAAATCAGAAAAGCTATCACAAAAACAAACCCTCGATCACCATTTCATAAACCACTGCAGCACATATCTGCATACAAGACTGCATGTGTGCCGCACAAATTGCATACTATGAAATACTGAACATGAAATAAAATGGACCGACGCTGCACACTCCATGACATGTAAACACCAAGCCTAACACCTAGACTTGACCTGCGTGTTTGACAATGGTTAAATGTTTAGGCAAGATTTCAAAACATTTAGCACATCAGTAACGTTTAGACCATTCGCTATTAAAACACCCCTAATTATTTTTACATCACAGTATATCATTTCCCACCCATAACCTGCAAGAACATATTAGAGGCATCCTACCCTCATCAACCCCCTGGGATACACCACTGTCTCTGTACACTGGGACTCTAATGAATCCTCCAGTGTGACTGTGCCTCTGTACACTGGGACGCTAATGAATCCTCCAGTGTGACTGTGCCTCTGTACACTGGGACGCTAATGAATCCTCCAGTGTGACTGTGTCTCTGTACACTGGGACGCTAATGAATCCTCCAGTGTGACTGTGCCTCTGTACACTGGGACGCTAATGAATCCTCCAGTGTGACTGTGCCTCTGTACACTGGGACTCTAATGAATCCTCCAGTGCAACTGTGCCTCTGTGCACTGGGACTCTAATGAATCCTCCAGTGTGATTGTGCCTCTGTACACTGGGACTCTAATGAATCCTCCAGTGCAACTGTGCCTCTGTACACTGGGACTCTAATGAATCCTCCAGTGTGATTGTGCCTTTGTACACTGGGACTCTAATGAATCCTCCAGTGTGATTGTGCCTCTGTACACTGGGACTCTAATGAATCCTCCAGTGTGATTGTGCCTCTACACTGGGACTCAATTGAATCCTCCAGTGCGACTGTGCCTCTGTACACTGGGACTCTAATGAATCCTCCAGTGCGACTGTGCCTCTGTACACTGGGACTCTAATGAATCCTCCAGTGTGACTCTGCCTGCTCCCTCCCCTCCTCTCCTCACCTTGCAGCAGCGCAGCAGAGCTCGGGCCACGGACAGCAGCTGCCTCTCTCCCACCGAGAAATTCTCCCCGTTCTCCACCACCTCCGAGTCCAGCTTCAGGGGCAGCTGAGCAATCTGGAAGGGAGAGGGGAGGACCATGTTATTACACAGGGATGGAAATAGACTGCCATTGCATAGCAGTCTGATCCATTCCTGATTTCACTATGACTTTAATAAAAGACAACCCTAGAGCTCGGTACCTATACACTGTGGGCTAATGAAGCTCGTATTAAAACCTGGAATGGGTGAAACTGCTGTGCAATAGGAGTCTTATTACCATCTCTGCAGACCACTGGCTCCCCAAAAACAAAACCATATGCAGCTCTTCAAGCATTCTTCCCATGAAACTACAGCTGGACATCATTCTTTTCTTTACATGCACACTTACACACTCCTTCATGTGGGTCCTCTCCAGGGCGTCCCAGACCTGCTCCTCGTTGTACTGTTTGAAGGGATCCAGGTTAGACCTGGAGGCAGAAAAAATAAATAAATAAAACCTGTCAACATCACAGAACCGTGCTTCTTTTAAATAATAAAAAAAAAAAGACCAACAAACCACAT
Source organism: Acipenser oxyrinchus oxyrinchus (assembly GCA_030684275.1). NCBI lineage: Eukaryota > Metazoa > Chordata > Actinopteri > Acipenseriformes > Acipenseridae > Acipenser > Acipenser oxyrinchus. Next base: position 837,291 of record CM060254.1, read on the forward strand.
TCTATATCTCTATCTTTATACCGCAGATATATCCTGAAATGTCTTCAGGAAACTTTGGGGAGCAAGTCACTCTGGATAGTCCAGATCCCAGTCCACAACCAGAAGGGTTCTGTAGACTAGTGAAGGGTTATACTGAATGAGTGTGCATTGATGCAATCAGTTTGTCTTGTAGGAAACTGAATTGTGGTTGCAAAGATAAACTGGAAAAACCGCTCAGCTATCCCCAAGCGCAATCAGCCCGGAAGGTCTTGTGCTTGGAAGTTTGGAATGCTGTTTTGAGGAGGTTTATCCAGAGCCACCGCGCCGGCCGCAGTTGCCCAATTAAAACAGCCTGTGTGTGGATGTTTGGTACCTGACCGTGCCGCTGAACAGCACCGGCTCCTGGGGGATGATGGAGAGCTTGCTGCGCAGGTCCGCCAGCCCGATCTCATTGATGTTCACCCCATCGATCTTAATGGATCCGCCACAGGGCTCCACCAGCCGGAACAGAACCACACCCAGAGAGGACTTCCCTGAAACACACACCCCCAGCACGCGTCACTGGACCCCTGCTGTTACACCAGCCGGAACAGAACCACACCCAGAGAGGACTTCCCTGAAACACACACCCCCAGCACGCGTCACTGGACCCCTGCTGTTACACCAGCCAGAACAGAACCACACCCAGAGAGGACTTCCCTGAAACACACACCCCCAGCACGCGTCACTGGACCCCTGCTGTTACACCAGCCAGAACAGAACCACACCCAGAGAGGACTTCCCTGAAACACACACCCCCAGCACGCGTCACTGCACCCCTGCTGTTACACCAGCGTTTACACTTCCTCTTCACATCTTTTTCAATGGCTAGAATGCCATTGTAATAAAATAGCACAGCCCTAACAATGAGCTCAATTAAAAACAGTGCTGAAATACAAGAGGCCACGCCACAGACCTGAGCCTGTGCGTCCCACGATGCCGATCTTCTCCTTGGCCCTGATGGTGAAGGACACTTTCTTGAGGACCAGGGGCAGGTTCTCTCGGTACCTCATCTCGGTGTTGTCAAAGACGATCTCCCCTTCGTGGGGCCAGCCCTTGGGGGGAGCCTTGTTCTTAATGCGGGCAGGAGCCTCCAGAGCTAGAGACTACGCATGAGAGAGAGAGAGAGAGTCACACAAGCGAGGTTCTTCTACTCTTGTAATCTGGATAACAGTGATCCAGATTCTGTAATCCTATATTTTGTGATCGAGATTACTTTCATCTGGATCGTTTTGATCCGGTTTTTCAGAAAATGTCACTGCTGCATTACATTTATCCAGATAACAAATGATCACGATTACGAAACTCAGTTTTTTGAAGTAGGCTAGTTTAAGAGGCCATTATTTATGATATAACCTAATTTAACAAAAGAAATAAAATCGTGGTAATAATGAGTAATACACTATTTAAATTTTGTTTTATATTATTTTTAACAAATCACTTTTAATGTTGGTGCACATATAACACATGCAAATAATGGTTATTTTATTTATGCCTACTTAGCAAAAATTAAATAACTACATCTAAATTGAATAAAAATAAAATTTTCAAAAAAGTTTTTAGACGACATCATCGTCTTCCTCGTCGGTCGGGAGTGCAGCATCTCTCAGATGAGATCCGATTACCAGAGTTTTAAAAAACCGACCCATGGCGTCAATCAAACACTATATTAAAAATCAGAAATCTAGATTTAATAAACCAACACATACCTTTATATAATGGTTTATTCTCTCCACAGAAGTGAATCGCGCCTCGGTCTCCGAGGCTAGCCGCACAGTGAACTGGAAGAGGCCAGTGAGCTGCAGTAATGAAATATAAAGCCAGTAGCAGGTTGTACAGCTTCTTTGACAGGGTGTGCATCTATTGGCAGTGTTACAACATGCACATTACGCATCATGAGGAACATGTACCCTTAAAGTTTACCACAGTAAAAGCATAGAAACTGTATGCATTGTAAAGCCCTGGGAAGTGAAACCATATGAAACCATATTAAAAATCATGGCAAACCCTAGTAAATGCATGCATAGTATAACCATGGGAACACAGTAAATTTGCAGTTGTAAACTTTTATAAGGGCATATGTACACAGCACAATGTGTAAACGTATAATTCAGCATACGGCGCAGTAGACTATTCCCTGGCTCCGCGTGTCCAGACGGAGGGTCGAGTGTTCCCACTGACCTGCACTGCGTAGGAGATGGCGAGCCCTGCGTATGCTGGAGGGATCTGCCCGTGCATGAGAACTATCATGAGGCCCGTGATGCTGATCAGAGCCACGCTGATGATGTCCAGCCTCACTGCCAGCCAGCGCATGGCACAGTTGAACAGATAGAAGGGAGCCTGGTTATCATCCAGCAGCTCCTGGTACCTGAGAGGGGGCAGAGACAAGGAAAGGCATGCGAGAACCTGAATATCCCAGGGATGGACATAAGACTCCCATTGCATAGCAACTTGAGCCACACCTGGTTTTACTACGAGTTTAGTAGAACACACCTGAGCTTGTTACATATACACTGTGGCTAATCAAGCTTTTAGCAAAACCTGGAATGGGTAAAACTGCTATGCAATAGGAGTCTTATTTCCAACATACTGGCAGAGAACTTCTCATACACAGCAGAGTTCACATAAACAGTTTCGATCTTTGAATATAATTAAATGGGGAGTGCAGTGGATATGAAGGGACAGGGAGAGCTGTGGAGCAGACCTGGTAAACACTGACCTGTGCAGGAACTCCGCTCCCTTGTCGTAAGCGTGGATAGTGGTGAGCCCCTGGATGCTGGAGGTGATGTGCGACAGGAAGGGAGACTGGGTGATGTTATCCAGACGCTTCAGCTCTCTGATGAAAACCCTGCAATGAAAATAAAGGGGGTCAGAGCTTTATCTGGTGCAGCCTGTCTGCACTAAAGAACATGAGGCAGCTGTAGGGGTTCATTTTCAACCAACTCTCACAAAGTAACTGAGACTATTGATTGAAAGAGTCACAGGGTGAAAATAACTTCAAAAATCGCTGCCCCCATGACAAGTGGCCTGAAATTTTGCCCAAAGCGAGCAGTGCGTTTCACAGGCTCAACGCAACGGAGGGAGATCCTGATGCCTTACCTGGAGACGATGTGCAGGATGATAAAGAGGATGAACAGGGGCCCGACCGCCACGAGAAACCAGGGGAACACGTAGCCGATGACGCCCAGGCAGAAGACCACCAGGATGACATTCTGAATGAACATCTCAGCCTGGAAGGGCAGCCGGGTGTCCACTGTGGAGCAGGGAAGCAGACCAGATAGCAACGCATTCACAAAACAGCGAGGCGGTACAGGGATCAAGCGTAATGTTTCGATCATTAAACAAACTCCCCAATCTTATCCTTTCAGTCCCTACTTGTGTTCATCGTTCCCCCAGGGCTGCGTCTTACCTTCGTCCATGTCTTTTGAGAAGCGGTTGAGAATGCGCCCAGCGGGGGTTGTATCAAAGAACTTCATGGGACTGCGCAGAATCTTACGGAACAGCTCGTCGTGGAGTCTGGTGGAGGCCCGGAGCGTGCCCTGAGTAATCACATTACACATTCTTAAAGCACACAGGTCAAGCACACTGCAAGAACAGCTCATTAAAACTGCGTTTAAAAAAAAAAAAAAAAAGGATTCTCAAACGATAACTTTTGGTTTGTATTAATTAGCGAACAGCAAATCTGTAAATTAATCTTTTTTATTTTATACCACCAATAAATACCCCAAGGATTCCACCGTTCCAGATTGCATTCAGTTGAAGCTCTTGCCAGCATACTGAATAATATCTGGAGTCAATCAGTGCACTTGCAGTTTGATCCATTCCTACCAATGAGTTTAATAAGAGACTCACCTGAGCTTGTTACCTATACGCTGAGGCTAAGCAAGCCTGCAGTAAAACCTGAAATGTTAAACATTACTTCTCTATTAGGAACGCATCAGCTGCGATTGGCTCAGACTCCTGGCACTGCACCCCAGGGCACAGGTAGGGCTGGGTAGTGTACCTTGACGAAGGCAATCCCACGCACAAACTTCAGAAGCAGCATGAGGACCATGGAGAGGGTGTAGATACTGGCGTAGTACTGCATGTGGGGGTTATCCTTCATGCTGTCACTCAGCACCGTGTCATTGCCCAGCACCACAGACGTGTTCTACACAACCAGATTAAAAGAGTTTAGCACAGGACACCGGACTGGGTTTCTAACAGATTCTCCTAGCTGCTATACATATGTTTTCCAGGATTCCCTTATAAATGAGGCCTCAGTCACAATGGGTAAAATCCCCTAGTTAAATAAATACATAATGAACTCTTTGGATTGTGATTTTTTTACATGCCAACAAGGTTATTCTTAAAATCAAGGCTGAAGTCCTGCACTCTTACCCCGCTGCCCTGCTTGATCCAGTAGCTCAGCCACCAGTTGCTAAAGGCGGTGCTGCCCACGTTGAGCACAAAGAGAGCCAGGATGAGCAGGAAGGCCACGGGGCCCCCAGACGCCTGGATGTAGGCTCCGTACACAGACCAGGGCACGGAGCCCGTGCCTTTCTCCTCCACCAGCATCAGCTGACCTGGGGGCAGGGCAAAAGTGTCAGCAGGGTTTGTGGAAGCTTGGCATCGCACCTTCCCAATATTCTACCCACATGCTTGCTCCTGGGTCAATTCAGGAACTAATTTTTTATATATATATATATATATATATATATATATATATATATATATATATATATATATATATATATATATATATATATATATATATATATATATATATATATATATGTCTATATACACACACACACACACACACACACACACACACCACAAGAGGGAGGTACTGAAAGATTCGTACCATCATCTTTGTTGACCGTCTTCTCCTTCTTCACAGACCCAGCCTTGGGTCCTTTCTCTGGGGGCTTCTTCAGGGAGTTGGTGTTCTTCTTGTTGTTAATCTGCCAGAGGCAAACATATTAATTTGCTGTTGTTTTTCCCCCACTAATACATGCATTCAAATACAACACAGTTAACTTTCAATTTAAAACTGTATGCACAGAGAGTATGAGTAACACAATAGCATGTATCCTACCTCGATGTGAGGGGCCTCACCCAGCTGCAGGTTGTTAAACATGGCAGCATAATCCCCGTTCAGACCCATCAGATCCTCATGGGTTCCCTTCTCTGTGATGCTGCCATCCTTCATGAAGATCACCTCGTCACAGTCCACCAGGTACTGCAGACAGACAGACAGGGAGGGAGGGACACTTAACCTTGTCCATGCCGTTTGGCTTTGTGGGCTCTTCTAATGCAGGGATGGAAATATAACCTCCCAAAGCATAACAGCTCAATCCATTTCTGGTTTAATAAGTTTAATAAGACACAACTGTGCTTGTTACCTATACACTATGGCTAATCAAGCGTGTAGTAACTGGAATGGGGGGGACAGCTATGCAATAGGAGTCTTGTTCCCATCCCTGGAATACGTGCCGCTATTTATTAGAAAGAGAACGGGGAATGGTTACTCAGAGACCGAGTCTCATTTCAGGATGGGCAAGAAGCAGCTGCAGCAGCAACAGCAGCAACAACAACATTACCACCAAACAGTGGGCAGCAGTAAGACTCCTCGTGAATACCTGGAGCTGGTGAGTGACAAACAAGATGGTTTTCTGCTTCAGCTGCTTCTTGATGGCGTTGTTGAAGATGTGGTTGCCCACGTGTGCGTCAAGTGCGCTCAGGGGGTCGTCCAGTATGTAGATGGCACGGTCGCTGTACAGAGCCCTGGCCAGGCTGATGCGCTGCCTCTGCCCCCGCTCAGGTTAGCTCCAGCTCCCGACCTGCACACAGACACAGATGAAGTCGGGCCCTCCTGGGGGGTGCTGCACAGCAAGGGTGGCCCTGCAGGACTGTGACTAGCCACCCCTGCTGCACAGAGTACTGTCCCGTCAGTGAGAGATACTCACCTCTGTCAGGTCACCATTGGGGAGGATAGCCAGGTCAGTTCTCAGACAGCAAGCACTCAGCACTGTATTGTACCTGTATAGGGAAGGAAAGCACATTCATGTGGAAATTCTGGAACTGAAAAGGAGTTTGTTTTTATAGGCTAGATCTGCTCCAGCTGTCCATCAATTCTCTACTGTAGGAACTGTGGGAGCCGGAGGCCTGGTCCTTGTGGCAGTTTCTAGGTGGGATTTAACTGGCTGTGTTTTTGTATGAAATGGTAAGCTTGACTATTCAACTCACTCACACAGACACAAACACGCTTTGTTAAAGCTTCTGCTTTTTTATCAGTTGTGGGTGCCTCATTAAAAGATTTCAGTAACTATTCAGTTATTTGTTAGATACCAGCTTAGAAAGCTATAAAGAGCAGTATTTCCTTTAGCTACAATCCTGTAACAAACAAATACAACTTGAAGTCTGATTTAACAACGTGGGCGTGGTCCACTTGGAACAAAGCTCAGTCCCTGTGCAGCTTAAGAAAATACATGTACAGCTGCTCTGAGTGAAAGAGGGTTATTCACAAAGAGATTGAGCAGAAACCTGCTGGGACTCCAGAACTGATTTAGCCCTGCCCTGCTCCCTGCAGTCTCACCGCCCCTCGTTACCTGTCCTCCTCGTACTCCTTCCCGAACAGGATGTTGTCTCTCAGGGAGGAGTTCAAGATCCAGGCCTGCTGAGCCACGTAGGCAAAGTTCCCGTTCACAGCGATACTGCCGTCCAGCAGGGTCATCTACACAGGGGCGGACACACACAGGACACGACTCAGCCGTGCAGCTCACTCCCTTTTCAACCAAAAACCCTTTCATGAAAATCAGGAATTTTTTTTTTTTTCTTACCTGCCCCAATATGGCTGAAATCAGAGAGGTCTTTCCACTCCCCACACTGCCACAGATCCCAACCAGCTTCCCCTAATTTGAGATAAAAACCCACAAGAATCTGTTAGAAACACAGAATAAAACACCAAGTAAAACCTGAATATAAAAACACACACACACACTAGGCAAATAGAAAGGGGACATAAAACAAAACCTATATAATAAGAACAATTCTATTTCACAGTGTAGGTGCAGCACTTGAATGCCCCCCCTGGTAGCTGGGTGCTGTAGTACAGTTCCCTCACCTCCTCGATGGAGAGCTCAATGCAGTGCAGAGTCCTCTGCAGTCGCAGGCTGATGCTCTGGATCACCTTGTTCTCATCCCCTGGGCTGTGCTGCTCGTCACTGTCCAGCAGCAGCTGTCCTTTCTGCTCAGCCAGCACGCCCTGCTTCCCCAGCCCCTTCTCCTCCTCTTCCTCCTGCCTCTTCCGGTCTCTCCTCTTGCACTTGTCTTTCTTCAGTTTCGGGGTGCCCTTGGGTGTGGGGTAGGCGCTGGTGCTGGACGAGTCCCATGCCAGGCTGGCGCCTGTCAGCTCTATGGCATTGAGGGGGTTCGATGGCTTTGTCCTTATGATCTGAACCTCCTCCATTAGAAATAAACTCTGAACAGGGGTTGTGAGAGAGGTGCAAAGACACAACAGCTTATGTGTGGGGACATGCCAGTGGCACAGGCAGAAAAACACAGCGTCAGGATAAGAGGGAGGAGAGCTGCTGCTGAAGGGCAAAACACAGCTCATTAGTGGAGACTGGTTCCAGGGACCATACCTGTGAGCTGCTTACTGATTTCAAGTGCAAAGCTGTGAGAAAAAGCCCAAGAGACTCACTTCAGTGCCAAGCTTTTTTCAGGATTGTGTTGCAAATGTTTTAACAGTTATGGTGGAACCAGCCATTTTTTAAAATTCCAATTCTTAAATGTGTAAATGGTAATTATCAATGATGTAAATGGGTTGTCTCCAACACACACGACTGTAGAGTTGAGCCTACTTCAGAGGGAACAGGTCAAGGAGTTTGATGAAACCATGGATTACAAATAAAAGGCATTAAAACATTTCTGGTAGGCATATTTAAAATGTTTGTTTTTACAGGTACAGTTATCTATTACAGTCTATTCAGATTTATTTGCCTCTGGCTAGTGCAAAGAATCAACTGTAGTGAGCACAGGATATCAAAGCTTTGTAAAGGGAAAAGAAATATCTATATAAAATTGTAAAACGCGCAGAGGACCACGATTTGTTTCCCTCATCCAATTCTTTTGTCCTCATGTGAACCTCAACGTCTCTTGGTGAAGATGATCTGACCAGATATAACAGGCTGTTCCAGCACTCGCTGAGAAGGAGTCATGGCGGTTCTGTATTCTATCGGTTCTGTATTCTATAGGTTCTGTATTCTATCGGTTCTGTATTCTATCGGTTCTGTATTCTATCGGGTCTGTATTTTAGTTGCTGTAAAGCTACAAGAGTGGCACCCATCATGTACTCTTCAGACTCGATGAATCCCCTGAACACCCCCGCCCCTTTTAAACTCAAACAGTCAGCTTCATGAAGTTGACTAGCTTAAAACAAATAAGAACAAAACCCTCTTGGTGTGGATGAGATGCAGATTGAACTTGTGCCTCCTCTGCATGGATGCAGTTCTGTTCTGTAGCAAAATATGAATGCTGCATTGTAAAAGTAGGTCAGCCTCACTGCAGCAAAACAGGTAAATAATACAGAGGCTTATTGTTTGCAACTCGGCTCTGCTTTTGCCCAATGCCGTCCCCATGCTTTTATTGTGCTTTACGAGCTGTTTATTCGTGTGTTACTCGCTTTTCAACTATTCGTGTGTTACTCGCTTTTCAAATATTCTGCAGGATTAATAATAAAAAAAAAATGCAACCCACACACAGTACGTTACATAGAATTCTTCAGAGTATTAGACTAATCCCCGAGGGTCTCGAGGAAGCAAACAAAGCTATTAATTAAAACAGCAGTTTGTGAATGTCCTTGCAAAAAGAAATAATGGATATGGGTGAAAGGTGCTTGCAGCCAATGCTAGCTGCAGCACGATACCCCAGCAATGCGCAGCGTGACACCCCAGCAATGCGCAGCGTGACACCCCAGCAATGCGCAGCGTGACACCCCAGCAATGCGCAGCGTGACACCCCAGCATTGCGCAGCGTGACACCCCAGCATTGCGCAGCGTGACACCCCAGCAATGCGCAGCGTGACACCCCAGCAATGCGCAGCGTGACACCCCAGCAATGCGCAGTTCACCCCTACAGTACGATACAACTAGTGTCCTGCCTGCCAGCAGCATGAATAAAAAAGCAATGCAAACTCAAATTCACCAAAACCTTAATGGCATTCTTAGCCTGGTTCCCATTTCAAGTAGTTTTATGTATTGTTATTCAAGCCAGCAGAACTACAAAAAGGAAAATAAATGACCCATGACTTTTACTAGGCCAGCATTTGAGTACTCAAAACGTATCTTTAATTTGAACACCCCTACAATGTCCAGATTTGAAAGAGATACCTGCAGTTGTATGGAATTAAATTATTACCTATTACAAGTGAATGATAAAGATGCATCCAAATCTGAAGAGCTATTATTACCTGGTGAGGTACTTTAACACAGAGAGACTGGTCAGTGAAAGGTGTCTTACCTTAAACCGGTCTACAGCCACGGAGGCCTCGGACAGAGACTTCACAGAGAAGGGGGTTACTTTGAGAGCGAACGTCATGGCATTGAAGACCGTCACAACAGTGAAGGCCTGGAAAAGAAAGAAATACGAACAAATATTTAACCAACAAAACTACACACACACACACTCTTGAATGGTACACTGGACTGTTTGCTGCTGTGTATGTATTTGATCTACAGTACATATAGATCTATCCATAGATTTCTATGCAGTCCATTTGAATGGTCTCCAGTTCTGAAGTTTGAGAGCAGAGGTATTAAGATCCGTCACTGTTGGGATCACTGCCCCCCCCTTGTCTTTATTCAGTACCTGGGCTGCGGTGAGGTCATAGCCCAGCAGCATGTGCACGGAGAAGGTAGCCACGCTGGCAATCACCACCACAATGGGAGCCACCCCCACCGTGATGCTCTGGAAATACCCGGCACGCTCCAGGATCCTCCGCTCCTCCTCGCGGATCTCTACAACGGGAGAGGGAGGAGCAAGTCACACACACACCCCACTGCGAGTTCAAAACTACAGTATTGTGTACGATGCAAAACACTGCAGACTGTGAGCTAATAATAGGTTAATGGCCACTGAATAACTGGTATTTAAAGAGCTAGATGTCATTAGGTAAGCAAATTAGTAAAAGTAAAAGTACTTGGAATAACTGAGATAATGTCAACTGTGACACACCCACGACCGCCTCCACTACAAACATATCAACAGGGATAACATTAGAATGGAATGCAGATTGGCTTGGAACATTGGTAATGTTAGCAGCACATCTTTGCACGGAGAGGAAGGGAATGCACAGGATTTTAAAATGTTCTAGTAGAAATTCACACGTGGAATAAAGATAACAGATTTCTGACAGGGAATGAACAGAGAGCCACAAGACACAATTCTTTTTCTAGGTCACCAAGCAGCTGCAGAGGTAAACTGAACACACACTTACTCTGCACAGCCTGGGAAAAAGCTTTCACCCAGGCATACATCTTTATGAACTTGATGTAGTTGAGGATTTCATTCATCTTCTGCACCCGCTCATCTGTCACCGCGACCCCCTTCCTTCTGAAATAGGCTGTGAGTCTGGAGACAAACATCTGGAGTGCCGGAGAGAGGCTCAGGTAAGTGCGGACAGTCAGTAATCATTCATTGCAATGAAAAGCGACATAGCATAGAAAACACACATTTACCATAATGCTACCCGACATGCAGTACATTTGCTGCAGTTTTGGTTTTCTTTTAAATTCCGCAGGGTTAAAGAACTATTTCTGCATTCATGCAAAGTGATCTGCATGCAAAGAGATGCTCTACCCAGAACAGTTACGAGAGTCCGTGACACAGACAGTCAGGCCATTGCAATACCTTACCACTTACCATGGCTGGGTAGAAGAGAATGAAGACCGCGGATCCCAGTAAACTTGTAGGTCCGAGAACGATCACATTAAAAACCATCCCGAGGATCGCTATGAGCGGGCCGCCGGTCAACAAACTCCCCACCGCGGCAGCTTCGAACATCCGCAGACCGTCGTTGGAGCACATGTTTATCAACTGGGAAAAAAAAAATAAATACAAATGAAGCAGTTACTCTTTACCTCCTACGAAACCAAACCACCGAACAACACGCCCGAGTAACAGTGACATGGTATCTAGTAGTACCTACCTCGCCCATTGACTTCTCCTTGATGTTTTTCAGCCGGAGGATCTTCTGGAAAGCCAGGGTGAGGATTGCCCCTCGGAGCCGGGTGCCAGTGCGGTAGTTAAGGGCCCAGGTGAGGGCCAGAGACCAGGACCGGATCACCTCCGTCATGAAGAGCCCGAGAACCAGCAGCAAGCCGTAGGTGACGCGGGGCTCGCTGTGCTGTGTGTACTCCAGCAGACCCTTCACCACGAAGGCCTAGGGGAGGGGCAGACAAGAAACAGGGCGTGAGTCTCACCCACCGCAACACAGCGGCGCGCCGACATCTACAAATACCAGCTATACAATTTAAAAAACAAATACAAGCACACGCAATGGCTTTCTTCCCTTCAGAGTCTGCTAAATCTTTTATCAGTATTTGAAACTACACAGGGAAGCTAAAATTCAGCAAACTTCTACCTTTAAAAGAAAACCAGAGATGGCTGTGAGAACGAACAGTCAAGAAAAACTGCTAAAGCGACCTCAGCAATCTGCGATGTACTCGTGTGTGTGTGTGTGTGTGTATATATTTACCTTTCTTTCGTTTCTATAAAAGATCCTTTGAAAAGAACAAAGAAACAATGAAAAACACTGACAAGCATAATACCGTTTCTCATACAAAGGCAGGACAGGTGTCATTCTATTGAATATATTCTTCCCCGTTTGCCTGGCTTGTATCGTGCGGACAGAAAGACATTGTACCTACAGTCAGACTGGGGAGGAGGAGGGAGAGGACAACAGGGGGCTTTGTTTGTTTTATCCCTGGAAATAAAACATCAGCAGTTTAAATTATTATACAGAGGGGAAAAAAATAAATAAATGAGAGCAGAAAGAGAGAAACAAAGACAGCAGAGTAACTGATGAATCTCATTGAACCCAACCCCCCCCCCAGACACATCTCACCTCCATGAATAATATCCTCTACTCAGCACCTGCAGAACCAGAACAGCAGCCTCTCATCCCTGTGCATTCAGGAGCACGCACACACACGCACACGCACACACACGCGCGCATAGGGACCGGCAGCAACACTTACTGAATGAAGGACAACAGCAACATTTTATTTGAAATATTTAAATTAAAAGAATCAGAACATGTAAAATATCCACTAATGCATTTTCATAAACAAACACAATTTATAAAAAAATAAAAATAAAGTTTGTGGAGAGCAACATTTTAGTACAAATTTAAACAGATCAAACAGATTTAACAAATCAAAAAATATAAAACAGGACAGCAGTTGTCACAAATATCATGCCATACATTTTCACAGCAGTTTGAACCCACTTTGTACAGACACATTGGCGGGATAAAGAATGGTGCAAAGCATTATTTTCTGAACGCGCTGGAACGCACAGGTTTCAGTCTGTATTTATTCCAGATGGAAAAGTGTTTTGACACTTTTTCCACATTATTATTCCCTGGTTAAATTCTCAAAGCTATAGCAATGGGGGGAAAAAAAAGTCTGCATGAAGCACAACCACGTCTACTCCATCAAATCTGACATTAAAATCAGGGGGATCAAACTAAAACGAAAAGCAATGAAAGTTGCTGTATTGCTGGGGTGGTTGGCATATTAAAACAGAAGATCAGCAGGGCGGGCATGTGAAACTGACAGGCCGCAGTTTTTCTATTGTTCTTTCTGGAGTTACGTTCCTCCAGCTTTGACATTGCACAAGTGACCAAAGTCAGAAACCATAGACAGGCACAATGTGAAAGTGTATGCTTGCAGAACACTTGGAATCAAGAAGAGTCTGCATTCTTATTTTGCATGGGGTCTCTCTCCACTGCTTGATTGATCTGAATGAAAAACCGCAGGTCGATTGATCTTATTGATCAGGGATGGAGATTTCCTTCAGTAGAGTAAAATGACTGGCAGGCAGTTACTCAGGGCTCTTTATTGTATTGTTGAGATCAGGAATACGCGGGTTTCCAGGAAAGCATATCACAGTCAAGTCTTTCTTTTAGAAAAACTGTGGGTCTGATGTCAGCAAGAGTCCATTATATCAAAATATGACAGGATACAAAAATAAAAAAAGTTGTTGGCAAACACACACAAGACCTTTATAACAGAACAGCTCAACATTTGATATCAGACAACAATGTTCATCTGTTATTATAAAAACAAAAGCAAGCATTTAAACATTAGTGATTCCTGATGAGTTTTCCAGAATTAAATAATAATGATATTTGTAGTAAGAAAAAAATAAATAAATATGGATTTTACAGGGTGTCATGATTTGCAAAGATAAAACAAGTATCTACAGTATATAAAATGTAAATAAATAGTGTGTATATAAAATAAAGAAAGAAAACGGGTTGCTGTAAGCATTCCTGTTTAATAAATGTCACCTTACCTCTCAGGCTTTTGCAGTAGGTTTCTGCCTGGGCGCCCCTCTTATTCCCTCAGTGGAATACGGGTATCCTGTGAATTCTAAAGAACAGCTTCTGTCATTTGTTCCACTGCAGGGACAGCAGTGACTTCCATCTTCTGTCCCTGTCTATCTCCCCCTCCCCCCCCACTCTCCAGTGAGAGCACCTGCAATCTGAGCAGACAGAGGCAGAACAAAGCTGGAATAATGAAGGGAGGGGCCTCGCTGTGACACGCACTTAGATACAGTACAGTAGGGTGCTTGGCTATCAAGCGGCCTTCCCTTAGAAAAAGTCAAATACAATCTGAAAATTACTGTCTGGGAAATATGCGAGTCTGACTCCTTTAACTGTATTGTATTGCACATGGTATGTGTAAATGTATTGTATTGCACATGGTATGTGTAAATGTATTGTATTGCACATGGTATGTGTAAATGTATTGTATTGCACATGGTATGTGTAAATGTATTGTATTGCACATGGGAGCAATACAATACATTCTCCAAGGGGGAGCATCTGGAACTGGCTATACAGACTCAATGGATGGTCACAGTTTGAAAGCTTTGCTATGATAACTTACCAGCGAGTTACGAACAACCTTAACTTACCCACTTACCCTCTCATAACGGTTTCTGTATGGTAAGTCTGGTGCAGCAAGAGCCTTCCTGAACACGACTACAAATGCTTCTCAGTGTAATTAACATTACATTTAAAAATGATTGTCATGCAATGTTCTTCTATTACAACAGCTACACTTGAGAGCGAGTTCGGATTGAAAACAAAATGCAAAAGCTAGGAGGCTCATGCAAACAAACCAGCACGCCTTCATTTTTCCAGTTTTGTTTTTTTTTTAAATGGATTTCGTGATGATGATTTACAAGCTGGTTTGACCACAGTGTGAATGGATTACAATAAACATGGATTATGTGGGATATACACCCTAGTGATCTCAATCTCTGGGCTGCAAAGACTATTCAACAGTCTCTCTCTCTCTCTGGGTCAGGCGAAACCCTGTTCAAAGCAACTCTGACTGAAGGAAAGAGACGGCCTGCGTGTGAATCTACAGTTAATTCCACAGTGAAATGTCCTGCTTCCATCCACTGTGTCTGATCGTATGGAAGAGTAATGAACCCTGTCTTATTGGATTTGTGGTTTCTAATTTGGGGTGGTTCTGGTTCACGCTGGGGGAACAGTTCTCTGTCTGGTGCCAATGAGAATCCAGCTCTGAAGAGTTCATCAAGACAATGAAGGAAAAGAAACTCACTACATACCCTGGAGTGAAACAGTGACAGAAGCTCTTCTTGGTGTGTTAACCCTGACACCTGGAGAAAGACTTCTCTAGATACCTGGAAAAAGTCTTTCACAATATTTTATTTTTTGTTACTTTGTTTTTTTATGCGTCTAAATAAATCCCAATGAAACATAACCTCTTAATTCTGACATCAAGTCATTTAGTTGATAAGACTTATTAAAAAACACAACAAAAAAAAACACAAACAAGGGGGCAAGAAGCACCAGCCCTTAGAAGAATGTTAAAGAAGGAAAAAAATAAGCATTTGCAAACAAAGGAAAAAAAAAAAAAAAGAGGAAAGCACAGGTTTCACTGCATCAATTACTTTGCATCGTTCTGGGCACAATAATAAAGCAATTGCTCTATAAACAAAAGATATATATTGGTTACAAGCAACCTAATCTAAATCATAAACAGGGATACTAATGACTTTCTGCTAATTTGACAGTTAACTTGTCTCTGTCAACCGGGTCTACTAGAATGAACCTTACTAAACTAGCATAGAAACGGTCTTTGCATTGTTGTGCACAGCATTCCCTTGTATGGAATAGCACAGCACAGATGCCTATATAATCCCAAACCTCCAGAGTGTGTTACTGTCCTCTACCCTTATCAAACATCCAGGCCACTGATTCTGTAACGTGGACACGTGTGCTCCATGCGACACCGATGTGGTTCACACATTCCTGGCCTGGATTGCATGCTATATGCATTGCCTGAAGTAGCAAGCAGTGTGTATTCCACACTGATGTAGTTCATCAAGGCTGAAGGTAGGTTTAGTCCGAGTTTAGCACTCCGCCCTCAACCCCAGCAGAGACAAACTCTCTGGGGTTTGAACAAAGTTCAGTTTAAAAAAAACAGGCGGATATACTTACTGGTCCAGTGAAGCCTGCTAGCTGTGTGATCATAAGGGAAACTATAGAGATGAGAATCCTGGTGCGGCAGAACTTCCAGACCACCCTCCTGAGAGAGGCGTCCTCCTCCCCACAGTCCTGGAGCTCACTCTGCCACAGCCGTGCCAGCCTGCAGCGCACAGGGGGACAACGCAGTGAGGAACCAGGGCAACTGATCTAGAGCTGCAAGAGCCCACGATTGGGAAGCAGCTCTCCTCCACAGCAAGCAGGCACAGACACCCAGGTGTGGGGCAATGGTGCTGGTGCCAATTGAAACAAACACATCGAAGAAGCAGCTGCTTGAATCTGTGCTGGATTGCTGCTCTCCCTGAAGACGGCAGCTTTTCAGAGCAGCTGTTTCTTCAGCGGTTTCAATCACAAAGGTGCTGAATAATCAGTTCATGCAGCTCCAAAAACTGTACTTCCCAGAAACTGTGTTTAACAGGGTGTGTGAACCCGGAGAGCCCCAGAGTCTTACCTCCTGCTGTTGTGCTCTGAGCTCTCGAGCTTGGACAGTGCCCAGACATCCTCGAGGAACAGCTCTCCTTTCTTATGGGCCTGGGCAGCCACTGGAGTCAGCCAGTTAAATGTCATTAAGGAGAACAGGCCAGCATTGTCTACGGGGTGCTTGTGTCTGCAAGAGGTGGAGAGGAAGACACACAGTCAGCGCGCTGCATCGAAATCTCTATAGCTAAGATCTGTCCCATCTTCTACAGTACAGAACGGCCACCAAAATGCTTCATTAATATTACATCAAAATAAGTATAAACATCTTCGCAAAAGACAAAAAAAAAAAAAAAAAAAAAAACACACTTAAATATAAATCTACAGAATTCAACCTAAATTGCAGAACAGTTGGAGCTAAAAACTACAGTATAACACCTGGTGAAGCAAACTATTGGAAACACAAACAAACTGGGCATTGCTCTCCAGCAGCTTAGCAAACACTGGACATTTCTACTTGTTACAGCTACAGCATTAAGAGCAACGCCACAGGAAGCAGCGTTTTTCCTGGCAGCTTGTTCCGCCCTGCCCCGCCCCCGGAACGCTCACTTGGACGTGGTGCGGAATGGTTTCAGCAGGTTGATGCTCTGATGGTACTTGCTCTTGGGATTCTCCTCGTCCAGGATTTTAAGCTGCTCCAGGGGAAGCCCTTCTGCTCGCGCCGCTGTCTCCAAGGCATCCTGGCACACAGCACGGTTCTGAAAGAGAGGGAACCAGACGTGCCTTTCAGAACCCATTCCTGCTTTATTAACACGGACACACATCGCTGTGATACAGGTCGGTATATACTGTAGAAGCAGTTATAATAGCATGTTAAAGCTTAAAGTGTTTGGTAAGCACCTGCAGACATTGCAAGTAAAAAATAAAATTAAATATATAAAAGCTTAGGCAGTCTTATTAAAATACTTGGATTCCTCTGAACCATGGTGCTTTTCAATAGATCGATGACAAGTGAAATTCATGTAATTTACAGCTGTTTTCTATACATGTGGTTTTTCAGAACATTACCGGCAGCAGTGTGGAGTAGTGGTTAGGGCTCTGGACTCAGTGTGGAGTAGCGGTCAGGGCTCTGGACTCAGTGTGGAGGAGCGGTCAGGGCTCTGGACTCAGTGTGGAGGAGCGGTCAGGGCTCTGGACTCAGTGTGGAGGAGCGGTCAGGGCTCTGGACTCAGTGTGGAGGAGCGGTCAGGGCTCTGGACTCAGTGTGGAGGAGCGGTCAGGGCTCTGGACTCAGTGTGGAGGAGCGGTCAGGGCTCTGGACTCAGTGTGGAGGAGCGGTCAGGGCTCTGGACTCAGTGTGGAGGAGCGGTCAGGGCTCTGGACTCAGTGTGGAGGAGCGGTCAGGGCTCTGGACTCAGTGTGGAGGAGCGGTCAGGGCTCTGGACTCAGTGTGGAGGAGCGGTCAGGGCTCTGGACTCAGTGTGGAGGAGCGGTCAGGGCTCTGGACTCAGTGTGGAGGAGCGGTCAGGGCTCTGGACTCAGTGTGGAGGAGCGGTCAGGGCTCTGGACTCAGTGTGGAGGAGCGGTCAGGGCTCTGGACTCAGTGTGGAGGAGCGGTCAGGGCTCTGGACTCAGTGTGGAGGAGTGGTCAGGGCTCTGGACTCAGTGTGGAGGAGTGGTCAGGGCTCTGGACTCAGTGTGGAGGAGTGGTCAGGGCTCTGGACTCAGTGTGGAGGAGTGGTCAGGGCTCTGGACTCAGTGTGGAGGAGTGGTCAGGGCTCTGGACTCAGTGTGGAGGAGTGGTCAGGGCTCTGGACTCAGTGTGGAGGAGTGGTCAGGGCTCTGGACTCAGTGTGGAGGAGTGGTCAGGGCTCTGGACTCAGTGTGGAGGAGTGGTCAGGGCTCTGGACTCAGTGTGGAGGAGTGGTCAGGGCTCTGGACTCTTGACCGGAGGGTCGTGGGTTCAATCCCAGGTGGGGGACACTGCTGCTGTACCCTTGAGCAAGGTACTTTACCTAGATTGCTCCAGTAAAAAAACCCAACTGTATAAATGGGTAATTGTATATAAAAAAATAAATAATGTGATATGTGATATCTTGTAACAATTGTAAGCCTAGATAAGGGTGTCTGCTAAGAAATAAAATAATAATTTTCAAAACATGTCTTCAGTCATGTGTTTATCTGAGCTCCTGGGCCTTTGCAGGTTAAGATGCCCCTGACAACATACAGTTCAATTTGAAGGTCAGATTAAAAGTCCAATCAAAACACAGGCAATTCGACCACAGAGAACAAAAAAATAAAATTAAAATAAAATCTACCCTGCGGCACCCTCTAGCAGAAAAACAAACCAGATCAGCCTGCTGTGCCTAGAATATCCACAGCTTCCAATGAGAGCCTGCTGGCAGGGAGGCATGGATTTAAACATGTCCTGCAGTCTGAGCATCATTCATTTAGAGACAGATTCAGTATTTACCAGCGCACCCACAGTGCCTCAAACTGCTTAGGAGATTACAGAACAGCGCCAGCAGTGACCTTCTGTGTCCTGAAGGACCTTCTACTGCAGTCACTGTCTTTACAGTACGGTCTGTCTTCAATTTAGAAAGGTCAGCCAAGAGCCTACCATTGTGTTCCTTTAGTGAGAACTTATTTAACTAAAACGACAGAATACAAGAATAAGCAACACTATGTTTCAACAGCATGGCTAATTCTAGGATCAAGGACAGATAATGATGTCCTTGCTTCCACTCTATATAAGATAATCTTTGCAACTCAGCTGCTTCCCAGACACAATGAACAATGAACCACAGCCTACTCCGAGCCAAACAGGAATGCTGCCAGGACTCTGATCACTGTGCCCTGCTCTCTGCTCTCTATACTGCAGTGCAACCTAGAGCTTGCACTGCAGGACTTGCAATGCGCAAATCTAAACGCATTCCCAATGGATCCCTTTCTGGTTTGCTGGTTCGTTTGACAGCGCTTCACAAGGGTCAGACCCAGCTGGTATGTTCTCACGCACATCAAGCCAACAGCACAAGCTGGCTCCGATTTCCTCCCCGGTTCAGCACGCCCTGCAGCTCATTCCTATTCCTATCACGCAAGTGCACTGTAAAGAACCATAAAGAACATCACAGGATGAAAACCAACCACAAGCCCCTGATCCACCTGCATGGGAAGAAAAGGAAAACATTCGGGAGCTGGAATTGTTAATCTGGTAATAAGTTCTATTTATTTAAATTCTGTAGGAATGCTAGCGATGTTGTCTAGAGTGCTTGCTTTACAGTGCACAGCAGTAGTGGTGTAAACTGACTGCATGCCCAGTCACACTGATGCCGAAGCACTCAGGAAGGATGTGGAACACATCGAAGTTAAACAGACCAAGCTTGAAGCTTCCTGGGAGACCCTTCAACACAGCGCCATTGGCTGCTGATAGAGCTCAGCTAACTGCAGAGGGTGGTGCTGACGGAGTAGGGCTTGTCTCTAGGGAAGCATGAACGAGACAGCTGCAATGAAACAGCAGAAAAAAAAACAAAATAAAACAAGCACAGATGCCCTCTGGCAGAGTCATTTGGATCCTGCCGAGTCATTGGGAATAGACAGGAAAGAAAGGGGGGGGTAGGGGGGCTGCTTCAGCACTCAGCTGCTGCATGCCAACAGCACTTTACTGCAGTCACCGGCTCGCAATGCTGCACAAAGGGTCGCTTCTTCAAGCTCTAGAAGCACAAGAGATGCCCGAGAGCAGGTTCCATGTTCCTGACTCAACAGAAGGAAAACCATTATCCTAGGGTTCTTAATCTAGATTTTAAAACAAAACCGACAGTGCTGCAAATATTTTGAAGGAATGGGTTGCAAAAGGGTTACTTTAAAGTTAGAAAAAGAGATCTTTATTTGGAGTTGCGAGGAGCCCCTGTCCTGCAGAAGACGTGATCCTTCAGTCTTCAGGCTCAGGAGAAAGGCAGCTGCAAGCTGGCACATCACACTGTGTTATTTCAGAGAGCCTGATAATCCCCCTCTGGGCCTGTGACAGATATCTGACAATATCTTCCTAATTAAACTGCCAGGAATCACACTCATTACACAGCAGGCGGTGGGTGCTCTGAATTATACCACAGAGGCTGACAACTGGAATCTGAATTGAGGCAGCAGGAGGAGGTTTGTAGGGCATGTCCTCACTAATAGGGTTTGAACTGCAGTCGCTTGTTCCAACACCTGCAAAGCACAGGAGGTGCCACACATGCAGGTGATCTGGACTGAGAGTTCTGACACAGCAGGAGAGAGCAGTCCCTGTGCGCAGCTCAAGCAAGCACTGCAAATCGTTTTATGTTCCCACAATCCTACTAGTCTAGGGGTGTCCAATCTAAGTCCTGGAGGGCCATTCCAATCCAGGTTTAACAGATGCAACTATATAATTAACTACTTAGGGTCTGGATGGAGGTTTAAATGTTGAATTGAACAATTTAGAGCAGGGCTGGAACAAAGGCCAGGAGTGGAAGAGCAAAGTTTGTACTTGTCAATCTAGGCATGCATCTAAATGGGATTGATATGAAATTATATGAATGTTTACCCTGGTAAAACTGCACAGTAACTTTGCAGCATTCATGTTTTCGCCATGGTTACGCCATCCTTTTTTTAGATGTCATTTAATAAGTTTTACCGGACCTCACTGTGCTTTATAACAGTTTACTATGCTTACACTACTTTTAGAAAGACACCGGCAGGATACTCAAAACAGTAGATTATAACTAGCAAAATATACCACTGTACTGTACCGTATAAGGCTGTAGCCAGCTATGAGGCACGGGCCTCGGTTAAATTCATACAAACAATCATTTATTTACGCTCTCTTAGACGTTGCTTAGCCGCAGTGCCTCTGTGATTTTTCATGGCTGGCTGCTGTCCTGCTGTACATTTGAAATAGTTGAACACACTGAGTGCCACTGTCCTGATTGGAGAACAATCTTCTCTTTAACTATATTGTCATGATAACTTTACTCGAATTCTGTTAACCGTAAAAGTCTAAATGTTGTGTTCGGATTTTGTGCTTGTGCTTTAAGAGGCTGGTACCCGGTTTCACTGTGGAGAAGCACACTCACCTGTGCTTTAAGAGGCTGGTACCCGGTTTCACTGTGGAGAAGCACACTCACCTGTGCTTTAGGAGGCTGGTAGTCTGTTTCACTGTGGAGAAGCACACTCACCTGTGCTTTAGGAGGCTGGTACCCGGTTTCACTGTGGAGAAGCACGCTCACCTGTGCTTTAGGAGGCTGGTACCCGGTTTCACTGTGGAGAAGCACACTCACCTGTGCTTTAGGAGGCTGGTACTCTGTTTCACTGTGGAGAAGCACACTCACCTGTGCTTTAGGAGGCTGGTAGTCTGTTTCACTGTGGAGAAGCACACTCACCTGTGCTTTAGGAGGCTGGTACCCGGTTTCACTGTGGAGAAGCACGCTCACCTGTGCTTTAGGAGGCTGGTACCCGGTTTCACTGTGGAGAAGCACACTCACCTGTGCTTTAGGAGGCTGGTACTCTGTTTCACTGTGGAGAAGCACACTCACCTGTGCTTTAGGAGGCTGGTACTTGGTTTCATGAAGCTCCTGTGTGTTTCTCCTGGCCACACCCCTGTACCCAGGACTGGGGAGTACATAGTCTTTGCCCAGATCAATGCCTTTCATATTTCCTCACTGACACAGGGCAGGGTTTCATAGATGGGGGTGAAGGGAGGTTTCTCAAAACGCTAAAAAACAAAAACAAAAACCCCACCAGTAGTAGAAAGGTCTCAAATTATTATGCAGATTTTCCATTCCGTTTTATTCTGCTTACTGATATTTTATTAACACATTCAGTGGTTTAGTTTCACGACAACTGCCAGGAAAGCAAACGCAGGCAAACTGTTTTAACTTGCTTTAATGCACTGGGACTTCAGACTCAGGACAATTCATAAATCGGGAACTTCTTTAATTACGTTCTGTACTGAACTCCTGCACGTACAATTCTCTGCAAGGCGAATAGGGATTCAGTTATACTACAGGATCCAACTGTGGGTACACTGGGAACCCTCTTTCAGGCACCTCATTGCAAAAAGAATAAACTTACCACCACTTTTACACTTGTGGGACACATGTCCCTTGTATTAAAACCGTACAGTATTAACACAAATGACCAGACTGGTCTGTAACGTATGATTTTAATAACCAGGGACAGTAAGGTGTTCCAGTATGACTAATTTTTTCTGTCCCCTGTCTTGTTTTACTAAGCCTTGCACTAGCGGTGTTCCTGCAGCAGACTCGCTCCATCTCCTCATTCTCATCAGTGAGCAAGCAGCTTACTCTCATGATAAGGATAACGAAAACCAAGTGCTGCTCCCTAGACCTGGAGTCGCAGGGCCTCTAAATGACCAGATCTCAGTCACTGGAATACGCGTTGCTTCACACAGTCACTCGTTACATACAAAGACATTACAGAATCTTAACCATCCATTACAAACACAAACCTGCTTGCGTGGATTTGACACATCTCACTTTACATTACTGTTCTTACATGCGTGTTTATTAACAACAAACATCAAGTTTAACATATTAAAACACATGGAAGAAACACGCCAACGCTATTACAAGACCGGAAATGGCCTAAGTGTATAATACTGAATCAGTTTAGCAAAAATCGCGTATATTTGAACACTTCTAGATGATGTAATTTTTTGTATTTATATAAAAGTAATTAATAAACTGGCAACAGTCTTTTTGTGGCTCATTATAATTTGTACTGGTAACAGGAAACCTCAAAAAAGACTGCTGCTAGTAGATTTTCTACTGGGTCTGACCACTCCATAATATTTTATTAATACCAGAAAAAATACAGTAATGGCCTCAGTCAAACTGTAGCTTAACGACTATATGTCCTAATAGAACATTTATCATTATTAATAATACAATAAAACGTTTAAATATATTTCTAGTTGTAAAAAGAATAACTTAAATCACAATTTTTATTATTAACTACTGATAATAAATGTCAATAATTTCATTTTCCAATCATAACAACAAATAACACGCGTATTGTGATTGTCTTTCACCGCCCGCAAATCAAAACAGTAAAAAAACGTTGAATCCACCGTAATAATAAAACGAAATGTAACTATAGAAAATTAAATAAATTTCCCATTTAAATGCATCTGTATGAGAAAAAAAAAATAATGATTAATTTAGTTTCCTAAGCAACCATTACCTGTTCTCTTCAGGACTCTATCACTGCAGATCCAAATAATCACCCAACGAGCAAAACAACACCGCTTATAAACGAGTCGTCGGGCACCGCTGTACCGGTGCCTTCCCTGGGAACTGTAGTCTCAAGCTGAGCGGAGCACCCGTCTGTCGCACTTTCCAGGGTAAAAAGTAAAACTACAGTTCCCAGGCACCCCTTGCTCACAGTACGGGGGAGGGTGGTACTTTCACAGTCATCGCCGAGAGGAGGGGCTATACTGTGTACGCGCTGCGGCCGCGCGCATTACGGAATAAAACAGCCAGTTGGAATAAAGGGCGCGTGCACGCGGCTACCTGGAACGGGTGCTCGCCCGGCAGGTACAAAAACAGACTTGATTTTGAACAGAAACTGCGTATTTTATAGAATAACATTCCTGAATATCGCATTTGGCAGTGTCTGACGTATATACACACGTTTTTTTTTGTTTGTTTTTTAATGTGTCAAGTAACCGCGTATGTTGGTTTTTAACGCGTATACTCTATATAATGTTGTTTGGTTTGGTTCTGTTTCCTATTACAGGTGTCTCTCTAATAAATGATGGTTCGTCAAGATTCACAGGGCAGTAAATGTTTCTGCGTCACTGTTGGCAAGAAAGTCACTTACCTTTTTTATTCCCTTCTCTCTCTCCCCTCTCAGTTCATTATCTAATGTAAATGCACTAATTGGAATAGTACAGACTGCCGCAGGTCACCCGGCACCATAACATACCACAGGAACCTGCCATTCAAGGTACTAGCTGCATATATATCAACTCAATGTGTTCAAGTAAAAGGTGGATCCATATGAATTTAGCTGGCTCTTTGAGCTAATTATATATATATATATATATATATATATATATATATATATATATATATATATATATATATATATATATATATATATATATATATAACACACAGTATATACATCATATACTTCTATCTTTGAATCTGTATTAATTCTAATTAATTAATTAATACAGATTCAAAGATAGAAGTAAAAATGATGTCACAATATATAGAACAGCATTACATCATGCAAGAACAAATCATGGATTTGAATGTAAACAATAACAAGTAGTTGTCATGCCGTCAAAAACCTATAAATACCTCCAATGTTTTGATTCAAACACAGGCTCCCTTGAGAAAGATATGTGCAACATATCGAAACGTTGGGCAGCTGGCTCTTTGAGCTAAAATATATATATATATATATATATATATATATATATATATATATATATATATATATATATATACACATACAGTGCCTTGCAAAAGTATTCAGACCCCTGACCAATTCTCTTATATTACTGAATTACAAATGATACATTGAAATTTTGTTCTGTTTGATATTTTATTTTAAAACACTGAAACTCAAAATCAATTATTGTAAGGTGACATTGGTTTTATGTTGGGAAATATTTTTAAGAAAAATAAAAAACTGAAATATCTTGCTTGCATAAGTATTCAACCCCTGTGCTGTGGAAGCTCCCAGTTTACACCGATGAAAGACATTGCCCTAACGAGGACACAATTACCTTACCATTGGCCTCCACCTGTGAACCATTAAAGTTGCTGTCACATTTTCTGGATAAAAACCCCCACTGTTGAAGGATCATTAGTCAGGCTGTGAATCTGAAGGAAAATGAAGACCAAAGAGCATTCTACAGAAGTTAGAGATAAAGTAATACAAATGGATAGATTAGGGAAAGGGTACAAAATAATATCCAAGTGTTTGGATATCCCAGTATCCCAAGGTCAAAGTCCTGATCTCAATCCCATTGAGAATCTGTGGCACTATTTGAAAATTAGGTCCTGGCGTCGTCCAACCAACCTGAACAACCTGGAGTAAATCTGCCAAGAATGGGCCAAAATCACACCAACACTGTGCGCAAAGCTGGTACATACTTACCCCACACTTAGGCTGTGTGGTCCAGTGGTTACAGAAAAGGGCTTGTAACCAGGAGGTGACAGGTTCAAATCCCACCTCAACCACTGACTCACTGTGTGACCCTGAGCAAGTCACTTAACCTCCTTGTGCTCCGTGTTTCGGGTGAGACGTAATTGTAAGTGACTCTGCAGCTGATGCATAGTTCACACACCCTAGTCTCTGTAAGTCGCCTTGGATAAAGGCATCTGCTAAATAAACAAATAATAATAATAATACCCCAAAAGACTTAAAGCTGTTATTACAGCGAAAGATGGCTCTACCAAATATTAATGTGTGGGGGTTGAATACTTATGCAAGCAAGATATTTCAGTTTTTTATTTTTCTTAAAAATATTTCCCAACATAAAACCAATGTCACCTTACAATAATTGATTTTGAGTTTCAGTGTTTTAAAATAAAATATCAAACAGAACGAAATTTCAATGTACCATTTGTAATTCAGTAATATGAGAGAATTGGTCGGGGGTCTGAATACTTTTGCAAGGCACTGTAAATAGCATTGTCTTTATAATGAATAAAGCCATAATTCACAAATTCCCCAGTACAGGGCTAAGCAATTCTCATATCATGCAAACTCTCTGCAAATCATATTGCCAATAACATTAAAAAGTATGAGAGTCTCTCTCTATTATATGTATTCTATGTGTGTATTCTATATATATATATTATATATATATATATATATATATATATATATATATATATATATATATATATATATATATATATATATATATTCAGTACTGTGCAAAAGTTTTAGGCAGGTGTGAAAAAATGCTGTAAAAGTAAGAATGCTTTCAAAAATAGACATGTTAATAGATTATATTTATCAATTAACTAAATGCAAAGTGAGTGAACAGAAGAAAATCTAAATCAAATCCATATTTGGTGTGACAACCCTTTGCCTTCAAAACAGCATCAGTTCTTCTAGGTACACTTGCACAAAGTCAGGGATTTTGTAGGCATATAGTCAGGTGTATGATTAAACAATTATACCAAACACATGCTAATGATCATCAATTCAATATGTAGGTTGAAACACAATCATTAACTGAAACAGAAACAGTTGTGTAGGAGGAATAAAACTGGGTGAGGAACAGCCAAACTTAGCTAACAAGGTGAGGTTGCTGAAGACAGTTTACTGTCAAAAGTCATACACCATGGCAAGACTGAGCACAGCAACAAGACACAAGGTAGTTATACTGCATCAGCAAGGTCTCTCCCAGGCAGAAATTTCAAGGCAGACAGGGGTTTCCAGATGTGCTGTCCAAGCTCTTTGAAGAAGCACAAAGAAGCGGGCACGCGTTGAGGACCGTGAGACACAGTGGTCGGCCAAGGAAACTTACTGCAGCAGATGAGACACATCATGCTTACTTCCCTTCATGATCGGAAGATGTCCAGCAGTGCCATCAGCTCAGAATTGGCAGAAAACAGTGGGACCCTGGTACACCCATCTACTGTCGGAGAAGTCTGGTCAGAAGTGGCCTTCATGGAAGACTTGCGGCCAAAAGCCATACCTCCGACGTGGAAACAAGGCCAAGTGACTCAACTATGCAGAAAACACAGGAACTGGGGTGCAGGAAAATGGCAGCAGGTGCTCTGGACTGATGAGTCAAAATTTGAAATATTTGGCTGTAGCAGAAGGCAGTTTGTTCGCCGAAGGGCTGGAGAGCGGTACACGAATGAGTGTCTGCAGGCAACAGTGAAGCATGGTGGAGGTTCCTTGCAAGTTTGGGGCTGCATTTCTGCAAATGGAGTTGGGGATTTGGTCAGAATTAATGGTCTCCTCAATGCTGAGAAGTACAGGCAGATACTTATCCATCATGCAATACCATCAGGGAGGCATCTGATTGGCCCCAAATTTATTCTGCAGCATGACAGCGACCCCAAACATACAGCGAAAGTCATTAAGAACTATCTTCAGCGTAAAGAAGAACAAGGAGTCCTGGAAGTGATGGTATGGCCCCACAGAGCCCTGATCTCAACATCATCGAGTCTGTCTGGGATTACATGAAGAGAGAGAAGCAACTGAGGCTGCCTAAATCCACAAAAGAACTGTGGTTAGTTCTCCAAGATGTTTGGGCCAACCTACCTGCCGAGTTCCTTCAAAAACTGTGTGCAAGTGTACCTAGAAGAATTGATGCTTGATGCTATTTTGAAGGCAAAGGGTGGTCACACAAAATATGGATTTGATTTAGATTTTTCTTCTGTTCACTCACTTTGCATTTAGTTAATTGATAAATATAATCTATTAACATGTCTATTTTTGAAAGCATTCTTACTTTACAGCATTTTTTCACACCTGCCTAAAACTTTTGCACAGTACTGTGTATATATATATATATATATATATATATATATATATATATATATATATTATATATATATATATATATATATATATAAATAATGTATTCTAAATTTGTATTAGGCTCACCTTTATAATAATAAAAAACCCTTTTTGGTTTTGCTGTTAAATGATGGTTTACTCACAGTATATATATTTTTTTTTCTTTATTTGTGCTGGAGTGTTGATGCGTGGACTCCAGTAATGCTCAATGCATTTCTAGGACAGCAGCCCTGGCAATGCATGCATGCGAGGGCAGTTTCCTGAGAGTGCAGTAGGCTGCAGTTTGTGCAGAGTGCACCGGTGGGATTAATAGCCTGTATTTCAGGAAGGAGACAATCCAGTACTTTTCCACTAGCCGCACTGACTGTTCCCGGTCAGGCCTGCCGTGTTCTGCAATGAGAAAAATCTTCCATCTTTTTAATGTACAAGACTGACAAGCAAAGCCATTTTACATAAACTTCCTAATAATTCAGTCCAACTACAATCTAAATGATAAAACTAGCCCTATAAATTTGCCCAAGTTATATATAGTTTGCTGAATGATGTAGTGATGGTATTATTCACTATAACACATAAAGAGGCACAACTGATTTAAATAAGTGGACTAAACACAACCCCAAAGTAGTCTCTCAGCTATTGCACTCGTGTTCACTTAGTTTAGCCTACTGTGAAAAAAAACAAAAAACCGGTTATAACACCTTGCATGCATCATCACTTAACATTTCCTAAAGCTGAGGGATCAAAGCCATTTTGTGGCTTGGAACTTGGTTTTAAGAGGAGTTTCAGGCCACTGCATGGCAATCATTGGGGTTTGATACAGCAAAGTTGCCTCAGACTAGATCTCCAGGGCTCCTGGAACCAGGTTTCAGGCCGCTGTTAATGAAAAAGTGGCTGTTTTCCCTCAGCTGAAATTTCATTTTTCTTGCACTTCATTTATTTTATCTACATAAAGTAAATCCTGATAGAGGGCGAGTCCTAGGCAGCTATCTGGTGCACAAAACAGAGTTTCTGTTAACCTCAGCTGTGCAGGACTACTGCATTCACATGGAAACAGGAGAACACTTTGTAGAGTCTCACTGTAATCTCACCTCCACAACCAGCATGTTGTACTGTAGAAGGGTGCCTATTATAGCTTACAACAAACATGATCTTTAATGATGGAGCATTTCTGCAGTCACGCAGTAAGACTGCAATGTTAAACAGGGATGTCAAAGCTACTTGCACAACCAGCGACAAGTAAGCACTGTCACAACATGGGGCAGCTTGAAGGAAACTGCCTGCACTGCCCTCGAAATGATGCAGAGAAGACCGGTGAGGGGCGGACAAGCCCTCAGCAGAACACACAGCTACCTACGTCAGCCTGCCATGGTACATTACAAAGCTTTGAGTGCTGTGCTAGCACCTCCCACCCACCCCCCTACACAGTCCAATAGTGATATAACAATGCCCTTAAACAAAGTCAGTGTTTTTAAAAACAGTACACCCCCTGAAACCATTGCAGCTCAGGAGGGATATAAACGTATGAAATGCCACCACTTCCATTTCATACACAGATGTACAGCTACCAGCATGTGCAATGCCTTTTTACAATACTACATATGATCTGCATTATATAGCTGGTAGTCATCCTATACCTTCATCTGTTGTAAACACTCAAGCATCCTTCACAGGTTTAAAAAGGGATATACATGCCAATCACACAATGCAGTGGAATTGGATTTCTGAACACCAACACTGGACATCATATTGTGCACACTTAACCTTCTCACATCTGTGTAATTGCAACACTGTAGAATAGAGAAGGACTTGATACAACATCTCACATTAACACTGAAGAGCTCTTGCATCCATTTAGCTGCCAGTGAAGAGTAATAACGCTATACTGGATCATACCAGCTAGAGCTACCAATGGATGTTGCTCAAGTGCTTTAAAGATCTGCATGAATTGTTTGTTGGTAAACTCTTGAAAGGATTCTTTGACTTGCACAGTCAAATGGAAAGGGGTTGCGTGAGTCCCACAGATCTTGTGCAGGCACACTACACCTACCCTGGAAGCCTTTTCTCAGTTGCATGAGGAAACACCATTCCCTGATCGGAATGACCGATCATGAATAAAACATGGAGAACATTACTCCCGATTTCCAGCTCTATTCACTCCTAACTAGTAAACTCAGGAAGAACGTGGAATAAAAGGACATGTCAGAACAGGAAGATCACTTATAGGAGGCTGTGTGGTCCAGTGGTTAAAGAAAAGGGCTTGTAACCAGGAGGTCCCCGGTTCAAATCCCACCTCAGCCACTGACTCATTGTGTGACCCTGAGCAAGCCACTTCACCTCCTTGTGCTCCGTCTTTTGGGTGAGACGCAGTTGTAAGTGACTCTGCAGCTGATGCATAGTTCACACACCCTAGTCTCTGTCTTGGATAAAGGCGTCTGCTCAATAAAAACAAATGAGACAACTTTGGTGAAAACTACAATAAAATAAAGAAAAAACCCTGAAACTGGATTGACAAGTCTTTTTATTGTATGTACAACAACAGTGCTTTAAACCCTGGATGGATACAGCATCTGAAAGAAAAACACGAGAGGTAAGACATTAGTGACGAGGCTTCATGTATAGTGTAAATACTTCAACATGGGTCTCACCACAGTAATATCTAGACAAAGCGATTGTATTGCAGGTATTGCACAGCACGTACAATGTCTTGATTAAAACCGCGCTCGTTCCAACAAAGAGTTAGTTTCCCCAAGTTGCGTTTGCAGTGAATTACATGCAACAGCAGGTAGCTCTGCAGACTCTTGAAATTCCCTTTATCCATAGATTCCAGTATCTGAAACGTTGACAGCGGTCTAGAACTCAAGCTCTCTTGTGATTATCTCCTCCTGATCCAGAGGCATCCCTGAATGTCAGGGAGTCGTTTGATTGGTCAAATGGAAAAAGAGCACTGCGCTCCAATGCATTTCACAGCAGTCCTGAGTTGAAAGGCACCACCAAACAGGATGGATCTCTTTCTCCATAACTGAGCTGGTACCAGTATGCACAGTCACATGTCTGGGCAAGGATCACTTTTCAATTGCCTTTTCCAGTTCAGTTTGAGCTGCTTATTTCTGACTTGGTTGACAATTATATTAGCATGGAAACGTCTGTTTCATGGTGCACACGGGTCACTTTAAATGCAAAGATGTAAAGTGGGCATTCTGAAAAACCAAGTAAACCCAGTTGTAGCATGCAAGAACTGTGTGGTTATAAAAATGATTATTAAATGGGGCAAAACTGAAAACGACAGGTTGGAGGCAGATAGTCATATTGACTACACATTTATTAATTCAAGAGCCGATTGGCGGACTGCAATGCATCAAATGTATTTGAAGAAGAAAGCGTTTGAAGAACCGTGTGCCCCAGTACTCACCACTCGCACTCTGTGTCCCATAGCCTTGGCCGGGAGGTTGCTGCTGAACTTGGCACGGATCATGCCACTGTTTCCGTGGGCTCGGGTCACCTTGCCCCAGATCACACGGGTCTTGTTGGGCTTTCCGCCGGGGGTTACAGTGTTTCTACAGACACAGGAACATTTAAAAGTGAATTATATGCATACAAGGAGGCCAGTTACTCAAAGTATTCCCCAACAAATTAGAGTCTTCACAGTTACATATATTTGCTCCTACAGATGAGAATCAAAACCAAATATTTCCAAGTGTTCTCAATCAGTTACCCAGCAAGATCAAAACCCAAAGAAGTATATCAAAATATCTAAATTAAGTTTCATTTTTCCTGGTGATACAACATAACATAACAGCACCTAAACCATTATGAAAAAGACAGACAGCTGCCATGACTTGTAAACTCCAGTAACTACAGCCAAGCAATGGGAAGACAGCAGATTCTATAGGTACCAATTACACTGAACTCACACAATGGGTGAATTCACAGAGATCATTCTGCACAGAATCTGACAATTATTATTATTATTATTATTTCTTAGCAGATGCCCTTATCCAGGGCGACTTACAATTGTTACAAGATATCACATTATTTTTTAACACATTATTTTTACATACAATTACCCATTTATACAGTTGGGTTTTTACTGGAGCAATCGAGGTAAAGTACCTTGCTCAAGGGTACAGCAGCAGTGTCCCCCCACCTGGGATTGAACCCATGACCCTCCGCTCATGGGTCCAGAGCCCTAACCACTACTCCACACTGCTGCCTATTTTAGCCAATGATCTTCCAAGAATGATCTCCGTGAACCCACCCAATGTATTAAAGGGCTTCTTGAGACATGAATGAAGCACATTAAATGTGATCCGAGGACACTACAATGAAAGCACGGTGTGAGCCGTGTTGAAGACCCCCGGCACTCACTTCTTGGCCTTGTAGACGTAGGCACAGCGCTTGCCCAGGTAGAAGTCGGTCTCATCGCGGGTGTACACGCCCTCGATCTTCAGCAGCGCCGTGTGCTCCCGCTGGTTACGCAGGCCGCGCTTGTAGCCGGCGAAGATAGCCTTGCTCCAGAGTCTAAAAAAACAGGGAGGTGGGTCAAACACTTCCAATAAACACCAAGCTCCTCTAAGCAAGCTTACCAACAGCATCTGAACTCGTGCTTTTAAAAAAACAGCAATACTGTTGCACATGCAACCTTTAAAAATGAATAAATTGCCCTGGACCCTAGAGAGTGAAAGTGGTTTAATTTGAAGTACTTCGCTCTTTAAATGATCTGCCAAATCCAAGAGGAGGTTCACTCTTACAATAGAGATGCCCTCTGCAACATTGTGCCTCAAAACACATTAAGCCAGGGTAGTGCTTTCAGTGTCCATAAGGCAATATCCTGCCTCATGCACATTAAGCCAGGATAGTGCTTTCAGTGTCCATAAGACAATATCCTGCCTCACGCACATTAAGCCAGGGTAGTGCTTTCAGTGTCCATAAGGCAATATCCTGCCTCACGCACATTAAGCCAGGGTAGTGCTTTCAGTGTTTATAAGGCAACATCCCAAGCAGGATCGGTACACTTGAACAGGGCTTTTAATGCATTATTTATTTACACACATCAGTCCATAAACATGCTAGCTCAGCCTTCATAGGGCCACACTAGCTCCCTGCAGACAATCAAACACACATGAAAAACATGCAATCAGCTTAAACACCACCATGTGTAAATAGGAACAGAAATGGCTTACCTTCCAGGCATTGTGATAATGTATCGTCCAGACAGCCAATCCTGCAGTAGAACAAAAAAAATGTTGGTAAACGAGATTGAAAATGCACCCAACACGCTACAGTACAAATACAGACAGCGTGATCCCAAAGCAGACCGTACACAAGCTAATACAGATTACTGGAGACTTGAAAACATGACCATACAAACATAACCGAATATTCTACTAGAGTAGCTGTACATACATGCAGACAAACCAAGCAGGTTAGGATTCTTGATGGGTGTCTGTAGTTTACACACGTCAAATCACAGGAACAAACTAACTGGGAAGCGTCCCGCTGCGTTATCATTATCAGAGACAGGCAGGTTAGGAACTTTTAACGGATCCAGGCTGTTTGAAATCACTAATTGGTACTGTAAGGGCTTCTGGTGTCCGACAGCCGTAGTACGCGAGAGCTACTTCAGTTTTGACACGGGAAACGTGCAGAAAGCCAGCAGGCCTCTTCAGATAAACAGATGGCAGAAGAGTGTGGGTTTGAGCGCCTCCACACAGTCCAGACACAGCACCGTTTTTCACAGACACACACAATATTAAACAGCGGCGGTGATTTTCAGCGTGCCAGTCAATACTAACAAGCAATGAAACTCCAGCAAGAGGCTCCCATGAAGCATGCCATGACAACTAACCAGCGTAAACGTAGGCAACGACATTACCGTTTTTAAAACGATTAAATTAAAAGTGTACGGTTACATCGACGGTAGCTCTTTTTAACAGCGAAGCCCAATCCGCACCACTTATTTACTTTATAACACCTCCACCTCCGCTCCACTCAAACGTAAACGGTTCCGAGACAGACATTTCTGGGAAGCGAAGGAACCAACAGAGACATCTACTAAATATCTCCGTCATCCCCGGGTAGGGAGACACAAAACCCACATATTTATTAACAAGGGACGCTGTGCTTGTTACACACTTGCGTATTGATCGGCTTAAATGTCGAATAAGGTATAAACACTGTGTTTGAAATTTAAGACTACCCCATTAATCTCACCTGCACCGGGGTCCAAGATGGAGAAAAAGGGAGGACCGTAAGGCATGCTGGGAAATTAACACCATACACATATAGCTGGCCAAATAGCGCCTGATTAAAACGAGCGCGAAACCGCGTTAGAAGCTGTTAAATAAGATGCGCACGCGATTGAAATATACTACATTAAAAAAAAAAAAAAGAAAGGTCCCCAAATGATTGATTCGGTCAGTGAGAATGTAGTGCTTTTAAGGCAATGTTATGGAAAGGCCACTCGCTTTGAAAGGACCGAGCTGACACGCATACACAGCACACCAAGCTACAAATATGAAACAAAAACAGACTCTGTCCTTTTTATTAAGAGTTCTGTTTAAATAATGTCGAATGTGTTTGCCGGTTATTATGTCCCGAAAGCGCAGTATGATTCGTTTTTAGATGTCTGTTTAAAAATAAAGACTCTTCTTGCGGTGGTTGGTTGCCATAGTGACAGCCTGTTCGATAGGGTTAAAAGTCGCGTGGTTGTGCTGCATTCATGCTAGCGGTTCCGTTGCCTCTGCATTGCAGTGGACTCCCGGTTCGGTGTGACTGATCTGCAAAGTGCTGCCATGGAGCCCCTGCCCCCCTGGATGTCCTGTGGGTCTCCACTGTCCTGGAGGGCTGCCTGGACCAGCTGTCCATCCTGGCATACATCATGTCAGTCTCCTTCGAGGGCCGGCCGGATTCTGCATCGGTACTGACTACCTCCCTGCACACGCTCAGCCCGTGTGAAATAAACGGTACTGCGGTTATACGGGCGCTAATAATGGCTTAAAGATGAAACCGTAAAATGTTTGCAGGGTGTTTAAACCATTCGAATTTTTCTTAAACGTTTAACCATTGTCAAAGGCAAGCTGTATTATACAGTATGTATGAAGGGTAAATCAGGGTTCAGACCGTGGTAATCGCTGCAAGGTACCGCAGTGTTTGTTACCATGGGGGTTTGCTATTCCGTTTCGTATTTGGGGTGACTTGGGTAGTCCTGAAAATGGGTTCTGCATTCCTGTAAATTCCCCAAGTAGCTTGACCTTGCCTGTCCCACCCCCCTGTGCAGCATCAAATAGTATTCTTTCATTGCAATTGTAATAGTGCTGCTGCTGCTGCTGCTGTCTGCCTACTTCAGCACGGATGACGTTGTGAAGTTGATAACCCTAGGTTTGCGTCTACTTGGTACATAGTGA
Organism: Acipenser oxyrinchus oxyrinchus; assembly: GCA_030684275.1. Taxonomy (NCBI): domain Eukaryota; kingdom Metazoa; phylum Chordata; class Actinopteri; order Acipenseriformes; family Acipenseridae; genus Acipenser; species Acipenser oxyrinchus. The sequence continues at coordinate 872,457 of CM060254.1, forward strand.
ATGTTACAAAGTAAATAAATAATAATAATAATAATAATAATAATAATAATAATAATAATAATAAATAAACAGCAGCTCGATCAGCTCCACTGCACTGCATGCATTTCCACCGAACTCTGTCTTCTTGGGAACGCACGTCACTTTTGGTTGGGCTGGAATAAAAAAGCCCGCGTGTCTTTGCTTCCTCTCAGTACAGGGAGTGTGAACAGGTAGTGATGGAGGACCGCGTGGAGAAGGAGACTGAGAGGAACCGCGTAATGTAAATGTTGGGTGGCGTTTGCTGTACCTGGCGCTAAAGAGGCCCCTCTGTGTCCCCCCAGATCCATGAAGTGCCTGGGCCCCTACAAGACTGGCAAGAAAGGGAAGAAGAAAACGTGACAATTCATCTAGAACTTTAAAAAGAAAAAGTATTACACCATATTTAACGTTGCAATGTGGATATATATATATATATATATATATATATATATATATATATATATATATATATATATATATATATATATATATATATATATATATATATATATATATATAGTACTGTGCAAAAGTTTTAGGCAGGTGTGAAAAAATGCTGTAAAGTAAGAATGCTTTCAAAAATAGACATGTTAATAGATTATATTTATCAATTAACTAAATGCAAAGTGAGTGAACAGAAGAAAAATCTAAATCAAATCCATATTTGGTGTGACCACCCTTTGTCTTCAAAACAGCATCAAGCATCAATTCTTTTATGTACACTTGCACACAGTTTTTGAAAGAACTCGCAGGTAGGTTGGCCCAAACATCTTGGAGAACTAACCACAGTTCTTCTGTGGATTTAGGCAGCCTCAGTTGCTTCTCTCTCTTCATGTAATCCCAGACAGACTCGATGATGTTGAGATCAGGGCTCTGTGGGGGCCATACCATCACTTCCAGGACTCCTTGTTCTTCTTTACGCTGAAGATAGTTCTTAATGACTTTCGCTGTATGTTTGGGGTCGTTGTCATGCTGCAGAATAAATTTGGGGCCAATCAGATGCCTCCCTGATGGTATTGCATGATGGATAAGTATCTGCCTGTACTTCTCAGCATTGAGGAGACCATTAATTCTGACCAAATCCCCAACTCCATTTGCAGAAATGCAGCCCCAAACTTGCAAGGAACCTCCACCATGCTTCACTGTTGCCTGCAGACACTCATTCGTGCACGCTCTCCAGCTCTTCGCTAACAAACTGCCTTCTGCTACAGCCAAATATTTCAAATTTTGACTCATCAGTCCAGAGCACCTGCTGCCATTTTTCTGCACCCCAGTTCCTGTGTTTTCGTGCATAGTTGAGTCGCTTGGCCTTGTTTCCATGTCAGAGGTATGGCTTTTTGGCCGCAAGTCTTCCATGAAGGCCACTTCTGACCAGACTTCTCCGGACAGTAGATGGGTGTACCAGGGTCCCACTGTTTTCTGCCAGTTCTGAGCTGATGGCACTGCTGGACATCTTCCGATTGCGAAGGGAAGTAAGCATGATGTGTCTTTCATCTGCTGCAGTAAGTTTCCTTGGCCGACCACTGCGTCTACGGTCCTCAACGTTGCCCGTTTCTTTGTGCTTCTTCAAAAGAGCTTGGATAGCACATCTGGAAACCCCTGTCTGCCTTGAAATTTCTGTCTGGGAGAGACCTTGCTGATGCAGTATAACTACCTTGTGTCTTGTTGCTGTGCTCAGTCTTGTCATGGTGTATGACTTTTGACAGTAAACTGTCTTCAGCAACCTTACCTTGTTAGCTGAGTTTGGCTGTTCCTCACCCAGTTTTATTCCTCCTACACAGCTGTTTCTGTTTCAGTTAATGATTGTGTTTCAACCTACATATTGAATTGATGATCATTAGCACCTGTTTGGTATAATTGTTTAATCATACACCTGACTATATGCCTACAAAATCTCTGACTTTGTGCAAGTGTACCTAGAAGAATTGATGCTGTTTTGAAGGCAAAGGGTTGTCACACCAAATATGGATTTGATTTAGATTTTTCTTCTGTTCACTCACTTTGCATTTAGTTAATTGATAAATATAATCTATTAACATGTCTATTTTTGAAAGCATTCTTACTTTACAGCATTTTTTCACACCTGCCTAAAACTTTTGCACAGTACTGTATATATATAATTAGCTGGATGGGCATGCATTTAACAAAATGTTTGATCTCAGTCCAAGGGTTTGGTTGGCCTGTGGGCGTCTCTGCTAATGGTTATGAAAAACACACTGCTTGGATTTATAACACCTTCTGCTTTGTGGAAGACACTGACTTGAAAGAGGCTTATTACCTTGAGGGGGGTGGAAAATGATTAGGGTTATAAATCTATTAGTAGCCTGTCGGTGGGATTTCGGGGGGCTTTGGGGAATCCATATCAATCATGGTTTTGTCCCCCCCCCCCAGTATTATGAACCTGTATACAAGATTTCACATCAAGGTGTTGAAGTTATAAGGGTCAAAAGCTTTGATAGGAACAAACAGACAAACAAATAACTAAATATATCAAATCAACATGTGCTCGCGCACAAAATAAAAGCACCCAAATTAGAGTTGAAAAAACGAATCTTTATTTTTAAAATGACACCAAATAAGACAGGTCAGTTTTGCAAAATATTTTGTTTCTTTTGTAACCAAAAAAAAAGTCAACTTAAAATAGTCATATAAAGAAAAACATACTTTTCAATGTACGGAATGTATTTATATACTGTACAGTAACGCACAGGGGCCACGGGGAGATCCCTGCTGCTGAGCTAACGCACAGGGGCCACGGGGAGCTCCCTGCTGCTGAGCTAACACACAGGGGCCACGGGAGATCCCTGCTGCTGAGCTAACGACAGGGGCCACGGGAGCTCCCTGCTGCTGAGCTAACGCACAGGGGCCACGGGGAGCTCCCTGCTGCTGAGCTAACGCACAGGGGCCACGGGAGCTCCCTGCTGCTGAGCTAACGACAGGGGCCACGGGGAGCTCCCTGCTGCTGAGCTAACGCACAGGGGCCACGGGGAGCTCCCTGCTGCTGAGCTAACACACAGGGGCCACGGGGAGCTCCCTGCTGCTGAGCTAACGCACAGGGGCCACGGGGAGCTCCCTGCTGCTGAGCTAACACACAGGGGCCACGGGGAGCTCCCTGCTGCTGAGCTAACGCACAGGGGCCACGGGGAGATCCCTGCTGCAGAGCTAACACACAGGGGCCACGGGGAGATCCCTGCTGCTGAGCTAACGACAGGGGCCACGGGAGCTCCCTGCTGCTGAGCTAACGCACAGGGGCCACGGGAGCTCCCTGCTGCTGAGCTAACGCACAGGGGCCACGGGGAGATCCCTGCTGCTGAGCTAACACACAGGGGCCACGGGAGCTCCCTGCTGCTGAGCTAACACACAGGGGCCACGGGAGCTCCCTGCTGCTGAGCTAACGACAGGGGCCACGGGAGCTCCCTGCTGCTGAGCTAACACACAGGGGCCACGGGAGCTCCCTGCTGCTGAGCTAACGACAGGGGCCACGGGAGCTCCCTGCTGCTGAGCTAACACACAGGGGCCACGGGAGCTCCCTGCTGCTGAGCTAACACACAGGGGCCACGGGAGCTCCCTGCTGCTGAGCTAACGACAGGGGCCACGGGAGCTCCTGCTGCTGAGCTAACGCACAGGGGCCAAGGGGAGCTCCCTGCTGCTGAGCTAACGCACAGGGGCCACGGGGAGCTCCCTGCTGCTGAGCTAACACGTGATTACAAGGGCTTGCTTGAACTCTACCATACTGAGGATTCAGTTAAAAAAAAAAAAACATTGAAATATTATCTACACAGGAAGAAAACAAACACCTTTAAAATAATAATAATATTAATAAAACACGTTTAACTTCCCTTTTCAAAGCCCCATGTCAATAAAAAGCAAGTTCAAACGGTCAAGGCTTATTTACTGTATTTTAAGAATCACCAAGTACACATTCCCAACCTGCTAGTCCTCCAGTAATTCCTGTGTCAGATACTTGCACTGCAGTAACCTTTTGGTATCTGTGTACTTATGTGTTACTTTACTGTATGAAGTCTGACACTACAGGAAGTTTCACTTCCTATTCCTTATCTTCATGGATTGCATTGAAATCGCCTCTGCAAACATGCAGCAAGGAAAGAGTTAACCCCGCAAAGACCAGGCTTTTACAGCATCGTTATACCTTTTAGTGTTTTAAAAAAATAATAAATTAATAAGCACATATACTGGTAAGTCATGTACTGGTAAGACAGTATATAGACTGTCATTAAATATATGTGATCCTGGTCCAGAAGGGGGCTATAGCAAATCTGAAATTACAAAAAATGTCAGAAGAACTGTAAAGTTTTCAAAATAAAAAAAAAGGTCATTTTAAGTTTCAGCGGACATGCCAAGTAAGGACCACTTGGGACTCGGCAGAGCGCAGAATGTCTAGTTGGTGCTTCTTTACAAAAGCCTTTCAGTTAAAAAGCAATAACTTCCTTTAACTTTACACTCACGGGACATGTGAATTGGGAGCATGAGTTTCTAAACAGCAAGTTTATGGTTTCAAACCAAAATACTGCCTCTGCAGCACAAAACGAGAAGGGGGGCAGAGTGTTTGGAAGAAACTCAGAATGGGAAATCCTCATCTCCTTTGTTTACACCACTTTTTTAAACTTTTTTTTTTTTCATCTATTATAATATATAAAGTAAAATCTTTCAGCAATCCGTATCGTTTCCATTTCCTGACAGAACGCAGCAGGACGTTGGAGCTTGAATGTTCAGCGACTGGTTTTTATAATGATCCCAGTTAAACCGTCTTCATTCTGTGCGTGTGCGCGTGTGCATCCTGTTTAATTACTGTGTAGAGCAAACATTAAAAAGCTTACAAATGCTAATCTTTTCAATGTCAGAAAGTAAAGTTTGTCACTGGAACCCAATAGGATTGAATGCCCATTTTCCCCCCTAAAACAATTGCAATAGAGTCTTCTATGCCAAGCAGAATCATGCAATACCATTATCTATATAGAATGATGTTGCTGATGTTCACCGACATGATGTAAACTGCTTTAAACAACTGGACATGTGCACTGCACTTCAGTGACATGCCCTCAGGTTTGTTTGTTTTTTGTTTCTATGTGCTGTGCAAACTGTGAAACAATGTTGGAAAAAACAAAAACTTAAAAAATAAACTAAAAATGAAATCAAAATAAATAACCATATACTGTATAGACACCCCTCACCCCATACAAGAAAGGGGGATCCCCCCCCCTAATAAAATGAACTGGATAAAAGACACGTAGGGAGAAAGAAAAAAGGAACAAGGGGCACAGAAAAAAGCAACAGTGATAAAAGAGAAGGAAGAAGAAACAGAAAAGGGAGAAAGGAAAGGAGGAGTGAAAGAAGAAAGGGAGGCGCGTGTGAACGAGACGGAGAGGTTCCCTGCAGTCACTCTGGGGAGCGCGGACCTCTCCGTGCTGTCCCTGTGGGTCTGGAAGCTGCTGATGGGATAATGATGGGGTCTGGGGTCTGCAGGGTCACTGCCTGTGCTGGGTCCCACTGTGGAGCAGCCGTCCTGGTCCGTGCTGAGCCCAGGTTGCAGGGGAGTGTGAAGGGAAGATGAGAGGTCCGGGGGGGGTTCCTGGGGAGGATCCTACACCGAGGAGAGCTGCTGGTTTTTGGGGGGCGCCAGTTCCAGCAGGGCTTGGACCGTCCCGGCCACCTGATCCAGACCTTTCGTCTCCAGGATGTGCAGCGGCAGACACAGCTGGGCCTGGAGAGAGCGGGACACACACAGGGACAGGGACAGGCGTGCACAAATATAAAGGGGGGAGGGGGGTAAATGCAACAATAAAACAAAAAAGGAGAAAAAAAATGGATTTGAATGAATGGATAAATTATAATAAAAATAATAAAAACTAAATGAAATACATCTACAATGTATAAATTCTACAGCCTGTTAACCCTGGTGTCCAGTTTACTTCGCGTTCCATACCGATGGCATAACGGCCTCATTTTAAATGGGTTTTAAGTTATTACTTTACGTACTTTAGATTTGTATTGTTTATCTGGTCTATCTACAAAGGGGACGCACGTAAATGGACACCTTTTTGGTTAACATCTTGACGGAAACGGAATGAGAGAATAAACTAAAGAAATAAAAGAAAAATGCAAGCTCAGTAGAAACAGCAGGAGAGGGAGGGGAGGAGGAGGAGGAGGAGGGAGGGGAGGGAGGGGGGAGGAGGAGGAGGAGGAGGAGGAGGAGGAGGGGTGCAGTGGTTGAGAAACACCTCCGTTCTGCAGGACTGGAGCTCAGTGCTGTGCTAATAGGTGGACCGCATTTATAAAGGCAGAGACGTTAATAATCTAATGTAAACCCAAGCTTCTTGGAGGTGTCCCTGTACAGCTAGATGATAGTGCACAGTGACCTGTCTTCACTAAAGAAGATGGATTTTCCTGTTATTTATTTATTTATTTATTTATTTTTTACCAGTCTGCATATACAGCTCACACCCAGGCAGAGACACTGAATGTGCACTTTTATGAAACTGAATAAAAAACAAGCACAGTGAAAGACTGAATGATTGAATACATAGCAAGTTATTTGAAGAAGAAACTTGGATCTGGTCACTTCTGGTGTGTGGAGAGCTGGAGTCAGTGAAGATGTTTCTGACAGGAATCGCAACACCACCACATGAAAACTGCTGAGATTTTTAATGGGTAAAGAATCACCAGGAAGGAAATCCGAAGGAAAAACCTCACAAAGGCATCTCGGGGCACACTTTAGAAAAACACTTTGTAAAACGCAGCTCAAACACAGCAGCGCTTAGCACTCTGCTTTCTGCTGTACATCTGCATACAGGCACAGGCTCAAAGAGAGGTCCGCTGGCAGGCCATCATGAGAAAATATGAAGAACTCCGAGCTCGGCCGATACACCAACCTGGCGCCTCTACATGCTTTGCAAAACAAACAGCGGCTAGGAAACAAACACCTCAGAGATGCTGCACGCTCCCCTACTGCCTGCTTACAAACCGGCTGCATTTATTGATAAAGCTCATTACAGAAGGAACACTTTGTCATCATGAGGGTAATAAACACACACACAGAGCAACAGATCTCTCCTTATCATACCGTGTCCCCGTTTGAACACACACGCCGTCATTTCATCTGTAAACACCAGGGAAGGACACAAAGGCACTGGAACAACGTTAAACAAAAACATCATTGCAACAGCTTTGCGGCATCACAGCGATACGAACACACTGGAGTCTTACTGCAAAGAGGAAAGAATACACAACTGTCATTTCTCATCTCTCATCGTTCAAGCAGTCATTACCAAAACCTGGTAGCTTAATTGCCAGCTACAGAACAGGCGGTTTCACTCTGGGTCAGGAGCAGCTAGGAGATCGAGCAGGATGGATTGGACTGTGCCTTTAATATCCTTGCAGGGACTGCTATGCAAAAAACTGACCCCGTGCACACATGGTAAAATCACACATTTAAACACAGACACCCCACTGCTTCACAATTCACACTCGCTCCTCTTTAGGTGCAGTCGTACTGAAATCCCTGCTATTTCTTTTTTTCCACGGTTATTATCTTATTAAACACGACATCATCCGATGCAACTTCTAACATGGCATTTCTGTTCCGGATTTAGTTTTCTTTCTTCTTCACACTAGAATAGAAAGCTATACAATCAATAGGATGAATTCCAGTCTTGCTGATCAACATGAAACAGTCTTTTCCAAACACCGCAGTGCAGGGCTTTTGTTATGGGTCACCTTTTAGTGTTCACATCGGGCCCGTGAACAGTTCTGAGCATACTTGTGTATTTCTCAACCCACCGCATGAAACCTGAACAGGACGAAAAGATACTTCAGATCTGGTTTCCACCATCAGTGCCGTTCACAGTGGAGATCTGGAGGATGTTTTGTGCCGAGGATTCATCGCAACCCCTTGAGAAGAAAGCTCAGGGTGCCTTTGAAACGTGAGACACTTTCTTCTGCTCAGACCCACGCTGGGGTCTGTGTAACCCACGGGCTGCTTGAGGAATGAGCTACAGCAGGAACTCTAAAGTGCTACGGACAATGCTTCACTTCAAGCCACAGGGAGTTAGTTGTAACAGGCTTACTGTCCAGACTCCAGACTTCCGAGGAATGCATAAGGTTAGGCAGTCCATAACAACACACAGCAAGACAAACTGTAGCGGACGCCAGCCACAGCAACCTGCCCTGCTCTCAGGGCTCAGGGGAGTGACCAAGCCACCAGCTGCTCTGTCTCAGTGAAGGGGAAGAGGGTGCTGGAAAGCAATGACATTTCCCAAATGTCACTGTTAATTCAATTCAGTTTCTTGTGCTACTTTAGTGTCCTGAGTAAAGAGTAAAATAAATGCTGCACCTTTAAGGCACTACTCTCATAGTATTTTAATTGTATATTTACATTGTGCTATTACTTAAAGAGAATGTCTTATGCAAGTTACAGTATCCGCACAGCCCTAGGTCTGGACATGCTTGACAGGATGGGATCACAACTTTGTGTCTTGTCTCGTCTCCCGAAACTGCTGGTGGCTTGTCCCTCTCCCCGTAAGGACAGGGGTCAGAGAGCTAGAAGAGCACAGAGAGCTGGTAGTACAGCGTGCAGAGCAGAGACATCACAGTGAGGTAAAACACTGCAAATCCAGCCAGCAGCAGGGCTGAGGCAGGGGCCGCAGGGAGGGTCCTGAGAGACAGCAGCGCTTCCAGTGTCCGGTACAGGCAGCGGGGGTCACCCTGCAGCACAGCCCCCACGGGACACAGGCTCTCCTGAACCGGGGAGCAGGAGGAGGAGGCAGGGGGCAGGGGGAGGGGTGGAACACGGAAGAATAACAGAGGGAGGGCAATGCAGTAAGGAAGGAAAGGATATGGGGAAATATTTAAAAAGGGAGAAAGTATAAGAGATAGATATATAAAAATAAAAGGGGGATCAGGGAGCATTAAAGACGGTCGTGTGAGAGTGAATGAGAATGAGGAAGGGAGAGGAAGAAAAAGAAAACGAGAGAAAGACTTTGTTAGTTGCACCTGGAGTCAGAGACATGCATTGGTTATTTATTATGGAGGAGAGCAGCAGTCTGCTCAGAGCCAGGGGAGAGGGGCTGCTGCTCAAGATCCACCGGCACCTTTCAGAGAACAAAGGAGTCTCTCTGACCAGGACAAACAGCATTTTAAATGGGAATGGAGCTTTGCTCAGCTGAGACTGAAACATCAAGCTGGAATCAGCATTCTGATTGCTTGTTGTTGTTGTTGTTTTTATTATTATTATTATTATTATTATTATTATTATTACTACTACTATTATTATTAAAACTATTAACTTATTCCTGCGTCTGGTGTCTTACCTGCGGCACCCCCAGCCTGCGGCACGCCTCCAGGAAGTTCTCCACGTTCCGTCGACACTTCGCCATCGTCAGCTTGGGCTGCAGCAACAGGAGAGCAAAAAGTCACATCTACAGACTGCAGTACGATATACAAGCTGAAGCAGAACAGTAAGGAATAAATGAGTGCCTGTGTCAGGGACGGAAATAAGACTCCTACTGCACAGCAGTTTGATCCAATCCTGGTTTTACTAGGAGCTTAACAAGGAACTCCTGAGCTTGTTACCTATATACTGGGGCTAAACCAGCACATAGTAAAACCTGCAATGGGTGAAACTGCTATGCAATAGGAGTCTTATTGCCAGCCCTGCTGTGTGTGTATAGCACTGGTTCAGTTCACTTGGTCTCATGTACCCACGTCCAGCATTACGACTGGCATCACAGCCTCTTTTCTGATGCAGAATCTTTTGAACGTCTGCTTTGTCAGGCAGGCAGAGGGGTTTCGGTGCTTACCACAGCGGGAGAGGGCACGTGGATGCTGGACACTGACCGCGGGCGCACGTGATTGGCTAGGTGGCAGAGCACCACTCCGTCCGTCAGGGCAGCCCCCAGGTCGCTAGGCAACGACACTTTCAACCGGGACTCGATATTCTGCAGGGACAGAGAACGCAGACGTCAGGACTGTATCCCTCCACCTGTGTAAATGCAAAACTTAAACAGGCTTTTAAAATGAGGATGGCACGGAAAGACCCTCAAAGGGTTTGTGTGGAATAACACGCCCCCAGATATGAGCCCAGCTGTACAGCCGGTGCGCCGCTACCTTGCGTAGCTCCTCTGCGAACGGGGAGTCCTCTCCCAGCTCCCCATCGCTCTGCGGGCTCCTCGGCTCCTCAGAATCCAACCCCGGAGACACGGAGGATGTGGGGGACACGGGGGAAGTAGGGGACAGCGTGGGGGTCACTGCTAGAGGAAAGAGAGGAGCTGCGTCAGGGGCTGGGGCCAGTGCTGCTACAAACTGTTAGCAATCAGAGGTTAAAGCAACATCTTATACAGTCCAAGAAACACAAACCTGGTTATGCTTTTACTACACTGCTTTATTATTATTATTATTATTATTATTAGTGTTATTATTATTTTTTATAAGCTGAAAACCTTACACTTACGATTTTTTGACTGTGTGCTCTTAAGATTTTTGAAAAAAGTGAAACAAAACAACCTTATTTAATACAATCGAAATGCATTTGTAAATAGCGCCCTTCACGCCACGGCATCTCCAAGAGCTCATGTGTAAAATACACCCCAGCTACAACCAATTACATAAAAGCACATTTAAAAAAAAAGAACAGTTTCAATGTAGACTTAGAAGAATCCAACGTTTCAACCTGCCTAATGTCAACCGGAATAGTTCCACAAACGAGGAGCTCAACAGCAAAAAAAGCTGCGGCTCCAGTTGATTAAAAAAGATTTTTGGAACAAGTAAGAGTTTCTGCATTAATATTACACCTTTGTGGCTAACTAGTTCCTAAAAGGAACTGTGTAGTCAGATAACAAACAGTCCCTTTCGTGCACACAGACACACACACACACACACACACACACACACACACACACACACACACACACACACACACACACACACACACAGCAGCCCTGCGAAGCACAGGCACTGAGAATGGCTACAGGTCCCACACCTACCTCTCTTAACCTCCTCTCTCAGAGCCGCGCGGAACAGGAAGCTCTCGGGGCGATGGGAGGGGCTTCGGTAGCAGGGCGGGGAAGCAGGGCCAGGGTAGGGAGGTGATTGGAGGGCTGCAGGGGAGACAGGAAGCAGGTGCACAGATGGAAGTGACAAGGGACCAAAGACATTGGATAAGAAAGTAAAATGAGCAAGTGGAAAATATTTGATGAGGAATAAAATCATTTTAAACACAATAAGAAACTACTCAAATCTGGGCATTGCACACTGTGATACACATGCTTCAATCTGAAATCTCAGGATGTGTAACACACTTCATTGATTAAAGAAGAATTTATTGATTACTGAAACCCTGGATCAATATGTTGCTCTTACAGAGTAAGCAAAGTCAATAGAGGAGTCGAGTCTTTCTTATTGTATTCAAATGGGTTAGAAAATAAAAAGGGGATGAAATGGTGCAGAAGGGTGCAAGCAAACGATCAGATGCAATATTCCAGGCAGGGATAAGCACAGGAGAGGACCCGAGACCTGCGTCTGCAATCTAATCCCATCCAATCCAGGGAAGGGGCAGGGTGGGGGGAACCAGCCCAGCGGTGCAATCACATCAAACCACACATCATATCAACCAAGGCCCTTCACCAAACAGCTGTGCAAGCCACATTACGTTTACAAAATTTAAGACAACAAGATTTGGTTTAGTTCACATGTATTCCTTCGTCAGATACTGCATTTTTTGCGATTGTCTTCTTTCTTTATCCAGCAAAGCAACCCAGGAATAAGACAACCGTGTTTAAACAACTGAAACAGCACTTGAAACGGGGAACAGATGTGTTTGAATGGGGCAGCACTAACATGAGGAGGTCTCTTACCTGACTGGAGGAAAGACGCACTCTGTGAAAGCGAGGATCTCTCGTCGTTCTGCTGCAGGAGGAAGGCAAGATTATTATGGAGTACTGGCTGTGTCTCCAAAACTGTACAGGGGCAGGGCAAGGCACAGCGGTTAAACCATGCATCACCCAACCCCTGCCAGGGACCCTAATTATGCACATAGATGCGAGTACCACCATTATAGGATGCTAGCACTGCAAGTTTGCTATCCGTTCAGTAAACTATGAGAGAGAACGATGACATATGGTCCTTGTAGTTATTATAAAGCAGGTAGACTGTACTCCAATCCTGCAGTGCAATGCTGTGCTTTGTAGCTTTTCACATGGATTACGAGGATGCCTGTTGCAGCAGCGTGCCATACCTGGAGTGGACAGCAGGGGGAGGGAACTGCTGCAGCAGAAGAGACATGAGAGGCACAACCATCGTGGGACGTCCCAGAGAGAGACTGAGAGGAACGCAGGCAGGCAGAGTGAGAGGGAGCAAGGAAAGAGAGAGAAAGGAAGAGAGGGAGGGGTGTTAGAGGCGTAGAAGAAGAGAGAAATATTAAAACGTGTTGTTAGCCACAGTAGTTAGTTAGTTAGTTAGTTAATTTAGTACAGAAAAAAAAACGGGAGGCAACAGTATCAATCAGCTACTTCATGGAATGATAAAAACATATGTTTAAAAAAAACCTAAACTAACATCTGTGTGACAAGCCAGTGAGTGCCAGGGTGCAGACCCCCAAGGCTACAATGCTACACTTTACACCTCAGAGCTAGGAGATGTGCATGAAGTGACACGCGGACGCCTCTATGTCCTATTGCCCCAAGTCAGGATGCGGTCTAATGCTAAGCCTGACCAGATTAGAGGATGTCACTGTTTATATGGTAATTGGACTGTAGCTTTTCCTGCAGCAACGCACACAATTCCTCCTCCAGCAACGCTTGTTTTGCTGCTGTGCTCAGGGGTTGCTGAATGGGCTCTCTGTGCCTCAGTCACCTGTTTGTGAGTTCCTGGTCTCCTCTTAATGGTATTGGTGTTACTGTCTATTTCAAACACCATGAGGGGCTGATACCCATTCTGTCAAGAGTCAACAGCAAAGTGCAGCAGCGAGGAGAGAGAGAGAGAAAAAAAAAAGACAGACAAAGAGAAAGAGTTTAAAAAACACTCAGCAAAAACCTCGGCGCAGATCCAGGCGATTACACTGGTTACTGGTTAAACATGGAAAGCTGGAAACTGCAGAAGGCAGGAAGAGATGGGCTCCCAGAGTGTGTGAATGGCAGACTGACACTAGTTCAGCTGTTATTGTGTTTTATGCTTTTTCTGGATGCTTTAAGGGCACCACTATCTGATACAGTATACTCAACACTCCCCAGTGACCAGCTGCATAAACACCTTCAGTATTCCTTGAGTCAAGGCTGTTGCACAAAGCAGCTCAACACATTCAAGTCAATACCCTAGTTCAGGGAAAATGTATCCTTGTTATACTTAAACTTAATACTTAAGGCTTTATATGCAACCAGCCCCAGTTCCTTCAATAATAAAGGGTTGATTTCTGAAAGCATTAGCAAAACCCTTTATGTAAATCTGTCATTTATGTGGTGCAGGGATGGAAATAAGACTCTTATTGCACAGCATATTCACCCATTCCAGGTTTTACTACCAGCTCGATCAGCCACAATGCTATGCAATGGGAGTCCTGTTTTTATATCCCTATAGTAGATGGTGTCGGTTTGGTCAGCGAGACCTGGGACTGTGCCCAAGTTTCGCTCTCTCAGTCATGCCAAGTTATTTCAAATCATTACAGGACTGATTTAAGACAGCGTTCAGCTCACACACAAAATGTTAATGAGACAGATCTGTAAGGTGCAGTCAGACAAGCAGATCGATCTGATCAGAGACTCTTAAACGTTCCTGTGCAAGCTGCCAGCCTCTCGGATTACTCTGTCCGCTGGCACTTTGTTTGTTGCACTGCATAACACAGACAGCACATGCTCCTAACTACGGCTCCCGTCTCCAGCATTAGAAAGTGGCAGCGCTGCATTGCCCTGTAATTCCATGCAGAGCAGCCCCTCCAGGATTGCTAACACTGGAGAGGCTTGATCTCTTTGGAGGGGAAACCAGAGGCATGCAGGAGAGAGGCAGGCAGAGTCAGAGTCCTGAACACACACACACACACACAGAGTACAGGCAAGCAAATCACACAGGAGAGATACTGTACACCCCTACAGCGAGAGAGAGAGAGAGAGAGAGAGAGAGAGAGAGCGAGAGAGAGAGAGCGCACAGCCCTCACTCACTCACACTGAGCACAAACCGGGGAACAGGGGGCTGGAACCCACAACGGGAGGGATTTTAATAAATCACTGCTAGGATCTACTTCTTTACGTTTTGCAAATTACAAACAGCATATTTACTGTTTGTCTCTGCTATAATATATTTTAATATAACACAGGTCTGCTATTCACTCTTCCTCCCTCAATCTTAACTTTATTAAACATTGCAGGCTCTATAGAAGAGAAGTTTCTCATATGTTTCAGCTCTTCACAGAGTTATTCTAATTAATGCTTTCCTTGGACAAATGCCAAAGATTTAATAGAGACAAAGGTGATGACCAGTTCTTAAAAGCTCCCGGTTTGAGCTGCAATGCCAGAAGAGAAAGAGACTCCTACTGAAAGCGATTCTCTACGAGGCGTGACTGATTGAGAGCTAGGTGCCTGGATCTACAGTCTAGGTTTCAGATTGGTGGCTGAGGCCACTCCGTGCAGCAAGGCTCTTACCACTAAGAGGGCCGAGTCGTCCGTGTGCTGAGAACGTCTGGAGGGAAAAGGCTGGGGTGGGAGGGGAGAAAGGGAGTGAGGTCAGGACACACACACACACACACACACACACACACACACACACACACACACAGCAATACCACCATGATGCAGGCAGGGACAGTGGGTGTGTGTGTGTTTGGGGGGTGGGGGTACAGGGTACAATGTTCCCCCAACTCCAGTGGCCTCAAGAGAAAGGGGGACTTCATCCAGCACCATGCCAGACCAGACTCTCAGTTTCCACTTGCGCAGGGTTAGGTGGGATCCAGAGAGAGCGCATGCCTTATTCTCTGTGCAGCACTAACCACTGAGCTCTCCACTCCCATTCACAAGAGTCTCAGCTCAAGCTTGTTCACTGAGCTCTCTCACCACAGAGACACTGGCGGGTATACTCAGTGTCTTAGCTGTGGCGTAAGCCCATTGGCAACAACACCTGGTTGGTGTTTGGTATGGTACAGTACGAGGATACTATCAGAATGTTTCAGCACAATGGAAAAACAGTATGGCAGGAGGGTTGCTGGAGGGTGCTGGGGCTGCCTGCCTTCTCCATTTCAATCTATAGAACCCATCAACACAGCAGACACACAAACAGACAGACAGCTAAGTGCAGACAATTCTTACCTCGCTGTCCGTGGGACTCTGTCTTGTGGGGCTCAGTGTCGTTTTGTGCTGCAACAAGAAAAATACAGTTGAGCTACAGATTGTTTTGATTTGACCTTGTTACAGAGAACAAATGTGACGCATGGAACACTGAGGGTTAAGAAGGTGGAGAGGGACAGGGAGAAATAACGGAATCCCCCATTATATAAAATCATTAAACAGCATCTTCTTATTGCTATGAGGGTGTGCCAAGGTGTCAACATGCAAGGTGGAGAGGGAGGGATGGAGGCTAGGAAGAAGTGTATTACCATGACAACACACAGTACAGGTGAGGCATGAGAGAGAGAGAGAGAGGTACCTTGAAGTCCAGGGCAGTCGGGAGTGCAGAGGAGGGAGGAGGTGGGTCTACCTTGACAAAGTGCAGGACGGCCTCTCTCTGGATCTGCTTGGTCCTCTGCCTCTCCTCCTCATACTGCAGCGCTGCCAGCTGGGCCTCTCTGCGGGCTCGCTCCACCCGGCCTGGCCTCTGTGAGAACACTGAACGAGGGAGAGGGAGAGGGAAAGGGTGAGACACACACCCAGCCTGGCCTCTGTGAGAACACTGAGCGAGGGAGAGAGAGAGAGAGAGAGAGAGAGAGACACACACACACACACACACACACACACACACACACACACACACACACACACACACACACACACACACACACACACACACACACACACACACACACACACACACACACACACACACACACACACACACACACACACACACACACTGGGTGACAGAGCTATGCAATAGGAGTCTTATTCCCATCCCTGGTATGGCCCGCAAACACTTTATTGACATAGGTGTCATGGGCAAACAACCAATGAACAAAACTCCACACACTTTTTAGGGACACTGGTCTACCCGCAGTATTAAACGACTGCAAGTAATTCCTAATAGACATGTGTGCTGTACCCCTGCTAAATGCTTAACCATGCTTTTGTTTGCATAAATTAGACGTATCTGCTCCTTATCTATAACACTGGGGCAGAGACTCTCAACAAGAGCATCGGCAAATAAAGAAATACTTTCGGAAAATAATGAATTGTTTCCCATCAGGAAAGACACCTGCAGTGCTCAAAACATTACAGTTTTGTACCATAAGAGAAAAGGATAACTGTCTTCTAAAAACATACAGAGAATGTCTCCTGCTCCAAAGCCATTGCATTACCTGGTAGTAGGGACTAGATGGCGATGCACATCCACCATTCCTAAGGGTCAAAAAGACAGGATTTAAAACATCTGCTTTACACATGTGTTGTTGTTGAAATGCATTCAGGCAAAACTCCCTAGTGGTACCCCTGATCTGAAATGTGTACCTGCTGGGGGCGGGATGGCATCGCCGTGAATCGTCTGTTCGTATCGAATCCCTCGTGGGGCTGGCCTTCACCGGGGAGCCCTGGAAATCAAACACACACGGCCCTATTATACCCGGTTCAATTTTATCTATTTTATATAATTTAAAAAAAAAAAAAGACTTTAATCTCTCCAGTCATTCACAAGCCCAAGATCATTCACAGGTTTTGTCTCAACTAGAGAATGAAATCACAGATTAGGGCGCCGCCACACTTATACTTTGTAACGGCTGTGCCACTGCCATCAAGGCATAGGAATCTATTAATACATCTATTCATTCTCAACCCGTCCAATGCACATGAAACTGCATTGATTCTCCAAGACTTCAGACAGTGACGAGTACTGCAAGCTCAGTGCATTATGGAGTTAGCTCAAAGCCAAACTGGTTCCTCATCCCTGGACCCTTGATTCCCCCCCCCCACCACTCTCCTCCCTCGTTACCTCGTGGCTGATCCTGCGCTCGATGTACGCCATGAACTGTGAGCTGAGGCTGTCTCGATCGGCCCCCCTGTGCGTGCGCGCCTCCTCATCCTCTTCGGGACAGCTGTCTATGAAATCAATCTGCTCCACGTCGTGCTCCACTGCAAGGGAGAGACACTATAAAGACTCCGGCTGCTGCTATCTCTCCCCAGACTCTCTATACACGTGTAATGGTGTTTTATGAGCACTCTACACAAGCTCACGTGTGCCACTTCCAGAGGTATTTACTGCTTCTTTATAATAGTAAACACATGCACAGAGAGAGAGAGAGAGAGAGAGAGAGAGAGAGAGAGAGAGACAGACAGACAGAGAGAGACAGACAGACACAGACAGAGAGAGCCCAGTGCTTTGAGATTGCACTTCAGGGCATGTGTTTACCTCTTGTTTTATTAATGCCAGATGTCCTGCCTGCACACACACACACATGGATTATATACAGTGGCTTCAATTCAGTCCTGAATTCAGCTTCACACACGGCCGAGAGCAGCGTCTGAAGCTCTGGTCTAGCTGAACGAGGGTTCTGAACTGAAACAGATTCACAGGTGCAGTGGAACACATTTCCACAGTGGTTTCGGATGTTGGAAAGGATGTGCTCTGCACAGACCTGTATTCATTTTGACTTCTGAACATTTTTTTACAATAGACTAAAAAAGGGAAGTACTCCTATCAATGAACTGCTGAGATGAAACCTGCAGTGCAACACAGATGGGTTTCCTGTAAAACTCATGCAGAGGTGAGTAATACACAGTGCGATACTACAGCAGCTCTAACAAATGCTAACTATACCAAGGCTGATACCTAGAAAACATTAGCTAACATCTTGCAGTACTTCAGGGTACTGAAGAGCTGTATTCAAATGGAGTCAGCTGGTGCTACAGTGGTGCAGAACACACAGTGTGATTAAGCCAGGGACAGCAGTCTGTTGAGATCTTTTCAAAGATTTGTGCTCCCTGGCGTATCTTCCCTAAGGGAGAGTTTTATTTATATCGCATCATCCGAGTCAATTCTCCACAGTCTAAAAAGGTTAAAGACTCGAAATGGGCACTTAAACACAGCCGCTATTGTCACACAATGACCTCATCATCTTCGGCTCTCTCAACGACACAACAGAAGGCTGCGTATCTCCCTTTAATTGCTGCTCCTCCACCGAACCTTGGCAGGCATCTATTTATCTCACTGCTGACTGCAGTTACTGAAGAGACACTGTTCCACAACTTGAAGAGGGGGCTTTTAACTGCAAATTGAAACTTGAGGTGCATTTAGGACAAGAAACGGTGAGACTCATCAGATAACTAGACTTGGCATCAGTGAGAAGTGCTGGTGCCAGTTGGTTTAGACAGACTACAGATAAATCACTTAACCAAAGCCATTCTAAATGCCTTCTCTCAGCAGAGCACAACTCCTTCACAACTATGCCAACCCTCCTTGGTGTCTTCTGACCCCCTCACTTGACAAGCGCCCTGGTCTGACCCCCTGCCTCTCCTCCCTGTCCCCCACTGCTGCTCACCCGCCCGTTGGATACGAGCGCCCCGGTCCTGCTCTCCAGGTACTGGCTCTCTCTGCGCAGACGCTGCTCCTTGATCTCCGCCACTCGCAGCGGCAGGTCTGAGAACTCGTCTGTGGGCTAGAGAGGAAGAAGACGATGATCAAGCAGAAAAGAGAGAGAGAGAGAGACAGAGAGACAGAGAGCTCAAATTCAGTTTTAAACTTCAGGTTTCCCGATTGCTATCATAGTGTCTAAAAAACAAAGTCATCTGTCCAAATGGTTACAAAAAAAAAAAAAAAACATATTCAACACAAATATTTCTCCAATAAAAAAAAAAAGAAAACTATGAATTGCTGTGTATTTCAGGGGGGGGGGGGGGGCAGCCCTCACCTCGTTCCCAGACCACCTCTTGTCCCCGCTGTCCACACTGTTGAACCCCGAGTCCAGCGCTCCGTACGTCCGGCTGGGGTAGTCTTCATGACTGAGGGACAGACAGACAGATGGTTACCTTGCTGTGTGTGTTTTCACTATGTAGTGCTCCCTCGATATTCCCCCATTCGATAACTCTCTAACTTGGTTAATTCACGGTTAGGCCTTTTCTGCATGAGGGCCTTAACTAACTCATTGTTTTCAATATTCCACTAAAGTCAGAAAAATAAATCAAGAAGGAGCACCACAGGAATCACATCCAGATGAGCTAACACCACCTGCAAAATACAAAGGAAACATGTAGAAGCCCAACCCATTCATTGCCCCCATTGTCAAGTACATGTGGTTTCCACATAAATATCAAAACACCCTTTAAAACTGAACCGCAGGGAAAGAGGTTTAATTGTGGTGCTCAAGTCTTTCATACGTCCAAGCTGTTTAGGATATCATTCAATGCAGCACGGGTTCAGGTTCGTGTTCAGGTTCAGGTTCCAAGCAGGGCACCCCTGTAAGCTAGCTGCGACATATCTACAACACGTTCATTTGGAATACTGTAAACAGACTGGGTAAGGAGGAGGGCATCCCAGTGCTGTTAATGATTTTATAATTAATAATACAATAAAGCAGACGGGCTGGTTATTTAAACGGGATCCGGGCAGCGTATCTAATTTCATTGGCCGGCACTCTCCCGCACCCCGCCCCTACCCACACAGCAGATGCTTGTCTGAGGGGTTAATGAGGGAGGGGATGGGGCGACCCTGTATTACCCACACTATCTGCCTCACACACTCCCCCCAGCTGTCTCAGGCAGTGACACAGCTGTCACCAGCACTTCCACACTCTGGTTACCAGCGCTGCAGCATGTGAGAGACTATCAGGGAGGGGTTTCAGGGGAAGGCAGTTAACTGTTTCACTGCTGGAAGTTTCAGCCACATCCACGATCTCTGTTAAAGTGTTTTTGAAGTCACTGTTGCTTTGGACTGGAAGACAAATGTTCATGTTCTGCACACCGTATTTCACAGAGAGCTCAACAGCACAAACAGAGGTGGCACATAACTCCAAACTGACTGGCCCTTACCAGGATCCGAAGGCAGTCGGTCTTCTGTCGTATTCTGGCAGATCAGGGGCGATCTTACAGGCCTCTATGTTCAGGTACTTAAATATGTGAATTTTGCCCTTTATACAGATCTGTTGAGATAGGAAAGAGATGTGTGATGAGAGAGAACAGCACTGCAGCGTGGGAGGAGCCGATGGGAGTCTTGCTCACCCCAGGGATTAGGGGCACAGCTGAGCTTGTAACCTAGACACACTGTGGCTAATCAAGCTTATAGTAAAAACCTTGAATGACTAAAAGGGCCATACAATAGGTGTCTTATTTCCATCCCTGTGCAGCAGAAACTTGTATGCCTGTCCAAACACAATTGACCTGCATTCCTGTTCTGTTCCCGTTCGCAGCCCCAGCTCTGCATTGCTACCTTGCAGGAACTCACCTGTGCAGGGGGAGACTGCAGAGGGTTGTTCTCCAGTACAATCGTCTGCAAGTGCCTCAGATTCCGGTAACACACTGGGATTGTAGTGATTTTATTGCAGGAGAAATCTATCCGGACCAGTGGCAGCTCTGCAAGCTCTGAAAGACAGCATGGGATTAGAGATTGGATTAAAAAGTACGTGGTTGTGTGTGCCTGGGTTTTTAATAAACCAAGGAGATTTCTGTATAGTATTTTTTAAATTGACGAATGGGGATTTCTCTTTCGTACAGTTGTAACTGCACACTAACCCACTAACACAGCAACCCTAACTGTTATAATTGCAACAGGACAGACTCCTTTGATTTGCCGCGGTGGCGTGGGGATGCATGGCCCCGGGTGCACTTAAAGGGTCACTGTGTCAGTAACAGAGAGGTTGGGTACGAAGCGAAGCGAGCACTGACCCACTGGCAGCCGGACCAGGTGGTTTCTGCGGATGTTCAGATCCCGCAGCGCCTCCAACTGGCCAACCTGAGAAGGCAGCGTCTGGATCTCATTGCAGCTCACGTCCTGCCGGACAAATCAAACACGTTAACCCGGGGATGAAAAACAACAAAACAAAACAAAACAAAGAATACATCCGAAACACTCCTCCTGCACCGCAGTTCCGAACCAATCCAGACTTTACTGAGAGTCCAGCAGTCGCACACGACCTTAAATTAGACGAACCTTAGAGAAAATGTAAAATAAAACACCAGAGTGGCTCAAACAGCAATCCAACAGGAATCATCCTGCCATCACTGCACAATGACCCTGTGGCAGGACAGAAGCCCTGCTGCTGTAAACAGTGCGTGTGTGGGAATGTAAGGTTGGCAGGGATGGGGTTAAATCTGTCCCTGCCAGCAATCACGTGTGGCCATTCCCCAATTAGGTAATGGAGTGCCAATTGGGGAGTGGCCACACGTACAAAAGGGAAGGCGAAATCCTTTGTCTGGTGGAGGGAGTTTGGTGAGTTTGCACCCGTGTTTAAGGAGTCTGGAGTGAAGGCGAATCCCCAGCCTACAGGCACGGATTGTATCGTTTTATTTAACCTTTTATTTCATTTTGGCCCTTGTGCCTGTTTATTTTGTTCTTTTGTTTAATAAACATGCATTCTAGTGCTTAAACTGCAGCCTCCTTGTCTCAGTCTCTTTCCTGACGATAACAGCGCTATCCTGTCACAGACCCCTAGAAACAGCTGCCTCATTGTGCACACAGAGTAAAAGGACAGCACTCTCTCACACAGACTCAATTGCTATCTAGTCTCTGCACACAATCACATGCACATGAATTCAGTTCCATTGCAGGTGGTGGTTACTCACGAGCTCTGTGAGCTGGCGGAGATGTCCTATCTCCTCTGGCAGGCAGAGCAGCTTGTTATTGCAGGCGATGAGCACCTTGAGGGGCAGGCTGCACAGTGACCCGGGCAGGGTCGACAGCTGATTCCGGCTAGGGAGGGAGGAGAGGGAGGGAGACGCTTAGCAAGCCTGCTGGTCCAGCTCTGCACAGTTCAATACAGGCCATGTGCACGATGTACCTACAAAGCTGTTCTATCTATAAGTACTTTAACATCACACACAAATCTGTATCTATCTATACAGTACTTTAACATCACAAACAAATCTCTATTTATCTATACAGTACTTTAACATCACAAACAAAGCTATATCTATCTGTCTATCTATCTATCTTACACACACACACTCAAAAGAGCCACCTACCCAACATGTTGGTACGTTTCATACCTTTTGTCAGGGTGTTTGTATGAGACACATATGTATATCGCTGTAATGGTACCCCTGGGGTCCCTGATTGAGAGCAGGCAGCGTTACCTGATGTTCAGGTAGGAGAGTGACTGCAGGTTGAGCACCGAGTCAGGGACCTGCCGGATGCAGTTCTGATAGAGATTCAGGCTCTCCAGGGACACAAAGTGGCACACCTCCATCGGCAGCTCCGACAGCCGGTTCCGGGACAAATCTGAAAAGAAACCGGCCCGCTGAGTGAGTCCAGACAGGAATCAAATATTTTACAAAATAATCACCCTTCCCACATCTCCCTCAGCACTGCAGCCCTGGCAGCTAAGGACCAGTCAAATGACTGAGCCCGCCCCTACCCCCTACCCCCTTGAACAACTGCAGTTACTTTACTCTTATAAAGTTTGGGACGTCATGGTACGCATCAAGTTCTTTATTCTGGGTGGTTACTGAAGGCAGCTAGAAGCCACTACTGCTGAAACTAAAAAATTCAGTCTACAAAAATTCTCCATCACATGTGGTTTATGTATCATAATCATCATCATCATCATCATCAACCACCACAAAGGGAGGAAACACCTCCTCAGAATTCGGTCAATTTGAGCTGGAATAACGCTGTACAAAAGCACTGAAATACTGTAACACAGCATCTTGATTTGAGAGGAAGCTCTGCCTTGACAGCAGCAAAGGAACAAGGTCTACTGTCTTAAAATAAGCAGCTGATATTTAAAATAGCAACATGCGTCATGGCGCTGGCTGAAGTATGAGGTGCACTCAAACCACAGCGCACAGTGTGTGTGTGTGTGTGTGTGTGTGTGTGTGTGTGTGTGTGTGTGTGTGTCTGTCCCACACCTCCACACACAGGCTGCACTTACTGCACTGCACTGGGCTGACAGGCAGAGCTCAGTGTCCATGCCAGAGCTACAGTACGGTCAACGCCACAACACACCCTGCAGCCACTGTCAGAGTAAATGAATCTAATAATCTAAATCAGGAGTAGAGTGTTCAGCCTGGCTGGCCCAGGGATGGAAATAAGACTCTTATTGCAGAACAGTTTCACCCATTCCAGGTTTTAACGCAAGCTTGATTAGCCACAGTGTGTATAAGTAACAAACTTGTGTCTTACCTATAGTGTGTCTTATTAAAAACTAGTAAAACCAGGAATGGATCAAACTGCTGTGGAACAGGAGCCTCATTTCTATCCCTGCCTGTCCCAGGTTGAGTAACTCTAGCGACATGGAGTGGACAGGGTTAACTCTCTTTTGTTCAGTGTGCCTGTGCCAGGCTGTGTTTACAGTACACTCCCTTAGTCAGCAAGCCTTCCCAGCCCTCACTGGGGCCCCCCAGCACCTCCCTGAACTGCAGAAACAGCTGCTGTTGGTAGAGACACTCACGCAAGCACACACACACAGCACTGCACTGCACACACACACACAGCACCCAAGATTGCCAAACCTAGACCAGTCCTGTGCAAACCTTTAAAAACACACTCACACAACGACACTCCCTGAGCTGTGCCCCTCCACTGACAAACAAAGCTCCAGTCCCTCACACACCCAGCTTGCACTGCACTTGCTGTTTAATATGCTTTCTCGTACGGGATGTTTGCAGCATTCGATAAAAGCTTGCCATGACTTGTTGGATTGGGTTGAAAATGTGCACAAGCTTTCATCATGGTGGGGGAACGAAACACACACACACAAGATATTGTAACAGCAGCACGAGCCCAACAGAAATGTTGCATGCTGCTTGGTCCTGGACTGGAGGGTTTGTGCGCATGGATTTCACTCCCCTAGTCTTGCAGCTGCACCCTGACCGCTCAGCTTGGATTTCCTGCTGTGAGCAGCAGGGCTGTGGAACCAGACTCGGCCATCACTTCCTAACCCTGCTCATCAAACCTCCCCCACATCCTCATTCACACTGCACACTGCGCTGGAACCCTGACCTGGTGCATGCACCAGCATGAGTGAGTGAGTGAGTGCGGGTGTTTCTGTGCTGTTATATGCAGACAGTATCCCTTTATCCTCTGTGGAATGTGCTGAATCAAAACAGCTTGTTTTACTGCCTCATGTTACAATGCGTGATGGTCAAGGAAATACTGGTATGCACAGTACAAGTAGTACTAAGCCCTGACACAATGAAGCCGTTTCCATCATGTGTTTCAGTATTGGGATGATGGAATGCTATAGCACGAAACCCCTCCCTGCTGTAGAGTTAGTGCAGCAGAGTAACAGCTCTCTCTGTCTCTACCTCCATCCACACTCTATATTTAACTGTGCAGCTGTGAGAGGAAAGGCAGGAAACGCACTTCTCAGACAAACAGCAGAGCCAGTTTCCCTTCACTGTTTCCACAGCGTTCTCATTCCCAGCTGCAGCAGCAGCAGAGACACTGCAGGTACTACAGACACTGCACAGCACTGCACTAGGGGCATCCCTACACACACACAATCACACTGCTCCACTACCCACCGGGACAGAGACAGCATGGACCCTTCCCAGATACTGCAGGTACTAGACACTGCACAGCACTCCACTCCACTAGGGGCATCCCTACACACACACAATCACACCGCTCCACTACCCACCGGGACAGAGACAGCGTGGACCCTTCCCAGATACTGCAGGTACTAGACACTGCACAGCACTGCACTAGGGGCATCCCTACACACACACGCAATCACACCGCTCCACTACCCACCGGGACAGAGACAGCGTGGACCCTTCCCAGATACTGCAGGTACTACAGTATTGCACAGACAACAGTTAACCTTGTTGTCTGTGCAACCCAAGCCAGATTAGCAGTCTTTCCGTTGTCATTGAACTCTGTCTTTCCAATTTGCCTGCAGCGATCTCTGAGCTCTGTGAAAGCAACCCCACCGCCATCCATGCGAAAGGCTCAGAACCACGCATCACAATGACTTGCACTGCTGAAATTCCAGGACTGCCGTAGAACAACACAGCAGCGGACTTAACTCTTTAACTGCAGCACTGCCAGCCTGTCTCCAAAACTAAATTAATCAACCACATTCGATTTCAGACATTAAATATTGAACTTCTTCTGGATTATCAGATACTCGGCATTCACCCTTGGCTGATAAGCACAGACTGATCAAATCATTTTTTCTTTTTACCAAAATTCCCTAGCAAACAAGATCTCTTGCACACAAGGCAATACTTGTGTGATGACTTAATGCCTGGAAGAAATTCAGCAAATTATAACACACAATGGGGACAGAAAGGTCTGTGAAATCAACAGTCACACAAAACCCTTGGTTACACTGTGAAGCTTTACAATTATAGGGCAGTCCAACCTGCTCAGCAATCAAACAATGAACACACAGCTCAAGAGCCTCGGGCTAGGAAGGCAGGACAGGGAGCAGCAGCAGCTACTAAACACTAAAGAGACAATCCCACGTAGCACTCTGTACTCTCCAGTGCTGGAAGGTGATACATACACACACACGCAGGCGAACACACACACACACACACACACACACACACACACACGCACACACACACACTGTGGTTACCAGTGGCTAGGAAGAGGCTTCGGGAGCTGTGTATGTGAACTGGAAAGCAATGTAGGTTTCATTTATTGGACCCTGGGTGCAGTTTGGAAGGTGAGAATGCTGGTCTCTCTTTAGGACCCTGGGGAGCAGGACAGCTTGGTGGGAAAGCTGTTTTTGGAAAGTTGCCTCTTGTTTACTGCAGCCTGCCTGCCTGACCTTGTCCCAGATACCCAATCCAGACCCTGCAGCACGCAGGAAATGCAGCAGAGTCAGGTAAGGATGCTCTGTCTGCACACCAGTCACACACACACACACACAGAGGAATGCACAGCTAATCACCTTCACAGTGCAGTCTCTTGTGCTCCAGTGTTCAGAGTGGAGTTTTTGGGTGTGTGGCTCAGTGACTATGGTACAGCCGCTGTTCCCCTTTGAGTTCCATCCAGTTGCAAAACTGGAAGGAAATCAGAAAGCTTTGTCTGTCTGGAGGGAAACAGTTTGCAAAGATGACATGGTGGACTCCTGCAGATAAACAGAGAGCTGCCGATGAAAAGTGGACAGACTCTGACTCGCACTGGTAAAGCCCCTAGCTCACACCTTCCTGCGACTGTGTGTCTCATCGTTCTGCCTTGCCATTCACCTGCCTCCCTCCCTGGTCAGATTCAGTGCAAAGTTGGATCCACGGCTAGCAATGTCAGTGTTTCATTGCTTCATCAGTCAAAGTGTGATCATTTGTGGTAGGATATAGAAATGATGGCGAGTCCCATAACTGTGCTATGGGAGGCAAGAGGAACCAGTCAAAAAGCCTTTGCTCCTCGTATTTGTGTCTCTACCTGTCCTGACCTAACCTGCTAAAATGTAAAATGGTTTACAGTTAAAATAAACAAACAAAACAAAGACATCTCTCTGAAGTCGTGTAAGAAATCACGGATGTGGTACAGAGACAGAGCCCGTGGTAACCCCAAGGCTATCCCAAGGCAATGACATCATGGCTGTGCATAGGAAGCCCATTCTCTAGTGAACAGGAGCCCTTTCTCCAGGCTCTGTGCTGCACACAGGGAGCTGTTCAGAGCAGGACAGAGCGGAGCTCACTGTCCACCCCCTCACTGCCCCTGCACTGGCACACAGGGAGCTGCTCAGAGCAGAGCTCACTCTCCACCCCCTCACTGCCCCTGCACTGGCACACAGGGAGCTGCTCAGAGCAGAGCTCACTGTCCACCCCCTCACTGCCCCTGCACTGGCACACAGGGAGCTGGTCAGAGCAGAGCTCACTCTCCACCCCCTCACTGCCCCTGCACTGGCACACAGGGAGCTGCTCAGAGCAGAGCTCACTCTCCACCCCCTCACTGCCCCTGCACTGGCACACAGGGAGCTGCTCAGAGCAGAGCTCACTCTCCACCCCCTCACTGCCCCTGCACTGGCACACAGGGAGCTGCTCAGAGCAGAGCTCACTCTCCACCCCTCACTGCCCCTGCACTGGCACACAGGGAGCTGCTCAGAGCAGAGCTCACTCTCCACCCCTCACTGCCCCTGCACTGGCACACAGGGAGCTGCTCAGAGCAGAGCTCACTCTCCACCCCTCACTGCCCCTGCACTGGCACACAGGGAGCTGCTCAGAGCAGAGCTCACTCTCCACCCCTCACTGCCCCTGCACTGGCACACAGGGAGCTGCTCAGAGCAGAGCTCACTCTCCACCCCCTCACTGCCCCTGCACTGGCACACAGGGAGCTGCTCAGAGCAGAGCTCACTCTCCACCCCCTCACTGCCCCTGCACTGGCACACAGGGAGCTGCTCAGAGCAGAGATTTTTGTTAAGTTCTAGTTCAGGTATATATTTCTGAACAAAAAGCTGCAGAATTTCCACTGCAGCAAAAGCAAATCTGTTTGGACCATTATCACTCCCTCTAACTTATGGGCCAGCAGCAGCAGCAGCCTCTGCAATGTAAGCAACGACTTTTGTCTTTGGTCACATCACATACTCCCACTTCTTACCAAGTAGCTGATGATCTTTTAAACAGAGAGAAATAAACTTTGCGTCTTCGAGGTGCACCCAGTGAACAAGCAGCACAGAGCAGAGCACAGAGTAATTACAAGACAGTCTGCACGGGGGAAGCTAGTCATTCATTAAAAGAGGCGGAGGCTGCCCAGCCCTGCTAATTAAAGTGCAGAGCTGAAAGGGATTGAGTTGGTAGGCTGGTTCCTGCCCAGCAGGCAGCATCAGTCTCTGTACTCCAGCACCACTAATAACGGTGCCACTGCTGTCTCCAGCAAAACAAATGAATCAGTTCAAAGCGGTGTCCCTCGAGTGGACCTGTAAGCGTAGGTCTGCTGGTGCAGTTGGGATCTTTGTTTCCTGCATTGTCAGCGTACAGCAAAAATCGACCAAGACAACTTCTAGTTTTAGATAAATAAACATTAAAGAATAAGACTGGAGAGATAGACATCTTGTGTAATTGCGTGTCTTTGGCAGGAGTGGAGTGAAGGTGAGCTAGCTGGAGTTGAGGAGGAAGTATCCCAGGGCAGAAGCGGGTCGGTGCTTCCTCTGTCCTGGCTGCTGTTCAGTTTGGGATTTCCTCACACTCAGCGAGTGTGGCTGCTCTGATCCTCCAGCTGAACAAACACTCAGACACGTCCAGCTGCTACCTGGCAATGCTGAAATCAGCCAGCTGACCGGTAAGAGATGGGCTCTCTCAGGCAGTAACTGCAGGTTTACCTGACTAATGAGTCAGGGGACAAATCGACTCTGTGCTCTACAAAACATGTCCCAACAACTTCATTTAAAGTGCGGTAGTAACTACAGGAGGGTTTGGATAATCTAGGGGTTCTGTACCATTTCCTGCCTTTAAAACAGGTTTAACACAATGAAACAGCCAGGGCCCAGAGTCTCAGTAAAGCAGGACTGCACAGCTACATGGAAAGGGACTCTATCTCTTTAAAATAAACAAAGCATGGGGGAATAACAGGCAAGTGTGTACAAGAGGATGAGCAAAGCAAAACCAAAAACCCACGTGTGCAGTGGAAAGCCTTGCCACGTGGGTGTGTTGTGCAGCTCTGGGATGGGCTGCAGGCGAAGGTGGCACCGGTGGTCTGATGGCTGATTTCTTGTTTATTTTTAAAAGTGAAAGATGAACTTCACTAGCAGTCAGCTGGCAGATTGTCAGCTAATGCACAGAGGTTCATAGGAATGCTGCAGGAGTACACCTAGCACTGCAGAACAGCAGAGAGCTCTTCAGGGGCTGCACTCAGATCTACTAAACGCAGTGCAGGCAATATGTGTTGATACAGATTTCCCTGTTTGATGCCTGGCTCAACTCCGGTTACAGTACCAGAACACCACCACTGTCACCCTCACTGTGAAGCAGCTGCAATTCAGAAGAACAAGTTTAGACACAACATCTGCCTCTATTTATAGACAAAAATATGAACTTGTGTAACCAGGGGGTAGGGGAATAAGCTTAACCTGGGCATACAAATGAGCTCAACCACACAGATCTGCGTCCGATGGTATGTCGTTAGAAGCATTCACTACACATTCAAATTAAACACAGGTGGCTGTGGCTGACAGTTAGTGCTGCAGGCTATGTTTTGCCTAATGACTAGCCAACGATAGTTACGTTACAGTATTTCAACTTTTTATACAGGGGACAAATGAGACCCAGTTTCGGGGTTGTGTCGGGTGGGGAAACCTATACATACAGTACTGTAACAATAGCACAGGGATCTGATTAAAACATAAACTATATAAATGTGTATAAAGACACAGACTTTTATACAGCCTGCTCTCCATGATCCAAAACCAGATTATTCCAAACCAGTGGTTTTGGACAAATCCATTACAGATTAAAACATGTGTGCTGTTAGTGTGTGTCTGCTGTCCGCCCTGTGCTTTTTCTTCTGAGTGGAGCAGTGACTGCAGCAGGCAAGGAAACAGCCTGAAGCTGTTCAATCACAGCCACATTCCAGAACGCTAAGTTTCAGTGCTGTGACTGTATAGTTTAGGTATTCAGCGTTGGGCTGAGGCTGCCCAAACTCAATTTGTGAACGCATTACAGCAGTTAGTGCTGCATGTCACCCACTACGTCACCCCTGCGTGCTTTGGATCCAAATGAAAAAACAATATGTGAAGACTGCATTCTCCGATTGCTCCAGCTCCTTATTCCCCAGCACTGCACGCAAACAAACACTCAATGCCAGAGCTGAACTACAGCCAGCACAGCAGCAGAGACATTAAACACAAACTCGACAGTTCTGCCTGTCTTACCACAACTAGAGCTCAGTGCAGTACAGCTTCCCAGGCAAGCCAGGGGACCAGACAGACAGACAGATTGAGAGAGAGAGAACACATCTCCTCAACCACAACCCGTTATGTTTATTAACTCATTTATAAACTACGTTATGCAACTGCGTACTTGGTTGGTCCCCCAAGTGATTTGAACGTTATTTGAAAGGACTGCCGTGCCTTGGGAGCATCGTTCACATGGGCTTGGAAATCCTCAGAACGTTCAGATTAAATGACATTGTCTCTCCGGGCAACTCTGTGATAAACCAACATGATGAAACACGAGACATGCGTTGTCTTGTGTGTGTAGGAATCACGGAGCTACATTCATATTCATGAATACAGAACTTTACTACGTTCCTTAACTCTGGAATTCTCTTTCCAAACACACCAAGAGACTCTATTCTCATTGCATATGCTTTACACAAAGCTTCAGCCAGAGCTTTTGCAGTTGCTTTAATGCTTCTTGGAGCCAACAACGGGCTTCGAAGGCTGCTGGTTCGGTTGCCACAGTAAGATTTATAGTTTGAAATGTAGGAGTTTTAGCAAGAAGACCTGTGAATGCTGCGTCAAACATGAACAACCAGCTATTTGTACATTTTCAGTAAATACAGGGCCTCCAGCTATGTGTACTAAGCTCCAATTGTGCAAAGATTTCTAAGCTGGTAATGTTACTAAAACATCTAGACAACAGAAATGAAAGATGCACTTTTTAAATGAAGTTTAAAGGTGTTCACAGACTTAAGATGTCTAAATCTGGTCTGTAGTCTATTAAAATGCAAGGGAACTCTATACAAATGGGGAGGAAAGAACTTCATGATTTAATCGGATCAGTGATGCGGGTTGCATTTATAAAAGACAATTCAATTGTTCTTTAGTCACGAAATACGCTGACGTCCTTTGCTCTTATGGGGAAGAAGCCATCACTGAAACAATGAGAGAGTGCTGTGTCACTGGACCACGAGCATAGCATTTCCATAGCGCAGTGCTCTGTGTGTGTTTGTCCATTAGGGCTGTGAAGGGTTAAACATTTAAATGTTAATGAAACTAGACTTTTTTTAAATTTTTTATTTCAAACGAAAACGTAGTTTCTAGAGTATTTTCACTTTTCAATCTTTGTAATATCACGATGCACTGTAAACCTCTATAACTGAATACTGTATGTGGAAATTCCTGTAACATTTTAAATACAAGAGTAGAATATAAAGACGGTTATAAATACTAAATCATGTCACCTTCTACATTGAAAGTGTAAGTGAGAGTAAACGACCATGCACAAACATTTTAAATACAGGGATGGAAATAAGACTCCCACTGCACAGCACTTTGATCAATTCCTGGTTTCACTACAAGTTTAATAAGACTCACCTGAGCTTGTGGCCTACACACTGGGGTTAATCATTAAAACCTGGAACGGGGAAAACTACTATGCAATGAGAGTCTTATTTCCATCCCTGAAATGCTTGATCTATCAAACACAGATTTCCAGCCTTAGCGTCACACGCACGATTGTGAGATTTCCAAATGACACGGTGTCCTCGCTCTGTCAGCCCTGAGAACCCTCCACTAGCTACATCCTGAGAAGAGCCGGAGATACCCACCAACAACACGAGGAGAATGTTCTCACAGAGCAGGGATTCCACAGGAGATCACATGACACGTACCACCCACGCTAACCAAACCTCATGTGCACAACTTTACACTTTAAATATACCCACCTGCAGAGAAACAACACGAGGAGAATGTTCTCACAGAGCAGGGATTCCACAGGAGATCACATGACACGTACCACCCACGCTAACCAAACCTCATGTGCACAACTTTACAACTTGTATTTTATATTTTAAGTCTTTGGAAGCATTCCAGCGACCACAGCAATGTTTCTTGACATAAAAGATGGGCTCATGCGGCATTTGTGGGAATCCAATTAGATCGAAACTTTGGGGCAAACACTAAACAAAGAAGTGAGTTTGAGTTCTGGCAGGAGGGCTGGATGGGGTGCACAGTTTATCAATGCTGCAGGCACGTCACAGAAAGTCTACTGAGCAAAACTAACACATACCACAGTAATTACAAACAAAAGCACTGTTACAAAATGCATAGGCCTGCGTAAAAGATGATGCACTTCCGTGTTTCAGCAGGGGAAATAAGAAGAAAGGGGAGCAGGACAAGCGAGACACTCAAGACTACATCTGTTAAGGTCTTCACTCCAACAGCATTGTTTTTTTGCGTTGCACTCTGGCAAACATACTGATAATAAATGACAACAAAATACTCATGTATTTTTTTTTTTTTAGTAACAATAGTTCAGTCCCTCTTTTTCTGTTTACTTTTTTTGTGCAAAATTTTAAATCTAAAGGTTTAGTAAATCTTGCATTCCGGGTTACTGGACAGATGAATCTTCTGAATCAAGACGCAGCCACTCAGCCTCCTGGCGCTGCTGAGGAGAAGAGAAGCACCACTAGCACCAGGAGTCCATGCAATACCACACTGCACTGCCTCACACCATAACACCCTGGACTAAGCTGTATCCCATCTGTTTATACCCTGTATTCAATCAAATCCCATAAAAGAATGATCATATCTACTGTTCCAAATGGTGCTTCGTTTGAAGAAGATGCGGAGCTTGATCTAGCTAGAAACATACTTTGTTCTCTGTCTTCTGCACTTGTTAGATACAGAATAAATAGATAAATCACACACTCGACTCATTCAATGGCTCATCTGGGTTATTCGGCTATCCTTCCTCATTCCTGGAATATCTACACTATTTTACAGGCCTTCATGGATTGTCTTCTATTTGGCCACACTCCCACTCCCCAGGAATGCTCAGCTTCTCACAGAACCACGTGCAGTGAAACAAGACTTCCCCTCTTCATCCTCTTTACCAAGCCTATGCTCAAATGAACACCTTCCCTGACTTTGCGCGCATCTATTCTGAGCGGTTTTTCAGTTTAAGGCACTTCTCTGTTTGTTAACCTAAACCATCAGAAGATGATCCCTGGAAGTTCAATCTCACTTCTCGTTAACACAAACACCCAGCCCAGCCTGCCTCCCAGTCCCTCAGAGATCCTGTATGACCACAAAGGGAAGAAAGTGGCTCACTGTGACCGTTACTGGCGTGTTATTTTAGTGCAAATGTCTTAGCCTTCATTTTGGAGAGACAGTGCTGTGAAATTTCCTGACAGTCACTGGCGCTTTAATAAAACTAAACAGAAAAACACCTGTTCACCGAGGAGCTCCAGTTAATTGTACGGATTAACAGGAAGGGAAGATACAGACATGAGATAAAATACAATGCTGCAGCACGGCTGAAACTTCTCCATAACCACTGCGGCATTGCTCACGGTTATGAGCATGGGGCAGCTCACCTGTGCACAGGTACACTCCCTCCCTCCCTCCGCAGAAACAAGGAACTCCTTTCAACTGACAAAGAGTAGCAGCTGTTTCACCAATCAGACGGGAGATAAAGCCCTGCCAGATTAGTCCCGTCTTGATTCTTGATGCACTTCTCCATGCTGCTTTCACTTATATATACACACATGTACATGTACATATATATGAAGCTCCCGTTGAACATGTCAGAGATGTGCTTCTTTTAAAAAGCTCAGTATACAAGAACACCAAACATATAAACAAGAGGGTACTGCCTTGTTTTCCTTTGTTTAGCTCCCCTGAACACAGACAGATCTTACTGTGGAGAGGAGTAGTGGTGGAGGTAGAAGAAGGATGATACACAGATCTTACTGTGGAGAGGAGCAGTGGTGGAGGTAGAAGGATGATACACAGATCTTACTGTGGAGAGGAGTAGTGGTGGAGGTAGAAGGATGATACACAGATCTTACTGTGGAGAGGAGTAGTGGTGGAGGTAGAAGGATGATACACAGATCTTACTGTGGAGAGGAGTAGTGGTGGAGGTAGAAGGATGATACACAGATCTTACTGTGGAGAGGAGTAGTGGTGGAGGTAGAAGGATGATACACAGATCTTACTGTGGAGAGGAGTAGTGGTGGAGGTAGAAGGATGATACACAGATCTTACTGTGGAGAGGAGTAGTGGTGGAGGTAGAAGGATGATACACAGATCTTACTGTGGAGAGGAGTAGTGGTGGAGGTAGAAGGATGATACACAGATCTTACTGTGGAGAGGAGTAGTGGTGGAGGTAGAAGGATGATACACAGATCTTACTGTGGAGAGGAGTAGTGGTGGAGGTAGAAGGATGATACACAGATCTTACTGTGGAGAGGAGTAGTGGTGGAGGTAGAAGGATGATACACAGATCTTACTGTGGAGAGGAGTAGTGGTGGAGGTAGAAGGATGATACACAGATCTTACTGTGGAGAGGAGTAGTGGTGGAGGTAGAAGGATGATACACAGATCTTACTGTGGAGAGGAGTAGTGGTGGAGGTAGAAGGATGATACACAGATCTTACTGTGGAGAGGAGTAGTGGTGGAGGTAGAAGGATGATACACAGATCTTACTGTGGAGAGGAGTAGTGGTGGAGGTAGAAGGATGATACACAGATCTTACTGTGGAGAGGAGTAGTGGTGGAGGTAGAAGGATGATACACAGATCTTACTGTGGAGAGGAGTAGTGGTGGAGGTAGAAGGATGATACACAGATCTTACTGTGGAGAGGAGTAGTGGTGGAGGTAGAAGGATGATACACAGATCTTACTGTGGAGAGGAGTAGTGGTGGAGGTAGAAGGATGATACACAGATCTTACTGTGGAGAGGAGTAGTGGTGGAGGTAGAAGGATGATACACAGATCTTACTGTGGAGAGGAGTAGTGGTGGAGGTAGAAGGATGATACACAGATCTTACTGTGGAGAGGAGTAGTGGTGGAGGTAGAAGGATGATACACAGATCTTACTGTGGAGAGGAGTAGTGGTGGAGGTAGAAGGATGATACACAGATCTTACTGTGGAGAGGAGTAGTGGTGGAGGTAGAAGGATGATACACAGATCTTACTGTGGAGAGGAGTAGTGGTGGAGGTAGAAGGATGATACACAGATCTTACTGTGGAGAGGAGTAGTGGTGGAGGTAGAAGGATGATACACAGATCTTACTGTGGAGAGGAGTAGTGGTGGAGGTAGAAGGATGATACACAGATCTTACTGTGGAGAGGAGTAGTGGTGGAGGTAGAAGGATGATACACAGATCTTACTGTGGAGAGGAGTAGTGGTGGAGGTAGAAGGATGATACACAGATCTTACTGTGGAGAGGAGTAGTGGTGGAGGTAGAAGGATGATACACAGATCTTACTGTGGAGAGGAGTAGTGGTGGAGGTAGAAGGATGATACACAGATCTTACTGTGGAGAGGAGTAGTGGTGGAGGTAGAAGGATGATACACAGATCTTACTGTGGAGAGGAGTAGTGGTGGAGGTAGAAGGATGATACACAGATCTTACTGTGGAGAGGAGTAGTGGTGGAGGTAGAAGGATGATACACAGATCTTACTGTGGAGAGGAGTAGTGGTGGAGGTAGAAGGATGATACACAGATCTTACTGTGGAGAGGAGTAGTGGTGGAGGTAGAAGGATGATACACAGATCTTACTGTGGAGAGGAGTAGTGGTGGAGGTAGAAGGATGATACACAGATCTTACTGTGGAGAGGAGTAGTGGTGGAGGTAGAAGGATGATACACAGATCTTACTGTGGAGAGGAGTAGTGGTGGAGGTAGAAGGATGATACACAGATCTTACTGTGGAGAGGAGTAGTGGTGGAGGTAGAAGGATGATACACAGATCTTACTGTGGAGAGGAGTAGTGGTGGAGGTAGAAGGATGATACACAGATCTTACTGTGGAGAGGAGTAGTGGTGGAGGTAGAAGGATGATACACAGATCTTACTGTGGAGAGGAGTAGTGGTGGAGGTAGAAGGATGATACACAGATCTTACTGTGGAGAGGAGTAGTGGTGGAGGTAGAAGGATGATACACAGATCTTACTGTGGAGAGGAGTAGTGGTGGAGGTAGAAGGATGATACACAGATCTTACTGTGGAGAGGAGTAGTGGTGGAGGTAGAAGGATGATACACAGATCTTACTGTGGAGAGGAGTAGTGGTGGAGGTAGAAGGATGATACACAGATCTTACTGTGGAGAGGAGTAGTGGTGGAGGTAGAAGAAGGATGATACACAGATCTTACTGTGGAGAGGAGTAGTGGTGGAGGTAGAAGGATGATACACAGATCTTACTGTGGAGAGGAGTAGTGGTGGAGGTAGAAGGATGATACACAGATCTTACTGTGGAGAGGAGTAGTGGTGGAGGTAGTAGAAGGATGATGGCCGTTTAGCTCAGAGAGCTTTTGGAAGGGAGGAAGCTTTTGTGCATAAAGCTTCTCAAGTGTAAACAATCTGGGAACCTGTTTCTGGTGAAGCAGAGAGCGCATCAGGATAAACTGTGCAGTATGGGAGAATCAAGTGAACTCACTCAGAAAGCATGAACCGGTCATAGAGAAGAGCAGTAAACTTACTGCTTAGAAACTAATGGGGAGGATACTTGTTTATTTAATTGCATTCAAAGAGCACGAATCACTGGGTGGGTAACAAGGAGTACAATACTGTCAATCGAACTGAAAAAAAACAACAAAAAAAACAACAATACATTGTTTGTTTGCCATCTCAGTTAAAAGAACAATACGCCTTGGCAGACCTGGCTTCCTCACACACTAGGTCTGTACACCATTATAAAGTGCGTGTGTCTTGTTTACTACGCTCGTTAATCAGCGAGAGTGGTGCAGTGATTCCTGCAGGTCAAAACTTGGATGAAGATCAATCTTGACAATCTGGCAGAAGGCATCCTACTGTCAAGCAATCACACGACATTCAAATACTGCGCACACTGCACCCTAGCAGGTCAACCTGCTGTTTTATACACTTTTGAAAATCTGAATTCTTTTGTTCAATGCATAATAAAGAAAGACACTAAACGGTGTTGAAGGTAATTGACTGTAGAGCGACTGAACGCCCTTCTGCAGCTGACAATACCAACATGGACTACAGTAAAAAAAAAAAAAAAAAAAAAGAACTAACCAAATTTGTTTTAAATTAATTGACATCTGCCCATGCTGAACCATGCATAATTTATAATCACGTCAGCGGCTTTACATGCGTTAATGCAAAATAGTGTATTATATACAACAATACGAGTGCCAATGCAATCTGAACTCACTGTGATGACAGACTAGCAACAACACTAACCGGATCAACGCACCAGCACAGCACTGAACTTAATTCATAAAATAATTTTTTTTTTTTTAAAGTTTATATAGTAAAACTTATACATATTTCGTAATCCTTCTGCTTTTATTAATTGCAAACAAAAACTCCAATGCAGTAGCTGGTAAAACTAAGCGCTACTAGTACTAGCAGAAAGAGCTAGTAAACAAATCAGTCACACAGCAGCTTCGCCCGTGTTTTCATCAGGACTCGGTCTGCAACACGTCACTTTACACAGCAATCCCCCACACGGGCTCAACTTCGCTCTGTCACGTTTTAACGGTTCACTTGTAGCAATATACTTTGCTCTTTTGTAGCGCTCTCCCGTCACTCCCTGCCCCCGGTTCCTACCGGCCTGAGTCGTATCGGTCAAGTCGTGGTTTGCGCCGCTTTTCGGGAACTCCTTCAGCTTCCTGCCGCTGAGGTTCAGCGAGCCCGTCACGGACGCCTCGTCCAGTGCCCGGTCCAAAGAACGGTTCCATGATGCGGGTCCCGCTACCCCGTGGCCGTTCCCAGACGCTCCGGTTCCGCTGTTATTCTGGCCGCCGATCCCGAACCCGGGACCGGAACTCTCGACAGACAACAACACCACGGCCGCCATTACACAGCTAACTCCCACTCGCTGGACACACACTGCGACTGCGCAGGTGCTGAGAACACTTCGACGTCAGTGCTGGCAAGGAGCATGCGGGCTGAGAGCGAGCGACTGCGCAGGTGCTGAGAACACTTCGACGCCAGTGCTGGCACGGAGCATGCGGGCTGAGAGGGAGCGACTGCGCAGGTGCTGAGAACACTTCGACGCCAGTGCTGGCACGGAGCATGCGGGCTGAGAGGGAGCGACTGCGCAGGTGCTGAGAACACTTCGACGCCAGTGCTGGCACGGAGCATGCGGGCTGAGAGGGAGCGACTGCAAACAACAGACATGCGCATTGCAGAAACTAAACGTGAAAACGTGCTGCCTGTGCTCTGGACATGAGAAAGAGTTACGCCTGATCGTTGTTCCTGTCGAGTATCCTTTAAATACCTTCAATATGTACCACGTACCCCCTCCCCAAATCCTGCAGCCTGGAGTACTGAAATGTCATATCTTATTTTATAGATTCAAATACAATAGTAGGTATAATAATAATAATACAAATAAAAGCGAGGAGAGAAGAGAAACACACAAAGTGAAACTTAACATTTATTTAATAAAAGTTTGAAATGCTTTTCTTTTTTTTTTTTTTACATTCAGAAATAAACATGGAATTTTTTTTTTTTATTTTTTTTTTACAAAAAAAATATAAAAGCTACACAAGAAAGCATGAACACACACAACTGCTGCCCTGCATTTCTGTGTATACAAACCACGTACAACAATTACTGCAACTGTGAAACAAGCACAGGGGCAGTGCGGGCAATTAGACAGCCCAACACAAAGAGACACAGCTCG
Organism: Acipenser oxyrinchus oxyrinchus; assembly: GCA_030684275.1. Lineage (NCBI taxonomy): Eukaryota > Metazoa > Chordata > Actinopteri > Acipenseriformes > Acipenseridae > Acipenser > Acipenser oxyrinchus. The sequence continues at coordinate 911,257 of CM060254.1, forward strand.
TCTCAGAAGAGTCGCAGAACTGGGTGCGGGTGTGTGAACCGAGAGGGGAGAAGTGATGAAGAGCCACAGACTCCCAGCTTCTAAAAGGTCACAGAGGGTCACTTTTAAAACAGAACTTAAAAACAAAAAAGCAAATGCTCTACTGCATTAGTTTTGGTTTTTATACAAAATAATTTTTACAATTCCCTCAATATTTTTTTTTTTTTTTTTCAAATGCAAATGAAATATTTATATATATATATATATATATATATATATATATATATATATTATACACACACACACATAGTTTCATACAAGTTTCTTCAACATTAACTCCCCACTTTAAAAGCGAGCGTTTTTGTTAAGTTTGGCTTTTTTCCCCCCCCACTTGATCTGCTGGCACTGCGAGTCTCCACCTCTCTCAAAGTCTTTTTTTTTTTGCACCATTATTAACCTCTATATGAAATCCCAGCTGGCATACTCTTTTTAACATTGTACAAAGTAAGGGTTACAAATAACACATCTGCTGTATCAGGTCCCTGAATTAGGAAGGGGAAACTGCTCCCTGCACGTTCGGTGCAGACTTCAGTCGGGGCTGGATGGATGGCTGCCTCCTCATTCAAGCTGGCTGGCACACCTCTTTACCCCACTGTAACAAAGCGGCTTCCTTTAGTCTGAACAACAGCCGTCCTCTGATCCTTCAGGATTTTAAACCGTTCATTCAGGGTCAGGGCCGTCTGCAAACAAAGACAACGTTAACAGGGTTACACTTCATGTCTCTTTTTTTTTTGGTATGCTTTCACTTATAAAGCACATTGAACAAAATAAATCTACTTGTGACCTCAAGAGAAAATTATTACAGTGTGAAAGAATGCCGTTTGCAGAATTAAAAAAAAAAGAAACGACACACAATGCGATACATCGTCACACACTGGTCTAGATAAACATGCAATTTACTTGCTAAAAAAAACTGAATACAGGAACAAACACATATGCCTTAATTAAATGACGCGGCCCATTACTCTTCTTTTAAAGGTGGATCCCAAAGGCAGCAGCCTTCATGACGGTCAGTTCTCTGGGCTGTAGTTACACAGCCTTTGCTAGGGGCTCCCGTGGGCATACCTGCTTCCCCACGCTGTTGATGTCAAACTCCAGAGGCACTCCTTTGGGGACTTTCTTCTCCTCCAGATCTTCCAGCTTCAGGGGGGCAGGAGGCATCGGGGGACGCAGGATCCGCGGCCTGGGGGGACTGTAAGGAATCAGCGGAGACCTCGGTTAGTAATCTGAAGACTTGTTTAATATGCCCCTTCAGCAGGCAGGCTGGCTGGCTGGTTTTCAGTGAGAGCTCAGCTGGGGTGTGTGGGGTTGGGGTAGTCTCTTTGAGCAGGCACACTTGTACACTGCACAAGAGGGTGGACAGCCTTGTCCCTTGCAGTCATGGCTTTGTTACAACCAACAATGTCTTTACATTTCAAACTGAATCGATTCCTTTGACTGAGTAATTAAACCAATCAATGCATTAAACCAGGAATGGAGCAGCCAGAGTTCCCTACACCTGTATGAGACCATAGTGTTGTCATCACTCATCAGGGTACAGTGGACTAGAACTTCAACTGAACCTTCATTTAAACAGGAGGTTAATCACGTCTAGCATGCTAAGATTATTTCCAGAGCCAGTTTCATTTGAAAAATGCAGACCCACTGATTCAGCAGAAGTATTTGTTTTCTTCAGGGTGTACACTGACTGCACTGCAGGATGGCACTTACTCTGGTGGCACCGTTCTGGCAGTCGGGTTGTCTATGGATACAGTCAGGATGCCTCCATCTGTGGTGGATGTGCGCCATCTGGTGACAGAAAGCAAAACTGTTCAACAAAACTGGTGTTAAATTCCTCGGGGCGTAAAAATATTCCATTTTAAAATGCGTGTTGTGTGATGGATCGCACAAGGCAGAAAACAAAGGGCCACAGCTAATGAGAACGTTCCTTTATTAGGTTGTGTAGCAGCTGTCAAAGCAAGCAATGAGAATTCACCAATTTAAAAGTAGCTTTCCACAGCCAAAAGGAAAAACAAAATCATGTTGTTGTTTTTTTTTAAATTTTTTTATTGTATACATTTGAATGTATTTTTTAATGGCCAAGTCATCTATTTTATAAAGTGCAGATTTACAGGGTTAACTGGTATGTGTACAGTGGCGTGCAGAAGCAGCACTAACACAAATACGATGTCCAAGACGAGACTTACTGTCGCGTTCTTTGGGTCATTGGTGGCTGGCTTGGCACCGTCGGCAAATGAGTCTGAACCTTAAGATGACAAACAGGGCAGAACAGAAGCAAGTTAAGCAATGGTGTGGCTCAATAGAAGATTTCAAACAAAGAGTAAGTAAAAACCAGCCTGTACATGTAAACAAACTTGCAATCTTACACCACAATGTTGCACTTTCTTTCAATGTTCTCTGAAACACTGAAGAATCAACAACCCTCAGTCTCAAAGGATTCCTGGTTTAAACTCACATCAAATACAACAGCAGCAGATATCACAGGGCCCAGATCAAGAAAGCAACACAGAACGGAGGAAACGGAGTCAAACTGGCATCTGGTTTGCGTGCGGCAGTGTGCCAACAGCAGCCCTGCACAAACACCGAAAGGAGGATGTTACCTTGAGCCCTCTCCTGGACAGGAAGGTGGCCTGACGCAACTCCTTCTGGGTCTGGCGAGCTGGGGGGTGATATGGTGCTAGTGGTGGGGCTGTTGGACTGGGGACGCTGGCTGGCAAAACATTCCTGCAAAGAGAAACACCGAAACGCTGTCACACATCACCCGTGCTGAAGACTTCAAACGCATATATCAATTTACAAATTCTAAAAACCAAACACGCACAGTTATTCAGGCTCTAATGCTCTGGTGTCGTGCCCTGTGTGGATTAAGGTTCCCGTGCTCACCTCCTGAGCTCGATAGGCCCAGTCACAGCTGGCAGCTGCCTCCTCTGTGCATCAGTCTGTCTGTAAGTGGGCATCCTTCTCTGCAAGCCAGGATGGGGTCTCTGGTAACAGACAGAAAAGAAGGAAACTTGAGCATTTAATAAACTAAAACAAGGACATCACCAAAAGTAATTTAGAAACGCTGCACAGCAAAGATTTTTCCATCTCAGACCTCCACAAGCAAGCAGAGGCTCGTTACTCTGACTATACTGAACGAGCATGCCTTCTGTTACTTTCTTCACAGCCACTTCGTATGGGGATGCTAACAAATTGATTCTAGGGATGTTTCCTCAGGGTAAGTGAGCCTCCTTCTTTTTACCATCTGAGTGAAAGCGGGTCTGTTTAGCGGGCCGATTCCTTTCTGCAGTGCTCCAGGTTTTCTGGCAGCCAGCCACGTGACGGTGCCCTGGGCACGCCTCTTCCCCACGGCAGGCAGCAACTTCTTCCCTCGGACTCCCAGCCTGTTGATCCCTAGGCCTGGAACACAAATCCAGCGAAGCGTCAGGCACGTGCCGGTGCAGCTTCCTGAGACGTGAATTAACACTGCCGCTGCACTGCAACTGCGAAACACTTCCACACTTCATTATGAACTGAAGCCACACGAGCTCGGAGATTGCTGTATGAATTGTAAAAAAAAAATTGAAGGACCCTTTATGTAAAACTAATATCTATAACAGTGTTTGGCGTCTTTAAAAAGGTGTGAACTATCAGGTGTTAGTATTATTATTTAAAACATAGTGTGGCCGCATTAAACCCACCACAGCAGGGTTTGAAACTCCCTGCACCCAGTCCTGTGTATCACAGCTTCCCTTGTTTAGCTGTATTACTGAAACGATCAGGTGCCAGTAGTTTGAACAAACAGGCCCCTGGTAAATAAGCTCTGAACTAATGGCACTTCATGCCAGGGAGGAACAATTCATTTAACATGAAACTGCTGGCTGCTGAGCATTTAAATAATACACTTCATTCAGGGCAGTTCTGAACCCCAGGACTGTGTGCAGCAGGGCTAGCGTGAGTTTCCAACCCTGCTCAAACTCCTGATCTTTTCAATAACACACTTCATTGAAGGTAGTTCTGAACCCCAGGACTGTGTGCAGCAGGGCTAGCGTGAGTTTCCAACCCTGCTCAAACGCCTGATCTTTTCAATAACACACTTCATTGAAGGTAGTTCTGATCCCCAGGACTGTGTGCAGCAGGGCTAGCGTGAGTTTCCAACCCTGCTCAAACGCCTGATCTTTTCAATAACACACTTCATTGAAGGTAGTTCTGAACCCCAGGACTGTGTGCAGCAGGGCTAGCGTGAGTTTCCAACCCTGCTCAAACGCCTGATCTTTTCAATAACACACTTCATTGAAGGTAGTTCTGAACCCCAGGGCTGTGTGCAGCAGGGCTAGCGTGAGTTTCCAACCCTGCTCAAACGCCTGATTTTTTCAATAACACACTTCATTGAAGGTAGTTCTGAACCCCAGGGCTGTGTGCAGCAGGGCTAGCGTGAGTTTCCAACCCTGCTCAAACTCCTGATCTTTTCAATAACACACTTCATTGAAGGTAGTTCTGAACCCCAGGACTGTGTGCAGCAGGGCTAGCGTGAGTTTCCAACCCTGCTCAAACGCCTGATCTTTTCAATAACACACTTCATTGAAGGTAGTTCTGAACCCCAGGACTGTGTGCAGCAGGGCTAGCGTGAGTTTCCAACCCTGCTCAAACGCCTGATCTTTTCAATAACACACTTCATTGAAGGTAGTTCTGAACCCCAGGACTGTGTGCAGCAGGGCTAGCGTGAGTTTCCAACCCTGCTCAAACGCCTGATCTTTTCAATAACACACTTCATTGAAGGTAGTTCTGAACCCCAGGGCTGTGTGCAGCAGGGCTAGCGTGAGTTTCCAACCCTGCTCAAACGCCTGATCTTTTCAATAACACACTTCATTGAAGGTAGTTCTGAACCCCAGGGCTGTGTGCAGCAGGGCTAGCGTGAGTTTCCAACCCTGCTCAAACTCCTGATCTTTTCAATAATTCACTTCATTGAAGGTAGTTCTGAACCCCAGGGCTGTGTGCAGCAGGGCTAGCGTGAGTTTCCAACCCTGCTCAAACTCCTGATCTTTTCAATAATTCACTTCATTGAAGGTAGTTCTGAACCCCAGGGCTGTGTGCAGCAGGGCTAGCGTGAGTTTCCAACCCTGCTCAAACTCCTGATCTTTTCAATAATACACTTCATTGAAGGTAGTTCTGAACCCCAGGTGTGCAGCAGGGCTAGTGCGAGTCCCAAGCGCTGCCGTGGTCGACGTGCTCTCCCCACCTCTCTGCTGCTGCTGTGGGGTCCCGCGCCACGCCGTTCTCGGAATCGGAGGCCCTCGCCAGCCCTGCTGGAGTTTCCAGTTCATCCTGGGCTTGCCCTGGGAGAACCGGGCCGGCTGGACATTCCTCTGCTCCTTCTTGTTCAGCCTGATTATATCATCTGCAATAGGACAACATCACAATCCAGGGACGGAACTGAGGCTCCCACTGCAAAGATCCGCCATTACCAAGGTGGCAATTTGTCTGGTTTCAAATGATTGTAAACAGTATCACCCGCACATACCTAAGTGTAACCAACATAACCCACTTTGTAAGGAAAAGACGAATATTATCATTATTATCATTATTATTATTATTATTAATTATTTTCACAGAACTGTAACATGAGGCTTGGTGCAAAACAAATAAAAATACACACAAAAAAAGCGTGACATTTGATTTAACATATTTGAAGCAATGCAAAGTCTTAAGTTTTATTCAAGATTCATCCATTGACAGCACATTTATAATATCACCTAAAGAAACCAAATACCCTAAACTGGCCTCAGTCTACCCCAGTACCTCACAAGGAGAGCTTGTTTGTGATTTCTTGCTACTGGCACGCAACGTCATGGAAGACATGTACAAACCGCTGTGATCGGGAAAAACATCCCTAACAGCAAGACACACACACACACTCACAAACAAACCCCGCACCATTACTATCTGAACTTGTTTTACCCGGCTCGGGTGAATGGAAGGGTTATTTCGTGCAGCAGATACACGACTAACCACTCGCAGACTGTGGTCGTTATCAAACAAACGCAGAAGTGCACGGCCTCTTTGTGGTCTCGTTTTTAGACCCGTGGTTTGTTTGGCATGCCTTCCCGCAGGTGTCCCCCACTGAGCAGCTGTCCCGGTTCTGCACTTTCCTTCTCATTAATCTTTGTGAAGCTTCTCCGGTTGCATGTTGGTGGGTCATGCCGCAACCCTGGCAGCGGCTTCTATCCTTACCCAGAGAAATGTCAATTGTATCCAGCCCCTCTGAACTGCTGTTCCGCCCGTCTCCGCTCTTGAACCCGTTCCTTCTCATACCGGATTTTTTTTATTTCTCAAGTATATTTTTAATTAAATTCAGTTGCACCAGCAATAATAATAATAATAATAATAATAGAAGTATTAAGGGCTCCCCACTTTCTCAGCTCAGTCGAAACCCTGTAACTCTTGAGACCAGCCGCCCCAGCACCTCTCTGCGCAAGTGCAAAAAAAATAATGTACGTCACAACGGCAACGGCCCTTGAAACTAATCTCCATTGAATTTTGGGAAATGTAGTTTACTATACTGTTGTGTACCCCTAGATTAAGCAGTTCGATTTTTATTGTAAAAAATAAAATAAAATAAAATAAAATAAAAGGCAGCTGCATGTAGATGTTTTTTTTTTGGAGAGAAACATATATAGTAATTTAGTGAGTATTTTTTTTCATTAATTAAAAGTGCAAGGTATTTGTAATTGTTCTATTTTTACAAACTGGCCTTTTTTATCTTATCGTCTTCTAGTTTTACAATTAAAACCTCTCTTCTAGACTTTCTATGGAGACATGAAAGATGACTTCATATGAGGATGCCAATCTTATGAGATAAAATAGAAAAACAATTCAATACAAAAAAAAAAATATTATGCGTCCAAAAACAACTGTTTTCAACATTTCAAGCATGAAAGCGTTAACTAAATTCCTATTGCTGCCACTCAAAACACAGCGTTACCCAGCACCGTGACACGTGTAGTTCATGTTCTCGCACAGCGTTACCCAGCACCGTGACACGTGTAGTTCATGTTCTCGCACAGCGTTACCCAGCACCGTGACACGTGTAGTTCATGTTCTCGCTGGCGTTACCCAGCACCGTGACACGTGTAGTTCATGTTCTCGCACAGCGTTACCCAGCACCGTGACACGTGTAGTTCATGTTCTCGCACAGCGTTACCCAGCACCGTGACACGTGTAGTTCATGTTCTCGCACAGCGTTACCCAGCACCGTGACACGTGTAGTTCATGTTCTCGCTGGCGTTACCCAGCACCGTGACACGTGTAGTTCATGTTCTCGCACAGCGTTACCCAGCACCGTGACACGTGTAGTTCATGTTCTCGCACAGCGTTACCCAGCACCGTGACACGTGTAGTTCATGTTCTCGCACAGCGTTACCCAGCACCGTGACACGTGTAGTTCATGTTCTCGCACAGCGTTACCCAGCACCGTGACACGTGTAGTTCATGTTCTCGCACAGCGTTACCCAGCACCGTGACACGTGTAGTTCATGTTCTCGCACAGCGTTACCCAGCACCGTGACACGTGTAGTTCATGTTCTCGCACAGCGTTACCCAGCACCGTGACACGTGTAGTTCATGTTCTCGCACAGCACCCTGGTAGATGTAGTTTCAATACCGCGCCCGGAAGAAGGAAGTGGGCGGTTTGAGCTGGTGACTTGTCTGAGTGATGTCAGCGTTGCGCTTGTCAGAGTCAAGACAAGAGAGAGAAGATTTTGCAGCTGGAAGAAAAACCCAAAAAACTCAACAACAAAAACACGTTCACAAGAATGATTGATTAAATAAATAACAACACCGCAGTTATGAGCGGTTTCACAAAGAAGACGAGCACGGGTTGTTTGCAGCTGGGTTTCCCTCTTGCACCGGGAGACATGGAGGATGCAATGACGGAGGAGAGCGAGACCAGGAGGTAATAAATACATTCATAATAATAATATATATATATATATTCCTCCAAGTTGCGATTCTGCCGATTTCTCGAAAGACGGGGGTATTGGTCCTGTACACGCAATAATAAAACCTCCCAGTCGCTCTAATATATCACAATCCGCGTACATTATTTATCCGCGGGTTAAGCGCCGCTGTTTTATCAGCTGCTATAATAGCATTTATATTTTCAATTGAAGTGCCGTACACAGAATAATAATAATAATCTTGCTGGGGAACATGACGCGGGTCCACTGTATATGGAAGTTGCATTAAAGAAAGGCAAATGACGTCTATATACTAGTATAGTTTACCCTTGGTGTGTTGTTTTGTATACCTACCTGTACTCATAATTTTAAAAAAAAAAATGTGTTTTGGGGATTTCCAAGTATTACCACAGTATACATTATGCCAACACCACCAGGGCTGCAGAAAGAGAAATGCGTAATATTGACTTTTAGAAAGTGAAACGTGTGGTTGTGCAGCTTGCAGTCGCGGAGTCGGCTGCCGTCGCGCTAGTTAAAACCCGACGGGTAGTGTAACAGCGGCCTTAATTGAGCGTAGCCAGCTACAATAAACTGGGTGGGGTGTCTGCTAATCGAGCGAGGTGTGTGTGTGTGTGTGTGACTGCCAGAAGACAGACCCGCGTAGGACTCCTAAGTTTTCAATTGACTTCGGCTGTAAAGAACTGCACTTCAACTTGAGACTCCTGTTGCATAGCACTTTCACCCATGCCAGGTTTTCATACAACGCTAGATGAGACACAGTGTGTAGGTGACAAGCTCGGGTGTGTCTGATTAGACTCCTAGTAAAACCAGGAATGGATCAGACTGCAGTATATTCCTGGGTTCACGGAGGGACGGGAGCACGTCTCTATTGGAATGCTGGATTTTTCTTTCAGTAGTGTCACATTCTTAGTGAAACTCCAGCATGTACCACGCCCTCCCGCAAAGCCAACCTCCGGACACTGGTTTCACTTGGGAATTTGCTGGAACTATACAAAGGTTGTAGATGTAGCTGTTTCCTGTTGTTTTCTGTCCAGAGTCCAGTCCATAGCAGTTCTGGTGTTTATGGCATTTGTGGTGACAGCTCCATCTGGGATATTGTTGGGGTTTTAGTTCTGCTTCCTTATTCAGGGTATTTTTTTGGTTTTTGTTTGTGTAAGCGCATTGTTTTAAACATATCAGAGCTGATTTATTTTAATGAAGCACTCTGCAAACTTCACTGTAGTGCTTTCAGTCTGTTGCATAGCAGTTTAATCTGGTTTTACTGTGAGATCCATTACCAGAGCTACACTGCAGACTGCAGGTCATACGATCCAGGTGTGTGTTTAAAAAACCGAATACAATCTAGTTCTGAAGAAAGGCCCAGGGCTGCCTGCCTCTGATGTAACACCATCTTCACAGTCAAGTGTTCAAATGAGAAGCACGCCAATACGTGACTAAAGTACAAGCCCACACTGTTTGGTTTTAGTGTTTTATAAGCCTCATTACTTTTGTAAATCCCAGCCTTGTGATGTTGAAAGGCTGTTGGAGATTGCTGTGCAATGTGTTGCTGGTAGGTTTTGTCCAGCAGGCAGATTTGATGAATTGGAACAGCGTTCCAGATTAGAATTGACCTGCTGATCCGGGATGGCTTGCTTGCTTTTCCTGAAAGCTCTCTGTTGGTTTCCTGCTCTTGAGAGAAAAATAAAATAGATTACATTCCTTGAACTTCTTTTTCTACTCCAGGACAGAATTTCTGCTGAATCAGAGAATCTGTCATCTGTGGAGACCTGGGCAGAAAGCACATGTATTTCACAGGAAACAAAACCTTGGGCCTGCCATTTGCCCATAGGATATGTTTATTTTGTGAAATGCTTTTTCTTTTGTTTTTGAGTGAGCTCAGAAGCTTGTCTCCAGAGTTTCTCCTTGTGTGTCCGCTCTCTCTCTCTCTCTCTCTCTCACCCTCTCTCTGACTGCGCTGTGTTTGCTGTCACTGCAGGAGGGAGCACTGGAAGCTGCTGGGCAGTCTGAAGACCACCGTGGAGGGGCTGCTGTCCACCAACAACCCCAACGTGTGGTCCAAGTACGGGGGTCTGGAGCGGCTGTGCAAGGACATGAACAACATCCTGAGCCACGGACTGCTGCACGACGAGGTGCTGGGCGGCTGCTCGCTGGGGCAGGGCACTCGCTTTACACTCGCTTGCAATTTCTTTCTTAAATGCAGCGGAATTATTTTACTAACTTCCTTTGCAACTACTGTACAACGCAGCAATCTATTTTTATGAATTGCCCGCTGTGTGCAAAACAAACAAACAAAAACAAATAGTGTACGTTGTTCCAACCTACTCTGACAAGCCCTTGAAGTAAAATCCAGATAATGCCAGCAATGAGGAAAGAGGACTCGGCTGACAGTCCGTGACAGTAGGAGGTGGCTCTACAGTAGCAGTGACTAAGAGGAAGTGTACATTCTCTCCCCATTGTGGAGCTGCAAGTCCAGACAGCAGCGTTGCTTTAATGATTCAGAGTCCCTTAACAAGAACACACTGATTGACGTGATCCTGCTAGTGCAGTGGTTCCCAGTCCCACAAACAGCATTTATTTTATCTATGATCTATGTCTCTGTCTTAACCCTCCCAGACTCTGCTACTCCACCAGCACTGCTCTCTGACACTCGCATGTTTTTGCAGGTTTACTGCAAGCAGAAGGACTACTGGCGCTTTGTGTGGTGCGTCCGTTACGTCAGCCCGCAGCTGGCACCGCACGTCGACCAGGTACGGAGTTTGTGTCTTTGTCAATCGTTCTCCTGCACCGAAATCCAATCCAATCTGAAATGTTGTGAAGATGTTGGGGAATCCCAATAGATGTGATCCAGTCCCCTCAATCTCTCTCTCTCTCTCTGTCTGTCTGTCTGTCTGCCCCCAGTTCATGAACCTGGAGGAAAGGAGCCCGAGGCCTGGCCTGCAGCCCAGCGAGCGGCACAAGGCAGAGCGCTGGCTTCACCACAGCCTGCAGTTGCACTGCCTGTCTGCACAGCTGCGGCCCCTGCTGCACCAGCGCAGCTACACTCGCAAATTCTACACAGGTAACCACATGCACAATTACAACACAGGCATGCGATTGCACACACGGTTTCTAACAACCGGTCCAGTACAGTGCCATGAGGTGCTGTGTTCTTTTCCTTTCTTTTTTAAATTGATTTGTAAGCTGCGGTGCAGTGGTGGAATATGATGGAAGCACACAGTTTAATGTTGGTGTTGTGCAGCATTGCTGTAAGCACAGAGAGTAACCCTTGCTCTGTCGTTGCCCCCCTTCTCTCAGACTGTGCGTTCCTGCTGAGTGACCCCCACGTGACGGCCATGTTCCAGTGTCTGGAGGCTGTGGAGCAGAACAACCCGAAGCTGCTGGCTCAGATCGACACGACCATGGTGAGAGCGGGACTCTGTCAAGCTGGGGTGCAGCGTACCTCGCAATGAAGTCAACACTATGACTGAGACTCTTTGCTGAATGAAAGTTACAACCCTTTTCAATGAAAGAGTGCGTCTTGCACGTTCTGTATGTCATGAGGGTTTATTACTGAGTTAATAAACAGTTCCACTCCTTGTCTCTTTTCCCCCAGCTGGCATGCAAGAAGGAGTCCCCTGTGCTGCTGATGAAGAGTCAGAGTCTGCTGGCCTTGCCGGGGTCTGTGGGCATCTTCCCCCACAACGGGGTGCAGCGCAGATACACCACCTCCTACAACAGCCAGCGAGCAGGACAGTGCAGCCCCCTGCCTAGCACAGGTAACACAGACACACACAGTGCAGCCCCCTGCCTAGCACAGGTAACACAGACACACACAGTGCAGCCCCCTGCCTAGCACAGGTAACACAGACACACACAGTGCAGCCCCCTGCCTAGCACAGGTAAAACAGACACACACAGTGCAGCCCCCTGCCTAGCACAGGTAACACAGACACACACAGTGCAGCCCCCTGCCTAGCACAGGTAACACAGACACACACAGTGCAGCCCCCTGCCTAGCACAGGTAACACAGACACACACAGTGCAGCCCCCTGCCTAGCACAGGTACCCCCCCCACCCCATGCACACAGGTGACACCCCCTCCTACTGCAGCCAGCTGGTTTTATTATTTATTGATACTTCATTCACTGACGTCATGAAAATGAATTTAACCAGCGGTTTATTAAAACTGACCCACAGCACAAACCTGCATATGCAGTGCAATATATGGAATTCCTTGTGCTTAATGTAATACGTTCCTCGTGTCTAACTGCCTGTCCCTGATTCCCCCTGCAGTAGACGGTCAGTTTGGGAGCCACATGCAGCGCTCTGGTGCAGCCCAGTCTTGGCTCTGTGCAGACAGAGGAGTCGGCACGCTGCCCCCTGGACTGCCCAGCTTCTCTGTCACCGAGCCCGCCACTCCAGCAGGCAGCGTCCCGGCCACCTACGCCCCCGAGGACCCCTGCGGAGAGCTCGATGACGGGCCGGAGTACCTGGCCATCGGGAACCTGGGTCGGCGCCGCCGCGCCTCCCACAGCAGCAGCAGCAGCACTGGGAGCACTGGGAGCGTGAAGGGGGATCCTCCGGCTGTAAACGCACCCTCATCCCTGAGGTCCGCCCTCCTCAGCCTGCCCCCCCGGCGCTCCAGCTTCTCTGAGGGACAGGGGGCGGAGAGACCAGGCAGGGCAAGGAAGAACCACGCCCGCTCACACTCTGACACAGGAGTCACACAGGCGCGGGCACCAGGTGAGCTGGGGAGGGCAGTTCAAACAGTGAGCTTTCTGATCTTACTCTAGATCAGTACTGTGTTTTTTTTTTTTTTTGTCTTCCATTCTTAAATGAAATGGTGGCTAGTTTGAAGAACAGCTTAGTAAATCAGCCTCCTGGATCTCTCTTCCCTTTCCTTCACATCCTGTACAGATTGTTTAACAGTAGAGCAGGTCGAACCCTGTCCTTTCCTGTAGTCTCACCATGTCTGCCTCTGTCTCTAACCCTCTCTCCTTGCCTGCTCTGTGAAGGAGGACACCGGGACATCACTATTATAATTGAGGACCCCATGGCAGGTTTGCAGTGCTTCAACTCTCTGTCACACTCACCTCCATCGCCATTGCATGCTTGCTTTGTGCACGCCTTTTGCTGTTCTCTCCTCCTGGGCATGGTAAAGACCCTCGCATGCTCCCTGTGTGCTGGGCAGGGCTCAGGGGAATGTGTCCTTCACCTGCCCGCTGTTTCCAGTGAAGCTGCCTGATTTAAACACAGTTCAGCTAGAGAGGGAGGGTAGGAGTGGGGCTGCTCTAGTGTTGTACTGTACCATCAGTAGAAATGACAAGGTAGGCGGCAGGGAAAGGGAGCAGTGAAACGAGAGGGACCCACCCTGGAAGATGACAGTCCGCAGCTGATTTATTTTTTTATTCATTTTTTCCATTGGCTTTACTTTTTTGTTTTCTCATTATATTGAAGTTTCTTGACATTGTTTATTTATTAATTAAATGTTTTGCACATCGGAGCATTTCATATTTGATCAGTTCCCTTTATTTTTTTGTGCATTTGTATTTGCCCAGAGCAGGTCGTAAACCACACCGCTGAGGTCTAGCAGCTGTGTAACACCGGGACAGATTTACTGAGCTCTTTATTCTGCACTTTTTTTTAAGGGATTGATAGAAACAGCATTCTACTGAGCGACTGTAATCTGAAACCTGTAGCCTCAGTGGATCTGTCTCGTGTGTGCTGTTCATTTGCCAGCTGTTTAAGCGGTGATTTGATTTTGAAGTGCTGCTAACCTGTGTTTCTGTGTGTCAGAGTCTCTCCCCGAGGTGCCCAGTGTGATGGAGTACGGTGCCTTCTCCACGCACAGCAGCGAGGTCAGCACACCCAGCTCCCTCTACATGGAGTCCGGTGAGCGCTGCGCACTTAACCCCTTCACCATTGACTGACTGCACCTCTTTTTAATGAATTCCAGTTTATCTTTGTAATGATGAGACCGTGTCTGTGTTTCATTGTTCCGCAGAGGGCTCCCAGGTCAGCAGTGTGTCGGACAGCATGTTCCGCAGGCCCTCGGAGGGACAGTCTCTCATCAGCTACCTCTCTGAGCAGGACTTCGGCAGCTGTGCTGATCTGGAGAAGGTAGGCTTTAGGGGGGCTGGCAGTGTGATCTTCATGCTGTATAAAACGTGAGAAGGGAATTCAGGAAACGTGTGTCCAATTAATGGAGGGGGAGTGCTGATCCATTACAGGTTTATTGGTATAAGTAACTGATGATTGTAGTTCAATGTAATGTTTAAAGACATGGCAGGAATGAAGACCTGCACAAGTGCTGGGGCTGACTTCCCCTGGGTTAATTGCATCATCAGTGTTCTCATTAGCCAGAAAGTTGTACTTTTTTTTTTTTAATTTTAATTTTTTATAGTTTCTTATAAATGTTTCTAGTTGGATGGAGCACTGTCGTGTTTGGGTGATGTGTTTGTAACCCCTGTCTGTCTGTCTGTCTGTCTGTCTCTGCGCTGCAGGAGAACGCTCACTTCAGTATCTCAGAGTCTCTGATCGCAGCGATTGAACTGATGAAGTGTAACCTGCTGAAGCGCGGGGGGCTGGGCTCTGAGGGGGAGGGGGAGGAGGAGAACGACCGCGAGATCCTGGAGCTCAAACAGAAGATCCGGCTCCGCAGGCAGCAGATCCGCACCAGCCGCCTGCAGCCTCCCCGGCCGCACTCCCACAGCGGTACGTACCAGCGCAGCCAGCAGCCAGCAACCATTCCTTCATCATTCATTATGAAGAAGGAATGAAAACTTACAAACTGCAGCTTGCGTTTCTGTAGTTTTGCGAAACACAGTGCTCTGCAAACAGTTTTTTTTTTTTCTTCCGCTCGTACATTTGAGGGAGACACCTTAGCTCAGGATGATCGTGCATCTTCTGATTTGTTGAGTCATTTTCAAGGTGCACCCCCCTAGAAAGGTGAAATGAAGGCACACGTGAGAAACAGCAAAGCAAACTCGTACTTTCATTTGCAGTCCTTGCTATCTTACATCCAAAGGAGAATGCTGCTGGGTTTTTTTTCTGAGTCGCTGATCTCTGCGTCTCTGCCTCTCCTCAGCTTTCACCACCACTGACAGCGGCGGTTCCCAGCACAGCTCCCAGGAGTCCCTGCTGTGCTCAGACTCCAGTTCCATTGACGAGGTGGAGGAGTACGAGCTCAAAGGTACGAGAGAGAGAGAACGAGTTCAATTGTAGCACACTATTTGCTGCTGAAAGTACTGTAGTTGAATGTTCTATTAAGGCAGTATGCCAGTCCTCAATGCAGGTCCTAACTCTTCTAATTTCTTAAGGGGTCACCTATTCTGAGAGGGGTGTGACAACTTGTTCATTATAGAAAGAAGACCCTGCTCCTGATGTTAGAGCTTAAGCCACAACTCTGCCTCTTAATAAGCACGTTTAGCACAGAGAGTACAGAAAAATTCATTTATGATAGTGAATTAAATAGTTGCAGTGGCTTAGACTGAAAATAATGATACACATTTTAGCATATTATATATGTTTTCTGGTCTGCAGTGTGGAGTGGAGTTCTCTTTCCAATACTGCTAGAGCGCTCTGCAGTGCTGAGAGGGGAGTTCTCTTTCCAATACTGCTAGAGCACTCTGCAGTGTTGAGTGGAGTTCTCTTTCCAATACTGCTAGAGCACTCTGCAGTGTTGAGTGGAGTTCTCTTTCCTATACTACTAGAGCACTCTGCAGTGTTGAGTGGAGTTCTCTTTCCTATACTACTAGAGCGCTCTGCAGTGTTGAGTGGAGTTCTCTTTCCTATACTACTAGAGCACTCTGCAGTGTTGAGTGGAGTTCTCTTTCCTATACTGCTAGAGCGCTCTGCAGTGTTGAGAGTGGAGTTCTCTTTCCTATACTACTAGAGCACTCTGCAGTGTTGAGTGAAGTTCTCTTTCCTATACTGCTGGAGCGCTCTACAGTGTGGAGTGGAGTTTTCTTTGCGCTCTGCAGTGTTGAGTGGAGTTCTCTTTCCTATACTACTAGAGCGCTCTGCAGTGTTGAGTGGAATTCTCTTTCCTATACTGCTGGAGCTCTCTGCAGTGTGGAGTGGAGTTTTCTTTGCGCTCTGCAGTGTTGAGTGGAGTTCTCTTCGCGCTCTGCAGTGTTGAGTGGAGTTCTCTTTCCTGTAGTGCTGAGTGCTAGTTCTCTCTCCCAGGCCTGTCTGCGGTGTTGAAAGAGTGAAGCTGTTTAATGTATGTGTAGATGCTGAGCCCTGCAGAGGCTCAGTCTAGCGCAGGCAGTGTGTTCCTCAGTCGGGTCCCAGTGCCAGAGAGCTGAGGCTGAATGTGAACGTTTTGTCATCACACAGATGGTAATGATGGATCTAACCTGATTCTAATGTCCAAGAGCGGACTGTCTTTATCCATGGCTTCGTTGTTCTCAGGTACCGGAAAAAGTCCACGGGCAATCGCGCTTCATTTGTGTGTGAGCAAGCATGTATGTGGGGCGTGCACAGCGTGTAAGAATGGGGAGATGGGGGTGCAACCAGTTGCTCTAGGTGCACCAAGGAATTGTACTAAGGAAGGTACACTCAGAGTAAAAACATTCAATTATCATATACAAATGTTCCATAACCAAAACGTTTCTCTGTTAGTAACAGCTTTGATTGCTTTTCTATGTTAGATAATTCACTAAATTGCACCGCATCGACCTATTCGGTATTACAAAGACTGCCCCTGTCTGTCTTAACAGCTCCATTCACATTCAAGCTCTTTGACTTCTGGCCATTAACAAACTGCTGAGAATTTACAGTGTGTGCATGAGGCTGCCTCCCGGGGTCAGTTTCACTGGGGAGGCTGTAGGTGGCACTGTCTCACTGTGTGTGTGTGTGTGTGTGAGTGGCTGGTGCTTTGGGGAGCTGTAGATTTTAGATCGCAGGTTTTGGGGGTGGAGCCATGTGAGCGGTTCACGGTGCAGATATTCATGCTCAGGGTTCCCACTCCGCGCCCTGTAAGCGTGTCTTCATTGTCGTCTTACACCTTGCAGGAGACCCCTCATTCATATTCACTACAGACCACCGAAACATCAACGCAGCACGGTGCTGGAAACGCATGCCCCTTGTAATTGCTTGATGACTGCAGTTACAGTGTGCATCCACGGGTGGTTGTGTGTGCTGTACAATGCAGCTCATAACACAGTTTACTCGGGAGAGAGCGCCCTAATTAAGGGAAGGAGATAAAGATTGTTTCAAGTCCATCAAGCCATGACATGGTCACCACCCCCCTGAGCCTGACTCTCTGAAACTATTAACCAGTGTTCCAATGTGTTTTTAATGCTGCTGTTAGCCAGTGTTCCAATGTGCTCTTGCTGTCTCTTAACTTCCTGTTAGAAAGGCTTGTTGCTGTCTGCACACTAACTGCATAACAAGGTGTGACTCTGTTAGCTCCCCTAGACGGGATGTCGCTGTCTCATCAGTTCCATGTCGGCTGGATGTCGTAGTTTTGCTGATTCTCTTACAGGGTGGCAGGGTGCTACTGTCTACTCCTTTACTGTTTGCACGTGGTGTCACTGTCTACTAGTTCCCCCTTACCACAGGGGGTCAGTGTCTGTTGGTTCCTTGTGTCACGGTCTCTCATTTTGGTGTCGCACTCTGTTGATTCCCTGTCTGCCCATTAGCTGTTTCTGTTGGTTTTGCTCCTCACAGCAGGGTGTTGCTGTCGTAATTTAACAGGGTCTCGTGTGTCTGTCACTGTGGTTTCATTGCAGACGCTGATATTAAGAGAAGCCTGACCTGCTGCAGTGGCAAGTCCTTGCTCAGCTCGGAGTCCATGTGAGTTGCTGTCTTCTCCTCGTCATGGTCATGCATGCACTCACACACGCGTTTCCCTGCTTACACAAGCCCCCTGTCTGCGTCCCTCTGTGTCTCTGCAGCTCTCCCTCCTTCCTGCAGTCAAACTCTGCTGAGTCGGTGGCGATGGGGTTGCTGCGGCAGTTTGAGGGGATGCAGCTCCCTGCCGCCTCCGAGCTGGACTGGCTGGTCCCCGAACACGAAGTCCCTCAGAAGGTAGGGCTGAGAGAGCTGAAGTGTTCATTTGAACTCGTTACCACAGTTTAACGTGTACCATATTGCAGTAAAAAAATACAAATAGCTCAGGAGTTTGTGTGTTGTTTATTCCAGGATTCATTTATGCACTTTAAAAAGTAATCTTTGGCAGAAATGACCATGTTTGTATTCATTCATTCATTCATTCATTCATTCATTCATTCATATACCATCATTCGTAAAGTGTGTGTGTGTGTAGTGATCCGTATCGTTTCATGACAAGCTGCACATCGTGATTCGTATCCTGACCGTGCACCATACAGAATGTGTGGTTACTGGTTTTGAAGCGTTATCCTTGATGGGCACTAACGTGAATGTGATTTGTATTTCTTTCTTTGTTTTGTTTCTCCCATGCCAGCTGCTGCCGATCCCGGACTCGCTGCCGATCTCCCCGGATGACGGCGAGCACGCGGATATCTACAAGCTGCGGATCCGTGTTCGAGGAAACCTGGAGTGGGCTCCTCCTCGACCACAGATCATCTTCAACATCCACCCCGCGCCCAAGTCAGTGTGTGTCTGTGTGTGTGTCTGTGTGTGTCTGTGTGTGTGTGTGTGTGTGTGTGTGTGTGTGTGTGTGTGTGTGTGTGTGTGTGTGTGTGTGTGTGTGTGTGTGTGTGTGTGTGTGTGTGTGTGTGTGTGTGTGTGTGTGTGTGTGTGTGTGTGTGTGTGTGTGTGTGTGTTAAGGGAGTTCAAAACTGGCCATGCTTCAGTTTACTAGATATCTGCTGCAAAATTAATTCAGCGCGTTAGTCATTGGCTTTGTCGTTACTTGGTTACTTTTTTTTTTTTTTTTTTTTAGTACATTCTGTATTGCAAAATAACATAGCGTATAGTTGAAGTACATAGTTTCTGAATGTTAGTTTTCTCATTGCGTAAGTTATTCCCTGACTTGTCCTGCATCATCAGTAAGTGTCTTGGTGTAAGCGGGTCATTCTACAATACTGCAGTGGGTGTACATGGCTACAAATACGATAAAGCATGGAAAGACACAAGGGTTTCTGGGTTCCTCCCAGGAGTAGACGTGGTCCACAGGCAGTTGAGCAGCCTGTTTGTAATGTAGAGACTCTGCTGCCCGGCTCATTGTAATCCTGTTGCTTTCTGTTCCAGGAGGAAGGTAGTGGTGGCCAAGCAGAACTACCGCTGTGCAGGCTGTGGGATCCGCACAGACCCAGGTGAGATGCTTGCATTCATTCATTCACGTTGGGTTCCAGCAGGGATATTGATTACTAATAATTAAACTCATCTAAGTATTTTATGTACTTGTTATATGTGTTGTGTGTGTGTGTTTGTCTCTGTCCCTGTCTCTGTCCCTGTGTCAGATTACATCAAGCGTCTACGCTACTGCGAGTACCTTGGGAAGTACTTCTGCCAGTGCTGCCACGAGAACTCCCAGTCCGTGGTGCCCAGTCGCGTCCTGCGCAAGTGGGACTTCAGCAAGTACTACCTGAGCAACTTCTCCAGAGACCTGCTGGCCAAGATCTGGGGTGACCCCCTCTTCAATGTGCAGGACATCAACAGCGCCCTCTACAGGAAGGTCAAGGCGCTGGAGCAAGTGCGGGTAAGCGCGCCGTGGTGTGCCGTCCTTCGTTTCAGTGCTGGCCTCCGAACAGCCAGGCCGGCAGGCAGGCAGGCAGGCAGTTACTTTGGGAACTACTGTCCTCTACTGTGGTCTAAGTCAGGACAGCGTTAACCCTTTGCGGTCCATTTATTCAGTGCCTGTCAGGCGTGTCTGGTCCAATTTATTTTCACACGGGCTGTTTATTTCACACGCGCTGTTTAAAACTCATTTTATTCGTAGTAATAAAACAGGTTTAAAAGGCACTGCATATCAACAGAACACTGAGTACTGCATCTCCAGCACCGCCCCGCTCCTTGTTTGCTGTATTTTTCACATTCCTCTTCATAGTCGTGCATACTGATAAATCATCTCCTGATCACTCGTTTTATCACCAAACTCCTCAATCATGTGATCCAAGTCATTATTTTATTACTATAATATCTCAAAAAGCTCTGCAAATGTCCGTGATATTCTTTGAGAGCTGGATGCAGAAGCAGCTGTCTTGTTTGTTCATGTCCGTGTTATGTCTGTGGTGAAGAGTTTCTATCGGACTCACTCAGCCATTGAAAGCTTTTCTCGGCTTTTTCTGGAGAAAAAATGACTAGAGACCTGTGCTTGACATCTTTTTGATGATGTCGGACCGGACCGGAAAGGAATAATTGTAATGTCGGAGCTGGTCCCACATCGGACTGGAAAGGGCTAAACCTGTGTTATTTGACTCAAAACTAACACAGCAACAAAACAAATCTTTTATGTCAAAAAGGTAATGACCAAATGCAACTAGGGGTTAATGCTTTATTCATGTAGCTTTTGCTCCTAATGCAAAGTTTCCATGCTTTCTTTTAGTTCTAGTTTTGTAAAAGTGAAATAGCAATGCAAACTTGCACTGGAGCAAAGCTTCCTGAAGCTGTTCTTTGTGTTGGTGTGCTGCAAGCTGCCAGTTACTCTTACTCTTGTGTTTTTATTACCGTTTCCTTTTGCAGTAGCTTTCTGTCCATGGATTGAAGTTTCTGTTTGCTCGTGTCTTGCAGCTCCTGAGAATCCAGCTGGTCCACATGAAGAACATGTTCAAGACCTGCCGGCTAGCTAGGGAGTAAGTGCAGCCCTGCTTCTTTGAACACTTCATTGTGATTAACAGGGTGCAGCTTCATGAAACGAACCCCAACTGAAACACATGCACTGTGCATTCACTAGAAAACCCGTCCATAGAGAGATGTACTGTGTACAGGCGGATTCCTATTTCAGGAAAGCAACATGTTGATTTGTACTGTTTTTAATTCTACTTAAACGCTGACATTATTGAACAGCCCCCTGGTGGCGGAAGGGTGCCGAGCGTCTCTCTCATTGACAGTTTCCTTTGCGTGTCAAACTCCATGTACCCTCCAGTTTAACAGGTGTCTGTTATGGATTATGAAATCTGCAATGCCTGAGATGTACTTTGCAGCAAGCTGTATGCTTTGATTTATACGCTCCTGTATGAGATGAGGAGAGTTGCATCTCTCCTGTGCTGCAGCTGGAGGTGAGCAGCTCTGTGTGTGGTGGCTGTTGTGTCTTCCCCTGACGCTGTGTCTCCTGCTCCCCCGGCAGGTTGCTGGAGCAGTTTGACCGGGAGCCGGGTCACCTGACTGAGGACCTGCACCTGTACTCTCTGAGTGACCTGGCGCCGTGCGCAAGGGAGCTGCCCCCGCCTGCGAGAGCTGGTGCGCCTGGGGGCCGCGCACGTGCACAGCTGCGTGGTGAGGAAGCACACATGCACGTTGCACGCAGCACGCTGATATTGTGTAGATTTACCTTTCTGAACTCCACAGAGGCATGCATCACCACAGTACCCGTAATGAAAGTTGGGTCTAAAGTAAATACGTTTGCATTGAAAGTTTTAAAGCAATTTATGTTGAAACAGTATGAGCATGTTTACAAACCATTCTGTCAGGGATGCCATTTCCCAGTACATTATACCTCATTAAACCTCCCAAAAGCTCCCACCTTGTAGTACATACAGCACATTACATTTGATCTTGTGTAGCTAGTGCTAATCGCCGGTTTTGGAGGTGTTGCACATTGTAAGACGATGTACATTGTATTTTTGGTTTTATTCTAGAAGCATTCTGCCGTGTCATGTATACATAATGTCAGGTGTTCACCTGTAACCTCTGGGTCCCTCCGGTTCTCTGAGCACTTTCACTAACCCTCTCTCCCCTCCACTCCACCCCCAGCTGTGCCAGGCAAAGGGCTTTATCTGCGAGTTCTGTGGGAATGACAAGGACATCCTCTTCCCTTTCGAGCTCAATAAGTGCCGGCGCTGCGAAGGTGAGGCTCCTCCCAACCATGTGTGTGTGTGCGTTGTGTGTCTAGACAGTTCACATTAAAATAAAAAATAAAAAAAAATATATATATATATATATATATATATATATATATATATATATATATATATATATATGTGTGTGTGTGTAACTTAAAAGATGTATGGCTGGTTTCACAGCACCTGATTTACATTAACATCAGACTACCTTATCTAAGTTAACACAAGGCAGTCCAAGCTGGTAATTAGCAAAACAGTGTGGCCTTGGTAGTCCAAGATTTATGCTAATTGAGGGTCTGTGTTCCTGAGTCTCCCGAGACAAAATATATATATATATTTCTTTACAGTAATTAGCAAAGCACTGTGGCCTTGGTGTTTCATCTGAACACTGACTGTGTCCCTCTCTGTCTCACCCTCAGAGTGCAAGGCCTGCTATCACAAGAACTGCTTCCGCTCAGAGGACTGTCCGAGGTGCAGCCGCCTCGCTGCACGCCGCGAGCAGCTGGCCAGACGGAACATGGAGCAGTATGAGGAGGAGGAGGGGGACAGTGAGGAGCGGGGAGGGGACTCAGACAGGGACAGGGGCAGTGAAGAGAGACTGAGACCCAGAGAACATGGCTTTCACAGCACCGACCCTACAGAGCCCACCCCCTCGCTCTGCACGGGATCACAACGCACTGAGCTATACCATGAGCACAAGCCTATAGACTTAGACTTCAGTTCAGACATGCTGCTTTAAATGACTTCACTGAAGTCTTCATGTGCTGCTTTTAATGACTTTAGTAAAGAGTTATGCCATAGACCGTTGAAGCTGCACATTACTCTGAGAAGCTGCGCTGCCTAACACCGCTGTTTCTCCTTGAGCACCGGCAGCGGGCTCTGGATTATCTCTTCACTCTCAGATCTCCTTTCCTGTTCATGCTTTAAACCCACATATAGAAATCTATCCAGATGGTCATTTCTGTTGCAGAGCACGGCCTCCTGTTGGGTCTCAATGAGGGCTGTGTGCACCCCCAGATTGCACAGTAAGGAGAGACTGGGGCTCAAATTCAGCTGGACTGGATGAAACAAACATTTAAAACACTGACTTTTTATTTATTTATTGATTTTTTTTTTTTTGGGAGACTTCAGTGCTTTGACATGAAGCAGGTCCTTAGACCGTTGTACTGTCCTTCATTTTCAGGGTTTTAAAACACCCCACTTGCTGTGTTGCTGTGGGGGGCTCTGCTTGGGTGCGTACGAGTCTGGATCAGCCCTCGCTGGCTCTTTGTGGCTCTGTGTTAATATTGGACTCCTTGTCTGGTTTCTGCAGAAGTCGTGGGTTTGGAGAAATGATATCGAAAAAAGTCTATATGAATGTATTTCTAAGCAGGGTTGCATTTGTAGGAAGAGGCTCTGTGTGCTCTGATGAAGCAGGAAGAACACGCAGGGTGTCCTGAGAAAACAAGCAATCACGGGAAACAGTCCCTCTATCAGGGGGGCTGGAAACCCACTTCTCACCCGCAGACACAGAACTACCATTCCGAGATGAGTTTCTCAAACAGTCAGGACTGTGCAAGCCATCTAAAACAGTCAGGCCCTGCTAAATCTGCTCTGAATGGACCAGACCTGTCCAAACAGGAGCAGCTTTATCACGGACCAATGCACATGATGGACAGCTGGAGATCCCAGTAATTCAATTGACATGGCAATACTTCAAAAGAATGCATTGCTCTGTGTGTCTGTAAAACAGCCTCTGCATTCTCCCGATGAAGATGAGATTTTATTGCACTGTTATAACGTTCATGTATTAGGCTGGTCTTATATAGCCTGTGCTCTCTTAAATAATGGCCGATTGCACAACAAGACTTTTCATGCTGTCCCTGCCCGTTAGCGTGTTTGTTTGTTTTTCGTACTCTCTGCAGTCTCTGCTCCAGTGTGAACACGAACGGCAGTGAATGTGATTGGATAGTGAAAGTGCATTAGTTAATTCAGTGTTGATGTTAAACACTGAATTAAGTTGGGTGAAAAATGCTTTCAGTCGTATTCAAAGTTTTTAGCAGCTTTCACAACTTATTTTTCTAATTTATATATAATTACTAATATTGCATTTCTACTAAATTTTGTTTGAATCAGAAGGCCCTGTGTTTTTTAGGGTCTATTGCTCAGCTGAAACTGGAATCCATATTTACTGAAGTATCTGCTCTGGCAGATGGCCAATCTGCTATTCAAAGTTTAAACCTTCCCCTTTCCTGAACAAAACCAAGAAGTTCACTTTATATGAAAAGCAAGCCTGTAGTAAAGTTCTCCCACAATTAGATTGGATCTCCTGTGAGTCCACCTCTAGATCCTAGGTCCTGTCGGTACAGAGGGAGATGCATCTTCTAGTAATGTTTTGCACAGTGAATCTATAAAAGACCCTGGGGACTCCCTGCGTGGGAGTGGTTATGTGGTTCAGTGTGTGTGGGAGTGAAGGGGAGTTTTCGCAGTGCAGCTGAGAGTGTTGAACACTGATGAAGCTGTGTGCGGCGGCTTTGCAATGAACATTAAAATACAAAAGCATCCCCTGTAGAAGCGGGGCAAGCTGGAAGTCGTGCAATTCACTTTTTTAATATATATTTTTTAAAGGCTGAATGTGTGAATATCAGTAAATGTCCTGGAACACGACTACCAACAACCAAACGAGGCTGAATTGGAGCGCCTGCTCAGTGGACCTGGCTTTCCAGTGAAGCACAGCCTCTTACTCACCCTGTGTGTGTATAGTACAGAAGCAGTATTGAACTCATTTATATCAGACTAATTCTATTGTGTGTGTCTGTGTGTATATGTCCTGTATTATTAATCTGCCTCAAAGTCTTGCTGTAAATAAGAATGACACATTTTATAGGATTCTATTACCAGTTTGGGATGGAATAGAACCTGAAACACTGCACTATCAGAGAACTGTCCCCAAATAGAAAAACACAAAATCAACTAAACTGGCTTGTGTCTTTGTTTGTTTGTTTTTTTCTTTCTTGTCCGGTTGAGATTATGTGGGGTGAATCTTGCCCAGAGGTTAGTGATGTAGACTGCAGTGTGGAAGGCACTGGGTTCATTATCTCTGTGGATAAGATACAGGGCTGTGAGAATCCAGCAATCTCACCTTCCAAAGCATCTTTGAAAGAAATGTTACCCGAAACAGTTAAAGAAATCCTGTTATGTTCTGAGTTTTAATTTTCAGCATCAATACCCTTAGTTTCCAGGCACACAATGGAAGGGTCCATGAGGGACAGATAAAGCTTTTCACACCACAGGTGTGCACAGTTCACACGTATTACACCTTGCACAAAGAAAACACAATTACCAGTACTCCCAAATCCGTCCTGTTTCCTATCAGTAATTGGTACGTTTGTATTGCGTTTGTATTTTTCTGTCCTCCTCCCCTGCCTCCAAAGTTAGGAGTTTCAGAGTCTAGTAGTGGATTGCTTAAGATGTAGTCCTCATATATAAACACGCAGAACCAATATGACAAGCCTGCCTGTTCCAATATAACCTGTCCATTGATCCAGACTGATGCTCCACGAATCCACGCCACTTCCCTGCGTGTCGTTTTGTTTAGGGATGTGTAGTTTGTATGTGATGAGACCAGGCAATTTAGAAGAAAATACTCTTAACCGTGGCATTTTTTATTTATGAATGTATTTAATTTTTTTACTGACTGTACAACAAAGGTTACATTGTTGATTTACTATTCTTTTAAGACCTGTAATATGAAGAGCGCTGTGGAGACATCCACTTACGAGTTACATTCAGATATAAAGCAAATGACGTCGCAACACACACACACACACACCAAAAGAGAACAAGACCCTTCGTCACCATGGGTGGGGCCGGGTGCGTAACGCCCCTGCACTCTGGAGCTCTAGAGGTTGTACCAGATGCACCACATGCAGGTGATGACGAGGGCGTAGAGTGTGATGAGGACCAGGTAGACCCTGAAGAGCAGGTAGTCCAGAACGTAGCCCACGTGGATCCACTCCTCCTCGAGGTCCTGCTGGAGGCGCAGGGAGTCGATGTGGGCACGCACCATGCCCAGGTCCCGACAGATCTGCTGCAGCTCTGGGCTGGCCAGCGGGGGCAGGCTCACCATCGACACTTCCACGTTCTTCATCTTCTCTGGGTCTGCTGACGCAACAGGAAACCAACCAAACACTTCATTCAATAGAGGAGTTTTGTTTACCTTAACATTTGGGTGTTTTGGGGGTCCTGGAAAGGGAGGAGTGACTGTTGCAGTAAAAAGGTGCAATTTCTTAACAGGTGCCACTTATATACAGGTCTTTACAGCATGTTATAAAAGATTAAGTGTGTGGGGTTAGGGGAGGGAAGCCCTCCACATAGCAAAGACGGAGCTTTGTGTTTTAGTTGTGTGCTGTGTTACCGGTGGTGATGTTGTTGGAGGGGGTCTCAGGCTGGCTGGGCGGCCGGGTGTAGCAGATGAGGCGGGCAAGGTACCCCAGGACCAGGACCCGGACCAGGCGTGGCACAGGGCGGTACTTCATGGCGTTGTGGTGAAGCACGTTGGTGATGATCACCGTCTCCAGCAGGCTGATAACCATCAGAGCCAGGCACACCGAGAAGTAGATACCTAGGAGCAGAGACGTGTTCAGCTGCAGCTTTACCACGTGGCATAGCAGCGAAACTGTAGTCTGAAATCCTTCTGCAGCCAATTAAGCGGATTGCATATTTCATTTTATACCTGCTTATGTATTATGATCTATTCCAGTTTCTACTACAGTAGCTGTCAGGTAATGGTTACCTTGACCAGGACATGTGGCTGAGCAGACTTCTGAATTCTGATCATGGAGTACCTGTTTTTCAATCTACAATTCTGATACTGACTGTGAGAGAGGCATAGGAAAAATCCCATTGAGATCTCATTTATAATTCAAGTGTACGACCCAGAAAAACAAACAAACAAAAAAAAACAGCACTATAGTATTGCAACAATTCCTTAATGGGTTTGGAACAAACATTGCACAGTGATCCTGATACGGTTGCACACTGTTCCTGAACGTGGATCATCAGTATGTTTTACCAGTGTGGTTCCATTCTACCAATGGGCCGCACCAGAATTGCTGTGGCAGTGCCAGTGCATTAGTGTTGTAGAGGGTTTGGTGAGGGCAGTGTCTGTCTCACCGATCAGCGGGGTCCCGTTGGCAGTGCTGGGGAGCAGGTCGTTCATGATGAGCAGGAAGACGGTGTAGCCCAGGATCAAGGTCATCTTGAAGGAGGCTCTGTCCACACTGTGAGGGGGCAGGTAGAAGCTCATGATGTCGACGAGCATGAGGAAGGAGCTGGGGATGATCAGGTTCACCACGTAGAGGACGGACCGCCGCTTAATTGTCACCTGAAGGGGAAGGAATAGAAAAATAGATCATATCTGTGGGACGACACTTTTGTAGATCAGCCGAGTTTCTCATCGCTCACCCAGAAGGTAATGATGTCCCACTCGTCAATCCCAAACTTCAGGATGTCGGTCTCGCCCTGGATTTTCACCAGCTCCCACTCCCCGCTCGTCTCCAGGTACTTTTTGGAGTTTTCTGAGATCTGCTCAATGGGGAGCGCCAGGCTCACTCGCACATCTCGAACTGCGGGCCAGAGATAGAAATACTAGGAGAAAATGTCTTCCTCGACAGCAGTGCGTGGCAGTGATAAACAACCCCAAGCAGACACATACAACAGCAAAGTTTTATAAGCATTACTTGTGTGCATGTAGGAGCCGAAGGTGAGGGAGCATTTCTGCACATCGAAGGGGAAGTTGAAGATCTCCAGGTTGCAGGAGCTGAGGACGCGCAACATCCTGTCATAGCGGATCTGCCCCGTGTGGTTCACGTAGATGTACGGGCAGCGCTGGGACTTGTCCTCATCGATACTGCGAGAGAGAAATCACACACCAGCTGCAGTCTCCCTTTCCTTGAAATAAAGTCCTTTTGTGGTGCTACTGTTGTTATTTTCCATTTGAATTCCATTTGTTTCCCATGGAAGATCATATATAATTCGAACGAGGACTGCAAGTGTTAACAAGGAATTCCTAGGGTGGCCCCGTATTGCTGCTCTCCTCTTTCTCCCTCTCCCTCTCAATCAGTCCATCTGTCTCATTCATTTATATAAGCAAGAATATACATTTCACCTTTTAAAAATGAATGTGGAGGAGATGCACGGGTACTTACAACTCATACACAATGATGTCCGGCATCCACAGCTCCTCCACAGGGAGGGAGATCTTGGTGATCCCTCCACACTTCTCTGGGTCCCACTGAAGGAATTCATGGTGCCAGTACTGAAACAAAGAAGAACCTTTCTCCAGGACTGTCCATAGATCAAGACACGACCGTCACACAGTCGATTTGACAATCTGAGGATGTTCATTTAACACGCAGAGTGACAAATCTAAGTAGGGGCTGATTTGTTAAATATTATGCTGCCTGGGTAAGTTATCCCTGGATCTTATTAAAGACATTTCAGAACGATGGATTTCATCAGCTAGATAATCTTAGGGTTAATCACATAATAACAAACTGGTAACCCTGTGTCATAAAATCCAGCAGTGGCTTGTCTTGGTGGGGTTTGGGTTGATTAAATCAACCCTGTAGAAGATGCTTCTTAAAAAGTGTTTTAAGTTATGGATATACAGAGCGCAAACTCGGATCAGCTCAGAGACAAATATTTCCCTTGCTTTCATACCCCTCCGTATAACCCAGCCCTGATAGAGCCAGCCACAGTTTCCCTGATCTGCCCTGCCCACCCTGAACAAGCCAGCCATGCATTCAAATGCAAACAAAAAACCTGAAACAAGCAAGATTTAGAGCGAGACTCCCTTACCAGTCGAAGCCAGAGGAATGTCGTCAGAATCTGAGATTTCTCGTTCTTAAAGGGAAAAAAAGGAAGCGAGCGTGTGAGCTTACATTGTGACAATAGAAAGCAGCAGGACAGATTCAGATTGTTGTATTATACCAACATGCTTTACACACACACATGAGATTTAGGAGTTTGCTCTTCTTGTACTGTGCTGGTCATTTGCTTTACTGTAGCTATCAGTGAGTTACCTTGCCTGCCTGTGTACCTCCATCTTCACTACAGGGGATTCCATATAACCTAACTTATGGGTACTCTACTCACCACCCCCAGCACAGCGTACAGTGTGAAGGAGATGTTGGTGATGGTGGGGTTGCTCAGGTTGGTGGCGGGACGGAAAGGCTTCTTATCGAAGACGCTCTGGAGGGACTCGTAGGTGGGGCCGCTGTGACTGTCTTTGCAGGCGAGCTCAGAGAGAACGGCTGCCACTGGAAGAGAGCCAGAGACAAGACAGGCAGTATGACTCACAAAGACACTGCAGAGTTGAAATAGCCGAGGAAGTAATAATGGACTACCTGAAAGAAAGGCTTGCAGACTGATCACTTTTATTTAGCCTAGTATGATACCAGGTTGCATTTTATCTGAAAATGCATGTTTGCGGGAACATGTACTCTTTATTTTAAACTGCAAATGTAAGATTTACATTGCGGAATGGAAGCGTGACTACTAAGCATAATGGAATCATTTTTTTAGCTCTAACCACTGAAGTAAAATGGTACTGACACAGGCTAAATATCAACTTACCCAATCGCAAATATGTATGACTGACACTGTGTCTCGAATCCCGAACTATGACGTCTTACCTCCAAAGAGAAAACACAAGGAAGGGATTAGTAGACCCTTGAACTCCCCCATGGTGGTCACTTATTGCTCCTCAGAGACAGGATGTCCTGGTCAGTTTAAACACCAAACGCCAAAGTCTCACAATCCCATCCAGCCTTCCAAGAGCTCTCCAAATCAGTGTGGCAAAGCTCCAAACAGCGAATACATACTGAGAAGGAAAGGGGAGGTTTGTTCATCGATAACTTTCAGGAGAGGCTGGGAATCCGCTGGGTTTAATCAACGTGTGTCATTGTAACACTTTAACGACCCAGTGAACTTGTTTGGTGTTGGATTGTTTCTGCCCCAGGAGAAATTATCATATTTAACTGAGGAAGCCAATTATAGCCCCTGAAAGATGTTCCATATCAAGCTTTGTAGCTAAATCATGATCCAAATCAGAGCAATAGGATGGGGTTGAGAATATTTGACGGTTTTAAAGTGATTGTAGCAAACTAAATAATTCCATAAATTGCACATCACGTCACTATAGTATTAGATGAAGCAAGCACACCACCGCCCCTGTGGTCTCTCTACAAAAATTTAAATATAAAGGGACATATTTTCTCAGTTTTCAATGAGCTCAAATAAAGAACTTTGCAAATGCTTGGTTTTGAATCCCACACATGCTGTCCTTGATGAGATAAGGATTTGATTATTAGGAGGGATTGGACACAGTGAAAGGGAGTCCCTAAGGCTCCTGGGAGTTCTTGGCTAAAGAAACGGTTATTTTTCTCTATTCTAAGAACTGTAATTTTTATAAAGATATGAAGTAGCAATGTCTTAGAGATAAGAAGAGCTTGAGGGAAGCCACACGCTGTACTGTGATCTGAGACAGGAACCTTGCCTCCCCCCACCTCCAACAACCTCTTAATCACTTTGTAAAAGTCAAACTTTTTTTTATCAACACTGTTCATAGAAGTGAAATGCTCAATCAGAATTCTACGGCAAAGAGGAGAGAAATGTTTCGGTTTGTACACTGAAAAAGGCAGACGCTGAAACATTTCTCAACTTGAATTAGTTTCTGAACATTGTATAATCTTTTATCTGATGCATTAGATACAACTTCAAAGACAAATCCTAGAACTTAAAAAGAACTTCAATGTTTTCCTGAACTCTGTCATAAGCAGTTCACGTCTCTGATGAAGAGAGTTTGCATGGCTCTGATCTAATGACTTAGACAAGCCAGGACTTACTGATGAGTGGCGTTTCAGCAGAGCTGGGGAGCAGGTCGTTCATGATGAGCAGGAAGACGGTGTAGCCCAGGATCAGGGTCATCTTGAAGGAGGCTCTGTCCACATTCTGTGCTGGCAGTAAGAAGCTGAAGAGGTCGATCATCATGAGGAAGGTGCTGGGAATGATGAGGTTCATCACGTTAAACAGCAATGTGCATTGTTATCCTGGGTAGAACCTGAGAGCCTGGGTACGACACTGATCAAAAAGCAAGCTCCATATTTGCAACTGAGTAATAATCAACATTATTTCTGACTTAGTTCTCCTATGATATTTCACGATTCTTCATTGATGTCTTTGGGCAATTATCTCATGCTATAGCGTCGGGCATCAGCCCTTTATCTGGGAGTACTCAGAACTGTTATAGGTCAGGACCTGGTCATAATACTGCCAGCAGTGTAACATTTTCTAGCTCTTCTTTCATGGGTGAATGCAACACTTGATCAGGATATCCAGCACCCAGATATTTTCACTTGGGATGGAGATATTGTGAGTGCCACACTGCACAGGGTCCCATTCAACAATCTCCATATTCCATTCCTAAAAAAAGAAAAAACTATTTTTATTGTTCCATAATGATAAGTGCCATTCATATATCGGTCCTTTAATAAACTTGCCAGATCAAGGTTATCATTGTTTGTATCTTTTCATCCTAAGGGGTAAAAAAAAAGTGTGGAAAAAGTTGAAAACGTATTTTTCTGACAAATGTTTTTGTGTGTGTTTTTTTATGTTTTGGATCGCTTGGGCTACTTGAAATTTGCGTCGCTGTTTAAAGCGAGATTCCTGTTAGCTCTTACAGGGTGTCTACCTGTGGGATAACGAGCGCTCTACAGCTAGGAAGCTGGCTTGCTGAGTCGATCCATGAGGTTTCTATCTGGCATTATGAAACAAGCTTTCATATAAACAAATGATTGTTTTTTTTTCAGGCAGATGAAATGAAGCGAGGCCGGCTCACCACTCCCAGTGGATGGACAAATATTAATAATACAACAGAGAGATTATATTTCAGGGCTGATTATTCAGAGAACCGTGAACTGAAGGGTGATCGTCAAGGTAAAAAAAAAAAAACCTGGATAAGTGACACCTGTATACAGTTAAGTACAGAAGTGTCAATTAAAATCCCACTGTTAGTGCCCATCCCCCCATACAAATACTAATAAAGCTACAGTGGTCCTGTTAAACTGGTTTAATCTAGGTGGCAACCCCTATTTTTTTAAAGGAGACTATTCCACATTAATTATACCAAATGTGAGTGTGCTTGGTTCTTGTTTTTAAAATTAACCAGTGTTTCCACCCAGTGTGACCCTGAGCAAGTCACTTCACCTCCTTGTGCTCCGTCTTTCGGGTGAGACGTAGTTGTAAGTGACTCTGCAGCTGATGCATAGTTCACACACCCTAGTCTCTGTAAGTCGCGTCTGCTAAATAAACAAATAATAATAATAACACACACACATATACACTGCATGCATGATGAACAATTTCAAATTCAGTGTACATGTACTTTAATCTGATACTTGTTGGCAGTCCTAAACTGCGGTGTTGTTTTTAAGGTCCAGAATTTAAATGTGATCTGCTGCAGGTCTGACTCACTGTCCGAATGCGCTTTCCAGAAACTCGTTCTGTCAGAGTCCCCTCTGTCTTTGTAAAAGACACCTGTTTGTAAACTAGATTTCCAAATTGCATTTGCATACATGCTCCATGCGCACGCTGAGCCATGCTGCAGCAGGGGCTTCATTGCAATGAAGTTCTTACCTAATCACAGTCCTGGTATAACCCGCAGCCTTCCCACAGTGAAACAATGATGTCTTAGTATATCTGCAACAGCAGCTGGATCCCACAGTCAAATGAAGCATGTATTTAGCAATCTGTATGCATTTAGTTTACAGTACACGTAACATCCAAAAATGTGTTTCTTCTTGTGACTTGGAATGGAAAGCCCTTCTCCTGTCTGGGATGCTTGATCGCCTAATCGAGCCACGCAGTCAGTCTGTTTGCTGGCAGCTGCGTATCACTGCGCTAACAGGAGCGTTATTTTTTTCAAACTGTTTTCCTTAGAGAACATGTGCTTCGCTAAGATAACCGAGGGACTAACATGTTCCATAAATCAAGCATGTGATCGTCTCCCTGTGTAGAATGTGCTGGACTACACCCCAGAAATACTTTTTATTTTTGTTATTTCCGCAGATACATAAGTCATCTTGGCAACCAAAACTATCTGGAGCACAGACTTCCTAACCATGCCTGGCCATTTGAGAGCAGGGCCATTCCCATGTATGTCTTGATAGCCCGCCTACAACTGCATTTATTTACCAAAGAAAAGCAACAACGCCCCAACCACCCACACCTACACCTAAACCCACCCACCCACACCTACACCTACACCCACCCACCCACACCTACACACATTGGGGTTCTGTGGACTGACACCTCACAAGCACATCACTCTGTGTTAGTCGCGAAAGACCCTTTCCAGGAAGCGTGGCGCGCCAGCTTACGTCATATAAAACCGCTCTATATTGCAAAGGAGGGGTGGTTGTGTAATCACGGCGGATGCCACGAAAAACTGGAGAGAGAGAGAACGAAGTTTTGCACAATATAGTTAGAGTGCAAAGCACTGTGCATGTTGTATAGCGGGTAGGAAATGTCTTTAAATTAATCCTAGTACATTATATTGTACATTTATTATTTGGAATTGTTTGCGTACTCGGTACTAGCAAAATGCGTAATTTTCATGTTTTCTTCATCATCCCAGGACCGTCGAAGTAAATAATATATGTGTAATGCAAAACTGTTTCCTGCGTACTGTTGGTTATTAGTGTATTGCTCAATAAACAAAAATACCACGGCGTGTCTTTCGCATAACAGACACAGCGGTGACGATACCTGCGTGAACGTGGGGAACTTCGTTTTTCTTTGTCTTTTTATTTTTTTTCTTCCTCTTGTCTGAAAGAAGTTTCTTAGTATTATTTGTTAAATGTTTACACTAAGCATTTGGTTTTATCCAAAGATGTGTTGTAGTGCAGCGTTTTAGTCGTGCTAGTACAATCCAGGAAAGATAAGACGTGTGTTCAGATCATCGGATGGGTCTGAACAGTTGCAATGAAGCAGAGTGATTAAAAACGAACAAACAACAAAAACAGCGAGATGTCCTGCAATGGGAGCAGTCACTGTTGGATTGTATGGGAGCATTTTCTTGCACTGGGAATGACGCAGAATCACATTGGCTATCACAGGGTTTCCTTAATAATACGCTGCTGATGAAATCAATCTCTAATGTTGTCCTGGCAGGGTTTATTTTGAGATACTGGAGCTCCCTTTAGGTCTGTATTGACTTGACAGCACCCACATTTTAAATGACCCTCCTCTCTGCGGTTTTTTAAAAGAGAATTTCTGAGTTGCATCAGTAAAAATAAATTTTGGTTTCTTTGTACTTCTCTTTCTAAGAGGTTGCCATACCTGTATTGCCTGAGTTACTGATAAAAATAAATGACTGGCTTCTTTGAATTGAAATATTCTGAGTCTCTTTTCTCTCTGTCCAGACTCTCCCTGCTGCAGACTCACAGGATCTTTCCCCGTTGCAACGCTGTCTCTCGGGTGCAAGTCACACAATCCTTCTTTGCTCCCTGGGGTTGTGCCAGCATGGCGGAGAAACCAGGCAAGCATGAAAACCAAGGATGAGAACGGAGTGCGGAAAGAGAGACCAAAAGTTAGTGGAGGGAGGCAGGCAGGCTGGGTCTAGCAGCGGCAGAGAAGCGAAAGCTGCAAGGAAGCAGGAACCAGGGAAGAGGGAGAATGCGCGGGAGACAGCGCTGTGGGGATCGAGCGGGACGAAGCCAAAACACAGGCCAGGAAGAAACGGAGACTGGGTGGAGGGGTGCTGTCACATCACCACCGGGGAGTGGGGGGCTGGCGAGCTCAATAAAGGAGTCCAGGCTGCAGGCAGGGCCGTCGGTGAAGGGATTCGAGTTCAACAAGAAGCGAGTGCGCCTCATCTCCGAGGCCATGGAGATGAAGGACGGATCGGAAGGCATCGTGTACTGGATGTCCCGGGACCAGAGAGTGCAAGGTAACTCAGGGGAGGGAGGGAGGGAGGGGCAGGGTGCACACTGAGCTTCAGCACCATGGTAACTCAGAGGAGGGAGGGGCAGGGTGCACACTGAGCTTCAGCACCATGGTAACTCAGAGGAGGGAGGGGCAGGGTGCACACTGAGCTTCAGCACCATGGTAACTCAGAGGAGGGAGGGGCAGGGTGCACACTGAGCTTCAGCACCATGGTAACTCAGAGGAGGGAGGGGCAGGGTGCACACTGAGCTTCAGCACCATGGTAACTCAGAGGAGGGAGGGGCAGGGTGCACACTGAGCTTCAGCACCATGGTAACTCAGGGGAGGGAGGGAGGAGGGCAGGCTGCACACTGAGCTTCAGCACCATGGTAACTCAGCGGAGGGAGGGGGCAGGGTGCACACTGAGCTTCAGCACCATGGTAACTCAGAGGAGGGAGGGAGGGGCAGGGTGCACACTGAGCTTCAGCACCATGGTAACTCAGAGGAGGGAGGGAGGGGCAGGGTGCACACTGAGCTTCAGCACCATGGTAACTCAGAGGAGGGAGGGGCAGGGTGCACACTGAGCTTCAGCACCATGGTAACTCAGAGGAGGGAGGGGCAGGGTGCACACTGAGCTTCAGCACCATGGTAACTCAGAGGAGGGAGGGGCAGGGTGCACACTGAGCTTCAGCACCATGGTAACTCAGAGGAGGGAGGGAGGGGCAGGGTGCACACTGAGCTTCAGCACCATGAGCTGGTGCTGTGCGTGGGTGTCGCGGCTGGGATAAAGTGCGGTAAAGGGTTGCACATGCAGCATGACTTAGTGGCCACACTGTTTGGTCAAATACTGTGTTAGCATAATTACCCTTAATGTGCCCTGTCTGTACCTGGGTCGATATGCTCGTCTTCTCATGTCTTCATAATGTTGTTTTCAAAGCTGGGACTGATCTCGAGATTCTGGACTGACAAACAAACAAACACACTGCTGATGGGTTTGAGATGTCTTTTTCAGGATTCATCCATTCATAAAAAAGAGGGGATTCACAAAATGTGCATTCCTGTGAAAATGATTGAAATGCAGAGAGATGGAGCTGGACTGTTGCTGGCTCGCAGTTGGGTCTGTTCTGGTCTGTAATTCTTTGATTTACTGTTCTCATGGATTGCGATACACAGATGATTGTTTGTTTGTTGCAGATAACTGGGCTCTCCTGTACGCTCAGCACCTGGCCCTGAGTCACAAGCTCCCACTCCACGTGTGTTTCTGCCTGGTGCCACGCTTCCTCGATGCCACCATCCGACACTTCGGCTTCATGCTGCGAGGCCTGGAGGAGGTGGCCAGGGTACTACTAATTTATAATATATATACGTGTACTATACTATAAATAGTGGTATAAGAAAGAAACATGCTGTGAATCAGACTGCATGTTATTATTACCTGGAGATGCAGAGCTCTCTGTCTCCTTGCTTCTCGTTGTCAGGAGTGTGCAGAGCTGAACGTCTCTTTCCACCTGCTGACGGGCTCGCTGAAGGACGTGCTGCCGGAGTTCGATGCGGATGCGGGGGCAGGGGTGTGGTCACAGACTTCTCCCGCTGCGCGTCCCCTGCAGTGGGTCCAGGATGTGAAGGAGAGGCTGCCGCGGGACGTCCTGTTAGTGCAGGTACCCATCGATCCCACCACAGGGGCATGACGTGGCTCTCTCTGGACTCCTCCGGATCAGGGGGTCTCAACTCTGATCCTCCTGTGCCGCTAGCAGTCCAGGTTATTTCAGCCAGGACGTAAGTAGTTGTTTTAAGGGTGCATTGTTTTCTAGTGCACTTCAAACAGCACTGGTAATTAGCCGTTGTCAGGTTTACATGGCGTTACTGTTAGAATTGTACGTTGTCCCTGACAAATAGATCAAAATAAATACATTAAAAGTGATTACTATTGCAGCCAGCCTCTGACACGTGATTAGTTACAGTGAATGCCATAGTGTATAAGTACTTCGCCAGACCAGAGTACACAATACAACAACAAAGAAACAGAAATAAAAACCTGGTTCAACAGGGGTGCTTGAGTACCAATGTTAAAAACCACTGTTTACAGACAGGTCTGTGAAATACGCTGATCCTGTGAGTGAGTGTCCTCCAGGTGCATCCCTCATCCAGTTTGATCTGTGAGTGAGTGCTCCTCCAGGTGCATCCCTCATCCAGTTTGATCTGTGAGTGAGTGTCCTCCAGGTGCATCCCTCATCCAGTTTGATCTGTGAGTGAGTGCTCCTCCAGGTGCATCCCTCATCCAGTTTGATCTGTGAGTGAGTGTCCTCCAGGTGCATCCCTCATCCAGTTTGATCTGTGAGTGAGTGCTCCTCCAGGTGTATCCCTCATCCAGTTTGATCTGTGAGTGAGTGCTCCTCCAGGTGTATCCCTCATCCAGTTTGATCTGTGAGTGAGTGTCCTCCAGGTGCATCCCTCATCCAGTTTGATCTGTGAGTGAGTGTCCTCCAGGTGCATCCCTCATCCAGTTATTAGTCGTTGTGTTCTGATCTCGTCTGCTGATTGCTTTCTAACACAGGTAGATGCTCACAACATCGTTCCCTGCTGGGTGGCGTCAGAGAAACAGGAATATGGAGCCAGAACTATCCGCAAGAAGATCCACGACAAGCTTTCCGAATACCTGACGGAGTTTCCTCCGGTGCTCCGACACCCTCACGGCGCCGGTGCGAAGCGGAGGTGCGTCAGCAGGAATCTCCCTGCTTTCCCAATCCGGGAGTTTCTTCCCATCCAGCCCCTAATTACGCATTTTAACTGTGTCATATGACAGCACTTGCTTGATCCACAAGTGAGTGGTCACTGACTGCACTACTCCTGTCCTCCACCGGGTTTCACTATACAGCATGCTTGTGTGTGAGAGTCAGCGACAACATGCAGTGTGCAGTATCCAGAGAATAACAGAGTCATGTGTATTGTACTGTGCATGTGTCTGCAGAGCGACCCTCCCCTCTGTGCATGCATGCTGCAGAAGACCCCCCCCCCCTGTGTGCATGCATGCTCCAGGGTGACCCCCCCCCCCCCGTGCATGTGTCTGCAGAGCGACCCCTCTGTGCATGCATGCTGCAGGGTGCACTACTGGATATCTGTGGCAGAACGGCTGATTTCTTGTGTGTATCTGACTGTATTGTATCTCTGTTACTGAGTGTTGGGGTGTCTCTCCCGTGCAGGCAGTTGACTGGGAACAAGCCCGCTCCAGCCTGGAAGTGGACCGAAGTGTGAAGGAGGTAGACTGGGCTCGACCCGGGACAGAGGAGGGCCTGGCGATGCTCGAGTCCTTCATCAAGGAACGCCTCAAATTGTTTGGGTCTGAACGCAACAACCCGAACCAGCCCGCACTCAGCAACCTGTCTCCCTGGTTCCACTTCGGTCAGTACAGTGCTGCTTGTTCTTTTAATGTGGTGCACATTTCCATCATAAAAGACAGTGGCTGAATGTTTTGCCCATGTGCTGTACTGAAAGTATTGCAGCTGTAGGTGCTGTAGTGCCTCACAGCCCTGATGTGTGACAGTGTGTGTGACGGAGTTCTCCCCTCTGCTCGCAGGGCAGGTCTCTGTGCAGCGTGCCGTGCTGGAGGTGCGGAAGTGCGGCTCGAAGCACTGGCAGTCTGTCCACAGCTTCGTCGAGGAGGCGGTGGTGCGCCGAGAGCTGGCCGACAACTTCTGTTACTACAACAAGAACTACGATCGCGTAGAGGGTGAGCGAGGCTACAAAACTGCAGAAACAATATTTTACAAACACAAAAGCATGCATTATTATTATGAATATTAATAATAATACAGTGATAATTGTGAATGCATACATTGCTTTTTTTTCCTCCTTGGTATAGAAGTATCCCTTCTAGAATTCAATAGTAGACCAGCAGGGGTCCCCACTAGATTTTCAGAAGTCTTTCCCTGCTGCTTATTTCCAGATTGTTGCTGTGATTGGGCTAACTTGCAGTAGTGTGTGTTGATTGTGGTTGCTGCACTGTCCCTTGTAGGTGCCTCTGACTGGGCCAGGAAGACCCTGCAGGACCACGCGCAGGACGAGCGCTCTCACCTGTACTCCAGGGCTCAGCTAGAGGAGGGAAAGACACACGACCCGCTGTGGAACGCAGCTCAGGTATGAAGCAGTGTGCGCCACACTCACACAGTGCGGTGTGGAGTGCAGTGTACGTGAGGACTTTGCAGTGACTGCCAGTTACTGTCAGTTTTATATTCCAAAGCCCAGTGTGGGCATGGATCTGTACAATAATGAAAGTTGGGGCTAAAGTTAATTCTCCTGCATTGAAATAAGTTTTATTTTAACACAATTTTTTTATGTTTGAAATAAATGCTTAAAAATGATGGGGACATGTTCTAGATCATCGTATGGTAGGATTTGTCAGGTTTCTGAACCATGAGGACCATAAACAATCCCATTGATACACACACTCACGCAGTGTCCCGTGCTGTGCTCTCCTCCTGGTGCTTCGCCCTGTAACCCACAGTCTCTCCCTCTCTCTGTCTCCCTCTCTCTCGCTCTCTCTCCCTCGCAGCTCCAGATGGCTCTTGAGGGGAAGATGCATGGCTTCCTGCGGATGTACTGGGCGAAGAAGATCCTGGAGTGGACGAGCTGCCCGGAGGAGGCGCTGGAGACGGCGCTGTACCTCAACGACCGCTACGAGCTGGACGGACGAGACCCGAACGGCTACGTCGGTCAGTCCACACCGCCGACAGACGCTGAGACGAGGAGTCTTTCCAGTGTCTTCACTGTCATTTCTAAGTCTGTGACTCTACTTCTTCTCTCCAGGCTGCATGTGGTCCATCTGTGGGATCCATGACCAGGGCTGGGGGGAGAGACCGGTCTTCGGGAAGATCCGCTTCATGAACTACGCGGGGTGCAAGAGGAAGTTTGACGGGGCAGTTTGAGCTAAGTACCACCCCGAGAAATTCACCGTCTGAGCAGAGAGTGAGAGTGGGATTGATTGCCTGAGCTCCCCTTCAAGTGCTGTGCCTCGCCCAAGACCTTCTGATTGGTGTGATTTGTGGTGGTGATTCTGCATCTACTACTATAAAGTAGAGCAAGTCCAACACACTATAAGCAAAATATTAGCTTCTGTCCAGATAATTTATTTAGACACAAAAACCATCCCAATTAATGACTGTTCTACAAAGGCACTGTTATTCGGAACATGGCAAGTGCTTTATAAGACAGCGGTGTCAGGAGAGAAGCGTAAAGTTCTGTTCCTGCTTGCATACAGCTGAGTGTGAGGATGTGATGTGGGGTGCTGTTGGCTGTGTTGTTTCTATTCATGTAAAAATCTGTTGTGTGTTTTTTTTTGTTTTGTTATAATGAACTTGCTTTTAACGTAGAACCTCTTTGAAAGGTCAGTATGGGGTTTACGTCTCGTCACATTAACATCACTCTGTGTGAAAGACAGGGAGAGCTTTCCAAGCTCTTCTCTGTATGGCAGGCACTGGGAAGTGTAAGACACAGTGACATGTTCAAGATAGAAACACATTGCAATGTGGTTGGAAAGGGTGCACTTGATTAAGAAAAAAATGTAAACAAAATTCAAAAGGTTTCTGCTTGTCCTCTGCCTTTATTGTGTAATCAAAAAATCCAGCCCCAAGCACATACAAATAATAAATAAAGATAAACAAGGTATTCATGGTAAATAAACTAAATAAATAACATCATTAACACCATCATTAGTGTATTCAAATCCCAATTCTTCATGCTCTGCAACTGCATTTAACTGTGGAGTGGACGCAGTGCTTGCACACAGATACGTTTTATAGAGCTGTTTGCTCAGGCTTGTATTTCTGCACTCTGAGCTTAATAAATCGTACATTACTTATTAACAATGCAGCTCCCTCCCCTTCAAGGCACACAACAAACAGCAGATGATCAATTACAACCTCGGCCAGGTTTTCTGTTCTGTGTTACAGCTCTGCATGGAGATGACTAGTTCCTGATTTTATCAACGGATTTGTCCATTGGTACTATGCTGATGTATTTAATTTTTACACACTTCAGATTTGAGAGTTTTGCTTTCACAGCTATTACTGATTATGTAAGAGCCCCTGGATAATATATAAAGCAACGATATTAATAATAATTTGAGCTGGTGTGCAGGATACGGAATGTATCAGTCCCAAGAAAGACAGTGCCTGCGTTACTTCCCTGCTGTTATATGAAACTTTACAGATGAGCTTCATGTTTCTAAAATAAAAAAAAAGATTGTCCAACATTAATATAACATTAAGGCTGTATTTCATATTTTATATTTTATTGGAATGCTGTAGCTGAAGTTTGATTAAACAGAACTGTAAAACAGGGCAATCGCGCAGGTCATAAAGCAGTATGGTATGTTTCTATTGACTCATTAACTCTAGACCCCTCCGCGGCTGCAGATGCCAAGGCGGCAGCCCTCGCAGTGCCCGGACTCGTGAGGCCCGTCTAGATTCCCGGCGATGAAGAATCCGGTCATGTTCTCCCCCACGTTCTCCTTGTAGCACTTCTTGCGGATCTTCAGCATGAGTTTGTCCAACAGGACGGTGATGTTCTCCTTGCTGACCTGTGGCTGCTCGAGGTTCGGTGTGAGGCACGTCTTACACTCCTGCTTGCAGCAGCGCACCTTCACAATGCCTCTGCCCTCCAAGGCATCCAGCTTCATGTGGAACACAACCGGAACCTGCGCCGAAGCCCACATGTGGCTACACTGTGAGCAGCAGAACCTGGAAGAGAAGTACTGGTAGCTTTACTCGCAGTGATGAGGTGCTTAGGAAAGCAAAGGAATGTTTTTTTTATGCTAAGCAGAGGTTAGGAGTTTTTTTTCAAAGACTTCCATACTGCATACAACCCAGTGATTTTGCTAAACACTGAGCTACTCAAACCCACTGCCCTCCACACTGCAGCCCAGCACTCTAACCACTGAGCTGCTCAACCCCACTGCCCTCCACACTGCAGCCCAGCACTCTAACCACTGAGCTGCTCAACCCCACTGCCCTCCACACTGCAGCCCAGCACTCTAACCACTGAGCTGCTCAACCCCACTGCCCTCCACACTGCAGCCCAGCACTCTAACCACTGAGCTGCTCAACCCCACTGCCCTCCACACTGCAGCCCCGCACTCTAACCACTGAGCTGCTCAACCCCACTGCCCTCCACAATGCAGCCCCGCACTTTTAACTCAGCTACCTAAATTTCTTCACAATTGTGACTTGTCTTACCTTGCAAAAGTATTGCGGATGTAATTTTCCCAGCCCGGTTCAGTAGAGTTTATGTTGTTATCGAACTCAATACACCAGTTGTCGCTGCGCCCCAGTTCCTGAATCTTCTCTTTGAATATGTTCACCCAGTCGCTCTGTGCCATCTTGTCCAGTCAGCTCCGTTTGTGTCTGGGTGTTTTAATAAATGTATCTGAAGTTTTTCACCCCTTCTTGTTAACAGATTCCTGATCGAGCAGACGGACGGTAGTCACTTCCCACTGTTCAGGGCTGCTGTTCAGTTCCCAATGCCCAGTTTCTACATCGCTGTATTTATATTCT
Organism: Acipenser oxyrinchus oxyrinchus; assembly: GCA_030684275.1. Lineage (NCBI taxonomy): Eukaryota > Metazoa > Chordata > Actinopteri > Acipenseriformes > Acipenseridae > Acipenser > Acipenser oxyrinchus. The sequence continues at coordinate 953,678 of CM060254.1, forward strand.
TGTCTGGCTGCGAACGTCATTCTCCAGTCAGCTGATCAGCTTCTCCAGACAGTAAGTGGAAACTGAAACTGATTTCTGGTTCAGTTTTTGTTTAGTCCTATACTGCTTACTAATTGCAGCTGGCTGGTTTGTTTACCTGAGTGTTGCTATGCAAAACTTAAAACCCATGTATCTTTTTATTTATATCATTTTATTTTGCATGGATGTAAAATCCCTGAACCCTAGTGTTCCCCCAGGCATGAAACTTTAGCAGCATGTAGAAAGGCACTGGAAAATAGAGTAGATAAGAACATGATAAATATGATCAAGATAGTTTTAGAAAATAGTTATTTTACATTTGGAAATAGAAGTTACAAACAGAATAATGGCACAGCAATAGGCTCAAAATTAAGTTATGCATTTTGCATAAATGACACATGGACAAGAATCTCTTGTACAGTTTCATAAATTAGCAAATTATATCCACCCTAACATTTTGGTGGATTTAAGGTGGACAGAATCTGAAACTGAATTCTTAGACACCTTGGTTAAACTTGATCAAGGATCTATTAAAACAGATCTTTACTTGAAACTTACTGATATGCATCAGTACCTACACATGTCATCTGCAAATAAAAGACTGGGTATAAGGATAAAAAGAATTGTTCTGATCAAAATGACTACAAAAAACAGAAAACGGAATTAGAAATGGATATAAAGAACAAATTATTGAGAGAGAATTGAGAAAAGTTGACAAACTCAATAGGAATGAGCTACTTGATTATAAGAAAAGTGAAGAGAGGGTTAAGAGAGTACCATTAATAATGACATATTCTAAATTGTTACCCAACATTTCAAAAATAGTGTGGAAGCATTCACATATATGGCATCAAAAAGCTTTAAATACCTCCAATGTTTGTTTCCACTTTCCCTTGACAAAGGTATGTTAAACATTCCGGAATGTTGGGAAGTTGGCTCTGAGCAAAAATGTATATATCTATAGTTTACAGGTTTACTGTGTAATCTTCTATTTAATGTATGGATACCGTACCCCCTACTTGGAGCACTCCAGTTAGTTGCTCATTGTGAGAAATACCATTGGGATACTATTATACCAGTAAAAAGAAACTGTATTCGAACCATTTAACTGTGGAGTGGATAATGTGCTTGCGTACGCAACCGTTTTATAGGCTTGCATTCTGAGCTTAATACATTGTACGTTATCAATGAACAACACAGCTCTCTCCCCTTCAGCCACAGCACACACAGTATCCTGCTCTGCAGCCTGGCTCTGGCCAATGAACAATACAGCTCTCTCCCCTTCAGCCACAGCACACACAGTATCCTGCTCTGGTTTTCCCCATTCCAGTTTTAGTTGTCTTCACGGATTAAACCTGTCTAACACGTTTTTATTTTGATGTTTTTGAAGCTGTTCAAAACTAGTAAGGCATCATATAGAAAGGGTCATGTAGCTGATCTCTGTGGTTTCAGTTTCGTATTCCTGATCACAGTGCAGTGACTCTTCGCACAGTTCAAAAAGCATTCCACCTACTGTACAGTCAGAAGACAAGAAAACAAAGTCCATACTAAAGTTTCAGACCTGATGGCGTTGAAGCATTTTCAGGAGTGCTGCACCAGTAGCACTTAAACTCCAGTGTGATTATTCTCTGCCCCGATTGGACCGTTATTCTCTTTCCTAGCAAGGGAACATTACAGCTTGCCATAAGTTAGTGTGGCTGCTCAATCTTGCATGGTGTGGCGTGTTACTGTCCTGTTATTATACCAGTGTAAAAAAAACCCATCAGAACCATTAGCAGAGCACATCATCACCAGCAATGGTAACACAACGGATTGGAGCAAATTCTGTACCACTCAGTCGTCCTGGGACGGTAGCACTCGTGGGCACTGGCATGGTGCCACGATCCTGTCGTGGACTGCTGGTGTGTCCCAGTTTGTAACTCTATTGTGTGGAACCTGATACTCATTGCAGCTGCCCTGTGCTGCAGCTTATTTCACAAAAAGCTGCATGCCAGCACAAGGTGGCACAAAGGGTGGGATGCCCAATCAGCGCTATGTAACAGGAGGTATCTGTCTGTCTGTCTGTGTCTGTCTGTCTATCTATCTATCTATCTATCTATCAATCAAGGTCTTTAAACCAAAATACAACAAACTAAAACAACACTACCGCACAGCTAAGGTTAACTTCATAAGAGAGTGTACGGTGCTATGAACGCGTAACATGCACAGTGCAAATTCCATGTAGGTGCAAAGCCCGGTAGTGCTGTATCAGTGTGGCTGAGGGCCAAATAAAATGGAGAGGCAGGGCCTGCGATCCCCTTAAACCCTCCAGCAGCAGTACAATCTTCTTATTGTATTGTGACTGACAACACTCTTCAGATCTTCTTAACATTTGACCCCAATTTGGCTGTTAAGCACATTTCTGCACTAGCCAGCAGAGAAAAGAGAACAGCGGCCCATCATAGCCTATTCTAACAAACACTGCCAGTGTTTATTTCAAAACGCACTGAATACAACATTCAAAAGCATGTCACTAACATACAGGGTGCCATCTGCCACATTTACGAGGGGGATAAAATACTCAAACTACAAAACAGTTGGAAAGCATCTACTGTAGTAAAGATACATCACGTTTTTATAATAATAATAATAATAATAATAATAATAATAATAACGAGTAGTGGTTAGAGCTCTGGACTCTTGATCGGAGTGTCGTGGGTTCAATCCCAGGTGGGGGACACTGCTGCTGTACCCTTGAGCAAGGTACTTTACCTAGATTGCTCCAGTAAAAACCCAACTGTATAAATGAGTAATTGTATGTAAAAATAATGTGTAAAAAATAATGTGATATCTTCTAACAATTGTAAGTCGCCCTGGATAAGGGCGTCTGCAAATTAATTAATTAATTAATTAATTAATTAATTAATTAATTAATTAATTAATTAATTAATTAATTATTATTATTATTATTATTATTATTATTATTATTATTATTAATAAGAATAACTAAAAGGAAGTAACAACATACGCTTTAATGCTACAAACAAAATTTGCCAAACAAAACGTACACAGAATTGCCCTGCTATATGGAATACGTTTGAATACCATCTGTTCAAAAGATATTTTCCAACAGAAAGACATTGTCAGTACAAAATCTATTTTCCATGCCCGGAATAGAAATTGAAAGAGCGGAGGCAGGGGACACGCCCCGTCTAATCGCACCCTGCTAGATACTTTGCATAAAATATTTTTGTTGTTAAGGCAGGAGAAAGGCTGACAAAAAAACCATGCACATCCTGTCGACTTAATTTATTAAACGTAAATAAATGACCATGAAAATAATTATATACCGTTCTGTACCAGTTATGGCTGGTGACTTCTACATCAGAAGAGGCACACGTAAACCCGTTGTTTCATCAATCTGCCGTGCAAAAAACAAACAAACAAAAACAGCTTCGTTCATTTATTTCTGGATCTCTTGTAGCACAGTAAAGGAAATGGATGAAATCAAGTCATTCTGTCTGCTTTTTGACATCCTAGTAAATACAGTTGCTAGAGCAGCAATCAGCGAGCATTACATTTCTGTTCACTGTCGTGCCGAATATGCGCATGCGCCAGCCTTTAGTTTCATACAAATATATTCATTGCCATGTGAACCTTCGGTATTATACATTAAATGCACTTTATAGACATCAAAACAGTCTAGAAACGGCAAAACACAAAGCAGATCAACTGAAATTTAAATGAATACAGTAATTATTACTTTCCATTCTGCCTTCTTTTTCGGGTGTAATATTTGCTTTGAAATATTCGCTATAGCCTCAGACGCCTCTGTCATTTTTTAAATTAAAGATACATGCATTTAAAATCCTTCGCTGCACTACAGGTATGCCTAATACGAGTACAGTGTGTGTAGTAATAATAATAATAATAATAATACTAGCACGAATTCGTAGGTCATTATATTTCAATGTAATAACAGTTTGAATTGCGTCCTGTATTTTTTGTAAAGCCCATTTACAACCTACTTACTGTATTCTACCTTTAAAAATGCCTGCAAAAGGTTTTCTCTTGCGTTTTAGACAATATTTTAGTTTTTGTTACATTGACAATAATTATATTATAATGTTACACACATATGTATATACAGTATATTAATGTTTAATTGAATGTATATATATATTTTTTTTTTCATTTTGAAATCGAGGAGCCTCCTGTACAGTGCTGGTCTGTAGTGTTGTAATCAATCTCTGCTATTCTAGAGGAGAAATCCTGCCTTTACACAGTGTGACTAGAGTGAGGAAGCCTGTCTCTAAGTACCAATAACGTTTTCTTCAGTCAGTGCAGCACCTTCCGTCTGCACAACAACACACTCTACATATGTGTTATTCGTTTTTTCACCAATATTTGAGCAGTTGCTGGGAAATGCAGGCACAGCCCACACAACACAGAGGGCTGAGAGCCGGGGGAGGCGGAACGTGAGTGTTTACTGATATCACTGCTGCGTGTTTCACCAGCAAATATCAGCAGCACCTACCGGTGGTATTTTCACCCCGGCGGTTATAAACCTCGCCTGCGCAGCGCGACCGTGCAAAGTGGTTCAGCTCACAACAAATAAAACAGCGAGCTGGAGCTCCGATCAGCGGCAGCGAGAGTAAAGTGTAAAACCACGGGCGATTTGAAGAGAGGCTGTGCCACGAAACAGACAAATAAATAAATAAATAAAAAATAAAAAGAAGGGACTGCAAGGTGCAGCCCCCAGCAGCGCTACTGCGACTGTCGATGGTATCTGGCTGGCAGCTGCATGACTCAAATCACACCTACGCAACCCCTGTAACAGTGCAGCGTTTTGTAGCTAGAAATATGAAAATGCTGTATGTGCTGAGTACACAGGGCTGAGTTGTGACGACTAACCTCTCCAGCAGTGGGACCTTTTTCTTTCTTCTGCAAGCCACAGATGTTATCTGCTCTGTCACAATCTACAACAGCCCGGTTTAAACGACTCCCGCTGGAGTCAGAGCCTGCATGGTTATTAGGACAACAGAGAGCACTGGCGACTGAAACTCTCTGTCTTTGTGTCCACACACAGGGACGGAACACTGCCCTCTGGTGGTTTTATATGAATAGAATCCTTAATAACACATCTAGGAAAACCCAAAGAATCACACACCCCCACATTTGTGCAAATGTTTTTTTTATTTTTTTTTATATATACTATATATAAATTGTGCATATAAATAACAACATGAAATCTGTGTTACAGTTATTCCCATATACCATCTTTTTCAGGAGTCACTCGCTTAGCATCATTTCATTTCACCTTTTTTTATACAGAAAGTGTAAGTGCAGATTTAAAGTAAATAAGAGCTGCAGTGTGGAAAGTAGTGGGATTAAATAATGATATAAATAGCTATCTGAAGAAGTGCTTGTTGAGAGCAGCACTGCAGTAGTAGCAGGCTGTGTTCTACGTGATGGGAACTGTACATTCATTCTGAATACATGTATTCCTCTATTTATGAATCAATGTTTTATTTACATTCTCCTGTTAGCTTTTGGCACTGAATCTGTGGGTATGGGGGTTAGGGGTGGGGTTGTGGGGTTGTGGGTGTCGGGTTGTGGGTGTGGGGTTGGGGGTGTCGGGTTGTGGGTGTGGGGTTGGGGGTGTCGGGTTGTGGGTGTGGGGTTGGGGGTGTGGGGTTATGTGGGTGTGGGGTGTGGGGTTGTGTGTGGGTTTGGGGGTTGGGGTGTGGGGTTATGTGGTGTGGGGTTGTGTGGGTGTGGGGGTTAGGGTGTGGGGTGGTGTGGGTGTGGGGTTGTGTGGGTTTGGGGGTTGGGGTGTGGGGTTGGGGGTGTGGGGTTATGTGGTGTGGGGTTGTGTGGGTGTGGGGTTATGTGGGTGTGGGGTTGAGGGTGTGGGGTGGTGTGGGTGTGGGGTTGTGTGGGGTTTGGGGGTTGGGGTGTGGGGTTGGGGGTGTGGGGTTATGTGGTGTGGGGTTGTGTGGGTGTGGGGTTGGGAGTGTGGGGTTGAGTGGGGGTGGGAGTTAGGGGTGGGGGTTGGGGTGGGGTATTGTGTGGGTGTGGAGTTGGGGGTGTGGGGTGGTGTGGGTGTGGGGTTGTGTGGGTTTGGGGTTGGGGGTGTGGGTTTGTGTGGGTGTGGGGTTGGGGTGTGGGGTGGTGTTGGTATGGGGGTTAGGGGTGGGGGTTGGGGGTGGGGTTGTGTGGGTGTGGGGTTGTGTGGGTATGAGGTTGGGGAGTTAGGGTGGGGGTTAGAAGTTGGGGGTGCTGGTTATTTCCTGTCAGGTCAGCAGTAGTGAGGTCAGATTGGCACAGCTGCCCCTCTCTCTCCCTCTCTCTCCCTCTCTCTATGCTACCTGCCATGACTCCAGCAGTGCTTCCCCGACCCCTCCTGTCCTGCAGGGAAGGAGATGGTGGCGTATTCCACGTGGTCGGTGTGGTCCGGCATCATGGCTGGAGGAAGGGCGTCGCGCCTCGGGAATTCCAGGACCCCGTACTTGATGGAGTAGACTGGCACGGCCTGGGATGGGTTGCTGTCCTGAAACACACACACACATGTCATTCAGAGCTGATCTTACACAATCACTGGCAGAAGAAAGCACAGAAACTAGCTAACAGGCTGGGCTAATAAAGATGTAAGGGGGGTTTGTTTGAGAAAACTGACAAAGGAAGCCACACTGTACATTTACGAGCCAGGATGAATGTTTAGTGAGCCTGGTTAAAAAAAAATATATATATATACAGTATATATATATAGTAGCGATCTCGGTTAACGCAGGCATGCGCACCACACAGGGAAAGGCAATCCACACACAGGCGGGCGCGAACCCGGGACCTCTCACACTAAACCATAGCGCCGATACCGCCGTACGAAGGAGCCGGCTCTTTTGCAAGGAGCGTATATCGGGCTTATATCTCCATGAGTGATAACGTCACCTACCAGCCCTGCTGCTGCCTTCCCAAGACGCTACAATATATATATATATATATATATATATATATATATATATATATATATATATATATATATATATATATATATATATATATTTGTATTCTTATTATTTGAATTACTGTGGCACTCTGATCATATCAATAAACAAAAGGATCATTTATGCATTGATTTACTAGTTGATTAGCCAGATGTAGTTATTTGGGCTAATAATGAAAGGCAATGAATAATGAATAGGCAATGCAACAGAAGGCAGACAGTCCACCTTACCTGCTGGCGTTTGATTGTGTCGAGCTGTGGGCCGGAGGTGCCTGGAACGAGAGGACTGTGGTTAGCTGCGTGGTTTCTGATTTCTCTCTCAGTTCAGAGTACAACCGTAACTTTGAGGCTGATTACTGTAATCGTGGGAACACTGCGCTCACAGGACCGTAAACACAAACAAAAAAACCATTCGGAAAATATGAGTGCAGTGAACTAGTCCCCACTGTCGCTGGATAAGCCTCTGGCTTCGGGCTTGTCTGAATGGAGGACATGGTGCGGGGTTTGTGGGTCAGTGAATGCGCGGGGGTAAGCTTGTGATAGCAGTGACTGTTCACTGCTTCTGATTCACACACATCATTACAAAAAACAGTCACCTGGATTTCAAAGAGCACTGCGCAGCAAGACAGTGTATGTCAAATACACCACAACATATATGGAACAAATATATTCCTGAATATATTCTTTAAATGTATTTCACACCCTAGCCATTATATATTTCTAAGAATGGCACTGTACTTATATTGTACAGTACACCCTTGCTGTGACAAACCTGCTGGAGTCCAAGCCTTTTATTTGTTATGTAGAGGGGTTCGCTATAGCGAACGGACAATCAAAATGAAGGACAAACTGTTGGAGTAAGTTAATGAGATGAGATTGTGAATACAAGTAGAATTCATGTACCTGTTCATCTCATGTATGCAGTATTCTGCCTTTGCTTTATCCTGTTCGTTAAAGAATTAAAACGCAGTACAGAAAGCACAAATCCTGAATTGAAGCTGAACATTTATTCAAAATCAATCTGACACGAATCGTTTCAAAGTGCACCAATTTTCATCAATTTTGCTTTGGTGGCATGGTTGCTTAACAAGCGAAAAAAGTGCTTTTTCACAACCTATATTCATGACAGAAACAGGCCTGCATTACTCCTTATTTCAAATGATCAATATAGTTTCCAGCTTTGTTGCAACATAGAATTATTTTCATTTCGGAGGCATAGTTACACAGTGCGCGTTTTTTTTATTAGGAGTTGACTTCACTGTGGAGGTGGCATGGTTGCTGGTTGCTGTGTGTGTGAATGGTTGCTGGTTGCTGTTTGTGTCAATGGTTGCTGGTTGCTGTGTGTGTGAATGGTTGCTGGTTGCTGTTTGTGTGAATGGTTGCTGGTTGCTGTGTGCATGAATGGTTGCTGGTTGCTGTTTGTGTGAATGGTTGCTGGTTGCTGTGTGTGTGAATGGTTGCTGGTTGCTGTTTGTGTGAATGGTTGCTGGTTGCTGTGTGCATGAATGGTTGCTGGTTGCTGTGTGCATGAATGGTTGCTGGTTGCTGTTTGTGTGAATGGTTGCTGGTTGCTGTGTGTGTGAATGGTTGCTGGTTGCTGTTTGTGTGAATGGTTGCTGGTTGCTGTGTGCATGAATGGTTGCTGGTTGCTGTGTGTGTGAATGGTTGCTGGTTGCTGTGTGTGTGTGAATGGTTGCTGGCTGACTACCTTCTGGTAATAGAATATTTTACATTCATTCTGCAAATTATCTATAAGCACTGTTAATGTGATTACATTTAGAAAAAATTGCCTAAGGTCACATTTTTTTAAATTACATTATTATAAAAACATTTTTTTCATATTTTTTTTAACTCTATGGGCGACGAGAAGATGACAAGTTGACAAGACCATACATACATTAAAGAAAGTGAACCTGGTACAATGACACACAGTAATACAAGTCATATCTCGTGAAGTGACTCATACCTTTATTCCGATCCCAGATGAGGAACACAGTGATACTGAGCACTAGAAGCAGCAGGGCCGTGACACTCACAGAGGCAGCAATGAGGGCATTCTGGGGAATGCTGTGATCCTGAGGATGGCTGTCTGCAGTGCTCGCGGGGTCTGACAAATCTGAAAACATTGAACACCTTTATTATTATTTGATTATCTTGATTTTAGTCTTTGATTCCAGCACTTTACATTTGGGACAGAAAAAAAAAAACTGAAAGAAGATTTAAGCTGGCTTTTATAGTGATTCTAGAACATGAAATGCCTGTTTGAAAATGCTTGTGTGTATGTGATTACTTCCTCCCTCTCTTACGGGTAACAGTTGAGAAAATATATATAGATAGATAGATAGATAGATAGATAGATAGATAGATAGATAGATAGATAGATAGATACATGTATCTCAGCACAAGGATGTGCAACGTGAAAATGAATGGAATCACAAAAAGTGTGATTGATTGTAGCATCATTGTGTTGACCTGACTAACTTGCATAAGTCATCATGTGGTATCATTACAGCGCAGTGGAAAGCAGGGCACCTTTGGATAAGTGCTGATGTGATTTCTCCAGCTGCCTACTAGTCCTTGCTAAGCAGAGTGCTGAGAGCCGCCTAGTCTGTGACTCAGTCCCCCTTTGACACAGCTGGCTTTTGTGCTCTGTCGGAAACAACACTCACAGCTATCACCACTTCCTGGGTTTCTTTGCAAATGCGATCATGGATTTTCTCGGGCCACTTCATTACTCCATGGGCCCTAGTTTTCTATGGAAATGCTCTCACTTACCTATTTATTGTAAAAGCATTATGATTATTACTATTCTGAAAGATCTTTGACGATATGAAAATTGTAAACACATATTTGTACATAGTTCCTGTTTCTTTAACTCAGTTGAGAGTTAGGTTGACATGAGTTATTTAACCATGAATATTTATTTAACCCTGAGGGTGTGCTGTGGAGTGCTCACCTGTCTGATTGATGTAAGAGCTCCCTGTGTCAGGAGCGCTCACCTGTCTGATTGATGTAAGAGCTCCCTGTGTCAGGAGTGCTCACCTGTCTGATTGATGTAAGAGCTCCCTGTGTCAGGAGTGCTCACCTGTCTAATTGATGTAAGAGCTCCCTGTGTCAGGAGCGCTCACCTGTCTGATTGATGTAAGAGCTCCCTGTGTCAGGAGCGCTCACCTGTCTGATTGATGTAAGAGCTCCCTGTGTCAGGAGTGCTCACCTGTCTGATTGATGTAAGAGCTCCCTGTGTCAGGAGCGCTCACCTGTCTGATTGATGTAAGAGCTCCCTGTGTCAGGAGCGCTCACCTGTCTGATTGATGTAAGAGCTCCCTGTGTCAGGAGTGCTCACCTGTCTGATTGATGTAAGAGCTCCCTGTGTCAGGAGTGCTCACCTGTCTGATTGATGTAAGAGCTCCCTGTGTCAGGACTGCTCACCTGTCTGATTGATGTAAGAGCTCCCTGTGTCAGGAGTGCTCACCTGTCTGATTGATGTAAGAGCTCCCTGTGTCAGGAGTGCTCACCTGTTTGATTGGTGTAAGAGCCTTCTTTGGTTCTGACGGTCAGGTTGATAGAATTGCTGACTTCGATCTTGGAGTTTAGGACGTAGTTGCACTGGTACACCCCTGAGTCATTCTTAATGAGTCCTGAAATGGACAGTGTGACTGTCTGTGTCTCTTCTTGCCAGGTGAATGTTAGCCTTTTTTCATTAAATTTGTTTCCTTGCCCTCCCTTGAAATTGATCTCTGCAATCTTCTGTTGATTCTTTTTCAGGTTCAGGTTCATGCTTTCAGTGGCGCTGAGTTTCTTTGGAAATGTGAAATTGAGTGTTAGAATCTGTCCTTCTTCCTTGCTTGAGAAGTTCAGTTTTGAAGGTTGAGAGTCTCCTGAAAAAAGAAAAATATATATTTAAAAAAGTTTCTTAATGAAGGTGGATGTGCTTAAGTTTTACTGTACAAACATTTCTTCTGTTAAGTAGTTTCAGGAAAATAAAATAATAACACTTTCCAGTCAGTGTCTCTGCTGTGTTTGTACACAGTAGTTACAATGTTCTTGTGTATAGTTACAATGTACTTAACATGTAAATATTTTTGCATGATATATGCAAACATTTGTATCAGAAAAGGGTTAGGGTTAGGTTTAGAGTCAGGGTTAGGTTTTGTTAGGATTGGGGATAGGATATAAGGTTATATCATGCAAGGACACATTAAGTACATTGTAACTATGCATAATAACATTGTAATTATATGTAAGTAAACATCTATTTACTATGTAAATACACAGTCATTAGAGACACTGAATGTAAAGTGTTATCAATAAAATACAAGCAGATTCTTAATACCATTCCTCATGAACGTTTTCACAGTAAATGTGCACGTTGTTTTTTTCAATGCTTTCCATGCCTAATTAAAGCACAAAGCGGTCTAACATTTTCACATGAGACACACCCAGAGGTTTGCATACAGGTAGGTTTACACCACAGTATATAACACATTATCAATGTCAAATATTTCCCGATGGCAGACTAAGATTAACACACAGCTGAGCCAGTGGTTTACGAGAAACGCAGCCCTCAGGCCTGTGGGGTTTGAGGATGTGTTGAACCGGAGCTGACAGCTCCCTCGGCCACCGCGTATCCTGTGTGAAAATGACTGCTTTAGCTGATGTATCGCTTGTGGTTGATTTAGAAAATAAAACAATTATTTCCTTTGATTATTAATAATCAAATAGCAGGGCTGTTTGAATTCCAGTAAGAATGGTGACGCAGAAGATCACAGAGACCAGCACAGAAGACATTGCTGCAGGAATGCGGTGAGAGAAGGCGCATGCATAATTAAACAGCAAACAAATACATATAAAAACAAATAGCAGCTCCGGCCTTAGGACCGTTTATCACAGTATTTGCACTTTTATCATGCTATAGTAATCTATGCATTGACAGTACTTTACCCTGGATTGCCATGTTTATTAATGTTCTTTCTCATACCTCGCTATCCTTTACAACGCTTATCTATACTTCAGCATGCTTTCACTGTGCTGTATTACACTTTGCAAGGATTTTACTCTGTGGTTGCTATATTAATTACACTTCAGTTGTACATAGTCACAGTGTCTTGGGTTTTTTTATGGAACTGCAATTACAAATTTGTCTTTTTGGGGGTTTTCTACTATGCAACTGTATGGTGTTAATACAGTTCATGTTAATCCCACCTGAATATTATTGTCATGAAATAATACAACTAAAAAGGGTTAAATTGAGACTTTTGGAATGTATAATCCTTAACAAATAATCCTTAACAAATAATCCTTAACAAATAATCTTTAACAAATAAATTTTAACAAATAATCCTCTGGTCCCCCTTTTTATTAAGATGATTAATCTCAGGAAGCTTCTCCAGGGAAAAATATTTCCACCCTCCTCTTCCCTCCTGGTTTAGGTCTAATTGATTAAGCACTGGTCTAACATTAAAACCTATATGTGTGCATTTAATAGCATTGGCGTTCAAGTTTACCTGGTTAACATGAAATACATTCAGAGCTATGAAATACTCAATAGTACTGAAAGAAACCTAAATTCATTGACATGATACGGATCACTTTATAACAAATACAACATGTCTTTAATGTGAATGTAATTACATACATTCATACAAACATGTGATTTACTATTTCAATTCAAATGCATACTTAACCCTGACAATAACATCGACATGAATTCAGAGATCCCCAACATGAGAAAGAACTCAGTGTGTCCCGGATTTCATATGAATCCAGCAGGAAATATGCAAGTTCAAATGTTGACCCTTATTTCAAAGTGTAGTTCATTTCATTTCTCATTTTCATATCTGCAGATTCCCACTGTAAATGTTAATGAGCTATGGTGATTATATAGACAATGTTGCATGGGGTAGTGTGTGTGATATGGGAATGCAATGCCCACCAAGCACCCCATCCCAAGGGACTGCATTCCATTCTCCTTTATCACACACTACCCCATGCACTATATATTGCACTATTTTTCATAATCTTTGGTGAGCAACTTTCTTTTCCCTGCTGAGACGCGAGCGAGAGAAGACAGCAGCTCTGTGAGGTATGGTTTGAATTCCTTTCAGTTTGATGGGAGCTCGCGCTCTGTTGCTGATGTTAATGAGCGCGTGTTTCCTTTAATAACCTGAATATCAACTGGATGAGCCCATTGAAAAGATTGCTCACCAGTTATAATAGACTTGTATCAGTCAGTGGTTACAGACTTATATCAGTGGAAGAATACAATGCAATCTGTTGTTGGTGTTTTAAAACCGATATGACTCAGTTAACGAGTTAACGATGGCAGTTTCCACTAAACATGCCTGAATGTACATAAACCACTGTATTAAAAGAGTGAAATACACAGCTGTGTTATTTTATAATGCTGTGAGGGTTTGAAACATTGCAGAATGGAGTGAAAACTACAGCACACAAAGAACCCTCACTGCACGAGCAAGCTTCCCCTCTGCTGAACCAAACCAAAAAAGAAACACTGCTAGATACTGCAGAAATCAGTGGACACACATACACTTAGATGAATAAAGAAACAGAGAATCAACAAAGAACATCCTCATGTTTACCAATCCCAATGTATTTATTTAACCAGGGTAGAACCCTTGAGATACACAACTCATTATCAAGGGAGTGCTGGCAAGAAATAGCACCATAAAATCAATGGCAAAAAGAGATGAATCATTCAAAACATAACACCCAGCGAACTCATATTTTTGAAACTTTACAAAATGATTTTCCATGTGCGAAAGCATATCTAACACACAGCATGACAGCATTGCTCCTGCCCGTTTCTCCAGTACAGAGCTGCAGTGCAAGCATATCAAGTGACTTTCCCAGTCACTATCTCTTCTGGGATTCGAACCCAGGAACCTCTACATCTCACTCCTGTTTGTATGAATTGCTACTAAACCTGATATAAGATTAAATAAAAGTGCCGAACAGCGGAAGCTATGAGAAGCTCTGAAACCACTTCATTCTTGCATGGCATTCGATGCATAGAAAAACATCACTTCTCTTGATCAAAGATGCTGTTTGTTTTAGCCCTATATGGATAGCAGCATCATCATTCTCTGGGACAGTTTATTTACACAAGTCTGGGGACTGCACGACAAATGAGTTTCTAACTGTAAACAATACATAGATAATACCGGTAACACTTTCCATGAAGTGTCTCTAATTACTGTGTCTTACATGGTAGTTAGTAAATACACATGGACTTACACATAATTACAATGTTATTATACATAGTTACAATGTACTTAATGTGTAAAGCTTTGTGCATGATATATGTAAGTACACAATTGTATCAGATAAGGGTTATGGTTAGAGATAGGTTTAGGTTTAGAGTTAGGGTTATAGCGTGCTAAAAAATCTACACATTAACTACATTGTTACTATGCATAATAACATTGTAATCATGTGTAAGTACACATGTATTTACTAAGTAACTACTATGTACATACACAGTAACTTCATGGAAAGTGTTACCATAATAACATGAATATCAAGTTCTTACCTGGATCAGAGTGCGTGCTCCCTGATTTCTCGATTCCAAGCCCAGTACAGAGAAAAGACATCAGAGACACAAGAATGGCTAGGAGCTTGTTCGGAACCCGACTCATGCTTAAGTTTTTCAAATAAAATATCTACGAATTCTTTAATCCTTCAAACAACCTCCCCCTCCCACCACGGTGATAACTCTTCAGAAGGTACAGTACTCAGCAACTTTGTCTGTCTTGTGAAGTGAAGGCTTCAGTCGACACACAAGAAAAGAAACAAACAATAGTGGATGAATAAGAGAAAAAGAAAAAAAACAGCCACAGAAAAAACCCTTTATAAATGTCACTTTCTGTCACATTTTCCACTAGTGAGACGTGAGGGTAGCACATCAATGGAACAGAGAGAGAGAGAGAGAGAGAGAGAGAGAGAGAGAGAGAGAGAGAGAGAGAGAGAGAGAGAGAGAGACTGTTAGGATATGTTTTACAATAAAATGCTCCTATTTCACATAAAAGGTTTCTAACAGCACATGTTTCCCCTGCAGGTTACGGGTCTGTAAGCCCGGGGAGCAGCCTTACCTTGCTGGATCAGAAGAAGTAAAAGAGGAGTGAGTGCTGATATCACTCTGGTAACCTTCCCCATGCCTCCAGAGCAGTCTGCCTCGAAGCAGAGTCAACAACAATCAAACAGCTTGAGCTGCTCGCTGGCCCTGGTCGAGCTCTTCCTCTCACAGCCTGTAAAGAGAGCGGGGAGAGGGGGAGGGTTAACTCAGAAACCTGGGCAGACCTCATCACTGCCTCTGCCAGCCTGTCAGAGCCATGCACAATACAAAAAGCTGCATACGACATACACACCACAACAAACAAAACCTGTTTACCAAGCGTGCCAACATGCTGTAACATTAGAAAGAAAGCATTTGAATTCCATCACAACTACACATCTAGACGTGCCTTCATGAGAAACACTTAGTAACGTGCAAGCGCTTTCATTTTGTAGTTTAAAAAATATATATTAAAAAAATGTATAGTAATAATATAGTCAATTGTTATTAAAATAATTAAAGAAATGGAAAATAAGACTAAACAAAACTCAATACACGTGTGTTTTCCCTAGAGAAAGGCTTGATATTGCTGAATGGAGTTCCAACCTCACAACAAACTTAAATTAGCAAACCCTAACTAGATTGTGACTACAGTGTAACTAACTGTATCTTCAGCTTTATATAAAAAAACAACAACAACAACTAATAATTTAGCAGTTGTACAACAATAGTGAACAAAAAGTTAGCAGTTTAAGCTTTTTCTTTTTCTTTCTTTCTTTCTTTCTTTCTTTCTTTCTTTCTTTCTTTCTTTCTTTCATGTGACACAACATTTGGAAACGATTTATTCATAAGAGTGGGTCCCAGCACTTACACAAAGTATGCAGTTACTGCTCTTATCATGCAGGTTTTATGTAATGCCACCTAAAGGAATTGTTATCATTTATTTACACTACGCCTCTTCTAGACCTCTGAAACCACACTGTGACCACGCAGTCTGCGCACCGGGGGGAGCCCGCACCGCAGTGTCATCTCTGCATCGACCCCTCAAAGGACCCCCCCAAGACCACAGGCCAGCTGACGAATGAGTTAGGTTACACAAGACACTCCCCCATGATACACGCAGCACACTGAGCTGCGCTGGTCAGCAAGGCTCAGCACGGCTCAGCACGGCTCAGCACGGCTGTAAAACTGCAAGGGTTTAGAGATCACAGCAGGATGCTCTTGCCAAGTGGAATGGGTCTCTCCAGTCTTACAAAAAGTAAATAGTAAATACTGCATGACAAAAACTCTGCAGTGAAGATAGGATCACCTGCAGTGGGCACAAAGTGGAGAGTGATCTGCAGGCAGCTACAGCGCTGTGCCTACTGGTCTCCTCACCTCCTGCCCCCTCTCTACACTAGGTCTTAACACATTCACTAAAACACAGACCACAGCAAACCCACACACTCACACAGATACCCAGCTCTCTGCAGAAAGAACAAGGGCAGAGGAGCAGCATGGGGTTGCTGGCGGGATGAAAAGCTGTAAGTTTGTGGGAGGTTGGCTAAGGGCTACAGCCCTGGGTTGGGACATTAAAGGTAGTGGGTTCGAGTACTGTAGCACAGATTGCTGGGCTGTAGTATGGAAGGTAGTGGGTTTGAGTACTGTAGTACATATTGCTGGGCTGCAATATGGAAGGTAGTGGGTTTGAGTACTGTAGTACAGATTGCTGGGCTGCAATATGGAAGGTAGTGGGTTTGAGTACTGTAGTACAGATTGCTGGGCTGCAATATGGAAGGTAGTGGGTTTGAGTACTGTAGTACAGATTGCTGGGCTGCAATATGGAAGGTAGTGGGTTCGAGTACTGTAGCACAGATTGCTGGGCTGCAGTATGGAAGGTAGTGGGTTCGAGTACTGTAGCACAGATTGCTGGGCTGTAGTATGGAAGGTAGTGGGTTTGAGTACTGTAGTACAGATTGCTGGGCTGCAATATGGAAGGTAGTGGGTTTGAGTACTTTAGTACAGATTGCTGGGCTGCAATATGGAAGGTAGTGGGCTTGAGTTGCACAGTGGTTAGAGTGCTGGGCTGCAGTGCAGAAGGTACTGTACGGCAGCAATGTGGCGTAATGATTAGGGCTCTGGACTCTTGACCAGAGGGTCGTGAGTTCAATCCCAGGTGGGGGACACTGCTGCTGTACCCTTGAGCAAGGTACTTTACCTAGATTGCTCCAGCAAAAACCCAACTGTATAAATGGTTTTTAATTGTAAAATGTAATTGTATGTAAAGAATAATGTGTAAAAAAATAATGTAATTGTATGTAAAAATAATGTGATATCTTGTAACAATTGTAAGTCGCCCTGGATAAGCACGTGTGCTAAGAAATAAATAATAATAATAATGGTAGTTGATTAAAAACATATGCTATAATCTTTCTAGGGAAACAATGTGCACTAAACATTGTAGGTAGTATTCTGCACTCCAAACCCACATGATATTGGAAAAGCGAAGTGTTCATTTGAAAGCGTTTTCACTATGTAGGTGTTTCTACTCTGGATCTCAGTGCTAGTGGTTCCTCGGCTCAGACACACACACACACACACCCCTGAACTCGCACACCAGCGTGGGTCACACAATGCAAACCTACCCTTTTCTGTAAATAGCAAGCGCTGAGCTGATTAATAAGAAAACATACACACACTATAGGGCCCTATAGAGGTGCTTGGAACACATTAAAACCCCACAAGCGGGCTATGCAAATCAGCTGAAAGTGTGTTTCCCTGCACTTTACTTTCAACATTAAAATCAATATCGATAAATACTGATTAGAACAAAACACGCTTTCCTTTTCCTGTTGTTTTTGTCTGGGTATTTTGTTTGTAGGAGAGTTCATTATTGAAGATCCTGCTGCCCTGCGATGTGTTGGTGAGTGCAGAATGGTTTGTTTTTATGATGTGTGTGTGCGTGCGTGTGTGTGTGTGGTTCAACTGAAACCTTCCACACGGTTCCATTAATGGAAAAACACAAGTGTGAGCTTTTTTAAGCAATTTCTGGTTATTTTCTCATCTTAAATTTTTCCTATTTTTATAAATCTGGCTCCTTTAATATAAGATAAAGTGAAGTTTCGTTACTGTTTTGTGTTTTTAAGTATACGGCACAGGAAAACAAATCAGACTAATCATGTCATTGGTATTTATATGACTGGAATTCTCCCTTTTGAATGTGACTTTCACATGCAATTAATCCCTGGTTTCACTCTGTGTCTATTTTTAATTTACCGCTCACTGATCTCAACAGTGCAGTCCTTTATGGTGCTAGCACTGGTGTCTTTTCCATCCCAGTGTAATTGTCTGACCGTCTCAGTAAGATCTGGAAATACAATTCAAATACAGTGGAGAAAGGCCTGACATTGAGGCATGCACTCATTACAGGCTGGTTTCTCACAGCAGCCTCACAAGAGCAGTCGCTCACAGCAGCCTCACAAGCAGTCGCTCACAGCAGCCTCACAAGCAGTCGCTCACAGCAGCCTCACAAGCAGTCTCTCACAGCAGCCTCAGAAGAGCAGTCTCTCACAGCAGCCTCACAAGAGCAGTCTCTCACAGCAGCCTCACAAGCAGTCGCTCACAGCAGTCTCTCACAGCAGCCTCACAAGCAGTCTCTCACAGCAGCCTCACAAGAGCAGTCGCTCACAGCAGCCTCACAAGCAGTCGCTCACAGCAGTCTCTCACAGCAGCCTCACAAGCAGTCTCTCACAGCAGCCTCACAAGAGCAGTCGCTCACAGCAGCCTCACAAGCAGTCGCTCACAGCAGTCTGTCAAAGCAGCTTCACAAGCAGTCTCTCACAGCAGCCTCACAAGAGCAGTCTCTCACAGCAGCCTCACAAGAGCAGTCTCTCACAGCAGCCTCACAAGAGCAGTCTCTCACAGCAGCCTCACAAGCAGTCGCTCACAGCAGTCTCTCACAGCAGCCTCACAAGCAGTCTCTCACAGCAGCCTCACAAGCAGTCTCTCACAGCAGCCTCAGAAGAGCAGTCTCTCACAGCAGCCTCACAAGAGCAGTCTCTCACAGCAGCCTCACAAGCAGTCTCTCACAGCAGCCTCACAAGAGCAGTCGCTCGCAGCAGCCTCAGAAGCAGTCGATCACAGCAGCCTCACAAGAGCAGTCGCTCGCAGCAGCCTCAGAAGAGCAGTCGATCACAGCAGCCTCACAAGCAATCGCTCACAGCAGCCTCACAAGAGCAGTCGCTCGCAGCAGCCTCAGAAGCAGTCGATCACAGCAGCCTCAGAAGCAGTCGATCACAGCAGCCTCACAAGCAATCACTCACAGCAGCCTCACAAGAGCAGTCGCTCGCAGCAGCCTCAGAAGCAGTCGATCACAGCAGCCTCACAAGAGCAGTCGCTTGCAGCAGCCTCAGAAGCAGTCGATCACAGCAGCCTCACAAGAGAGCAGCGAGCGCTCAGTTGCTGTGTTTATTTTCTGAGTCCGGCTCACAGACCCACACGCTCCTCTGCCCTGTCTCTCACTGACAGGGCAGACCTCTTATCCGCTGTGTACAGATCACAGCCCCCACGGTTACAGTAACATGCCTCACCCTCCTCCCTTCCTCTTGCTATCCTCCTCTATGTTTTTAGATTTGAGTTGATCGGTTTCTGTGGGTCCTCTCAGTCTGACACAAAGCAGCCTCACATCACATGTTCTCATGTACATGTAGGTGTTTCATGAGATGAGATGAGCAGAAGAGTTTTTTTATGACATTTTATTATGCTTTAGCAGTCTTAGTTTGACACAACTGTGCGTTGTGGGCATTTATGAAGTAGTCTACCTTAATTGTTAGCTTTAATGCTTATATATAGTTTGACTAGATTTCCTGATTCTGTGTTTGAAATTAGGCTATAGCAGGCTCTGACCTGACTTACAATCTGAATCCTGATTTCATAATGCAAAACTTCAACATCATAATTCTATGATAAATGCATTACAGCGACTTCTATCATTTGTACTTGGGAGCTTATTACTTTTTAAAAATGTAATATAATTATGAAAAGCATTAACGAGAGACCAGACCAGTCTACTGTATATACAGTTTACAGCAGACGTGCTGGCAGCAAGTGGATTGCTTTTTCTTTATCCCCATTTGTGTATTTGTTTTTCTGTTCTCTTGCCATTTCCTTCATCCTAGTTATAAAACTGTGGAATAAAAAGTGAGCAGCAAATGTGTTTGTGCATCAAACTGTGGCTGAACTTCTTTCTACCTGACCTCCCCCACTAAAAAAACTGATGATATAGACTTAATCATTCATTCAAACAAATGCCCTTTAATATGACATATTTCCAGCAGTGGCAGAATCTGTGTGACTCCTCTGCCTACTAGAGGTAATCTTTCTGTTAGATCTAAAACACGTCAGGGTGATGCATCCAGAGCCCTACACTTTATCAGACAGGATCACAGTGCTGATTCTGCTCTTTCGCATGTGCTTACATATAAATACCATTCTTTAATATCAACATTTGCTTAAAATAAAATAAAAATAAACTACGTTGGAAAGTTCACATTTATAGATATGGAAATTTGAGGAAAATACAGTAGGTGTTGGGTTAGGGTTAAAGTGCAGAATTGACTTGTTTTATTGTTCATTACTAAGGTGCAGTGTGATAGGGCTGGAGATCAGAGAATGGAGTGCTTTAGAGATCATTACCATGCAGTGTGACCATGCTGGAGATCAGAGAATGGAGTACTTTAGAGATCATTATTAAAGTGCAGTGTGACAGTGCTGGAGATCAGAGAATGGAGTGCTTTAGAGATCATTACCATGCACTGTGACAGTACTGGAGATCAGAGAATGGAGTGCTTTAGAGATCATTACCATGCAGTGTGACAGTGCTGGAGATCAGAGAATGGAGTGCTTTAGAGATCATTACCATGCAGTGTGACAGTGCTGGAGATCAGAGAATGGAGTGCTTTAGAGATCATTACCATGCAGTGTGACAGTGCTGGAGATCAGAGAATGGAGTGCTTTAGAGATCATTATTAAAGTGCAGTGTGACAGTGCTGGAGATCAGAGAATGGAGTGCTTTAGAGATCATTACCATGCAGTGTGACAGTGCTGGAGATCAGAGAATGGAGTGCTTTAGAGATCATTACCATGCAGTGTGACAGTGCTGGAGATCAGAGAATGGAGTGCTTTAGAGATCATTACCATGCAGTGTGACAGTGCTGGAGATCAGAGAATGGAGTGCTTTAGAGATCATTACCATGCAGTGTGACAGTGCTGGAGATCAGAGAATGGAGTGCTTTAGAGATCATTACCATGCAGTGTGACAGTGCTGGAGATCAGAGAATGGAGTGCTTTAGAGATCATTATTAAGGTGCAGTGTGACAGTGCTGGAGATCAGAGAATGGAGTGCTTTAGAGATCATTATTAAGTCATCATCTTGACAAACACTATCTTCGGTATATAGCTCTGCCTTCTATCTTATGCAGCAATCGCACAGGTGAACCAGAGGTTAGGTAACCATCTGAACCTCCCACTCCAGACACAGTGCTGCAGCATGTCCTGGAGATGTCCCGAGTCCAGCCAGTAACCACAGTGCCCAGACTAGCAGCTTGTCCTGGGGATGTCCCTTGAGTCCAGCCAGTAACCACAGTGCTGAGACTAGCAGCGTGTCCTGGGGATGTCCCCTGCGTCCAGCCAGTAACCACAGTGCTGAGACTAGCAGCGTGTCCTGGGGATGTCCCTTGAGTCCAGCCAGTAACCACAGTGCTGAGACTAGCAGCTTGTCCTGGGGATGTCCCTTGAGTCCAGCCAGTAACCACAGTCCTGAGACTAGCAGCTTGTCCTGGGGATGTCCCTTGAGTCCAGCCAGTAACCACAGTGCCCAGACTAGCAGCTTGTCCTGGGGATGTCCCTTGAGTCCAGCCAGTAACCACAGTGCTGAGACTAGCAGCGTGTCCTGGGGATGTCCCTTGAGTCCAGTCAGTAACCACAGTGCTGAGACTAGCAGCGTGTCCTGGGGATGTCCCTTGAGTCCAGCCAGTAACCACAGTGCTGAGACTAGCAGCGTGTCCTGGAGATGTCCCTTGAGTCCAGCCAGCAACCACAGTGCCCAGACTAGCAGCTTGTCCTGGGGATGTCCCTTGAGTCCAGCCAGTAACCACAGTGCTGAGACTAGTAGGATAACCAGCATCAGCAGCATTGGGTCAGACTGTCACTGCAGAGATGCTGCATGAGAAGAGATCCCCTCACACACGCTGTACGATTGACCATGGCAGTATTATTGTTTCTGCTTTATATAAATATTAGGTTAAATATTAACCCCTTAACTGCTGGAGTGAAATGAGTCACATAACAACCGCATCCGTTGTTATTTGAAAAACCGCATGGGGGAAAAGTCTAACCTTGCACAAATAAGCCACCACCTCCACCCCCTTCCCCCCTTCCCCCGAGGGACACGCTGCTGAATCTGAAGTCTGACTTGTAGCGGCCGATGTGCATCCAGTTGCACAGGCTCTCCACCCACAGAAATGGAGGGGGGGAGGTTCCGCTACCGGCTCTACACTCGTTGAGCACACTTTCGCCCCCAGCCCCCGCGTGTAACCACAGGCAGACAGACTCTGTACACAGCATTGCTGCTGATTAATCAGCGCTCCGGGGCAGCGCCAGCGTGCAAGCAGTCTCTAGAGTAGCTGCGCGCATCGACAACTATCGACAACCTCCTCGATGTAAAGCGGATGTGAGATACTGCTGTTTTTTTCCCCTTAAAAGTGATGCAGCAGCGCATGTTTACCCGTTGAACTGCTTATTTGTGGCTTTCACTCAGAGGAACTGACTTCAGTTCAGAGGCTCTCCGCAGCGCCCTTTGTCTTGTTTTCGTGGAAACGTTGTGTGCATTTTGAGCGCTGGGCTTGGTCTGTGACATTGCAATCCTGGTTAAAGAGCAGGTACATTTATTAAGCACACATGTTGTGTATACATGCCTATAGTATACGGTAAGGCTGTGCTTTACCATGCTTCTGTGCTTAGCATTGCTCTTACCATGTTCCCCTATACCATAGCAAAGTGTAATAATGTATAGTAAAGCATTGTAAAGAATAGCGAGGTAGGGTAAAGCATATTAATAAACATGGCATAGAAAACAGAAAACAAAACAAACCGTGGTAAACCTTTGTAAGGTCGGATTATGCTGTGGTTTGGACCGGGGAAACAGTCACACATCGTTTTTTTATTAGCAAATGTATTATTTTGGCCTGTTAAATGGTTGTGGCCGCAATAATTTCAAAACGACATAGGAAAGAGGCTTGTCGTAGCGGCGCTTTACATGTATCGACTAACGTGTTACTGAGAACGGTTTTCTTGGTCTTACCCACATTTGTCTGATGGTGGCGCTCGTTTCTGCGGCGTGGCCTCTCATTCAATCTAGTCGCACTTAACGAGAGCTCGTTGACTTTTTTCACCACGGTCACATGACGAGTGGGGAAAAGCGGCCATTCGGCCACCCTGGTGTTGTTGTTATGGCAACAACAGTTAGCGGAAGCGCAGATAAACAACAGTGTCGATTCCAGTTTGTAGTGCTGTGTGTCAGCGCTGAATGGATGAATAAAGAAGTAAACTCATTTCAATAATTTAATTCGAAAAGCTTTTGAATCTTCAGCGATGGGAGAATCAGGAGAGACGGCGGATAATTCCTACGTCATCAGACCCAACTTCCAACACAAGTAAGTCTGGGAAGGGAGTTACATTCACTTATTGCAAAATCATATACTATATTCATAGCGAATTGCATGGTCATCGCTTGTATGCAGTTAAGAAACCCGAGTTGTAAAACGTTAAAACAATGCAAGTAAATACATCTTGGTAAGCTAACATGACGCTAGAATTAGAAATTACCACGACAGTTATTGACCCTAGAGGTAACCCACAAACAAGTTAAAGTACATGATAGCTTTCCGTAACACGCGAAACTATTGAGCTTATTTTAACATTACAAAAACCACAGCAAAAAGTATCGTCGGTTCTGCACTATCAGACAATCAGACCCGTGTGTGGTTTTTGACACCAGGGTAACTTTATATGTGTGAGTACTGATGTGCTGTACATTGCCTTCGGCGCTGGCAGCGTGTTTTATGAACCTGTCTGTTGGTATTTTCCACTTGTTACACCGAATCAACCAGGTTCAAACCGGCGGCAGTGAAAGAGCGTATCCACCAGGTCCTGAAGGAGGAGCTGGCGAGCAAGGAGTATGACCCAGAGCAGGTGCCAGCTCTCACCCGCGCCCTGTCCGAAACCATTAAGGACAAGCTGAAAGGTGCTGAATTACAAGTACATACAGGGATGGAAATAAGACTCCCATTGCATAGCAGTTTGATCTATTTCTGGTTTTACTATGAGTTTAATAGGACACACCTGACATGAGCTTGTTACCTATGTACTGTGGCTGACCAAGCTCGTCTTACAGCTTGGCATGGGTGAGACTGGCTATGCAAAAGGAGTCTTATTTCCATCCCTGAAATAAATGAATCCTCTGTATAATTGAACTGTTTTATGGATGGAGCTGCAACCGTTCCTATGCATGTGGATCCTTAACTTCTGTGTAAAATACAAACAAACGAGAATAAATAAATAAATAAATAAAAGAAGGCTGCTTTATATGTAAAATAAGAATCCTGTGCATCTGCTTTAGATTCAATATGCTTAAAAGAGTTGTGCATTTCTGAAATACACTACAAGCAAAACCTGTGATAGACTAGCACTTTAATGCAATGTCTTTAATAACAGTCTCTTTTGTGTTGTTCTGTGCAGAGATGGGGTATGACAGATACAAGCTGGTGGTGCAGGTTGTGATTGGAGAGCAGAGAGGGGAAGGCGTCAAGTGAGTTCTGCTGTCTCTTTAGTTCTGCGCTCTCTTTAGTTTTCATTCATGTGAAGCTCCTAGCAGTTCATTTTCCCTTCACCCCTATGAGGTGAAGTTGAATACATCTATTCTAAAACATTTCTCTAGCCCACAGCCCGTGCATGCCTCTGCACTTGTGCAGCGGCACAGTTCTGATCCCCTGTTGCGTATCAAGCAGATAGAGGGAGCTGTGGAGGAGAGCAGGGGGGATTACAGTGCTGTCAATGTTTTCTGGTCATTGTGATGCAGACAGGTTTCTGACTCCTCTTTGTGTTTCCTTGCAGGATGGCAGCTCGCTGTTTCTGGGATGCTGACACTGACAATTACGCACAAGATATCTACATGAATGTAAGTGTTGTGCGTTGTCTGTGCTTCATCAAGACAGATTTGACAGTCTCGAGCATGTATGCTCAGAAGGCTACTCCTATTTATTTGTAAATTGATGTCATTTACAGTTCATTGAAAACACGTCATGAACTGTACTTTATCATACTTTATGTTTTCCATTCAACAACAACATTAAAATGAAGCATTATGGTGTAAAAGAAATTGATTGAAAGATAGGAGTTTTGATCCTGGATTACTTTGTGACCCTTTGACAAGTCTGTTGACATCCTTGTCAAAGTAGATACCGAATTCTTAACTTTTTTTTTTTTTTTTTTTTAAATTATAATTTTGGAAAAGGTCTGCACCAAATGTGAAATTGAAAGTCCTTTTGCTTGTTTGTTTCCAGGACAGTCTGTTTTGTGTGGCTGCTGCATTTGGCTGCTTCTATTACTGAAGGACATGATCAAAGAACAATTCCCACCTAAGCTAAGTGTATATATGTGTACGTGTTATTGTCCAGGAGATCCTTCCACTGCTCTTCCCCCTCCTGGTACTGCAGAGCGACCCCTGCTGGTAGGGGTTGAGAGCAGCAGCCAGTCTGTGGTCTGTGGCTCACTGGAATTTCAAGGAGGTCAAGCACTGGGAACGTTGGGTTTCCACTCCAGTCTTCAAGAGCCCATTATCCACCCAACACATGTTTTTCAACCAGTACAAAATGTGTCTCATAAAATAAAATAATAATAACAAAAAATTAAATTTAGAAGATCTTAGAAAGCAGTAATTTTTATGTATTTCCAGTGCAAATTTAAAATAGAAAAAAAACAAAAAAAACATATTCTATGACAGTTTTTGTAGTCCAAGGTAATAAGTGTGCACATAAAGTCGGTCAAAACCTGCAGTGGATTGTTGCTGGACTGAGCCACTGGAGGGCAGTACAGATTCCGATGGAAGTGGAGTATGAGACTGAACCAGCAGAACCTTGGAGGGACGAACACTCCGCCTTCCATTCAGAGTCATAGCAGAAACCCCGTGCACAGCGTGTTCTGCTGCAATCGACTGATTACAAGTGAAAAGCATTCCTGTGTTTGTTTTACTTCTGTACAATTTGTGAAGAGATTATCTAATCTAATAAAATGCAACATTAAAAGATGTAAGCAGCGGTCTCCTTTTCTGCTGTTTTACTGACTTTGACTCTTCTATTAAAGGTACAGAAATGAGTGACCCACCTGTACTATATGGATCACAATGTTATTCAATAGGCTATACCAATTAAATACTGGGCTTGTCCGTACAGCGCAGAGGTATCAGACAATGCTCTTTGTTGCCCTCTGACAAACTAACAAATCTGCTTTGCCCATGGTGTCTGAAACTGACTTGCAACAGGGATATGCAGCTTTTATATATTCCACAATACATGTGCGGGATTACATCTGCAACAAATTACAAGTTTAAACGATTTTGTCTTGGACACGATTCTTCCAGCCACTAGATGGCAGAGTCAGGTGCAAAGACCATTATGAAGAGGATCAGATTACCTTTGCTCGATTTGAATTGAACACATCATTTCCTGAAGGAGTGAGTGCACTGCAGTTCCTGCTTAGCTGTCAGGTCTGTGGGGCTCCTGTCTCTTTAAGGGTTCCTGTTTAAAACCAGTAATATTATTTATATCAGCAAATCTTCTGATACGAATCTGTACAGAGCAAGGGGCAGGATACACTCGCAGAAAGAGGCCGGCACTCAATACACAGTTATAGTTTTTAAGAAGAATTCACGACCCGGTAACAGTACAGACAGTACACCCCCAAAACAGGTTAGTTGTTGCTTTTTACATCGACTTTTAAAGTTTAAAAAGTAGCGAACAAAGACTCACAATGCACAATGGAATGTCATTATAATATGCTAAAGGAATGTGTGTATTTAAACGCCGGGTGGACCAAAGTCTAAGGCAGAAGAAACTACGGAAAGATAAGAAGATTAGAGGCGAGAATTCAAGTTGACTTTCATTAGTGAAAGTTACCGGTGTAGAAAGACAGTTGATGTTTTATTAATGAACGGATACTCGCACTATGCATTACTAAACAGGAAAAGACAAACGATTTTATCAGAGAATCGGAAACGATCAGAGAATGCGTTAAGTTATACCCTTTGTGTACAACTAGTAAAAGCTATAGGCCTAGACGAGAGGCCGAGGATGGGAAAATTAAAACAACCTAACTCTTGCTTCATCCCAGCTTTTATAAGATGCAGATTTGAACATATACCAAGTCTATGTAGTGGCATGATACGGTTAGGTTGTCATCTTACACGAAGCCAGAAACAGATAAGCTCTTCTTGTGTGTGTTTTCTTCATATAGCATGACTGAGATTTCTAAAGTCGTGGTGAATGTACAGCTCTCAAATTAAGTAGCCACAATGAAACGTGTTTGGGTGTTTATTTATTAAAATAAATACATACATAGTAAATAAACACGACAACCCTTTTGAACCAGGGGAGTGGAGAGACCCCCAATCAATAGAACAATACGATCAAGACAGATCGATGAATTGAAGTCCAGTTTCAGAGAAAGAAAGGAACTCATTAGATCGATTGTTTTGTTAGGAAGTGACACTCCATGCGCATTTTGTTAACTGTCCAGTTTGTTTGCATTCACTAAAGCAGCAGGGGCACACGATTGTCACTCTGTTTATGTGAGTGATATTTTAAAGCTGTAGAAGAGAACAAAAAAAAACACAGAGGGGGTTATCCACATACAGATGTGTTATAATGATGACAGTAATAATAAAACCACCTGAGAGACAGTGGGTGTGCAGATTTCCTGTCAGAAGCACTGAGCTGGATAAGGAAGGGTGGTGTAGTTTCATGCAGCTGTCTCTGCAACCCCCGACAGAAAGCAGCTATTTTTACTGCCCCCACTCTGGGTCATCATCAGGTTTCAAGCTGTTTGAAAGAGCAGGGTGTCAGCGAGCTGCCTGTAAACAGCATCACAATGCCTGTGAGTGATCGTTCTTGTTTTATAACTTCTAGGCATCTCTCCAGAGCAGGGAGTTATTAAACACAGCATACCGACACAGGCCTGCTGAGGACAGAGTTCAGGGCTGGAAACAATGCTGCTTTTACTGTACATGCGCACGCTGCTCTAAGCTACCCTGCTCACTGGTGCAGATCATGTGCTGTCAAAAGGGAAGATGCTTTCTCTTCAGCTTGCATTGCTCTGTAGTCCTTATATTAACTGCAGAAACAAAGAACTGAGATGCGTTCATAATTCAGTTTCTTCAATATCCCTTCTGACAATATCCCAAAAACCTGTCCAGGGTGCATTGACTGGAAAGAGAGGTTGGATCTCCTCTGGTATGTGGAGATGATTAAATAACACAGATATAAAGACACAGTCATTTGGGTGGAAGTTCATTCTGTATTCATGTGGTGCAACAGTGCCATCTAGGCAGAAAAAGCATAATTTCAGTCTGTAAAAATATCTTATGAACTGAATTCCTTCTGTATAATTTTGTACAGTGCTGTGATATTTGCGGGTGTTGCAGTAAGTCTAGATTGATCACAAGGCAACATATAAAAGTAATTTTACTAGTAATCTTACTAAACTGTGCTGCCTTGTTTTCCCCAGAGTAAAGTTAAAAAGACTATTCTGGGACCACATCTGCTTTTCTGTCAAAGCAATACCGTATTGGCAACATAACCTGTTGTGCACCGTCCCTGAATATTAACAGTGTGGGCTGATTCTGTGGCTGCAGTCCTTAGCTGCTGCTGGATTTCACATGCCAGTGTGCGTGTGTGTGTTGTGTGCGTGTGTGTGGCATGCTGAAACACTGCTGTTTAATCTGCTGCTAACCTGCTTGAATCCCAGGTCTCGGAGATGGAGGCTCACGGCTCAGGCAAGTCCTCACGGAAGAGGAAGAAGGAGGGCTCGAATGGGGAGGCAGAGAAAGACGTCATGCCAGCGAAGATGCCACGCTGCTCTGTGGTAGGTGGGCTGTGGGGGGCAGGGGGCAGGGAAGGGCATTTTATAAGGAAAACGACACAGTACTCCCAGCTAATTAGCCCAGTCAACAGCAATGACCCTCCCCTGATTGTCAGCTCAAGTGCAGTGTGTGTTCTGAGCCGTGTATCCTGGTCTCTTTCAGGGTCTGACTGAACCGGCCCCCTTTGCAGATGAGATCGAGGTCCCGCACAACACTCCGTACATCCGGGTCACCTTGGAGGAGGCCCGGCGGGGCACGCCGTGTGAGTACTGAGCTGGGACCAGAACCAGGGGAAAGAAATGGGCTTTGCTTGGAACCAGGGAGAGATTTGTGCGGATTAGACCAGGATCAACAATAGAAATAGATCAAATAAAGAACCAGACCACAATGTATAGGATACTAGAAACCGGTTCCCAGAATTACACCCCCCCCAGCAGATCATTTTCATACTGTTCTGTCTCCTGGTGGTTCATCTCTTCTGTACTGTTGGGGATGCATGAACTGCCTGTTCTATTGGCTGCTTACTCCCTGTCCTGTTGGCTCACATCTTCCTCCCCTTTCTTCTCTCGCAGTGGAGCGGCCGGTTCGGGTGTATGCTGACGGGATCTTCGATATGTTCCACTCCGGCCACGCCCGCGCGCTCATGCAGGCCAAGCAGCTGTTCCCAAACACACACCTCATAGTAGGAGGTGAGTCACAGAGGCTGTGCTGTTAGCCGTTGCTGTTTCAGTCTGGTCTGGGTTTGTTTGCAAGTGTGGAGAGTGGATTGTTTTAACCTGAGTTCAAATAATTACATTTTTTTAACGTATATTTATACACTTGCAAACACTGCCCCCCTCCCCCCTCAGTGTGCGACGACGATCTAACCCACAAGTTCAAGGGCTTCACGGTGATGAACGAGGACGAGCGGTACGACGCGGTGAGTCACTGCCGCTACGTCGATGAGGTGGTTCAAGCAGCATCCTGGTCCCTCTCGTGGGAGTTCCTCACCAAGCACCGGGTATGAGTACTGCTGGCAGATTCGCACAATAACCAAGCCTCTCATTACTGTCATGTAACCTGTACAAAATATGACATTTGAACCGTTTGAAAGAGCAGGGTGTCAGCGAGCTGCCTGTAAACAGCATCACAATGCCTGTGAGTGATCGTTCTTATCTTATAACTTCTAGGCATCTCTCCAGAGCAGGGAGTTATTAAACACAGCGTACCGACACAGGCCTGCTGAGGACAGAGTTCAGGGCTGGAAACAATGCTGCTTTTACTGTACATGTGCACGCTGCTCTAAGCTACCCTGCTCACTGGTGCAGATCATGTGCTGTCAAAAGGGAAGATGCTTTCTCTTCAGCTTGCATTGCTGTTTACGCAATCCATGTGCTCTTGGGTCTCATTAAGCGGCAATGTAAAATTATTTTTAAATGAGTTTTTAATTACTTCCAGTCTGAACAGCAGGTTTGAGAGCATACCTCTGTGTGAAGAGCAGGTTTGAGAGCATACCTCTGTGTGAGCAGCAGGTTGGAGAGCACACCTCTGTGTGAGCAGCAGGTTTGAGAGCACACCTCTGTGTGAGCAGCAGGTTTGAGAGCACACCTCTGTGTGAGCAGCAGGTTTGAGAGCACACCTCTGTGTGAGCAGCAGGTTTGAGAGCACACCTCTGTGTGTGCAGCAGGTTTGAGAGCACACCTCTGTGTGAAGAGCAGGTTTGAGAGCACACCTCTGTGTGAAGAGCAGGTTGGAGAGCACACCTCTGTGTGAAGAGCAGGTTTGAGAGCACACCTCTGTGTGAACAGCAGGTTTGAGAGCACACCTCTGTGTGAACAGCAGGTTTGAGAGCACACCTCTGTGTACCATTGCAACGCCTGACAGTGGAAAAGCAGCTTTGTTTTGGTCACTGGTGGAATTGCTGCCTGTTTTAAATGGTATTTTATTATTTCAGATTGACTTTGTGGCCCATGATGATATTCCATACTCCTCTGCAGGAAGTGATGACGTCTACAAGCACATTAAAGAAGCAGGTGTGTATCTCAGCAGGTCAGACTCGCACCTCCCCATTGTGTTTAATCTCCGAGTGCAGTGCAGTGCAGTGCTCAGTTTCCCTATGTGTTTAATGCAGGGTTTATCTCGAGTGCAGTATAGTGCAGTGCTCAGTGTCCCTATGTGTTTAATGCAGGGTTTAATCTCCGAGTGCAGTGCAGTGCAGTGCTCAGTGTCCCTATGTGTTTAATGCAGGGTTTATCTCGAGTGCAGTGCAGTGCTCAGTGTCCCTATGTGTTTAATGCAGGGTTTATCTCGAGTGCAGTGCAGTGCAGTGCTCAGTGTCCCTATGTGTTTAATGCAGGGTTTATCTCGAGTGCAGTGTAGTGCAGTGCTCAGTGTCCCTATGTGTTTAATGCAGGGTTTATCTCTGAGCACTGCACTGCACTGCACTCGGTTTCCCTATGTGTTTACCAGTGGATTGCAAAGTGAAGCACAGTCTCCTGCTCTCTCCCCTGCAGGCATGTTTGCCCCCACGCAGCGGACGGAAGGCATCTCCACGTCTGACATCATCACGCGGATTGTGCGTGATTACGATGTGTACGTGCGGAGGAACCTGCAGAGGGGGTACACAGCCAAGGAACTCAATGTCAGCTTTATCAATGTGAGTGAGAGGACTGTTCTGTCAAATAACCCTAACCCCCGAAACTGAAAAAGTAAATGGATTCTAAAGCAGTGGTTGGGAGGGTGGTTTGTGATGAATGGTATGTCTGTCTGACTGAATCTCTGCCCTTCTACAGGAGAAGAAGTACCACCTGCAGGAGCGCGTGGACAAGGTGAAGCAGAAGGTGAAGAACGTGGAGGAGCGCTCCAAGGAGTTTGTTCAGAAGGTGGAGGAGAAGAGCATAGACCTGATCCAGAAATGGGAGGAGAAATCCCGGGAGTTCATCGGCAACTTCCTGCAGATGTTTGGACCCGAGGGGGCGCTGGTAAGCGATTTAGTGGGAGGGGGATTCCTCACAGGATAATCGTAAGGTTCTGAGGGCTCAGTGTGTGTGTGTGTGATTCAGTGGGAGGGGGAGTCCTTGTGGGATAATCGTAAGGTTCTGAGGGCTCAGTATGTGTGTGTGTGATTCAGTGGGAGGGGGAGTCCTCACGGGATAATCGTAAGGTTCTGAGGGCTTATGTGTGTGTGTGTGATTCAGTGGGAGGGGAGTCCTCATGGGATAATCGTAAGGTTCTGAGGGCTCAGTGTGTGTGTGATTCAGTGGGAGGGGGAGTCCTCATGGGATAATCGTAAGGTTGTGAGGGCACTGTGTGCGTGCGTGCGTGCATGTGTGAAGATGAGCAGACCTTTTTCAGGACTCCTAACTTCTTGTAGACCCTGGTTTATCCATGTGCTTGTAGATTTAGTTTTTTGTGCATGTGTGTGATTATTCAGGGATTGCATAGCAGTTTGATCCTTTCCTGGCTTAATAAGTTACAGCTGTGCTTGTTACCTATACACTGTGGGCTAATCAAGCTCATAGTAAAACCCAGAATAGGTGAAACTGCTATGCAATAGGAGTCTTATTTTTGTCTGTGTTGTTCCTTTTATGCCAGTGTTGTAATGCATAGCAATTCCAAGCCTTATTATCACAGGTTTGTAATGAAGCCTGAAATGACCACTCTGCAGTGGGAGTCTCTTTTCCATGCCTCTTCTCACCTCTCACTGTTATTGTTTCTTCCAGAAACACATCCTGAAGGAGGGGAAGGGACGGATGTTGCAGGCGATCAGCCCACGGCAGAGTCCCAACAGCAGCCCCAGCAGGGAGCGCTCCCCCTCGCCCACCTTCCGGCTGCCCTTCTTCACCAAGATCTCCCCCCCGCCATCTCCGCAGGCCGGCTCCGCCCGGGCGTACCACATCAGCGAGGACGAGGAGGACGAAGACTAAACCCATCGCTCTTCTCTCGCTCACACAGCATGACAGCTCTGGGGCGTGCTGCACAGTGGGGTATTGAAAGCCAGCGTGCTTCCACAAGCAGGGTGACAGAAAGATAACTCTGCTCCAAATGGAACTGTTTTATTTGTATTTTTATTCAGTATTAATCTACACTATTTAATCAGCGATTATGTAAAGTTATCTTTCTGTAAAGTTAGGATTGAGTTTGAATTATGGCGCAGCTATCCTTGCTATGTAGCGGCATTTAAAAAGTAACAAATAACAAACAGGACGATAAGCGATTTAATGATTAACACTGAATACAATGGCAAAACAACGTCATCGTTATCTTCATCACAGCTGTTGCTCTTTCTTATGTTTCTTGGATTTTGTCAGTTATCTTTATCACAGCTGTTGTTGCTCTTTGTTTCTTCACAGCTGTTTACCCTTTCCGTTTGGTTTATAGAGGTACTGGGTAGATCCTTTTATAGCCGTTTCAAGACTAACTGAGCCATAATTCAAATGCAGTCATGTGGCTTGTGTTGAAAAGAGTTTCAGACAGGTTGGTGTGTCAGTGAAGGCTCAGAGATGGATCCAATCACATTCCAGTGATGTAGAAGTTCAGATTCTGTTATATCATTGACGGTTCAGTCTGAGTTCGCTAGCTTGTGGAAGCAGCGTACCTATCTGAAAGCTGTTGTCAGTGTAGCAGCTGCAGTAGAACATGTTGGTGACATGCACTTTGGAAGATGTGTAAGATTCTGTGCGCTGTTCAGTTGATCTAGTTAGTGGCAGATCCCTATAAAACCTCTGATTAAACCAGAACACTTTAAGGATTAAAATCACTGAAAGAGACCCCCATGTTACTTAAAACTTTGGAGAGAAAAGCCTTTGCTGACCCTAAAGACAGGCCAGTGGGTTTCTCGTGTGTGTAACTCTGTCAACATTGCCATAAGAGTTTATACAACAGTAACATCTATTTAAAGGAGGTGCGGCTTTTTTAGTCACTACAGAAACATTCACTTAACACTGAACTGGTGGTACAGAGTACATCAGCAGCTTCCTGTGCAACACATAGAGAACTAAGTGACCCTACCACTGTGAGGAAATCCTTCTCTTTGCCTTGCTGCTATACAAACACGCTGGCATCACTGGAAATCCTTCTCTTTGTCTTGCTGCTGTACAAACACGCTGGCTTCGCTGGAAACCCTTCTCTCTGCCTTGCTGCTGTACAAACACGCTGGCATCGCTGGAAACCCTTCTCTCTGCCTTGCCACTGTACAAACATGCTGGCATCGCCAGTTTCTGGTTTGATATCCTCTCCTGTACAAGTCACTGGAAGGTCTCCTGAGGTATCTGGGAGCATTCCTGTCACAGGTGTGTGTGTGTGTCGGTCATTGTAAATACCTTGTTGTGAGGATGTATTCATTACCATGATTTACCTGTTGTAGTGTTAGCTTCTGTGAGGGAGCGCTGCCCTGGGCTTCTGTGCCACTATACCCAAACCACTGCCCAGGGGCTTACATGAAAAGAGGCAATGCACACACCCATTGTATATGTACCTATGTAGAAGTCTAAATCACACTAATGTCTGCTACTTCTCTACCTGGTTTAACATGTTATATATTTAATACCAGACTAAAGAATTTAAAGGGGAGGGGAGAACAAAGGTAAGTTATGGCAAAAAAAAAAAATTCTCAAACTTTCAGTTAAAGCTAAAAGGAGGGGGGGAGGGGTATGTGGATAGACTATTGGCACTTTCCTTGAATAGTAGTTGTTGGAATAGAATAAATTATGGACAGAACAGTTCTTACATAAAAATGCTTTTGATAGAATTATTGATAAGGAATGTTGGTGATCTCAGAAGCTCAGTAGTTTCTGCAATGTAATCTGTGTGAAAGTTTGGGGCACCTTTTAAAATGAGGCTGTGCTACTGTAGCATTTGGTGGAGAGGTATAAGAGCTTCCTATAACAAAAAGCTTGATTCCTACTTTGTGACGTCCAGCAGACAGCCTGAAGGGGTCTCATTTTTAGTAAATACACAAGGGTGTTTTCAAATCTACTTTATTGATATATTTTTGTTTGGGGATGTGCAGAAATGTGTCCCCTCCTTTTTAACCCTAGTGATTACCAGAAAAACAAACTTACCCCAAGGGGCCGTCTCCTTGCTCTGTTGAGGGCTTTAAGCGGTTTACAGGAAATATCTAATTGTTGAAGTTGTCTGATTTTTAGTTTTTGTATGTTTTTTGTTTTTAATGAAAATCGTCTTTACTTTGTTTTTAATGTATAAAAAAGCCATAGTTTATTAACTTTTTAATTTGTACTGTGTCTGTTTTCTTTCTTCATTTGAACCCTGCATTTCTGTGTTTAATTGTTTTTCTCTCTTTTATGGCAGCGATGCTGTACAGTGTTTCTAGTGTCTGAAATCAGCACCTAGCCACCTGTCTCTAATTGCCTGTAGTCACGGCTGGGCAAACAGACCTGCTTGTGAGCCCACTGTCCAGTTCAGTAACTTGGATTATCAAAGCGAACTGGGATCAAGCCCGGTTTGGATAACTGAACACTTTTGATACTGGAGTTTAATCAATATTGTGTATACTTGCAGCAGTTTCTTTTGCAAGTTCGCATACTGGTCACCTATAAAATAAAAATAAAAGCTCCAATATATCCCTTGTTTGTGTTGGCATTGCAGATGTTGTACGTACCTGTACACTGGACCTTGTTGCTGGTTCTGGCTCATCGTGGCATTGCAGATGTTGTACGTACCTGTACACTGGACCTTGTTGCTGGTTCTGGCTCATCGTGGCATTGCAGATGTTGTACGTACCTGTACACTGGACCTTGTTGCTGGTTCTGACTAATCGTGGCATTGCAGATGTTGTACGTACCTGTACACTGGACCTTGTTGCTGGTTCTGGCTCATCGTGGCATTGCAGATGTTGTACGTACCTGTACACTGGACCTTGTTGCTGGTTCTGGCTCATCGTGGCATTGCAGATGTTGTACGTACCTGTACACTGGACCTTGTTGCTGGTTCTGACTAATCGTGGCATTGCAGATGTTGTACGTACCTGTACACTGGACCTTGTTGCTGGTTCTGGCTCATTGTGGCATTGCAGATGTTGTACGTACCTGTACACTGGACCTTGTTGCTGGTTCTGGCTCATTGTGGCATTGCAGATGTTGTACGTACCTGTACACTGGACCTTGTTGCTGGTTCTGGCTCATCGTGGCATTGCAGATGTTGTACGTACCTGTACACTGGACCTTGTTGCTGGTTCTGGCTCATTGTGGCATTGCAGATGTTGTACGTACCTGTACACTGGACCTTGTTGCTGGTTCTGGCTCATCGTGGCATTGCAGATGTTGTACGTACCTGTACACTGGACCTTGTTGCTGGTTCTGGCTCATCGTGGCATTGCAGATGTTGTACGTACCTGTACACTGGACCTTGTTGCTGGTTCTGGCTCATTGTGGCATTGCAGATGTTATGCGATACCTGTACACTGGACCTTGTTGCTGGTTCTGGCTCATCGTGGCATTGCAGATGTTGTACGTACCTGTACACTGGACCTTGTTGCTGGTTCTGGCTCATCGTGGCATTGCAGATGTTGTACGTACCTGTACACTGGACCTTGTTGCTGGTTCTGGCTCATTGTGGCATTGCCTGCATGTATTACAGTTCTTTACCCTTCCTCCTGTTTACAAATGGCAGAAGAGGGTTAAGTGGCTGCTTTATTTTAGTTTGTAGTGTACAGGCTCTGGTACACAGCTTATCCCATGGAGGCTAGAGTTCACACCACTACCAGTACCACTACCTTGCCCTTTCCGTTTGGTTTATAGAGGTACTGGGTACACTGTAACTGGAAATGCAAATTGCACCCCGGTGGCAATAAGTATATATATTAAATATGTATAGATGGAAGCATGGTCTGCGGGTACTGCAATGCAGGAAGGGGTGTGCTCGCTTTTTCTGAACTTGTGTGTATTTGCTGCAGTGTGTCTCTTGCCCCCTAGAGGACAGCAACGTGCTTTGTTCACTAAACTCTTCTTTTTGGGCTCCTTTTGAAAATAGCACCTTTGAAGACGATGCTTATATAACACTTTAAAGCCTAGTCTTTGTACATTAACCTCCCGGTCTTGCTTATACCCATTCAACTTGCAGCCCGTCCTAATTGAAATCCAGCCCTTCTGTCTCTTCTGATGCAACTTGCATTCCTACTGCAAGAGCATGAGCTCGTTATGGTTTCTGGACCTTAGGAGACATGTGCAATAGGATTCTCCTGCCTGTGTCTCCTGTGCTGAACTCACCCACTCAATAAAGACGCTCTGCAATCCAGGATACCCTTAAAGAGGAAGTAGCGGGGTTCAGAAAGATATAGTGTCCCCACGTGTTGCTATAACTGTTTAAATAGCGTACCTGTAATTTTTCTTTTCATTGTTAACATCCTGACAACTTTTTACACCCTATAAGTTTAAAGTCTGTTTCAAAGCTCTTTTTAAAATGTCCACTCTAGTGCACGGGGGTTTGAGATCTGTCCTCTAAATCACTACAGGAAGAGAGATTTAAAAAAAAACAAAAAAAAAAACATAAGAAGTGCTCTGGCTTTTCTGTTCTGTACCACCGTGTATTAAACAGATTTGATCTGAGCAATTATCCAGCAAGTAATGCATTGCCCATGCCCCCCAAACCGGGCTCTTAAGACCTGTTGTTAGTCAGAGGCACTGAGAAACACAGGGCGGGAGCTCCCGTCACCATCCCCTGCACTCATGCTACTCCTGGAGTCATTCTCTACCATCGAGCAGATAATCTAGGGGAATCAGAGCATTAGAGAAGGTGAGAACACTTGAGAACACTGTGCCCAAGCTCAGCTGCAAGATAAGAGGATGCTTTCCATCTCAGCCAACTCAGACCACAGAGGAACAAGGAACTGATCAAGTGTGATACATTTGACCTTGTGTAGAAGAGATGTGTGTTCTGTGTCTGGAACAACATTGGAACTCATGCCAAGAAATTGACAGTAATTCTGCAGATTGAAGCAGTCACATAATTGCACACGAAAGGGCATAATTGTATGCTGTAAAGCATTTAGTGTGATAATACAGGTTAATTGACACACTGGAGCTTATTACAAATAATTCCTTTTAACATGAAACTCTGCTCTCAAATGAATAAAGGTCGCTGAAAGATATGAGATCTGACAAACCGTCACTAAGTGTTTTAAGTGTTTTTGCTTCCCACCACTCCAAGCTAGTGGCAGCTCACCAGCTTCCTCCAGCTGCCCCTGGCTCATCTCTCATTAATAAAGACTCATTCAATCATTGTGAACATGCTTTGCCAATCTCAAGAAACACAGCGCAGTGAGACAGATACATCTTCCTTCATTTCATACGGTTCTGAGTCTGGTTAGCGCCAGGGCCAGAGCCCCCCCAGTTTGTTCTTCTCCCATCCTGTCTGATATTCTGGGGGGGGGGGTGTATTGTACTGTCAACAATGAGATCTGCTCCCAGTGATAATTACACAAACAAGAAGCACTCATTGTCTCTGTAATTACACGCTAACGCCAGCCTGCCATTCGCTTTCCACATTGTTAATGGTTTGCATGAATCATCCTCAACACTACAGTATTTTAATTACTACATTAAGGGAAATGCCTGATTAACAAACTGCTCAGAGAACAGCAGGCAAAACGTTGTCTGTCATTAAACTGGTAACCATCCTGGGATTAAACAATGACACCTTCAGGATAGGATGCACTCTACTGTGTCCTACTGTTAGTGTTATTGCATTGACTGTGTTATACTGTACCTGCTGGTATTATAACATAATTACTGCAGTTCAGTAGGTTATGTAATAAAGCTTAGACTACACAACACTACCGCATTATATATATTTTACACTACATTTGTTGGCCTTTGGCCTCGCGTTTCGAGGTACCCAGCCAGATTGATTTTCTCTTCTGATAAGATTCTTTATTACATTCTTGGTTTTTGCATGGCTGCTTTCTTGGTTGATGGGAAACAATAAGCAATGAAAGATATTAATGATGTCCTACTGCTCCCCCTCCTCTCTCCTTTCATTTCCTGTTTTTTTGTTTTTTTTTAATCTCTCTTCCTGCAGTGATTTAGAGGACGGATCTCAAACACCAGTGCACTAGAGCGGACATTTTGAAAAGAGCTTTGAAACAGACTTTAAAGTTAGAAGTGTAAAAAGTTGTCAGGATGTTGACAATGAAAATAAAAATGACAGGTACGCTATTTAAACAGTTGTAGAAGCACGTGGGGATGTATAGAGCTATATTTTTCGGAACCAGGCTACTTGCTCTTTAAAGAATGCTTCACAGAGTATGGAACTGATATTAATTAAGCTATGAGTTAAAAACGGCAGTAACTACATT
This sequence comes from Acipenser oxyrinchus oxyrinchus, assembly GCA_030684275.1. Lineage (NCBI taxonomy): Eukaryota > Metazoa > Chordata > Actinopteri > Acipenseriformes > Acipenseridae > Acipenser > Acipenser oxyrinchus. The sequence continues at coordinate 993,213 of CM060254.1, forward strand.
TCTTGTTGGGTCTTTTTGATCTCATTTACAGTGGGGTTGAACATTTTCCTGTGGGTTATTTGGAGCCCAGAGCCCTCTACGATGAACACCCTCGGCTTTACAAACAAAGCTTTGCTGATTCCCACACCTGAGTGAAATCCCTCCACACACACACACTGCTCCGACTGAGCGGCTGTGCTCAATTGACTGATAACTGGATTTCAATCCCTGCAAAGCTTCCTGTCTTGGTGTGTGTAAAGTTACAGCTGCCCCAGGCACTGGTTCAGTACAGGGCTTAAATACAACAACAGTGAAAAGAAGAAAAAAAGAGAAATCAACGCAGGAGAAAGTGACGCAGCTCTCTAACTAGAACAGGTCCAGGATAGCTCTGACCTGCTGTACAGCACAGCCAAGCAGGCTGCAGACACACGGATTTAATGAGTAACTACTATGTAAATACACAGTAAGCAGAGACACTTCATGTGAAGACGAGAGCAAGTGCATTGCCCTCGCTACTTCCTACAATAACACAGGACACAATGATGATGATGATGTTCATCTGCTAGACTGGGAAGGTTAAAAACGTCAATTTCAATACATTATTATTATTATTATTATTATTATTATTATTATTATTATTATTATTATTCTGATGTTCGAGTCTGAACAAGAGTGCCTTAACCTTTGCTGTCTAGGCATTGAAAGTACAAGCATTTGAGACAGCGAATAAGAACTCTATTGTCGTGTTGTGCTGCTCCTGCCTGCCTAGCGAGTCCTAGAGAAATCCTCAGGAGTGTCTTTGTGACCTACGTGAAGTTTGCCTCTTGTGTTTAAATGTCATAGACCTCGCTGTTGATCTCAGAGGATGATTAAAAAGGCGCTGACAGCACTGAGCGAATGGCTGTGCTGCCGATGTCACCAGTAACCTTTGTGTGCATGCTCAGTAATGACCTGCAATGGCATTCAATGAACCTGTTGCATTCTGTTTAGAACACCCATGGCTAGCAGGCATGTGACATCATGGACCCCCTGAAACGAGGGAGCGCACATTTTTAGGGGGCTGCCATTGCTATCTGGCTATATATCTATATATCTATTGTTATACAGGGTACATGCCTTCATGAAAACAATGAAAACATACATTACTCAAAAAAATCAGTACAAATTAAATATTAAATAACACCACAAACATACAGGAAAAAACATTAGCCAGATGGACCTTTCACGTGTTCTACAGTAAACTGTGGCAGCTTTAGAGGATCATTGTGCACTGCACCCTTAAAACCAGGTACACCCTTTAGACTTCAGACTTGATCATTAGTCAAGTGGCTGCATGAAGAATATTGATGCTTCTTTATTTTTATTGAGTAGTGTATACCAGTTTTATAATTTATTTGGGTATTTAAACATTTAATAAAACTAAATTGTATTATTGCAATATTTATATTTTGGTATTTTAGGTATATTTTGGTTAAAAGCAATGTTAACTTCCTTTGTGATAGGTGGATGTACAGTATCTATCTATCTATCTATCTATCTATCTATCTATCTATCTATCTATCTATCTATCTATCTAGATAGATAGATATATTCCATACAAAATTATATATTTTTTAAAACCAAAACCGATGCACCACATTATAATTATAAATAAAATAATCTGAAAAATAAAAAAGGATAACTTGTTTTCTGTACAGATCTGAAACTGGACATGCAAACAAGCAATAAAATACTTTATTTGCAAGCAAACAGCTCCAACCCGAGCGGCCGGTACATGAACGAAGCAGGACAAAGACCACTTCACAGACAGTGCGCATGTCACAGTGAAACACACTTACAGAGCTCTTCCAAAAACATGCACTGTCCAGCTGAACTGAAGCCGATGAGCCTTATTGAATTGGACACAATGTAACATTCATTCCACCTTCATAAAGGCTGCTCCTCTGCCTTACCAAGGACATTCTTTAGAACAATTTATTTAGAGTGCCAGAGTATGGTGGGTATTTGGAGCCCCTTGTCTGCCCATCTTTATGCCAAGCTTAGTTTTCTTCACTTGTGTTTTGGTATGGGCATACTCTAGCACAGGCTATTGACCTCAGAGTAGCACAATCTGGAATATATAAAGGCATCTGTCTGTCTGCTTGTATGAATGTCGAAATGAGATTTTTACATGTGCATACAGTGGATGTAGTTGTGGTGATCTTACTTTTTCACGTTTCATTCATTTTGAATACGCAGCCTTGGCTGTCACTTGACATGCTTGTTGATTCTGGACAAGAACGAGATATGTGTCTCGTACTGCGTGAGATCATCAGTGATGCCTCCACGCTGCTCGTTGTTTTAAAGTTTTCAAAGAGTGATGGAATTTGACGGAGGTCGGGCCCCAGTAAGAGACGGAGCTCCAGTATGCCGTCCCATGCTGGGTTAAAGCCCCGGTGCTAAGCGAAAGACGTCTCGTTTTCGTTGTTGCACTCCAGGTAAAGCTCATAATCCTCCACGTCGGAGAGTGCCGGCCCGTTGCCGGGGGGCGGCTCGCACACGACGCTGCGGGTGGTTACCCTGGTTACGCTGAGGGAGTACTTCCTGCCATTCGGCCGGTGCGACCCCTGGCACATGACATCATTGAACATCTCCCGGAAGCGCGTTGACATGAGGTTGTAGAGGATGGGGTTGACGGCCGAGCTGAGGTAGAAGAAGACCCCAGAGAGGATGTGGACGTACTGGAAGAGGAGGTGCTTGTCGCCCGTCCAGTGCTCGATGAAGCTCCACGTGAGCCGGTCAGTGTGGAAGGGGGCCCAGCATATCCCAAACACCACCACCAGCACGACTGCAAAACACAGACAAGGATCGTTAATACAAGGGGAACACATGGGTATTATAAAAGCCATGCATCTTGTCATCCTCAGTTGATTAAATGGTAATCATCTATCAATCCATCAGGTCAGGTCAGGTCAGGGTTAGGGTTAGGGTTAGGGATAGGGTCAGGGATAGGTTTTTGTGTGTTCAATGCATTAAATAAATAGTACATCCACCCAAGCTGGAATAGAGACATGTTTTAGTTCCGGCAGCTACTGCACAGTAATAGGGCCTCTCTGAACTTTGCTCTTTAATAAATACTGGCAGGAAAATAACTTTGTCCTGCCAGGAAGGATGACTGGAGCAGCATTTTTTTTTTGTCAAATTGATTTGCTGTGTCTCAGATAATAAGATTCCAGGCACTGTCCAAAAAAACAAAACAAAAACAAATTCTTGAGGCGTAAGAGAACAATTGGAATCATCTGTCAGTTAACCCTTTGTGGTCCGACATTCAGGTTTTTCCTTTCCGGTCCGATGTTGGACCCTGGGAACTCATGTAAAACAACATGTTGTATAATTCAAATCAAGTAGCTGTTATCAGCACATGCACTGCACCCAAGGGGCTCAGCTGAGTACATGTAGACTGGAGATTGACCCAGGAAAGAGTCTTTCTTCCTATGGTCTCCCTTAAGATGAAATACCCTGTTAGCAACAAACCCAAATGGGTAATTATCTCTGGGATCCCAATTCCGTGGTGTGACAGGAATGACTGGGCGGTGATGTCAGGCAGAAGCAGGAAGGAAACTGACACCAGGCAAGTACTGCAGTTAAAGGCGCTCGCTGCTTTATTTTAAATAACAAAAATAAATCAAAAGTTTAAACAAAAAGAAACTGCTCACAGAGTAAAATAAAACAGGTAAACCAAACAAATCACGAACACAACTAATAAATAAACCATACAGGTCAGGCTGGGCAGTCGCTGTCACTGTTCCTGTATTGTAGTTCTCTTTTGTTTTAGCTCTTGCCTTGCTTTGCCTTGCCTTGCCTTGCCTTGCCTTGGCTCACTCGTTCCTCCTCTTGAACCCCCACCCCGAGCGCAGAGAGCTGCAGGCTTATATACTGTGGCCGAGGGGTTTAACTGGCTAGTAATGAATCTATTACCCCTCGGCCACAATCTGCACGAGTTTATTAATTAAAAAGTGCTGTGGATGGGGCTACCCATGGGGCTACCCATCCACGCTAAACAAAACAAACAAAATCGGCTACGCCGTCCTAAATACATAAACAAAATACGTGGCGCTTCGCCGTCACAAATAATAATAATAATAATAATAATAATAATAATAATAATAATAATAATAATAATAATATACAAAATAACACGGGGGCGGAGGGGGAAAACCCCGTTCTAAAAATAAACAAACAAAACAATGTACAGGGCTGCTTGCCCTGTTACACGTGGGTACGAAGCACACACTGACACACTGATGAGATAGTATCCCTCTCCTGATACCACAGCATTGCCTGATCTCAAACAGATAATACCAAGCTAATCCCACTCCTTTCCAAGCTAAAGGAATGGAAAGCAATGGGGTCTCTTTATAGAACCTAAAAAAGCTCTTCTCTGCTTGGGGACCCGAGGGAGCAATTCAGTATTGATTGTGTTTCCTTTTCTCTCATTTATACATGCAGTTTCTTGATAATACCCACTAGTTAGCAACTAAACCCCATCCCTGACACCATCCCTGACAAGGTGTTAAATTAGCAGGTCCTTCACACCCAGTGCGCAGTTAGTAACTCTACACAGATCCAGCCATTAATCTGAAGCTCTGAGCCCGATGTTGGGTTCAGTGACGTCACTTTGTACAAGCAATCACAATAATTTAAAGCAATGTAAACCTTATCTTACATTCGTTTTGCAGGTACTGTATCAGAGAAAATAACTGAATAATGCCCCAGTGTATAAAACCATGGCACTCCCCCCTCTATGCTGTAGAATGCCTGAATAGTGTAAGTCTAGTGTGAGTCATATCACACAAACCTCTTTCTTTTTCTACCTTGATTACCTTTATAAACCACTGCTTTTGGGATACCATAAATAGCCGAATCAATAGACAATTAAAGACAACAACACTAGTGATTGACTGCTCAGTTCAACATGGCAGAGAGTCTCACAGATTAACTGCAAAATCTGGGAAATTTGGGATTGCAAAGCAGCATGACGCACACACCTGCAAATCCTTAACTGATTTTCTGTGAGTCCTTCCCTAGCCGCACTGGAAGCACCTTGTCTGAAACACACTCATAGGAAAGATAACAGGAAAGGGAAAAACTCACAGAGCATCTTGGTGACCTGTCTCCTCCTCATCTTCTGCTGCTGGGCGCGGCCACTCTGGTAGCTGTCTCTGCCCAGGCCAGACTTGGCCTCCAGCACCTGGAGCATCTTCTCCCTCTTGAGCTGCAGCCCGATGAGCAGGTAGAGCACGCTGATGGTCACCATGGGCAGGAAGAAGAAGAGCAGGGTGGTGATCTGGATGATGAGGTTGTAGATCCAACGCGGCTTCACCAGGGTGCAGATAGCTGACTCCTTCACCACCTTGCCGCTGCCTGTCAGCAGGTAGAAGATCCCGTGCAGGCTGGTGTTGGGGATGGCGCAGAGCACGGAGATCAACCACACCGTGAAGATGACTCTCTTGGCGTGGGTCCTGGTCACTACATACTTGGCCTTCAGCGGGTGGACCACGGCGATGTACCTCTCCACGCTCAGGGCCGTCACGTTCAAGATGGAGGCGAAGCACACCGTCTCGAAAAGGAACGTCTTGAAGTAGCAGCCCCCTTTGCCGAAGAGGAAAGGGTAGTTGCTCCACATCTCATACAGCTCCAAAGGCATGCCCAGGAGCAGGACCAGCAGGTCGGAGATGGCCAGGCTGAAGAGGTAGTAGTTGGTGGGCGTCCTCATCACCTTGTGCTGGGCGATCACGATGCAGGTGAGGGCGTTCCCGCACGCTCCCACCACGAAGATCGTGAGGTAGGTGATGCAGACGGGGAGGAACACGCTGGAACGTCGGGGCCCCAGGTATTTAATCAGCAGCTCCTCATTGCTCAAGAAGAAGTCCACGAGGTTCCAGGTCTGGTTTAAGGTGTGGTTCAGGGAGCTGCCGTTGCACAGATTGGGAGAGTCCACCAGGGGCTGGCGATACTCCTGGCTGGAGCAATTGAGACTCAGATTTGCCATGGTCCTCAAAAACACCAGAGTCCTGATTAAGACACAAATACAAACAATTACATTACATTAGTTCAACTACAGAAGAACTGGGCTGTAGATTCTGGCACAAAAGAAAACATTTTTTGAAAATATACAGTACCTGCTGTATATTTTCTTGTCTTGAATCATCTAAGTAGCAGACCATAAAAGGCAAAATCATTAACTAAATGAATGAAATGGCATTCTTAACCATCCAAAAAAACCAACCATCCAAAAAAAAAAGAAAAAAAGAAAATCAAGTTATATAAATGTCAAGACCAAGAGGCTGCACTGAGTTAAGGTCAACTTACTGGGGCAATTACGTTCATGCATATAACTGAAAAAACAAAAAAATAAAATGACCCAAATGTACCCCACTTCAATGCAGCCTTTGTAAACATTCTACCCTACCCTGCTGTATGCCTGGCAGGAAAGACCACTGCATGCTTCTCGTGGTATTGCTAAAGTAGCATTGGTTTTAATGCAATGAGGATGCAGTCTAAACTCCCTGCTGTTTGTTCACATTTCTTTCCTTCCCTCAAGCTGTCTTTCAATCCAGCATGTGCTGCCCACACTAATTCTGCTTGGGCACAGTTTGATTATCTTTGGAGTCCCCAAAACCCAGAGAGAGTTGCTTGCACAGTTTAACCTGAGTAGCCGCAGGCTAGCAGTGCTTCAGGAGGTCAGTCCTGGTTTGGAGCACAGGCCACAGGGGGCACAGTTAGTCTCTAGCTGCCTCTGAACCCAGAGAGGCGAGGGGGGCCACTGGCAGGATAAAAGACCACAGCCTCTGTGCACAGCCCTGCTGAGCCATGACTATTCCCTGAGCAGCGTGTGGGGATAGATCGACAGAAAGACAGTTTGGAGGTCGTTCAGATTGTCCTTGGTCTTCTGATACATTCTCTTTCAAAGATATATTTGCAGTTACGATAGTGGACCACCACCGCAGAAAAAAGAAATGAGACTCAAAAAGAAATCAAGGGAAGCAAACAGTTCTCTGAATGGAGGAAAGGCAATGCTAGGCTCACCACAAACAGATATGCAGCCAGACACAGAACACAAATACACCCAGTACTGATCATGAGATATCTCTTAATGAGAGAGATGGGACTATTCAATTGGTCAATTGATCTAGACAGTGACTCAATACTGCCACAGTTTAAATATGAACCAAGAACCAAACCTGACATTTACCTGCATTTAAAGTCGAATGAACACTAAAGAGACTCACACACGCACACACTGTTGGAGGGGATGGTAAAATCAAATCCTCATTCTTTAGATGGTTGTATTTAGAACCGTCACAGTTTGAATCAGTGGAATAGACCCCGATGTGTTTTCACTCTTGCAAGTGAATTCCTCATGAGTTTTTTTCCCAAGCGAATGTCTTGCTCTGAGAAGAGCATGACAGCTAGGGTCAGTCAGGGGGCTCACATCAGCCTCCGAAAGTCCAGTTTCTAATGTCTTTATTAGAAAAACAACGCTCTTTGCTCTAAAGGTTTTGGCCACACAGGGCTCTTCTTCCACTGCAATAGCAATATTATTCTTATTTTCTTTATATAATTGGATGGTAATTCATTATGTGCAGAACTGACAGTCATCGTCTAAAAGCTCAGCTGAGAATAAACTCTGTATTACATTTTAACAAATGGCTGTCTTATTTTTAAACATGATCATTTACTGTAGGCGTAATTGGCTAATTTGCTTGACATCGGTGAGCTGAAAGCTTTTTTGAAAGTGTTAATCAGACTGGGAGTAAATGGGTGTAGACCTGATAGCATTGAGATTAATGAAACCATTTATATTTCTAGATACATACAGAGTGGAAAGTGTATTTCCAGAATGTCTTTAAGCTGAGGGTCTTACAATTGCATCTAAAAATACCAAATCATTTTGCTATTTGAATATATTTATAATTTGATTTTAATTTGCGGCAGATAAGTTCAATTCGTTCTGTCCTTGAAACAAATGTTTCAAATGAAAGCTGCCTGTTCATCTATATCTAGCTGTTAAAAAGACAGGCGGGGGACAGAGAGAAATATTGTATTCCCAGGTGTATTCAAAACTCTGAACTGTATTCCCAGTTCAGAGTTTTGGAGATAGAATCAAACTGGCTTTGAATGCATCAAGGGTTTTGATACTGGATCAAGATCATCAGCCAACAATCGTTAAGACTCTGTCACATTATAAAACTATAAAAAGAAGACGTGAGCAAACTAAAAACCCAACACACTACTAACACTTCCCCAAGAATGTGTGCAATACATAGAAAACCTGAAACAAAACCCTTCCACTTACTTTCAGACAGCTGTTTAAACATCAGAGACTCTTCAAGATCTGATAGCTAGCAGACAGTTTGGAGAAATCCAGACTCATCTCCCTGTCGAACCCTCTGCCCTTTCCAGAGGTCCTCTGTCACTCTGGCGCTGAAGGTAAGGCAGAGTCTTTCATCCACTCTTGCTGAGGGCTGAGGCTGCTCTGTGGTGGCTCTCTCTCGGTCTGTCTGTCTCTGTGTGTCCCTCTCTCTCTCTGCTACTGAACAGTCCTCCCTCCCTGCTTGGCTGCCTGCCTGTCTGTGTGGGATCTCAGGCTGGTCTGAGGAGTAAGTTCAACATATTTACACTGAGAACCCTCCCACTGGAGGCTGAGCTAGACACTCACTCATTCACTTCATTGCACACACACACTCATACATACAGAACACATGCTCACTACGAGTACATCACAGAGACACGCAGGTACTGTGTGTACCTCCACATGACACACACATGAATACAGACACACAGAATTGATAATGCACACTAATACAGCTGCATAACACTCATACCACACTGTCCTGGACAGAACTTTGATAGGCAAGGACAGGGCAGAGCAACAACAAACAGTTTAGTCTGCAATCTAGCCACTCACTGTATGTATTCTGCAACACCCTCTGGAGGTGGATGTATCAATTTAGCCAGCTCTGCTTTACGGTACTAACACTAGAAGCATCCCTGTGAATGAAACAACATGACAAAAGCACTGTTCATTTCCTCTCATTTTAATCTGCAAATCAAGGACTCACTGGGACCCTTACCAGGCTAAACGCGGACAGACACCTAATGCTGCCTTTAAATTGATATCAGCCCTTTCATAGGAGTCAACCCAAAAGTGGGGTCAGCTGCATGGTAGCACACTTTTCTGACTTTTCTGATTTGCTTTAAAGCAGAAATGGAAAGCGTGTTAGGAAGCTCGTTAGACCGTCTTTGAATGTTCCAGGAAGGGGACAGTAGTAAACCATTACAGAATGTAGAAGTGCAGTAAAGCACAGTGAAGAGCCAGTGGCAAAGCATAGTAAACTGCTCTGCAAATGGATACTGTACTTTTATAAGGGAAGCCAAACATATATATATATATATATATATATATATATATATATATATATATATATATATATATATATATATATATATATATTTCTTATCCAGGGCGACTTACAGTCGTAAACAAAAATACATTTCAAGAATCACAGTACAAGTAATAATACAATTAAGAGCAAGATAAATACAATGACTTTGGTTCTAGCAAGTACATATATGTACAAAAGAAATGAACACAACCTTTCAAGTTTGCTGAGAGCGAGAAAATCAGTGTTATCATATCCCTGCTTCATTAAAAACGTGTCGGAGAAAAAGCTTGATTTAGGTTTTCTGAACAGATGGAAATATATTTCACATTTCCGAAGCTTAATTAGTTATTGTACAGTATGAACAACTACCCAAGCCATCCCCGTGACTGTCGTTTTCACAAATCTGCATTTAACTAACAGTTAGGATCCCTCACTGGGAGGGATTCTATCACTTTATTGAAATAGTTCCACAGGGCAGGGTATGTATGTGGCAGCTAATAATACCCTTATTATTCCTGATAATTACAATCCAGCATTCCCTTGCACTGCGGCATACACCCTAGGGCTTCAGGGCCAGAGTTTAGCAGTGAAATTGTAAATAGGTTTTCTTTGTAAATAAAATGAAACCGGTAATGTAGTGAAAAACAACAATGTAGCAATAGGATACTTTGAAATCTTTGTAATTTTCTCAGAGTCGTTTGTTTGTTTGTGAGCTTTGAGAGATTAAAAGACATTTTCAGTGCACCACTGTTCTGTTAAATAAACGTTGCATCGCAGTTACAGATGCAGCTGAAAGTGTCTCCTGTGGTAATCCGTGGCACCATGTTTTTATAATGGGGGCACCACGTGGACCACACCACAGACAATCTGCAGATTCTGAAGCTGCAATCGAAGATCTGAAGCCCTGTCTGTCTACAGTAATGGACCGTTACAACCAGGGTTTGAAATAGAGGAGGCTCTTGACAGCCGCACGCATATAATGATTTACTCTCTGGGAGCTACAGCACTGTGACTGGTTAACAGCACGGTCCCCACCTGGTTATTAACTTGCAATCTAGATGTATCTTTGTGCAGACACAGGATACCTGATGGAATCGTGTTTCTTTACTTGTTGGTAAGACAGTTACTGGCATTGCAATTTAACTGCAATGATCGGGTCTGGAATTAGTTTCAATGAGCAGTAAGTGCAGATATAACCGCAATGTCACAACTAAAAACCTTTACTGATTTTTGTTTTTAAATGGAGTTTAAAAAGGGCCTAAGTTATTGTTATGGCTGCACCATGATTCATATTTCACCCAGGTGTAACAGGCAGTGTGGTGTGATGGCTAGGATTACAAGGATTCAGGCAGCTCTAAATAAAGGAAACTAGCAAATTGCATTTGGTCACAAGAACAGAAGCAATCTGAAATCAATAGAAGGACTTTAAGAAACTCATAAATAATTTCTCAACAGAGATACAGGCTCCCAAACTATCCAGCTCATGTGTGAACTGCTCCACTTGTCAGCAGAGATCCAGGCTCCCAAACTATCCAGCTCATGTGTGAACTGTTCCACTTGTCAGCAGAGATACAGGCTCTCAAACTATCCAGCTCATGTGTGAACTGCTCCACTTGTCAGCAGAGATCCAGGCTCCCAAACTATCCAGCTCATGTGTGAACTGCTCCACTTGTCAGCAGAGATACAGGCTCCCAAACTATCCAGCTCATGTGTGAACTGCTCCACTTGTCAGCAGAGATACAGGCTCCCAAACTATCCAGCTCATGTGTGAACTGCTCCACTTGTCAGATTCAAGTCTCTGTTGTTCTTTCGAGGAGCACCAGCCCGAGACACATACAAACTGAAAAACAATCATTCTGTTTATAATAGTTTGTTTTTATTGCTGTTGATGGGATACCCCAGTGGTGGCAGCACTTGTAACTAAGGAGTACTGTTATCCAGGGCGACTTACAATTGTTACAAAATATCACATTATTTTTACATACAATTACTCATTTATACAGTTTGGTTTTTACTGGAGCAATCTAGGTAAAGTACCTTGCTCAAGGGTACAACAGCAGTGTCCTCCACCTGGGATTGAACCCACAAACCTCCAGTCAAGAGACCAAAGCCCTAACCACTACTCCACACTGCTGCCCCTAATCTCTTATCTAATATGCACCCCCCATGCCAGCTTCCCTGCCCCTCACTAATCTCTCATCTAATATGCACCACCCTGTTTAGATTACAGGGTCCAGACCCTTAAGAACATAAGAACATAAGAAAGTTTACAAACGAGAGGAGGCCATTTGGTTGTTAGTAGCTTATTGATCCCAGAATCTCATCAAGCAGCTTCTTGAAGGATCCCAGGGTGTCAGCTTCAACAACATTACTGGGGAGTTGGTTCCATGTATTACACAGGAATCCCAGAGGGACCTTCAACCTCCCATCAGATACTGCAGCCAGGGACAGCAGTGCACTCTCCAGCTTCCAATCGCATCGCTGAGCAGAGTCTATCTATTGCAAGGTTTCAGGACAATGACCAGTGGACCATTGTAGGATATTTATGGTTAAATAAGCGGTGGTTTTATTAAAAGGGCTCTGCAGTATAACAAAAGAAAGGGGGTTGTGTGGCTAGCTGTAAAGAAAGGATTGTTGAATGCCTTGGCGTACAAGAGAAAGCTAATTAGACCGTTTATGACACTCTAGGCTGTAACACGATTCATGCACAGATCGATTGATGCATATTGACTCCGGACCAGACCGCCTTGTATGGGAGTGAAAGCTATCTTTCTTTATTAGATTTGTCCTGTACACAATTGTGATTATCTGTTTCACAAGAACCCGAGCTGGCACATGTAGGAGATATTTTCACATTGAGGAGCTTAGGAACATGTTGCCATGCCGACGTTAATTGCGCTTTCTTCTGTTAGATTTGTAAATGAAGAAATACACAGAACGTCTTGTGCTGCTTATATTCTCTGCTAATAGTATCTGCTAATTGGGACATTAAACACTTGAATGAACCTCTCATCCCCTTAAAGCAGGGGTGTCAGACTCCAGCCCTCGCGGGCCGCAGGGTCTTCTGGTTTTCATTCCAACTTAAGCTCTCAATTAACGTAACTGATCTAATTATTTGTTCAATTTGACATATTTCATATTTTTCAAGGTCTTTTACGGTTGATGGTGTAACACCTCCGCGGTCATGGAAGCGTACAAACGCATGACAAACCTGCCTTTAATTACAAAATATCACAAGAGGTAGCAAGTGTTGATTGTAAAAGTACTAATGTAGCCTGACTACGCCAGTTCAGTGCGATAAGGCACAGAACAAATTACAGAAGATCACTTAGGTTCTTTATATTCAGATAACAGATCTAAAAATGTAGGAACAAGGTCACCAAGAAAATCACAAATACATTTTAGCAGACGTTTGTTTATAATAAACTTCCAATAGCAACACAAGGTTTCAAACTGTACTGGTATAATAAGACAGTTCCATTAACCTACTAACAGGTAGCAAGATTTCAAGCAGTTAAACAAGGTTCACGTTAATGAGGTCATGGATTAAAGTGCCAATGCAACAACGCTGCTACCCAGCAATAAAGTGCAGATACACATTCAAAGACACGATAAAACTATCAATAAAAACAATACCACGGTTCAAAAGTACAAATACCCACACCACACACACACACACACACACACACACACACACACACACACACACACACACACACACAAACAATGTCCGTGCAGGGGAGGGAACACAGAGAGAGAGAGAGAGAGCGAGAGAGAAAACAGCTCGCAATATAGCCTATTCTGTACACTTCTTAAACTCCAATCGACTACCAAATAGGCTAAAAACACTCGGGCCGTTTGCGCTCATTATTCCACACCGGCATACCATCAGCCCAATACTTATTGTCGGGATGCTCCATTTACTGGAGCGTTTCCGTCTCTCTCACTCGTCGTTCCCCACTCCTGCACAGACATACAAACCCCAGGATGGCCATCCTGTTTATAAAAACCATGTGCTGTTTATATTCAGGTGCGTAAATTGATCAATAATTCAATTACTAGGTGCTCAACAGGGCAAACATAGGGAAGCGGGTGGAGAAGCCAACATAACCTGATACAAATCAATGATCAAAAAGTGTCAGACAGCACAAAGCGTGCACTAATCAAATCATAAAAATCACTTTATAAAAATAATAACATACAAGTGTAAAATAAATTTAAAACAGGGCATTCTTGACCCTGTTACACCGGTTTTAAAAATGCGCTTGATTCAAGGTACACTACCTATGAAACATTTCCAGGCCTAGAGAGAAGTGTTAACTGTGTCCAGTTAATCAAATAATTATACCAATTAAGTAACGGAGAGCTCGGGTGGAACGAAAGCCAGAAGACACTGCGGCCCTCCAGGAGCAGAGTTTGACACCCCATGTATTATTTTTGTGTTATCAGTTCAAACAATGGTGTTGTCTCTGGAGACAGTAGAGACAGAGCCTGGAGATGATGGATGGACTTCAAACCTGATCTGAGAGCGATGCTCTTTCTTTCTTTCTTTCTTTCTTTCTTTCTTTCTTTCTTTCTTTCTTTCTTATCATAGATGTGCACAGAGGTGGACTATAACTGTCAAACCAGCGGGGAGCCTTAACAAAAGACTCAGTTCTGCGGGATATTGCAAAGACAGATAACCCCTAGACAAAATCCAAACAATTAAAACACTATAACAGATCTACTGCATAGTTAAACATGGCCAAGGCTATTAGGAATATCATTCGCCTAGAAAATGTGATGAATATGCATTATTGAATACTACTCTGCATACTGTATCCTGTGCAACCTTAATAAAAAAAGAGTATTAAAAAAAACAACAACAAAAAAACACTTTGGTATTTATTCGTTTGGTCTGCACTCAATATATTAAATTGAACAAGTTGTTTTTCCAAGGCACCGAGGCGGAATGCATTGGAGCATTGTATATGCATGCTTTGACTGTACCTGAACCCTGAGTGATGCATAGAGATATAGATCTACCTTACACGCTGTGCAGCTTCAGACAGATCACATCACCTATCATTAAGAAACAGGCTGTAATGTTTAGTAACAGGATATATTTACCACCTGTTAGCAAGCCTCTGTTTACTTGTAGCTTATTCAGTTCAGTCCTGTATGTAAATGACATGTGGTTTGCCCTGCCCGTGAACCATTACATTCATATAACAGGCAGAGGTGCGGTGCCTTTAAAGGAGGGTTTTATACATGCTTTGCAATCTATTTTCTTATCAGCGTTATTAGCATTATTACTTGCCCCACTTTAAATTATTGCACTGAGAATCTTTTAGTTCTTCACTAGCATTTTAAGTTTGAACAAACCAAGATTAAAGGGGGGGTTCAGGATATATATCGGCTATCTGAAAACCTTTGTGAAGGCTCCTTTAATGTTAAATCTCAAAATGCTGATATTAAAGTGACGCTCGACTACTGGTACATGGGGGACATATTTGGAAATGATACTGTACGCTTTCCTGCCCCATTTTCAAAGCTGTTTGAAATTATACTTTACGCTTTCCAGATTAATTTTCAAAGATGCAGTAATTGAGAATGGCACAATATGGGGGAGAAGGCACACAGGGCACAAAATGGGAAAGGCTGATGGATTGAAAAAGAGGCACTGTGGGGAGAAAGAACAGTGTAATTGAATTGTGAAGACTCTGCCACTGTCGCAGAAGAAGGAGCAGCTTGTCTTTGTTCTGCAGACTGGGCAGCAGCAGCAGCAGCTCTTTATCAAAGGGATTTGCTGAAGAACAATGACAATAATGTTGTTTTCAGGTGGTGAAGTGGAGAGATGCAAATCCATTGGCTCGGTGGAGTGGTCCTTTGAGACACAATGCATTGTTCAACTCCTTATCTGAGTCCACAGAGCAATCCACTAACAATTAGTTTATCTAATGGTTTGATATATGATAGGATCCAAAGTTGAAATACTGTCACAATTCTGCTTCCCTTCACGTGACATTAATGGCCAGCCAAATGAACCGAGGATTCATTTAAATTATGGTGTCGTAACCCCTATATCGTACTAGATTGCAATACAAGCAGCAAGAGTGATTGATGGGATTTGAAATTCTGTGCACTGTTGGTATTAAGTAATTGCACACTGTTATCACAGTCTGTTATTTGGTACTTTTTTTTGAAAGCTGATAATAACGTAGCAGCACTATAATTAAAATCCAAATGGTAGGAGAATGCTGGAGTGTGGTCACCTGTTTTGGAGGCCATTCACAAAACATACAAAGTATTTGATATTCTTATTGTTTTACCTGACTTAAGCAGTTGAAACACATGATAGGCAAGTTATTGTATATAACATGCAACTTGAGTGTAGCGTGCACCCTGAGTATAAGAAGCATGACTGAGCTGCCCAGATTGCACTGTGTGTATAACAGGCTCCTCCTATATGTTACAATATCAAAAACACCACAGGATACTACACAGAATGCCATGCCCAAGAATACAGCACACATCGTTTAGAATTCACGACCTGTATAGAACACATATTATTTATGGTTATATTCACTGTTATTTGCAATAGAAACTTTATATCCATTATGTAAGTGTTGTAAGTAATATTTGTAGTAGTATGATAGTAATGCCTGGATTTTCCAGGAACAATAAGCATACATATTAAAAATAACATTCTGTACGCAGAACATTTTAAAAACCTTAAAGGGGAAGTATTTGTAGCATCCCCAATGTAATAATGATACAGAGGAAAGAAAAGCATTCACTGCAGAGGAATTGCAATTGGAAATCTGGCAGGCCAGAAGACTCCAGGAATACCCCATGCATTGCGAACGATGTAACGTTTACCCAATCTGAATGTTGAATCGCCTCTGCAATCCCCTTACCGATCAGCAGGAGATTAATGGGCGACCTCTGTTCCCGGGGCTAAGCCAATCGCCAACCAAACTGAAGCAGCAATGTGTACAATATGCTGTGTGCTGCAAATGCCCCAGGGCTCAGTTTGTTTTGTTAAAACCCTGTGCATGTCATATATCCATGTCTTTCTTTTCTGTTATTTTCTTTCTTTTTACCGAGTGTGCTACCGATGTTGCTTTCATCTTCATGGTTCTCATATATTGGGATGGGGGTCATCGAGGAGGAGGGATGACTTTCCATGGAGACTGAGGGTGCTGTGTCAAAAAAGTACAAAAACCTGCAAAAATCAGACACTCATTTGACCCTGTTCCTCCTTTGACACAACAAGGGAATTGGGCTGCTGGAATGGAGAAGGAATTGATGTGTGTCTGCCTGTGTGTCTGCCTGTGTGTCTGCCTGTGTGTCTGTCTGTGTGTCTGTCTGTGTGTCTGTCTGTGTGACTGCCTGTGTGTCTGCCTGTGTGTCTGTCTGTGTGTCTGCCTGTGTGACTGCCTGTGTGTCTCTCTGTGTGTCTGTCTGTGTGTCTGTCTGTGTGTCTGCCTGTGTGTCTGTCTGTGTGTCTGCCTGTGTGTCTGTCTGTGTGTCTGTCTGTGTGTCTGCCTGTATGTCTGTCTGTGTGTCTGCCTGTGTGTCTCTCTGTGTGTCTGCCTGTGTGTCTGTTTGTGTGTCTGTGTGTCTGTCTGTCTATAGGACAGCTCTTTCATTTTTCAGCGTTTTGCACATTTCACTTGTACAGATACTTGCAGCAGTTCTCTGTTCTCTGCCCGTTCCCCTGAAATAAACTGCACAGCAGAGCGCTGTGATCTGGTACAGCGGGCTAGACTGTGTATCAAGGTTTTAACTCGTCCTTAACAATAATCTATCACTCCCCCATGCAGCGTGAGATAGTGGAACTAAATTGTCTTTAGTTCGATGCTGCTTCCAGGAGTTCAAATCATATCTTCTGAACAGCAGTAGCATTCACACCCTCCTCGTATTAACACTTTCTGGGCTACAGTACATGTGATTCCTGGATCTAGACTTGCACGATCTGCCATTTATGCATGTGTGGAGATCAAAGATTGTGCGGATAAGTGGATGAACTTTCCAAATGCAGCCAAGACAAAGTGCTCCATCCTATCTCATCTTATCTCAGGTTTAGCATTCTTCACGTGTGTAGTGAAGTTTTCTGCTCTGCAGTTATACATTTAGATAGCTTGATAGATAAATAAATTATGCCATTACTGCTCACTGATTCACAGCTCGAGGAGATTGAGAGCTGTTGATAAATATCTTTAGTTTCCTTTATCGGTCACCTGTTGCTGATTACCAGCTTTGAGATTCAGTTATTTATTTATTTATTTTTTAACTTTTATCAGAGAGTAGATGAAAGAAATCTGGTTGTCAATGTACCAGCACATTTTCATCATTGCATTTGTGGGCTTCTCCCTCTAGTGTGGGGTGACGTTAGAGGTTGTGAAACTCTCCCTGCTGAAGTTGCCATAGTTAAATGTGACCTGTTTTGTCAGCTTGGTCAAACAAACAAACAGGCTGTTTCAGCCTGTGCTGATGGACCTACCATCAGAAGCCACAGCGTGAGCTGAAATAAAATTGACAGCAAAGAAAAACAAAAACAAAACAACAAGACAGGAAGAGCCTTGGCGGAATTGATTTCTGAATTTATAAAGACGTTGCTTTCACTCTGGCTTGTCTGTGTATTGATGTTTTCTTATTGGATTCCACTCAAACTCAGAACGAATAGGTAAACAGCAGAAGGGAGATTAATCCTGACTGAGAAAGGATGGAAGTGATCCGCTTGCACACATTGACTGCACATGACAGACCGTTTGGATTATCAGTTACAACAAGAACACTTGCTGACAGTGCGAGATACCTCAAATAATTGACTTAGCAAAAGGAAAAACATCATGAATTATTAATACTGGTATCAGCGTAAGACCTGTGCTTACCTCTTGTCTGCAGAGCTTGCTCTTCAGTTGAGCAGTACGATGTTTCTCTTTGATCCTCATGGTTTGCGGTTCGCGGTTTGCGTCCAGCCCTTCCCTTCCATTCAATTTGATGGGCTGAGATGCCAATTCATTATGATAGGGAGCATCTGTCACGTGAGTCTGCCTGCAGACAAACATATTGGAGCTTGCTGTACGTCACTGTAGACAACACAAGCAGATAGGATACAAAGATAGGAGCGCTGACCATAAAAAAATTCCATGGAAATACATATTCAAATAAACGTTCCAGCACTTGAGGGCTGTTGTTTCTTTGCATCATGGTGGTGAGCTGTTATGACAACAGCCTACAGGAAAGAAGAGCCTAATGTACAGTACTGTGCAAAAGTTTTAGGCAAGTGTGAAAAAATGCTGTAAAGTAAGAATGCTTTCAAAAATAGACATGTTAATAGATTATATTTATCAATTAACTAAATGCAAAGTGAGGGAACAGAAGAAAAATCTAAATCAAATCCATATTTGGTGTGACCACCCTTTGCCTTCAAAACAGCATCAATTCTTCTAGGTACACTTGCACAAAGTCAGGGATTTTGTAGGCATATAGTCAGGTGTATGATTAAACAATTATACCAAACAGGTGCTAATGATCATCAATTCAATATGTAGGTTGAAACACAATCATTAACTGAAACAGAAACAGCTGTGTAGGAGGAATAAAACTGGGTGAGGAACAGCCAAACTCAGCTAACAAGGTGAGGTTGCTGAAGACAGTTTACTGTCAAAAGTCATACACCATGGCAAGACTGAGCACAGCAACAAGACACAAGATAGTTATACTGCATCAGCAAGGTCTCTCCCGCAGAAATTTCAAGGCAGACAGGGTTTCAGATGTGCTGTCCAAGCTCTTTGAAGAAGCACAAAGAAATGGGCAACATTGAGGACCGAGACGAGTGGTCGGCCAAGGAAACTTACTGCAGCAGATGAAAGACACATCTTGCTTACTTCCTTCGCAATCGGAAGATGTCCAGCAGTGCCATCAGCTCAGAACTGGCAGAAAGCAGTGGGACCCTGGTACACCCATCTACTGTCCAGAGAAGTCTGGTCAGAAGTGGCCTTCATGGAAGACTTGCGCCAAAAAGCCATACCTCCGACGTGGAAACAAGGCCAAGCAACTCAACTATGCACGAAAACACAGGAACTGGGGTGCAGAAAATGGCAGCAGGTGCTCTGGACTGATGAGTCAAATTGTGAAATATTTGGCTGTAGCAGAAGGCAGTTTGTTCACGAAGGGCTGGAGAGCATACACGAATGAGTGTCTGCAGGCAACAGTGAAGCATGGTGGAGGTTCCTTGCAAGTTTGGGGCTGCATTTCTGCAATTGAGTTGGGGATTTGGTCAGAATTAATGGTCTCCTCAATGCTGAGAAGTACAGGCAGATACTTATCCATCATGCAATACCATCAGGGAGGCATCTGATTGGCCCCAAATTTATTCTGCAGCATGACAACGACCCCAAACATACAGCGAAAGTCATTAAGAACTATCTTCAGCGTAAAGAAGAACAAGGAGTCCTGGAAGTGATGGTATGGCCCCCACAGAGCCCTGATCTCAACATCATCGAGTCTGTCTGGGATTACATGAAGAGAGAGAAGCAACTGAGGCTGCCTAAATCCACAGAAGAACTGTGGTTAGTTCTCCAAGATGTTTGGGCCAACCTACCTGCCGAGTTCCTTCAAAGACTGTGTGCAAGTGTACCTAGAAGAATTGATGCTTGATGCTGTTTTGAAGGCAAAGGGTGGTCACACCAAATATGGATTTGATTTAGATTTTTCTTCTGTTCACTCACTTTGCATTTAGTTAATTGATCAATATAATCTATTAACATGTCTATTTTTGAAAGCATTCTTACTTTACAGCATTTTTTCACACCTGCCTAAAACTTTTGCACAGTACTGTACATGATCCACTGACACTTTTGAAACCCCTCTGAAACAGCAGGAGGAGGTATCTCGATCATCTGGAACAGCAGGGTCACTTTGAAACCCCTCTGAAACAGCAGGGGGAGGTATCTCGATCATTTGGAACAGCAGGATCACTTTGAAACCCCTTTGAAACAGCAGGGGGAGGTATCTCGATCATCTGGAACAGCAGGATCACTTTGAAACCCCTCTGAAACAGCAGGAGGAGGTATCTCGATCATCTGGAACAGCAGGGTCACTTTGAAACCCCTCTGAAACAGCAGGAGGAGGTATCTCGATCATCTGGAACAGCAGGATCACAAATTAGCTGCTCTTTAAATTATTAATTAATTGGGCAATAAGTGTTCTTCAGGTTTTATTTAATGTTGTAGCGAGGAGAGCGAACATGAATTTTTGACAACCATGTCTTGGTTAAGAAAGTGAGAAAAAAGTCATAAGAAAAATATGACCTTTTCAGATAACAGCACAACCAAAAGAGAGACATGAATCTTACATCCATAACTTCACAACATACAAACAAGCTCAATAGTCAGGTAATAATCAGGTGACAGGTGTTTGATATACAAACACTCAATGTTGCATGACAGCTAGTGAAGCAATGTTTATAAAAACAAAACAAAACAAAAAAAACATGTTTGGGCCCTCTTAGGGATGTCATATGACTAGGAGGCTGTGTGATCCGGTGGTTAAAGAAAAGGGGCTTGTAACCAGGAGGTCCCCGGTTCAAATCCCGGCTCACTCACTGTGTGACCCTGAGCAAGTCACTTAACCTCCTTGTGCTCCGTGTTTCGGGTGAGACGTAATTGTAAGTGACTCTGCAGCTGATGCATAGTTCACACACCCTAGTCTCTGTAAGTTGCCATGGATAAAGGCGTCTGCTAAATAAACGGATAATAAACAAATAGCGGCAGTTCCAGCTTCCCAAGAGGAAAGGAAGCACAGGCCCCTGGATAGTGCCACACAGCAGTTGTAGCAAATGACTGTATTACTACTGTTAGCCTGATTGCTTGCTGTTTTTCCCCCCCTATGATTAAAAAGTGATGTATTTCATGCTCATCTCTGTGCAAGAGGTCAAGCAGTGGGTCTAGTTCCCACAACAACCTAATAAAGCCTGTTCGAGAAAAAAAGGTGTCTGTACTGGTGGTCCAGGTCATTTTCCACTGTGTTTTTTATATGTACAGTACTATAATAACAAACATTGCAAACTGAGTTTAACGCTTATAAGAGCATAACCAGTCACAGCCAACTGCAAAACTGCTGTTTCATTTTACCATCAATCACAAATGATGCATAACTAAGCTGCTTTTTAGTACACTTGCACATTTTATGATTGGTCGATGCAAATACAGTAGCTGAATTCATTCGTTTTTTATTTTATTTTATCCACATGCTTTAATAACTTGCTAATATAATAAGTGACAAGCCAACTTGAGAATCAGTCCACAGCATTTCCTTCAGTAAATCATCATAAACTTGCAGCTCTTTACAATTCGTATATATGCTATACCATGTTTTCACTATGCTTGATTACACTTTGCTATGCTTTTACTATGGGGAACTGTTATAAAGGTTAGTTAAAATTAAATAAAATTCGTATGAAAACAAACAAAAACGCCTGCTATGTATGTTTTAGTGAAAAAAGTGCGATTGGGGCTGAGTACTGTCTGAACATGACCATCCACTCCCTCAAATCGGCGACACAGTTGCCAACACGCCACTTTAATTTTTTGAGAGTCGCGTGATTGACTGGTGTCAGTGTATATGCACGTCATTCGAATTTTAGAATCATCCTATCGCCACCCGTTCAACTAAGAAAAACGACAACTACTTAAAAAAAACTAGTAGCCTATTAAAAAAAAAAAAAAAGAATTTGTATAAAGAGCCCCACTCCCCTCCCCTCCTCTGTGTTGGCTTGGTATGGGCGTGTTTTGAAAGGCAGCTCAGCTTTTTCCATTCTCGTGACGCCCTGCAACACTGCTGGTGGAAGGATCCTGAGAAGTTTAAGTTAAGAACCCAGGAGTTACACTTTTAATAAGAACGGTAGGTGTTGCACTAAGTGTAACTGTTGCTGTGTTAAAACTTTGTTTTTACGACCTGCAGCCGACCATACATCAAATTGTCTAACGTTTGTAAAACGTATTTAATCTCTAAGTCTATTCTCACTTCAAAACAAGTGATTCGGACTGCAGGTCAGCTTATTTTTTACAGTACTATTAAAAGGTTATGTCTTAATAGAAAAGCCGTGTACACTGAAGTGTGCATGCTTTGTTATAGACATTATAAAACCGCTTCGGTCAGGGACTTTAGAATGAACTTGGAACGCTAGCAGAGCGCTCCAAAGCTCAACCAAGAGAACATTTGAAAGAACTTTGGAACGAACGTTCTGTTTAATTTGTGAATAGTTATACTGTGTGTGTGTGTGTGTGTGTGTGTGTGTGTGTGTGTGTGTGTGTGTGTGTGTGTGTGTGTATATACAGTATATATAATGTATAATATATATAATGTACAATATATATATATATATATATATATATATATATATATATATATATATATATATATATATATAGTAACCGCGACTTGTTTTCTGATCATGAAGCACAAGGCGTGGGAGTGAAAGGTGGGCTGCCACCATAGTGTACCATACAGATGGTCTGAATTGGCAAGTTACTGAATTAGTTAATTTGCTATTAAACAACGGTCCGACAACACAACAGATGATATTAAAATATGAAAATAATATTGCAGCATTCTGTTTGTTGCTAAGACATGAACAGTTGTTTTTTAGTCACGTTATCCATTCATGACAGACTGCGCTGTGAAAATATATTGTGCTGTGTACTGATCCCACCACCACGTTGGCCAAAATGAGTCACTCACGCCTGTCCCTGTAGGGAAATTGTCAGGCAAGGCACAGTGCTGTCCACAGTATGTAAAGAGTGATAAGCAGCTTGCCCAGTCGCTACACCTGTTACACAACATTTTCCAGAGCTGCTTCATAGAGCTGTGCAAAACAACCTTGCATTAGTAAAATGTCTTTCAGATAAAAAAACAAAAATACAATTATAGATTGAAAGAAACAGACGGAAGTAGAAACTGATTCCTGTCTCCTAGGGTGACCATGCCTTCTGAAGTGTCCAAGCCCAACATCAGCGAGACGCAGACCTCCGAGCTGCTGGAGCTGCCTTCGGGCTGGCCGTGTCCCGGCTCAGCCCCCTGCCCAGCTACGACGATCAGAACTTCCACGTGGTGGTCCCAGGGCGGGGCGAGTTCCTTGTGAAGGTGACGAACACGGAGGACAGCTGCAACGCGGAGCTGCTGGAGGCACAGACCCGCAGCATGATGTACCTGCAGGAGCAGGGGCTGCCCGTCCCCACCCCGCTGCTCACCCGCGACGGGGACATCATGTCCCTGCAGTCAATCGGTACGGACTGGTGCATAACCAGAGGGGCTGGACACTGAGGCCCTGTCTGTCTGTCTGTCCCACATAACACAGCAATAACGATCCATGATGTGGTACGGAACAGAAAAAACAGATCTCTTGTATTTATTTATTTATTTTTAATCGCTCTTCCTGTAGTGATTTAGAGGACAGATCTAGAGTGGCCAGTTTTGTAAAACATTCAACATTTATTTTTGTTTCCTTAACAACATTGCAAAGGTTGCTGGACCAGGGATTCAACTTGTGGATAATACTCTGCATGTCTGTACGGCTGTATCTTAAATCAGTACTTTTTACCAGGTGAAAAAACAAATCTAGCACTGGCAGGTACTCCAGACTTGCTTGCAGAGAGAATCACACATCATTCCAGCTGCAGGAGCTCTTTGTTATGATAGATCCCCAAAAGACTGACACAGGGGAGCAGAAGAGATATCGGCATTCATTAGATGATTAGTAATTCTTGCACAGTGTGAGAAACTCGCTATTGCTTGTCTGGTGAGAACAAAACAAACATTTAAACAGAAACAGAATAGTATATATATATATATATTTTTTTAAAAGATCAATGCTGAGTATCACTTAATAAAAACAAATTGCTTTGCACAGATTGCGGATCGGGGGATTGTAAGTATATGGTGAGGGTATTGACGTACCTGCCCGGGATTCCAATCGCCAAGATCCCAAGCTCTCCACAGATTCTGTATGAAGCAGGGAGATCGGCAGCAACTCTGGACAAAGTCCTTCAGGGGGTATGCAGTGATTTATTTGTTTCTGTATTTTTTTGTTGTTATGATCAGGAGCAATATGGGACCAACAAAACAGGATTAGTGGTGAGCGAAGACCTCAAAGTGCTGTGCAATGGGGTCTTTATTTACAAGTCCGCTAGGGATTGAGAGGTTATGAGGTTGAGCCATGGGTATTCCATGGCAGGCTGTTTCTGTAGACTTATTGAATGCTGAACCTTGATTACTAGGAGTTGTGGAGTGTGTGACCAGCCAGGATATTGTTAGAGAGTAACAAAACCAGTAGTAAATACATTAAAAAAAAAAAAAAAAAGATAGTAAGGATGGGGGTCGCACCCATGATGAATGTAAGCGAGCACAGCAGCAGCAGCAATGGAGCTGGGGGTTTAAATCCTGTCTGCTCTTGTTTTGGTTTTGCTATCGTCTCTCCACCGGCAGTTTGAGCACCCCAGCCTGCAAAGCCTGCACCGTGAGAACTACATCTGGAGCCTGTCCAACATTCCCCTGCTGGAGAGCTACCTCGACGCACTGGGACAGGAGCCCACCAGCAAGGTCGTGAAGGAGGTCATCCAGCAGTTCAGAGACGAGATCCAGCCCAAACTGGGAGTGTTCCGCAAGTGTGAGGGGGCCGGGTCCTGTTTACCTAACCTATTATATTACATTATATTATATTATATTATACAGTCGTGCACACATTTATTAGAACATTTATATCCCTTACCTACCTGCATGAAAACTTCAGGGTGTAGAAATTTCAGATTGTGGTCCGTAATCGGTGATAGAAAAACAATAGGCAGTTATGTGTGAAAATGTTAGACCTCGTTGTGCTTTAATTAGGCATCTTAAACAACTTGTGGCTATGTGTTTCTTTTCTCTTGCTATTTAAAAACATAACTACACTCCCATATAAAACCTGAAGATGTGTCTTTCTCCCCGGCAGGTATAAACCACGGGGACTTCAATGACCACAACGTCCTGATTGAGGCAGAGGCCTGGAGCCCGCAGCGCTACAGAATCTCAGGGATCCTGGACTTCGGTGACATGAACTACGGCTGCTACGTGTTCGAGGTGGCGATCTGCATCATGTACATGATGATCGAGAGTGAGGAGCCGCTGAGCGTGGGGGGGCACGTGCTGGCGGGCTACGAGAGTGTCATCCCTCTGAACCCCGAGGAGAGGGACGCCCTGTTCCTGCTGGTCCTCGCCCGCTTCTGCCAGTCCTTGGTGATGGCGCGCCACTCCGTCACCCTCCAGCCCACCAACGCGGAGTACCTGATGATAACAGCGCGCACTGGCTGGAAGCACCTTCTCACGCTCTGGGAGATGGGCAGGGAGGCGGTGGAGCAGCTCTGGTTTGGGACAGCCAGCTCCTACCAGGCTGTAGAGCATCCGTGAAGGGCTGGGCTGGACTGGGCTGTGAAAACAACTTGCCTCCACACGCAGTGGAGACCTGATTTCAGTAGCATTTTTAAAAAAAACTGTATGGTCATGGACTATCACATCTAAAAACACCTGCTTCCCAGTCAAATGTGTCAAAGCCTCCCGCCGCATTCATTTCACCAGCAAATGTTAGCGAGTGCACTCCTCTCTTCCCTTATTCTTTTAAATAAACATAAAGAAAGAAAGAAAGATGGATAGGACCAGCTTTCGGATGAATCAATGTTGTATTATTCATTACAATCTGCCTTGGCATCCATATGGTAATTAAATCAAATGAGTTTCAATCCTCATGTTCTTTTGCATAAATTCCACAGTTTATAATTAAGCTAGAATGTCTGCAGAGAGCTTATTAACCATGGCTGGTCTTGAACGATTTTTTAAAATGTGTGTTTGTTTAATTTAATTAATTAATTAATTAATTAATTAATGAGGATCCAAAGGTCTGGAACACCTGCACTACAGGTAGACCGGCCGAGAGTAAGCTGGCTGTAGTTCTGGCAATCTTCTTTCAAAGGTGCGGCTCTCTGTAATGATTCTGCATATGCTTACCCTCCCATCTCCATCAGCTTTGTAATGAGCCATCACAGGAGTGGATGGCAGTGAATGCTGCTTTGAGACAATAGAAAGGGTTAATGAGTAGGAGTGGTGTTCTGGGTAAATAGCATGGGCCATACAGTTGGTTTCCTTGGATACAGTAAGTGTGTTCTTATAATTATTAAAGGGATAACAGAACTGAAACAGCAAAATTAAAAAATGATCTTTAGAGGATTGAGCAAGATAGAAAAAAATATATACTGTATATATACTGAGCATCAAAAGAAACTTATCACTTATATTTGGATAAAATTCACAAGATGTGAGTCTGGTTATACCATCTCGCCAGGTTTGAAATTGCTGGCTGTGAGCACCCAAGATGGTGAGCCACAACACGCTGCCCGAGTCCAGCCTCCAACATGCTGATCGCACGAAGGCGCTGCTCTCTTGACAGATGTTGCATATTGGCTTTTTCTGTGACTTTTTTCTTTATTGTTTTTATTCAAGCTTGCAGTTCAACAGCTGAAATCACTCCATATCCAGTGTCCAATCAACTCTCACTAATTAGGTGATTAAGTGCATATGCATCAGTCATAGTCACTCAAGTGTGTCATGGTCAAGGATGAATGATCGAGTGATTAAAAAGAAACCAAAAACATTTTGTCAATGTCAATCATCTATATACCTTATTTATTTCGAAAATAAAAGTTATAATAGTAATAAGTTTCTTTTGATGCTCTTATATATATATATATATATATATATATATATATATATATATATATATATATATATATATATATATATAATGATAATACTTTTAATACAACAATGGATCTTTGTCCAGTGGCAGATTGACAAACAAGGAAATATGACTGCTTTGTTTCTTCAACCTTCGCTGATTGCCACTTCTTTTACATTCTCTGATTTCTCGATGAGCTACCCAACAGCTACGCACCAATCAGTGTTTCACAACAAAGCGCTTCATATGCAGTGACAAGTTAAGTGCGTGTTAACAAGTGATTATTGGAAGAGGATGATCAGGAGTCTGACAGGCACCCATTAAACATGATGGAGAGGAGCTCAGATCCCCGACACCTCTCTCAATCACACGCTATTCAACAGAATAATGCAGCGATTAGAAATGAAATGGAACCATTTCCGTTTTCTAGTCGATCGATGTTTTGCTTGATTGTTGATGGGACATGTGTCCCATTATTATTATTATTTGTTTATTTAGCAGACGCCTTTATCCAAGGCGACTTACAGAGTCTAGGGTGTGTGAACTATGCATCAGCTGCAGAGTCACTTACAACTACGTCTCACCCGAAAGACGGAGCACAAGGAGGTGAAGTGACTTGCTCAGGGTCACACAGTGAGTCAGTGGCTGAGGTGGGATTTGAACCGGGGACCTCCTGGTTACAAGCTCATTTCTTTAACCACTGGATGGGTTTGTTTTAATGAATTGTGGAATGATTTGGGATAGAGGCAGGGAGAGAGGGACATTGTGGGTGGGATAGGGAGAGGGTAATTACAAGTGATGATCAAACTCAACAGAACGTTTTAAGAAACATTTGTTTTGAAAAAAAAAAAAAATCATTTTAATTTAAACTAAAAAAAATAAATAATAATGATTTTGATTCGAAATGTGTGTATGTTCCGAAAGCATTTGTAAATTGATACACAAGAAACTGAGTTCAGGCTTTATCTATTGACAAACTTGAATTTAATAATGCTGTTCCCGGAGCCAATAGATTAAAGCCACGGGTCTGATCAGTCATTTTTCTTCACATATATCATAAGCATTCATTGATCCTACAGTCCCAGAAAGTTCAACAGCAACTTCTGTTATTCACCAGAAAACGTGTTCAGTGTGCTGCTGTGCAGTTCTCTATTCAGTTACCCAGCGTATTAATTGCAGGTGGTTGTGCTCCATGCATTAGATCAGCCCTTTGTTTTGTTTAATGAGAGGAGCTCTTACTATTAGCAACCTCAACAGCCTGCATTCAATTAGGCCTTCGAAGAAGACTGGTTATCCAGCTTCACCCTTAAACAAAAGACGACAGGGTAATTCATTATCGGGACACGTACTTGTGATTAACAGAGCATTGTTGTACACCAGCAAATCTGTTTGAAGATTTTTTTATGTAGAATGGAGCTCTGAAACTGCGCAGGTCCCAAAGCTGGTTCATAGCCCATTCCTCAGGCGGGAGCTAGGGCTGCGAGAAGGATATAGGTTAGTATTTAGAGGCTTAGCCTCGAGGGAGTGATGGTGGCCTGCGGGCCAGGGGTGCTTGTTTTGATAATAGGAGGAGAGGAGCTCTTGCTCCTGCCCCTGAACCCCACTAATGTTAACATTTATACGTGGCAGCAAAAGACCAAAATAAAAGATTACAGGGTACAGCTGAAACAAAGCTAACATGATCTGAAACAAGCTTTTTAGAAATGTTTGCTGATCTTTAAATTGAACATGAGCTGACCGCACCTAGAGGACTGGAGTGAAGAGATATGGAGCGAATGAGAGTTGAAATCCTGTAACACAGGGCACTCTCGCTGATTGGAATCCTGTAACACAGGGCACTCTCGCTGATTGGAATCCTGTAAACACAGGGCACTCTCGCTGATTGGAATCCTGTAACACAGGGCACTCTCGCTGATTGGAATCCTGTAACACAGGGCACTCTCTCGCTGATTGGAATCCTGTAAACACAGGGCACTCTCGTTGATTGGCACTTAATCTGCCTTTGTATCTTCTTTTACATTCTCTGATTTCGATGAGCTACCCAACAGCTACGCACTAATCAGTGTTTCACAACAAAGCTTCATATGCAGTGACAAGTTAAGTGCGTGTTAACAAGTGATTATTGGAAGAGGATGATCAGGAGTCTGACAGGCACCCATTAAACATGATGAAGGAGAGGAGCTCAGATCCCCAACACCTCTTTCAATCACACGCTATTCAACAGAATAATGCAGCGATTAGAAATGAAATGGAACCATTTCCGTTTTCTAGTCGATCGATGTAAACTCTCTAGTTTTCATTAACCTAGTGATTGAATACATATACAGTACTGTGCAAAAGTTTTAGGCAGGTGTGAAAAAATGCTGTAAAGTAAGAATGCTTTCAAAAATAGACATGTTAATAGATTATATTTATCAATTAACTAAATGCAAAGTAGATTATATTTATCAATTAACTAAATGCAAAGTGAGTGAACAGAAGAAAAATCTAAATCAAATCCATATTTGGTGTGACCACCCTTTGCCTTCAAAACAGCATCAATTCTTCTAGGTACACTTGCACAAAGTCAGGGATTTTGTAGGCATATAGTCAGGTGTATGATTAAACAATTATACCAAACAGGTGCTAATGATCATCAATTCAATATGTAGGTTGAAACACAATCATTAACTGAAACAGAAACAGCTGTGTAGGAGGAATAAAACTAGGTGAGGAACAGCCAAACTCAGCTAACAAGGTGAGGTTGCTGAAGACAGTTTACTGTCAAAATTCATACACCATGGCAAGACTGAGCACAGCAACAAGACACAAGGTAGTTATACTGCATCAGCAAGGTCTCTCCCAGGCAGAAATTTCAAGGCAGACAGGGGTTTCCAGATGTGCTGTCCAAGCTCTTTTGAAGAAGCACAAAGAAACGGGCAACGTTGAGGACCGTAGACACAGTGGTCGCCAAGGAAACTTACTGCAGCAGATAAAAGACACATCATGCTTACTTCCCTTCGCAATCGGAAAATGTCCAGCAGTGCCATCAGCTCAGAATTGGCAGAAAACAGTGGGGCCCTGGTACACCCATCTACTGTCCGGAGAAGTCTGGTCAGAAGTGGCCTTCATGGAAGACTTGCGGCCAAAAAGCCATACCTCCGACATGGAAACAAGGCCAAGCGACTCAACTATGCACGAAAACACAGGTGCAGAAAAATGGCAGCAGGTGCTCTGGACTGATGAGTCAAAATTTGAAATATTTGGCTGTAGCAGAAGGCAGTTTGTTCGCCGAAGGGCTGGAGAGCGGTACACGAATGAGTGTCTGCAGGCAACAGTGAAGCATGGTGGAGGTTCCTTGCAAGTTTGGGGCTGCATTTCTGCAAATGGAGTTGGGGATTTGGTCAGAATTAATGGTCTCCTCAATGCTGAGAAGTACAGGCAGATACTTATCCATCATGCAATACCATCAGGGAGGCATCTGATTGGCCCCAAATTTATTCTGCAGCATGACAACGACCCCAAACATACAGCGAAAGTCATTAAGAACTATCTTCAGCGTAAAGAAGAACAAGGAGTCCTGAAGTGATGGTATGGCCCCACAGAGCCCTGATCTCAACATCATCGAGTCTGTCTGGGATTACATGAAGAGAGAGAAGCAATTGAGGCTGCCTAAATCCACAGAAGAACTGTGGTTAGTACTCCAAGATGTTTGGGCCAACCTACCTGCCGAAGTTCCTTCAAAACTGTGTGCAAGTGTACCTAGAAGAATTGATGCTGTTTTGAAGGCAAGGGTGGTCACACCAAATATTGATTTGATGTAGATTTTTCTTCTGTTCACTCACTTTGCATTTTGTTAATTGATAAATATAAACTATTAACTATTATGTCTATTTTGAAAGCATTCTTACTTTACAGCATTTTTTCACACCTGTCTAAAACTTTTGCACAGTACTGCAAGTGCTGACATTTAAAACAGATTAACCCATCACACGGCAGCATTTGATTTAGTGGAACAATCCTGGTTTCACAGTCAACACCAGAGACAAAATCACTCTTCTACATTTCTCAGAACTGCTTGCTCCTAAATTGAATCGACTAAAGAAACCAAATTCATCTGTTGCACAAAGATTGACAAAGGGGAACAGCAACATTAAATTTCAGTACATGGTGAGAACAAATCAAATATTTTGAATAGAGTAATATGGATTCTCCTTATAAAAGGACAGCTTATAAAAGGACATCTTTCTTTAGCAATTCACAACAGTCTCAATTACTGGAATTCCCACTTACTGTTCTTCCACCAGATATTTAAAAGTGACTCCCAGGCTTCCTGTGTCAGTGCTTTTGGACACTAATAGTTGTAGATGTTAAAGCACCCTCATGAAAGTTTACTGCAGTCATTTTGCAGTTTTGCCATGCTGCTTCCAGGGTCACACTATGCGTTTAGCATAATTCAGGATTGTTTCTCACAGACACATTTTTACAGCAATGGCAATGTTGCAGGATTAAACTTTTGCAGCATTTTCTTTTTTAAATGTTTGTAACGGTTCATTTGAAACATCAAGGAGAACACTAATGTGTAAATCTGTCAGGCTGAGGGCTTCATCAGACCTGTGTGCTTTACATGGCAGACAGACGTTCTTCAGTTGGACAGGGAGCTGTATTATTGACGCACAGCAGCTGTATACTGAGTGTTCACAGAGAATGCACTGCGGATGGTTAACCACTGCCACCTTGCGGTGGGATGGAGCCATGCATGTTCGTCCACTGAAACAGCCCTGGTATGCATTTCCGTAATGCATGTTCGTCCACTGAAACAGCCCTGGTATGCATTTCCGTAATGTTTTTAATAACAATCTGTCCAGTTTGTACATGCAATAGAGTAGAGATTTGGAAAACCAACAGCTTAAATATGTTTTAATAGCACCTGGTCAAAAGGTCTTCAGAAATGTTTTTTCAACTTTATTTTGTAGTATCAGTTTGTGAGAAGAACGACACGTTTCTGACATCCTGACATGTCTGGGCAGAGAGATATGATCCAGCAAAGTACATGGAACAAACCTTACATAGTCTGCTCCATCAGAATGTCAGCTTAATTTATATTCACTATACACAATACAGCTGTTACAGCAATGTGTTTATTTACAGTTATGTCTGGGGATACGTTATGGCTTAGGGCTATACTATTTGGTATCTTCCACAGAAAACAATGTTTTTCCCAGGAGAAACCTCAGGTTGGGGTTGGATTTGGTTGGGTTGGAGGTTCTCAACTCTTAGTAACTCAAGCTTGATGTTCCCAAGAGTGCCCTCTCTTCAAAGAAGACAAAACCCTTTTTTATGTTTTGTATTCTCTCCCAGCAGCCTTCAGCTTGCCAACTAAAGAGAATGTCTTAAAAACACAGCTGGTACAAGTTTGAGGCAGCAGCTCCAAGGACAGTTTTGGATTGAGAATGCAGGCCGTTTGGCTCAAAACACTCCCAGGGTCTCGAGAGGCTCTGAGCTCTGCTGCGCATCCTCCTGTTTACATTGTTTCTAAAGCTGAGGGACACAAAGCCACTTTGAGGCTAGGTTTCAGGCTAGTGCACGGCACACCAGGGGAGACTTGGGGTTTGATACAGCAAAGTTGCCTCAAACTAGGTCTCTCATTCTCCTGGAACAGGCTTCAAGTCACTGTTCCTGAATAAGTGGCTCCGTGTTCCCATAGCCTAAGGCTTTCACATTGTTTTTATGATCCACAGACTCAACCATGGGAAGGTACAGTAGGAGGAGGAGAGGAGCTCTTGCTCCTGCCCCTGAACCCCACTAATGTTAACATTTATACGTGGCAGCAAAAGACCAAAATAAAAGATTACAGGGTACAGCTGAAACAAAGCTAACATGATCTGAAACAAGCTTTTTAGAAATGTTTGCTGATCTTTAAATTGAACATGAGCTGACCGCACCTAGAGGACTGGAGTGAAGAGATATGGAGCGAATGAGAGTTGAAATCCTGTAACACAGGGCACTCTCGCTGATTGGAATCCTGTAACACAGGGCACTCTCGCTGATTGGAATCCTGTAAACACAGGGCACTCTCGCTGATTGGAATCCTGTAACACAGGGCACTCTCGCTGATTGGAATCCTGTAACACAGGGCACTCTCTCGCTGATTGGAATCCTGTAAACACAGGGCACTCTCGTTGATTGGCACTTAATCTGCCTTTGTATCTTCTTTTACATTCTCTGATTTCTCGATGAGCTACCCAACAGCTACGCACTAATCAGTGTTTCACAACAAAGCGCTTCATATGCAGTGACAAGTTAAGTGCGTGTTAACAAGTGATTATTGGAAGAGGATGATCAGGAGTCTGACAGGCACCCATTAAACATGATGAAGGAGAGGAGCTCAGATCCCCAACACCTCTTTCAATCACACGCTATTCAACAGAATAATGCAGCGATTAGAAATGAAATGGAACCATTTCCGTTTTCTAGTCGATCGATGTAAACTCTCTAGTTTTCATTAACCTAGTGATTGAATCCATATACAGTACTGTGCAAAAGTTTTAGGCAGGTGTGAAAAATGCTGTAAAGTAAGAATGCTTTCAAAAATAGACATGTTAATAGATTATATTTATCAATTAACTAAATGCAAAGTAGATTATATTTATCAATTAACTAAATGCAAAGTGAGTGAACAGAAGAAAAATCTAAATCAAATCCATATTTGGTGTGACCACCCTTTGCCTTCAAAACAGCATCAATTCTTCTAGGTACACTTGCACAAAGTCAGGGATTTTGTAGGCATATAGTCAGGTGTATGATTAAACAATTATACCAAACAGGTGCTAATGATCATCAATTCAATATGTAGGTTGAAACACAATCATTAACTGAAACAGAAACAGCTGTGTAGGAGGAATAAAACTAGGTGAGGAACAGCCAAACTCAGCTAACAAGGTGAGGTTGCTGAAGACAGTTTACTGTCAAAATTCATACACCATGGCAAGACTGAGCACAGCAACAAGACACAAGGTAGTTATACTGCATCAGCAAGGTCTCTCCCAGGCAGAAATTTCAAGGCAGACAGGGGTTTCCAGATGTGCTGTCCAAGCTCTTTTGAAGAAGCACAAAGAAACGGGCAACGTTGAGGACCGTAGACACAGTGGTCGGCCAAGGAAACTTACTGCAGCAGATAAAAGACACATCATGCTTACTTCCCTTCGCAATCGGAAAATGTCCAGCAGTGCCATCAGCTCAGAATTGGCAGAAAACAGTGGGGCCCTGGTACACCCATCTACTGTCCGGAGAAGTCTGGTCAGAAGTGGCCTTCATGGAAGACTTGCGGCCAAAAAGCCATACCTCCGACATGGAAACAAGGCCAAGCGACTCAACTATACACGAAAACACAGGTGCAGAAAAATGGCAGCAGGTGCTCTGGACTGATGAGTCAAAATTTGAAATATTTGGCTGTAGCAGAAGGCAGTTTGTTCACCAAGGGCTGGAGAGCGGTACACGAATGAGTGTCTGCAGGCAACAGTGAAGCATGGTGGAGGTTCCTTGCAAGTTTGGGGCTGCATTTCTGCAAATGGAGTTGGGGATTTGGTCAGAATTAATGGTCTCCTCAATGCTGAGAAGTACAGGCAGATACTTATCCATCATGCAATACCATCAGGGAGGCATCTGATTGGCCCCAAATTTATTCTGCAGCATGACAACGACCCCAAACATACAGCGAAAGTCATTAAGAACTATCTTCAGCGTAAAGAAGAACAAGGAGTCCTGGAAGTGATGGTATGGCCCCCACAGAGCCCTGATCTCAACATCATCGAGTCTGTCTGGGATTACATGAAGAGAGAGAAGCAATTGAGGCTGCCTAAATCCACAGAAGAACTGTGGTTAGTACTCCAAGATGTTTGGGCCAACCTACCTGCCGAGTTCCTTCAAAAACTGTGTGCAAGTGTACCTAGAAGAATTGATGCTGTTTTGAAGGCAAAGGGTGGTCACACCAAATATTGATTTGATGTAGATTTTTCTTCTGTTCACTCACTTTGCATTTTGTTAATGGATAAATATAAACTATTAACTATTATGTCTATTTTTGAAAGCATTCTTACTTTACAGCATTTTTTCACACCTGTCTAAAACTTTTGCACAGTACTGCAAGTGCTGACATTTAAAACAGATTAACCCATCACACGGCAGCATTTGATTTAGTGGAACAATCCTGGTTTCACAGTCAACACCAGAGACAAAATCACTCTTCTACATTTCTCAGAACTGCTTGCTCCTAAATTGAATCGACTAAAGAAACCAAATTCATCTGTTGCACAAAGATTGACAAAGGGGAACAGCAACATTAAATTTCATTACATGGTGAGAACAAATCAAATATTTTGAATAGAGTAATATGGATTCTCCTTATAAAAGGGCAGCTTATAAAAGGACATCTTTCTTTAGCAATTCACAACAGTCTCAATTACTGGAACTCCCACTTACTGTTCTTCCACCAGATATTTAAAAGTGACTCCCAGGCTTCCTGTGTCAGTGCTTTTGGACACTAATAGTTGTAGATGTTAAAGCACCCTCATGAAAGTTTACTGCAGTCATTTTGCAGTTTTGCCATGCTGCTTCCAGGGTCACACTATGCTTAGCATAATTCAGGATTGTTTCTCACAGACACATTTTACAGCAATGGCAATGTTGCAGGATTAAACTTTTGCAGCATTTTCTTTTTTAAATGTTTGTAACGGTTCATTTGAAACATCAAGGAGAACACTAATGTGTAAATCTGTCAGGCTGAGGGCTTCATCAGACCTGTGTGCTTTACATGGCAGACAGACGTTCTTCAGTTGGACAGGGAGCTGTATTATTGACGCACAGCAGCTGTATACTGAGTGTTCACAGAGAATGCACTGCGGATGGTTAACCACTGCCACCTTGCGGTGGGATGGAGCCATGCATGTTCGTCCACTGAAACAGCCCTGGTATGCATTTCCGTAATGTTTTTAATAACAATCTGTCCAGTTTGTACATGCAATAGAGTAGAGATTTGGAAAAAACCAACAGCTTAAATATGTTTTAATAGCACCTGGTCAAAAGGTCTTCAGAAATGTTTTTTCAACTTCATTTTGTAGTATCAGTTTGTGAGAAGAACGACACGTTTCTGACATCCTGACATGTCTGGGCAGAGAGATATGATCCAGCAAAGTACATGGAACAAACCTTACATAGTCTGCTCCGTCAGAATGTCAGCTTAATTTATATTCACTATACACAATACAGCGGTTACAGCAATGTGTTTATTTATTTATAGTTATGTCTGGGGATACGTTATGGCTTAGGGCTATACTATTTGGTATCTTCCCACAGAAAACAATGTTTTTCCCAGGAGAAACCTCAGGTTGGGGTTGGGTTTGGTTGGGTTGGAGGTTCTCAACTCTTAGTAACTCAAGCTTGATGTTCCCAAGAGTGCCCTCTCTTCAAAGAAGACAAAACCCTTTTTTATGTTTTGTATTCTCTCCCAGCAGCCTTCAGCTTGCCAACTAAAGAGAATGTCTTAAAAACACAGCTGGTACAAGTTTGAGGCAGCAGCTCCAAGGACAGTTTTGGATTGAGAATGCAGGCCGTTTGGCTCAAAACACTCCCAGGGTCTCGAGAGGCTCTGAGCTCTGCTGCGCATCCTCATGTTTACATTGTTTCTAAAGCTGAGGGACACAAAACCACTAGGTTTCAGGCTAGTGCACGGCACACCAGGGGAGACTTGGGGTTTGATACAGCAAAGTTGCCTCAAACTAGGTCTCTCATTCTCCTGGAACAGGCTTCAAGTCACTGTTCCTGAATAAGTGGCTCCGTGTTCCCATAGCCTAAGGCTTTCACATTGTTTTTATGATCCACAGACTCAACCATGGGAAGGTACAGTAAGTGCACTGATGATCTGCAGTTAAGGGTGGCTGGCGGCAGAAACCTTCCTGGCCACAGGATGGCGATATCAGCACAGCTACCAAACATCTCATGATGAAGGGCTGACAAAGCAAGCCAGCTCTTTGTTTATTTACTGTTCAAAATTTACCCAAGATTCTGAAACCATGGCTAGTAAATTGATTTTAAAAAGAGGAAATATATTGATTGCAGACAAAAGCATATAAAGAACAAATATGCAGGCTTCACTGAATCCATTCGAATGTTTTGACCTTCTCTTCTCTAAGCCCCCAAGACTATCCACCCTTAATTATAATTTATTTAATCTGGTCCAAGTTGAGCAGCCTGGCATGACTGAATAAAATGCATTCACCTTTTCCGTAGTACATGCCAATTATTGAGTTGGTTTAAATCTTTGCTGTTCCCAAACGCATCATTTTTCCCCATACTGCACATGTTTGGTTTTCAGTAATGGATCTTGATTACTGCAGAATACCATTAAATGATTAAGAATCCCACAAGAAACCAACTTTACCGCAGCACTCTATGGCAAAGGCACATTAAAATGTTACAAAACACAGAGAAAGAAAGTTCTGTAGATCCTTAGAAAAGTTTATCATGGTAAACTGGCACTGACATTTAGCATTTCTTTGCTTGCTTGCTTACTGCCTCTACAGAATAACAAGCCTTTGGGATCACTGCCCTGCGTTAAAAGCAATATGCAGTTTCCCAGGGTCTAAGCACAAATGAGTTGTTTGGCAATGGGACTAACGGTAAAGTAAGGCCAAATTAGTATCTCCACCCCTTCTCTCTCTCTCTCTCTCTCTCTCTCTCTCTCTCTCTCTCTCTCTCTCTCTCTCTCTCTCTCTCTCCCTCTCCATCTCTCTTTTTCTCTCCCTCCCTCAATGTATCAATCATTGTCTCTATCAAGAGCTGTATAAACAGAGATTGGAATCTATTTTGTTTCTGGAATGGTGCTGGGAATCCCCTTTTTGGCATGCCTAGGACTGACAATGGAAGTCGTTGCATGCTAAGCTGTAGTAAACGGAGAGTTCTATTCCACTGCCACCTGAGCACCTCTGGACGGTTTCACTGCAGATACAGCACGTCACGTCACGCTGTCTAGAACCAGCTCCTGATGGCTTCCAGCCGCTATCCTTTAATCAGGTACGGTATGGCGATTGTGATCGCCCCAGCACTCCATGACATCACAGCCATCTGCTATCCAGCACGGATCAATGGAGGGACCATGTGATGGAAACATATGAGAAGACATGGACTGTGTCACCGGCACTGCTGCACAGGTGCTGGATTCGGACACCGCACTTCAAGTAAACACACACACATTCCATGCACTCGCTTGCCAACATTGCCTGCTACTTTGTATCTGCTAAAGGCGATATACAGGCTTGTGGAAAAGTGGAGCTGAGGATCTGAGAGACCACCTGCTTGCACCCCCCCCCCCACCTCTGTTCGAAACAAACAGTCCTGTGAAGCCCCTGTTTAAAAGTCTCCACACGTGGCTCCCTTTAGAGTTTAATGTGCTCAGTGCAATGAGCTCATCTCTGAGTGCAGCTGTCTGTCCAGGTACCGGTGTGCCAGGAGTCGAGATGACATCACTGATTAGGTCCAGCCACAACAACCACACTGCTCAGTTCAGCTTACAGAGAGTCTTTGTTGAATGAAATCAAACCAGAATAGCTATTGTAAAAAAAAACAGAACAAAACAGAACTGCCCCCAACACATGCAGAAAAACTATAATATGGAATAAATAGCTTTAAGAATCTCGCTCAATATGTACCTTTGGTTACGTTAAGTGTCTCTAATTAAAGTACACATTAAGTATATACAGTAACTGTGTGTAAGCACACATGTATTTACATAGTGAATACACAGTAATTTCAACAGCATTCCGCAGTACAGACAGGCAGGCAGCCTGTTGCCTCCCATATTTCCTCTTGGCCCTGGATGTGTTATGTTATGGAATCAGTATAAAAGCCTGTGGTGTTAAAACGGTACCCCAGATGTCATCTCCAGCTTGATTAACATCACCTCTAGTGGACAGCAACATGGGGAGCCCGCTGGAGATCGAGCCACATCAAGGTGAACAGGGTCGGGAGCCGGGGTCTGAATGCACAGCATTCCCCTAACACCCTGCAGACTTCAGACAGCAGGCGCACCGCTCTTAGGAGCTGCATCGATCACGAGACTGCTGAGATTCGCTGGAAGAAAACAAACCCGTTGACAGTCCTCAGTCTCAGAAGGACAGCTTCCATTTTCTTAATGGACATCTTGAATTCTTCGGTGACTACAGTCACCGCTCTGGAGAGTTTCATTTTGTCACCATAGGGAGTTTCCATTGGGAAGCTGAGCTCACTGCAATTGAGTTCCTGAAATCCGCATTCATCTTTACAACACAGGATTGACTGCAGATTTCACTTTACGCAGCAGACCTCCAAAAACAAAACTCATCATGGCATGATTTTTCCCATGGTATAATATTTATACAGTTATAAAGAGGTTTTAAAATAAGAATAAAAATACTGAAAAAAGATCATTTTGATGGGAGTTTATCTGAATAAAGAACAAAATCTGCTGGTTTTTATTGCATGTGATTCCATTTTGGTTGTCAGATCAATGAAGCCCCAACCCAGAGATGCCTACATTAACTATTACGCCATCTAGCAGCTAGAGCCAAGATCTTTATCATCAGTATTATGAGTATCAAGACTGCTTTGGAAACTGCAGCACAAGTTCCACTAAGACGCAGAGTTTGATTGCTTGTTGGAGCGAAGCCCGATTCTTACGCACGAGTCTCCTGCAGCCAGACAGGTCTGATTGACATTTCAGATGTAATGCACGGGACCATTTTTAAAATATGTTTTTCTCTAGCTCTATTAAAACAAAAAAACAAAAAGGGAAGGAAAAACCCTTGTCTTCAATCGCTAAGATTCTGGTCATGTATCCCAGCGTACAGTTTGCAGACCCTCTGCTAGACCACACTCCTGTCAGGGCTCATTTACTCTGCTGTTGGAGATGTCAGCTTTACTTTCCAAACTGCGACCTCTTTTAAAGGGGCTGGAGACACACTGATCAGTGCCTGGCTTCATTTCAATCTGATATCTGAGGGAAAAAGTCATCTGAGGCTGAGGCAAGTGATGTCATGTCAGTTACTATACAGAAAAGAATCCCAGAAAATGCAGTGATTTAGTAAAAAACAAAACAAAACAAAACAAAAAACAGCTATTCATATTCATATGTATCTGCAAGGACTGTAGTTTTAGTGAGATCTTTTTACATATAAAAATATTTCTCAGGCTTGCTAAGCAGGGTGGGAGTGCAATAAAGGCAATCATTTGAATTGAAATTTGTTTGTGCCGTTTATTACCTTGGCAATGTGAGAAGCTGTGGACAGTGGGAGATAATGTTAATATGGAAGGGACAGCATTAACACTGAACTCCGATAAGCAGTGGAGCCAAATCTTCAAAAACAATAAAATGCAAATAAATAAAAACTCCATATGAAGAGCAGGGTGGCTGTGTGCTCTTTGACCGAGGAAGCCCTATTCATGCGCTCTCACATGGCTGCTGTTTCAGGGATCCTCAGGTTACTCCAGTCTCGAGTGCTGGGGAGACGATGGCTTTCCATGGTTTAAAAATCCAGGCTTTCCTCCCTGCGTGGAAAGAACAACACAGAGCCACATCTGGGAGGGCCGTGACGGACAGACAGCCGCTTCTCCCTTCGTTCAGATGCCGACGTCAGCCCTCCGTTACGGCAGGATAATCATTCGACTGCAATCTGCCGGGAGACCCTGCCTGACCCCAGGAAGTGCTCTTTGTTCTGTCTGTTTAGCCATCTCTTCATCTTTCATCGAGCCATCCCAGAGCCAGAACACAAATGGAAAGTCTGGTACACATAGGCACACACCCAGCCTCAGCACTGATCATCGGTGACCTCCAAGGCTTTGACCGCCCAGTTAACCACAACACTGGAAACAGAAACGTCCTGTGATCTCCTCTCTCTCCCTCTCTCTCTCGCTGATGTCAGCCAGTCTTTTGGTCAAGTTCCCATCACCCTCTTGAGTTAGTTTGACAGCGAACGAGCAAACGAAGTTGTAATCCAAAGTGGAATCTTGATGTTTTGAAACACGCACTTCAGTTATGACTTCCTAGCTCATTGTAAGCTTGCAGAAATGCGCTTGGAATTGATTTCTGTTGAGACATTCCGCAGGAACTCCCAGAATGTACCTGGCAACAGCAAACCACGTGATCCATACAGACTAAAAAGCATGCTGGAAAATAAAGCAGGATGGGTTTAAACAGGACTGGTATGTTTATTACAGTGTCCCTTTTCCAGTGAGAACACGGCTTCTTTTAACAAACAATACAAAACAGAAATAAACCCGAGCTCATGTTTTGGAGAGCTAACTAAACTTAACAGGAGCCCGACTGTACCTTTAAGACGCTAATATGGTTACTGGCTTTAAATACACCAATCACAGATTTAATACACTTTGTGTTAGCGTACACCGCACGCAGGTTTCTACACAGTTCCTTACCTTCCCACAGACAGGTATTGGCTTTGAAACCTGTCCTTTTATACCTGCTGGTTTGTTAAATTACGAACAGGTGTAATAGTTTAACTGTGCGATGCAGTTTTTCATTCTTAAAGCAATTTCGTCATCATTTTGTAAACCTCCATCAATTACACAGACGTTATATTTAAACTCAGCTTTTCTTTCCTGGCTTTGACCACTGTTCAAACAAGCTTCCAGCCCACTGACATGCTTCTCAAAAACCGATCGCTTGCAATGATATTTAGGTCTGCATCTGTTTTAGGTTTGGCAAAACCATCAAAAACTTTCCTCTCCGTTCCCAGTTCACATTCCTTTGTTTTTTTGAATTTTTATTTTCCTAATGCCACTTTCATGTTCAACATCTACAACATAGTCCTCGCCACTATCTGTATTTACAGCAAACTCAAACTGCAAGGAGCTCATGAAAACATTGCTGCAATGTGAGAGGCAAACATTTGAACGTAACAAAGGAGCGAAAAACAAACCCAGTGACCAAATTAACAATCATTTGGATCTCGCTATGGAACAAGAATCAATTAGAAATGTTTTAAGTGGCATAAACAACTCAAAGTGTTGAATCAGTAAGAACAGTAATCCAAAGTTTCTTGAGGCTAACGGCACACGAAACTGCAAACTCTGTTTACCGATTCAACACCTCTCATTGCTTATCCCTTACTGGGATATATATGTGTGTGTGTATTTCATTCCTCAAAGGAAGTGGTCGATAAACCCACTGAATATAAACACAGACAGAGTTTGAAAAAGTTCCAGTTTAGACAGCGTTCTCTCCTCTCCTGCTTCTTAGCTTCGTCTTAACTCTTTCCATATTCCATTTACAATCTGGTATGTTTGTACAGAGACGCCATCCTCATCCATCGCCAAAACCACATCGTCCCTCAGCTTCCAGGAAAAGGTAATTGTGATCAAATTCAACACATTTCTGTTCATCATCCACTGTGGTAACATAGGGCTCTGTTCACTAAGCTTTAACCCATGAATTATAAAACAAACAAAAAATGTCTGTTTAAATTGATTAAATAAACAGTGGTCAGGTTTGTGTGTATCAAACTTCATATAATCCATTTAAACACATTACAAATAAAAAACAAACTTGTTGAATATGGTCACAATGGTACAATTACAACCCTTAGGTTCCCTACCAACGTGGTCTCCGGTTGCCATGGTTCCTATTACACTGGCTGCAAATAAAGACATACTGTACCAGCTTCTCTGAATTCACTCGACTGACGAAAAGCATTAGTCCTAACTGAAAACATAGGCAATGCATTATTACCCTGAGGTAATGAAAGCTGACCTCTGTGTCTGGCTTTCCCAACTTGTAACCTGCTGGCACGAGTACTAACTGGAACAAGGTGA
Source organism: Acipenser oxyrinchus oxyrinchus (assembly GCA_030684275.1). NCBI lineage: Eukaryota > Metazoa > Chordata > Actinopteri > Acipenseriformes > Acipenseridae > Acipenser > Acipenser oxyrinchus. The sequence goes on from CM060254.1 coordinate 1,036,212, forward strand.
TCTGTCGGCCCTTTCTCAATGGGAAATGGAGTACTGTATTGGCATGGAGATCAATGGAGATTAAGCGTTGTGTTGGCTTGCTGCTCACTGGGGTGGAGTGTTGCATTGGCATGGATCTTACTGCTGATAATAAAATGTTGCATTTTTAACTGCCTCAGTGATTGAATCATGAAAGCTATAACAGCGAGAATGTTACTCGGGGGGGTATATACGCCATTGCACCGCGTTTACAAATGAAAGCATTACAGAGCTTCCAAAGAACCGCAAGTGCTTTCTGTCACCACGCCAGGGAGCTTTCTTCTCTTAAAGCAACACAATCTACTGCGCTGCATATTAGAAAACTGCAACGTTGCTGTACTACCCCAAAAGTTACCACATGGTACCATGTATCAATCTGTTATCACTGCCCGTATTCTTCCATATAGCAGTGTAAATCAAAGGAGGGTATGATGAGGCTGTAATACTCTGGTGAGACCGCACTTAGAATACTGTGCTAAAAAAAAGGAGCTTTGGATGGACTTCAGAGAGCAGCAATCACACTAATCACAGGGCTAATGGGCATGCAATGTGAGGATCGGAGGAAGGATCGGCATCTATTTAGCTGAGTTTAGAGAAGGATTGGGGGGAGATTGTTTTTAAATTCTAAAAAGGGATCAGCAAAGTCAACGCCCAGTCACTTTTTCAAAACTGAGACCAGCATGCGGAAGTTGAGTGCAGACAGATTTGCTTTTCTGTAAGGAGTGGGATGCCAACTTATTTCTTTTATTGAGATACTTTGAGAGACATCTGGAGGTGGTTTTGGGAATAATGCGTTATTAGGATGCGGATGAGCATGGACAGTGAGGGCTGAATGGACTCCTCTCACTGGCACGTTCACTGCCCTGAAGGATGATGGACAGCGAGGGCTGAATGGACTCCTCTCACTGGCATGGTCACTGCCCTGAAGGATGATGGACAGCGAGGGCTGAATGGACTCCTCTCACTGGCATGGTCACTGTCCTGTAGGATGATGGACAGTGAGGGCTGAATGGACTCCTGTCACTGGCACGGTCACTGCCCTGAAGGATGATGGACAGCGAGGGCTGAATGGACTCCTCTCACTGGCATGGTCACTGCCCTGAAGGATGATGGACAGCGAGGGCTGAATGGACTCCTCTCACTGGCATGGTCACTGTCCTGTAGGATGATGGACAGTGAGGGCTGAATGGACTCCTGTCACTGGCAAGGTCACTGCCCTGAAGGATGATGGACAGCGAGGGCTGAATGGACTCCTCTCACTGGTCCGGTCACTGCCACCGTAGGCTGAAACCATTGCAAACTGTAGGCAGGGATCACAGCAACTGCTTATCAAACCAGAGCCCTGAAAGAGATGCAACTGTATTGTACGCTGCTGAAACTGTGCAGTAAAACTGCATTTTTAAACCATTCACTTTCTCAGTACTCCCTCCCAGACAGCTACAAGATGCAAGAACTATGCCGAGCTGTGACCTCCAATTTGGGCTTGTCATTTTGGTCAATTTTCTAATTTGTTAGACTAATTGTTGTTATGGTAAGCTTCCATTTTCGCAGTCCAGGCTCAATGGTACTGTAGATGTTATGTCTGAAGCACTTGTCACAATAAAAGTAGAAACTCGATTGCTCAGAAGAGGCCCATTAACCGATACGGGTGTTCAGGGTTAACTTGTTGTGGCGACCCCAAGAAAACCATCGCAGCGAGATACTCAAGGGTTTATCTTCCACTTCGGTCAAATCGAATATTCATTTCAGAAGGGTTTATCACTTATTGATTTCTTAATGTGCAGAAACATGGTTATAGCTCATGCTATTGCAGATGTCTTCCATTAAAGATAAACAAATTACAATTTGTTATAATGGCATAATTGAATTGTATTATTTCTTTGCGATTGACGGTTATTAGATTTAAACGAGAAAGATAAAGAAAAGGGAGTTAGAAACTGAGGCAGGGTCTTGCTGTCCCCCAGGACGAGGGTACTCCTGGCTGTGAACTTTGCTTTGCTTTCCGATGTCATCCTGCTGAAAACCTTAAAATTCAGAGGAAATCCTGGAACTCAATGTACTTCCGTATTGTGGTGTAATACAAGATTCACACAAGGTACAGTAAAGCAGCTGGCCAGTTAACCTCTTTGAGCTGTAGAACCAAGAAAAACCCACAACAACCAAAAACAATATTCGGGTGTTCATTTGTTTAAGAATTGGTAATGCTTTCCATCTTGGAGAGATTTTATTAATTTTGTAGCAAAGGGAACAACAGTCATGTTGTCAGTACAACAACATCCATCACTTTTGCTGCGCTGTAAACTAAATGTTTAGGAAGCAACACGTTTTTGACCCCCAGAATAACACAGTGATATTGGACAGCTTACATCTCGAAGCTCTGGCTAACGATGAAACCACACGGGGTAGAGCATTGAGCTACACAGTACATGACAACTGATATGCTTGTCAATATAATCAGTATTTTACCTTGCCAAATAAATGTAAACTAAAATGACTAGGAGAAAGTGCAGAACCGTCTCTCAGATTACTTTACACACAAACAGTGGCAGTGCTGGAGGGCTGAAGTGGTAGTCACAGAACAGCCTGGAGCACGAGCCATTACCCCACTGCACTCCCAGAGATTTCACTTAGCGGCCAACCACTGTAGCACTTGCAGCCTTTAAAAAAAAAAAATAAAAAAATAATAATAATAACAGCATAGTACTTTTTGCTTCATTACGCCTCGTAATGCTTCCTCATCAACTCTTCCACGCAACAGAACCAGAACTGCAGTTGGCTGTCTGACATCTGTTAGCTTTAAGAACAGTTAAAGTAGTGATGTAGCTGACGGGAGCACAATGACACATCTTTAGACACACGCTGTTTGCTAAGGCCATTCTCTCCATGGCTCCAGTTTTTTTTTTTTAATGGCATTACCCTGGGGCAATTTATTTACAAACAAGGAAGATTTAACTAGCCTCTAGAGACGTGTCCTGTCTGCCCCAGATTACTAATGCACTAGCTTGGTCTCATGACAAGTTAAATGCATCCACCCCACACTTTCAATTCCTTTTTTCATTATTTTTTTACTGAGTCTGCTGGTTTCTCTGGTATGGGGTGGGGTTTTGCCAGTTGCAGAGTTCAAGTTAGCTATAACATTTTATAAGTACATTGAACTCTGCAACCTTTTAAGAGCTGAAAACAATTACAAAATTTAGCAAATGAATTAAGCAAATTATGAGTTCAATGAAGGGTCTAGTTAAGTAATTGAGAGCTCAGTTGGAATGAAAACTAGTAGCCACAGGGGGTCCCCAGGACCAGGGTTAGGAACCAATGCTTTAGAATGTTTTAATTGTGTTAACAGGATTGTAACTTAATGCACACCACCATCTGGTGGCTGGGAATGACATTTCGTGCAGCACAGAAAAGTGCAGCAGTACAAAAATAATGTTAAAGTAATAGCTTGCAAGGACTGACTCAAATTCTGAGCGTTTATCAGTTTTAACAATTTATTCCAATGAAGTTTTTTCTTAATCTTTTTTTTTATTTTTACAAAACTATTACTAAATAAAGAGAAGGAAGGAAGCAGTTGTAAGTGTTCGTCTGGAATATGACAGACAAGCAACTCGGCTGACAGGCAGGTAGGGGACAAAGCAAGGGAGCACTACAGTACATCAGGGGAAAAACACTCTGTACTTATTCTGAGTTTGTGCTCCTGTCCTAAAATAGCATGTTTTCTGCTGTGTCTGCTGTCTCTCTCTCTGCTCCTGCAAGGCGAGTCATGCAGTCATCACTGGCCACTGGGGGCACGCTCAGACAATGGAGCATTCATTGAGTCTATGTCACCTTTCCTTTTACACTCCCAGTGTTTAATAAGGTGTTGAAAGGACTGATGTGTGGCTATTGTTGCTGACATGAATCAAAGGAAGGTGTGGAGTCCAGGCGACCTCCTTGTGCCCTTCCTCTATCCATTCCCTCTGCTCCCTGTCAGTTATTATTATTATTATTATTATTATTATTATTATTATTATTATTATTATTATTATTATTTCTAATGTAAACTTTACATCAAAGCCTGAACTCTATAACCTTCACCAGGACTGGTCTGGAGACACATCAGGCTGATTCAGGGGAATTTCTTACACTCCACTCTCTGTATTACACCACCCTTGGGAGCCACGTAATAATGTGCTGAGCGTGATAAGGAAGGAGCTTATATTGGTCAAGGGCAAAGGTACAATGATATTATAGTGTACATGAGTAAGTAGTGCAGGAGGGCCCGGCCTCAGGATATGGGTGGAATGTCCCATATGCAAGTTTAACATGCTGAATTTTCATGGTCGTTTGTTCTTTACCCTGCGTTTCTTCCATGCTTATAAAAGTGAATTCTGTGATCCCCACCAGCTCAATGTGAGGACCGCAATTCCATTAAGGCCACACTATCTGCCAGCTTCTTTCACCTGCAGTCTATCGAAAGGTCTTCTGTTATAAATATATACACAATAAAGTCCCATCTGTAACAGATATCTTCAAGTCGACGTCGCATTAACTACTGCTTATCTTTGCAATGATTTTACAGTATCTTTGCTATGCTTTTACCATGCTTATACCTGGAAACTTGTATATGGCATCTTTTTTTAGATGCTCTTGGAGTTGAAACTGCATAGCAGAGTGGACTGAAAACAAGGAGTCCCATTATAATGAAGGCAGAGAGACTTGTGCTGCAGCAAAATTACATCCCGCTCCAAACCAACATTCATTTTTCAAACCACATATCCATTTAAACACATGTAGATACGCGAAGACAGCTCAGGGGCAGATTAAAGCTGATTATTATTACCGCTGCACAAGAGGTATGACACAGTGCTGATTAATATTGTTGGTAAACCAACACTTTTTAGTTTTTTACCAGGGGTGTGTAAACTTAATGTAAAGTGCTACCCCGTAAACTATGTGTAAACTTAATGTAAAGTGTTATCCTGTAAACTATGTGTAAACTTAATGTAAAGTGTTATCCTGTAAACTATGTGTAAACTTAATGTAAAGTGCTACCCCGTAAACTTAATGTAAAGTGTTATCCTGTAAACTATGTGTAAACTTAATGTAAAGTGTTATCCTGTAAACTATGTGTAAACTTAATGTAAAGTGTTATCCTGTAAACTATGTGTAAACTTAATGTAAAGTGCTACCCTTCAACTAAAGACATTTGTATTCAGTGCTGCCAAAAAAGAAACAGCGATCTGAGATGCAGGGAATTTCTGAATTGAGTCTGTTTGCAAACTGCACTAGGCTTTTGAGAGTCAAACTTCCTTTGCAGGTTGAACTATGAAATGCTTGGGCTGACCTAATTAATACCCTTTTTTGGTGAAATACTTGCATCTAAATTTCGCAATTTGCTCTTTTATTAAAATTCCGTCCCGCCTCTAGTGTCAAAAACCTTGCCTATTTATCTACTTAATAGTTTTCTTTTAAAAATACTCCCAACCTCGGTTGAGGATCAGTGAGAGTTGCAGTTATTATTAAGAACAGAAATACTGGGCACGGGATGGAGGAGTCAGGCTATTTGAGGCTTGTCCTTCGCTCTCACCAAGGCAATGTCTAATTGTACCACCAGAGACCCCGGTACGCTAACTGTTACGCCATCGCTCTGTAAACTGTTCCTCACATTTATTATCCTCTGGGTGAAACAGAGATCCCTTTATTCTGTGTCTTAATAATTGATAATCTCCCCACAGTCCCAGCTGAACTGGAGCTCTGTATGCTCCGGTGGAATTCTGAAGAGTTCTGTGAGATTAAAGCTGATTCATTTCCAATGGGTACTTTGATTGCTCTACCGCAGCATGCAGATTGTAACGGTTTAAGGAGATCAACTGGTGATGCACTTCACCACCAGGACAGTTCAGCTGCCAGCTATGCGAGGGTCCCAGATGTGGAAATGGGCTGCAAGCCCTTCAGATGCATGCTTGGAAATCAGCATACATGTGATGTTAGCTTCTCTCATGGAAGTCTGTGCCGACGAAAGCCTGGAAAAACAATGAGGATGGGCAGTGAAGAAAGGCTTTCGTTTACCGTAGCACATGCAATAGGTGTGTGTTTTATAAACATGTTGAACATAAAGAACATAAAGAACATAAAAAAGTTTACAAACGAGAGGAGGCCATTCAGCCTATCTTGCTCATTTGGTTGTTAGTAGATTATTGATCCCAGAATCTCATCAAACAGCTTCTTGAAGGATCCCAGGGTGTCAGCTTCAACAACATTACCGGGGAGTTGGTTCCAGACCCTCACAATTCTCTGTGTAAAAAAGTGCCTCCTATTTTCTGTTCTGAATGCCCCTTTATCTAATCTCCCTTTGTGACCCCTGGTCCTTGTTTCTTTTTTCAGGTCGAAAAAAAGGCCCCAGGGTCGACATTGTCAATGCCTTTTAGAATTTTGAATGCTTGAATCAGATCACCACGTAGTCTTCTTTGTTCAAGACTGAATAGATTACACGTCCCTCTGGGCTGTGTATGTGTAATGGATATATGACGTGACAAAGCTTAAAAAATGGAGGAGGAAAATCCAGCCTGGAGAAACGAAATAGTTACAGTGCATTGCCGTTGGAATAAATTGTAATTAATGTTACTTACTTAATAAAATTCTAATCCCAAATGTGCACTTAATAGAACTGAAGTTTCTGAGGACACTGGCTTGGGCACTGCATGACACAAGTGGTGTTAAGAATAGTTTTTCTTTGGGACAGAAGGAGCTGTTTAGTGAGGCCAGGTAGCCAGAACTTTGACCCTCCATTAGGATGCCTGTGAAAACGGCAGGAGAAGCTGGCTCTTTGATGGGGCGGAGGGGAGTGGAAATAGTTTGTAAATTGCCAGCAAAACCCCATGGCCTTTCAGGCTCGACAGGGGGTGGATGTTCGAGAGCGGGGCTCCCGGCGACAGCAGCCGGCTTCAATTAAGAGGTGAGGGAAGAGGTACTGCTGCCCTAGACCACGTTAGGGGCTCCCCCCACTCCCCCCCTCCAGGAATCTTGTAGGTATTATCTCCAAATTGTGTCGGAATTTGGAAAGCTAGATGGATTTGGTTTGTGTAAGGAGGGAGGATGGAGTGCAAGAGAGAACAGAGAGAGAGAGAGCGAGAGAGAGAGAGAGAGAGAGAGAGAGAGAGAGAGAGAGAGAGAGAGAGAGAGAGAGAGAGAGAGAGAGAGAGAGAGAGAGAGAGAGAGGTCTGTGGGAACCAGATTCTTTTAGGAGATACTGGCAAAGAAAAATAAAGGATATTGTTCCGTGGTGCTCAGTCACATCAGTCCATGCAGGAGCCAGTCTGAATCAGAAACCTCATTCACTCATTTGCATAATGGGGAATCACTTCAACTTTTATAAAACAGAACAGAAACTTTACTTCATAATGTGGCATGGAAAAAAGTTTTATGGTGACCAAATGCATTTCTTAGCTAAGTGTACGTGCTGTATCTTCGTGGACGCAGATATACTGTAAGTTAAATGCATTTCTTGGCTAAGTGTATGTGCTGTATCTTCATGCACACAGATATACTGTAAGTTAAATGCATTTCTTGGCTAAGTGTATGTGCTGTATCTTCGTGCAAGGGCTGTAGCCAGTGATGAAGAGGCAGACAGGTGCTGCACTGTTTCCCTGCAGTTCACAATCCTCAGTGTTGCCATGGCTCACAGTTCGAATCGGGGTCAGCCCCAGGTTTGCAGCCCTCAGCCCTGTTTGACTGCAGTGCGTGTCTGGTGAACAGTGGGCAGTGTATTCATCTGGATCAATAGCACACAAAGAATAAGGAAAAACTGACCCTCAAGCACCATCCAGCTGGGACAGTTTACCTGCCCAGATTCAGGGCGTCGAGTATTTTTAAAAGAACTGTATTTGACATGTTTTGACCTTGAGCATTATGCAGTTATTTCAAGCATCTCGATGAAAAGACATGTTGCAGTGACAAGGCAAACATAGCAGCCACTCTGCAATGAGCAGCACAGCCAGCACCCCCTGCTGAAGCAATTCAACCACACACATCTACCAAGGAACTGTTCTGAACACTCATGAAACTGCTGCAGCTTGCAATCAGGTTGCATCTTCGAGGTGCTATGCAGTGAAATATGGGTTTATTCCTTTCAAAACAGGACCCTACACCTCGAGTATGAACTGCAGTCTCACCGCATCACTCAGCTGCCTGCTATTTGTACCAATTCACTGCACTCTCAACTGCAGTTGTTTTTTTTATATATATATAACTATTGAAACCAAACCTCAGCTCCTCTTAACGCTGGGGAATAACTCTGCACAAGTACATAATAATTATGCCGGCCGCCACAAAGTAAAGTAAAACATATTTTACAACAGCACAAAAATGAAACGATTCATCATCATAAAATCCCCACCAACAGATGAGCGTTTCCAGACTGTAAAGCTAACGGGAGACGAGTAATTAGACAGCTCTGCCACAGGGAGGAGGCCCCACCAAAGGCATGGAGCAACACCAGCTTTCTAATTCGTCAATGTGCCAGCCCTCTGGGACAGAGGAACAAACTAGTGAGGATGGTGTACTCCTTGCTCATTAGAGCCTTCAGACTGGTTTATTTCTGCCATGGTCAATGCCAAGCCTGGTAACATCTTGAATATCATGCCAGGCTTGGCATTGAAACACATGTTTTGGTTGTACAATGTATTAACAGCATTTGGGTTACCACTGCACTTGTGGTACTGCTTGCTCATTAAAATCATTTGCATGTGTCTGAAGGAAACGACGGTGCCATTCTAGGAATACCAAGAGGTTTTTTGTAAACTCTGAGGAGTCTGGGAGAGGACAGTAAGCTCTGGGTATTCCCCCGTGTTGAAGCGTTGGGGTTGTCTCGATGCTATTTTAGGTTGCTGAGAAGACCACAGACACGCTGTCAAGTGGCCTGGGGATTAACCGTCCCTCGCAGAAGCCAAGCGCCATGTGTGTTTAAAACAGGAACACACTGTCTCTGCTGTTAATGCAGTAAAACTGGAACAAACGCAAGCAAAGTGTAGTTAGAAGTGTAGTGGATATTAACTGCTGTGTATTGTAACATATGTGATAACTTTAGATTACCTTACCTGTTCAATACACAATCGCTGTATGCGTGTTCTGTCGCTTAGATAATTATTCACCCTGCTTACTAAGTAGTATACCCTTTTAAACCACTGGTTATTGCAGATGTGGGTTAGCAAATGGAACATATCTTTTGAAATGGGCTGTGTCTTTCCAGACTTCTTCTCCCTTCTATCACAGCAGGACCAGGTCCTTTGCTGAGTTCAGTGCCCAACATCTGTCAGAGTGTTTAGCCTTTTGCCCTCCCTGTTGTGTGCACAGGAGCTGGGCTTTGGGGAGCTGAGGGTGCAGGAACTTCTGTTAACATGACTCAGGAGAGAGCCAGAGGGTTATATCTGTGATTGTCACCCCTGACCCCCCACCCCGCCTACGCTGCCATTTATTACACAAACACTGACAGCTTCTTACGAGCAGGGTAGTGTGCATGGCCTTGTCCCTGTGCTCCTGTAGAAATTATATTATAATGTATACCGTTCCTTAATCATTGGAGTTAACGAGCGGCGATAAAGAAGACCTCTACGAGAGTGGGGTAGGGCGTACCAGCTTTGTGTCATCAAAGAATGTGCAGTTTGTGACATCAAAGAATGTGCAGTTTGTGTCATCAAAGAATGTGCAGTTTGTGTCATCAAAGAATGTGCAGTTTGTGTCATCAAAGAATGTGCAGTTTGTGTCATCAAAGAATGTGCAGTTTGTGTCATCAAAGCATGCTCTGCACAAAGCATCTTTCAAGCAAGGAAGAGCCATGAAAATAAGATTCTTACCAGAGGCTGTTGGCAATAATGAAGCAGCGTCTCATCCCTCTGAAAAACTTTCCAGCTCTTCAAGTTGACCTGGCCTGAAGTTTCTATTTTTCATTTTAAAAGCAGGTAAAATCAACCTTCAGCTAGTCAGCGGGCTGATTGAAACTCTCAGATTGGATAAGCCAGTGGAGACTGTACTCTTCTCTAGACTCTTCCAGCAGTCACAGGAGAAAAGAAACAAACACTGAATGGATCCCTCTTTACATCTCGAAATGAAAACATTGAAAACACAAAATGAAATGAAATACTTAAATAAATACAAATAAAGTTCTGACATGCGGAGTGGTTTTTTCAACTCTTTCAGCGGTCTGTAATGAGTCTAATCATGGTGCGTGTCCATTTAATTGCGTGATCAGAGATTTAAATACATTTTTATCTAAAGATCCTTATTGAAATCTGACCTTTGCATCATATTTTATAAGACTATTTGCTTTTGACAGGGTCATTGGGAATTTTACTTGGTATGATACTCAATTCAATGATATTTATTCTATTATCTTTTTTAAGTTCACATATCAGTTGTGTCACATGCTTTATTTGCTCCAGAAACAAATATTCTGCTCCATGCGTTTTCCTTTATTTCAGCCAGTAAATTGACACGACGTAATCACTTTCACCCTGCCTTAATAAGGATGTAATGTAAAGTACACTCAAAGAAGAAACATATCTCGGAGCAAAACGTTTAACAGGGAAAAGATGGCAGCAATGTTTTTCTGATGAGATTGTGGAGATTAGAGGGGAGCGATCACAGAAAGTAAGACGCCCAGAGAAAGATTTTAGCATTAATAAAATGCATTTCCCATCTCATTCCCGTGAGTATTAGCCCCATATGGTATTGATGCCAACTTTTCTTTTTAACAGAAAACAGCTATTCAGAGTCATTTTGCATTGATTGTTTTTATTTTCCCCATTTGTGTACTATGCATTTACCATAGCTTTACCATGCTTTACTATTCACCCCTATGGCAATATATTTCAATATATACTGTATGTATGTATTGAACTACATATTTCACTGTATAATTACAAAAAGCAACATACTGTGAGTTGTCCAATATGACTTCTGTATGTTGGTGTAAGTATTGGCAAAACTAACTCTTGAATAAAAACATAACATACAAAATTCTGATACACTATGGGCTAATATATTTGAGTATTTTTAAACCAGGCCCCGATTTACTGGTATTTTTTTAAAGCCCTACCAAACTACTCGATAGCAGCCTTGTGTCTTTATCTTACATGGCTAAATGTTATTGTCTCAAAATTACAATTTGATAAAAAAATGACACATTTCGCGTGAGAGAGAAATGGAGAAGGAGGCTCAAGTGAAATGTGAAATTCAGTTTTACTCCAGTGGATCTGTGCTTGAGATGGTGCATGTGAAGAACTAATAAATAACTGATTTAGAGTGGACAGGGGGTCCAAGCTGTGAGGCCTAACACTTAACATTTCAAGAGCAACACCGTATAGACTTGGGGAGCAGCGACTGCCAACAGAACGGGAGAGCAAAACACAAGGACCGGTGCTACAGCCTCTCGGAGCTCCAAGACCTTTAGCACAGTGTATCCCAATAAAATGTGTGAGAACAGAGCCAAGCTTTGGAGATGAAAAAGCTTGAGGGTTGTTTATTTAAACATGATGTATGTGAGTGAAGGGTCACCCAGACCCCCTGGCTCATCCTAATGAAGCACAGCTGACAGAGCAGCAGCTCGCCTCGAACACAGAGTTAATTTAATATCACCGCAGACCTGTCTTCATCCGAGAAGCCACAGCCAGCCCCCAAGAGGGAGCCGGACACAGTGGGCTGCTGTCCTTCTGGGAGGGCAAAATCCTCAGGCGTAGTCTCTGCTTTGCACAATGTGAAAGAGCAGGTCTCAGTTAACTCAATTGTATCATTTCCAAAACGAAGTTAAAGTCCACCCTTTACTTAAAACCTTTAAAAGTTTGCCCTCGCTTCAACGTTATTATGAAAGCACAAAAACAAACTCAGTTGCAGGATGAAGCTCAGTTACTGTTACAGGTTTATGGCTTAAATGTAACAATTGTTTTATTCTTTTGAGGAAGAGAAAGGTATGTTTTGTTCGCTAAGTCATGAGGCTTACATTTATATAAGATACTTGATTACTCTCTCATGGTGCAATTGTAATTTTGCAAGATATAACCCTAACCCTTTTCTGATACAATTGTGTACTTACATATATCACGCAAAAAGATTTACACTTCAAGTATATTACAACTATGCATAATAACATTGTAATTATGTGTAAGTACATGTGTATTTACTAAGTAATTAATACTGTATGTAAATACACAGTAATAAGAGACATGCAGGGGACATTCTTTTCCAGTGTGTATATGTGTTGCCCACACCATATTAAATGTAAGACACAGACAGTTTGCAGTGCAAACTCAGACCCTTAAAGCTGTGGCGAGGTCAGCCTCACAGTAAGCCCCACCCGGAGTGCTAATAATTAACAGCACATTGGTTCCTTTGATGTTGGACTTCTGTTGGGTTTTAATGCATGTCCCCCCAGTTTAATCCCCTCACATGCCACTGGGTTGTTGTGACACCTGCTGTGAGCAGTGAGGCTGGAGCAGCTGCACACTCCCTCTGCTGCCTGTCACTCACCCTGCACTGGGATTGCATTGGGAGCATTTGAACTAACACTCATATACAGTACAGTACAGTGCTGCCCCTTTATAACGTTGGCCACTAGTGGTGCTATTTGCATTATAAAGTCTTTTGTTCTCTCTATGCTCAGTTCAGGTTACTCCCCCCCCACACACACACACAATATTGAATGTAAAAGGAAAGGGTCCATATGAAGTGCCATGCTTGTTTGCAGAGAGGTCAATGATGTAACACAGTTATGTTTTCATGTAATAGCTATGGTTCCGGGAAGACTTGTTCCTTTGATAGTAGAAGTAAGTATTCCAAGCAGGGTTTAACCTGGCAGTCCTGTGGTTTCTACGAGAGCTTGTTAATCTGAAAGGTATGTGGATTTATATAATTGGGGAGTCGACTTCACAGGCATCGGGGTCCATAGATCATCTTATTGAAGTGATTTGCTACCATCCAAAAACAGCTAAAGGCCTTCTAAAAGCAGAGTTGCTAGATGGAGCTGAAGTTCTATTGAGCCTCACTTTGCACTGCCACACTTCCACCCTGCCAAGACTCATCTATTTAAGAGCTCTGAAAAGTGTTTAGTCTTGTCTGACATTTGCCAGTGCTTCATATCCGCCATCCAACAGCTGCCAATTAGCACTTTTACAAGATGTTGCTGTTTCTCTGCTGCTAATGCACACAGACAGTTGATACTCCAGTTCAAAGCCTGCCTGAGAGCCTTTGAAGGAGATGAAAAAATACTGAAGAATGTTCTGTATACTTGATGGGGTGTTAGGGTTCAGATGCAATACTGTATAAATGAATCTCTACCTACCAGACCACACTGACGCACAGTCCCTCAGTGCTAACCACTAGACCACACTGTCTCCCAGTCCTTCAGCTCTAACCACTGAGCCATCCTGCCTCATTCCCAGTCTCAGTTCCAACCACTCAGTAACCCAGCCTCATTCCCAGTTCCTTATCTCAGCTCCAGCCAACAGATGACAGAGCCTCCCAGTTCCTCAGCTCTAACCACAAGGTCACGCTGCCTCCTAGTCCCTTGGCTATAGCTAGAGGGTCTCACTGCTTCCCAGTCCCGCAACTCTAACCATTTAACTATTTCCAGTAACTAAGCTCTAAGGAAGAGGGAACACAGCATCCCAGTCCCTCAGCTCAAACCACAAGGTCACACTGCCAGTCCTTCAGTTTGCATTTGCTTTGAATTTTTTTTTATAAAGTAATCAGAACCATAGTGTTAGCACTAAGGTTTGCTGACAATATTGTAGACTGATGTTATTATGCAGCTAATTCAGAAAGACAGCTGACATGTTCCTGCTCACAAAATGGGTGCCAAATTTTTCGGAGGAAAAGTGTGATGTGTTTTTAAGAAGCTCTGCTGCTTATCAGGTTTCCTGATGCAATCCAAGCAATTTGCATTCATGTTTTTTGCTTCGCTCTGTGATTAAGCAGTACAACTGGACAATAACCTCTCAGAAATCAATCCCAGCCCTGCAAAAACACTTCCAGGAGCCCTTTGATAAGCTGTCAGGGCAGTCACATGTTTCAAATGGTTTAAACAGGCCCCCTGAGATGCAAAGTGGACTGATAGTTTCCTTGATTCAAGCACAGCATTCTCACTTATGCCAACCTCACCTTTACAACACAGACTCATGAGCGGATACCAGTCGTAACACCAGGCGAGCACTAATGTGTTAAGGAATATATTTGAAAATGTGCAGTATCCCCGACCCAGGGGACTTTTTCGACCTGAAAAAAGAAACAACGACCAGGAGTCACAAATGGAGATTAGATAAAGAGGCATTCAGAACAGAAAATAGGAGGCACTTTTTTGCACAGAGAATTGTGAGGGTCTGGAACCAACTCCCCAGTAATGTTGTTGAAGCTGACACCCTGTGATCCTTCAAGAAGCTGCTTGATAAGATTCTGGGATCAATAAGCTACTAACAACCAAATGAGCAAGATGGGCCGAATGGCCTCCTCTTGTTTGTAAACTTTCTTATGTTCTTATGTTCGTACTGTATAAAGCTGATTTAGTTTCTGTAGCTGAACTCCATAAGAAGAGGATGTATCCATGTAAGGGTTCCAAAGATGATCTTGAGATCTTCAAGCCTGGGCTTCTTCCTTTAACACCAGGACTCCAGAAAGTGAGTTCAGAGTCAGTTGCTTCAGTCAAGCTGGTTGGGATTTCCTATATTATCCTTGTCGTTACCTTTATTACAACACCCTGTCTTCATTAATGGAATGATCCCTTAACCCTTTGCGGTCCATTTATTAATTCTGCGTCAGGCTCGCCAGGTCTAATTTATTTTCACACGCGCTGTTAATTTTAGACGCGCTGTTTAAAAGTATTTTCTTCCACAGTCAAACGGGTTTAAATGGCCCTGCATATCAACAAAGCACTCACTAGGGATCTCCAGCCCCGCCCCACCCTTTCGTTTGCTATCGCTTTCACATATGCTACCAAATAAAAAATAATAATAATAATAGTCGTACATACCGATCAATCATCTCCTGATGACTCGTTTTATCACCAAACTCCTCAATAATGCAATCCAAGTCATTATTTTATTGCTATAACATCTCAAAAAAGCTCTGCAAATGTCCGTGATAGTCTCTGTGCGCTGATACTGTAACACCCAGCTTGTTTCCATATGACCGCCCCATCTGATGCCAGGGGCTAGTATGACTATTCATGTGATACGCCTTTTTTTATTATTTTTAATTTTTTTATTGGCTTGTCTCGGCTCCTTTCGTTCCCACTCGGCCATTGAATGGTTTTCTCGGCTTTTTCCGTTGAAAAACCGACTTTTTTGCGTTTTTTGGATGATGTCGGACAGGGTCCGACAAAGGACCTGATGGGAATAATTGCAATGTCGGACCCAGTCCGACAATGGACCGCGAAGGGTTAAAGAGCTATCAAGCCCACCTCCCTTGTCACTTAGTGACCGCACCCCTTTAGATTCTTCTAGACCGGCTCTGCAGTTCGGTTCAGTTGGAGAGAGTGAGAGCAGAGATTGACAGCTGCTATGATATGGTGAAACTGTGATTAATTAGGTGTAGCCTGTTTTATGAGTGTCACAAAGACGGCCGGACAGTGGGTGACGTCAGACCAGAAACAGGAAGTAACACACAACAGACAGTGAGGTTGGTGAAGCTGAGCACTTGGTTGTGCTCAGCATTTAATAAACAAAATAAAAGAACACAAAAACAGCACACGGCACTTTCGCCAAAATAAACAGGTAAACAAAACGAACACACACTAACAAACAGGGACGAACAAACACGGTGAGTAAAAAACACTTATTCTTCTTATATTTATCCTCCTTCCCCACACCCGTTCTCCACTCACGAACACCCAACCCCAAGTGAGTCAAACGTGCATCTATATATACTGTTGTGCTGGGATTCAATTACTAATTAATTATTCACTTGAATCCCAGCACGTGAATTAATTACGTGCAACCTCGTGCTCACATATTAAATACTTTAAATGCACGTGCAGTGATGTGCAATCCCGTGCCTAAATACAATTACATCTTAAACACACGTGAAACACACACCCGTTTATATCCCGTGTACCAATGACTATACACCAACATTAACACACGCAACATGCAACATACAACACAAACTACGCACAAGGGCGTGGCCACATTGCCACAATGAGCAACATGTATTTGTTTGACTTTTTTCGAGTATGGATGTCACACGATGTTGTGTGCGAACCCTGCGTGTTTGCAATGGGGATCGCTGTTTAAAAATGTGTTTATTTAGCAGACGCCTTTATCCAAGGTGACTTACAGAGACTAGGGTGTGTGAACTATGCATCAGCTGCAGAGTCACTTACAATTACGTCTCACCTGAAAGACGGAGCACAAGGAGGTTAAGTGACTTGCTCAGGGTCACACAATGAGTCAGTGGCTGAGGTGGGATTTGAACCGGGGACCTCCTGGTTACAAGCCCATTTCTTTAACCACTGGACCACACAGCCTCCTATGCTGTTTGAGTTGCTGTTGCACCTACGCACTGATACACAGGCTAACAGAGGCAGCTCAGGAGATGGGGATGTTATGACAGGCCCAGTATCCTGTGCGGAAAGCCCGGTGACTAACACTTTAAATAACAGAAACAGAACCTTCAGTATTAAGACTGAAGGAAAAATAAACATCTCCACACCTGGCTCTGCATCTCAGCGTGAGGCTGTTGAGATGTAGTGGGGTGTGGGGGGCAATGCTGAGAAGGGAGAGAGTGCTTATCGTTAACCCTTTATCAGTTCTGCCTGCACTGCAGTTCCTTTCCTGACCAGAGTGGGCGCTACAAAGATGACGGAGTCCACAGAATCCAGCTCCACTCTTCACTCACCTCCCTTGGTTTTGGCTGGTCACTTGATCTCAGTCCAGTTGAGGCTCTGTGGAATGACCTTCAGTGATCTGGACAAGGACACCCCGCCCCAAGCTGCAACACAGCATGATCTGAGTCTGGAAAATAAAATTGTTCTTTACATCTCTGGAGACCCTTCAAAGTCTCGTAAACTTGTCCAGGCGTGCCCAAAGAAATAGAAGCTGTAAGAGCCAGCCCAGGGCAGTGTGGTTATTCTTGGCATGACAGTATAACCCTGGACAACAGGTGATAGCACCCCCTGGCTTGCCCCACGCTGTACTGGTGGACCTCTGGCTCCTGGCTTGCTCCACGCTGTAATGGTTGACTCCTGGCTCCTGGCTTGCTCCACGCTGTAATAGTGGACTCCTGGTTTCTGGCTTGCTCCATGCTGTAATGGTGAACTCCTGGCTCCTGGTTTCTGGCTTGCTCCATGCTGTACTGGTGGACTCCTGGTTTCTTGTACAATTACACCACAACAAAGGGAGTGGGATTCCACTGGCAATATATCTCTTGCTATTTTCCCTGTCAGGGATGTTTAATTTCTCGCGGGCTAATCACTTCTGCGCTCAAAGTAAACAGTGATTAGGGCAGTGTTTATTTGAAAGAAGAGGACGGGTGGTGCTCTAATCTGGTGAGAAAGGAGAGATCAGAGAGAGGCGGATTTGATTCGAGGTAATTGACCACACTTGAGAAAATAGCCTCTGAACCTGCTGGGCTTGCACATACAGTGCAGGACCCTGGAAACTCTTACCGTGATTGCACTGCCAAGAAAGAAAGAAAGAAAGACAAAAACAAGAGAATTACTTTAAATCTTCTAAACGTCTGCCATCTGATTTGTTTCAGATGCCTTCTTTTAAAAATGTTATCATTCTGGAAAGCTGATAAGACAATGCTGTGTATACAGGCTTTACAAAAAATTAAATAAAATTCATGAAATAATACAAACAACACCATGTCGGAAGGAGAAGAAACTCTGAATGAAGTGGTAAAACAGCAATAATGTGGCCTTATAACATAACGTATATTTTCATTAGTTTGTAATCCATATAAAATAAATACATGGATTACAGACTAAAATATCCCATACATTTTAAATATATAAAAAAAGGGGCCAATTTATATATATGAAAAATATAAGGATCATACTTTTCTACCATATATGAAAAATATATGTTTTTTCCATAAGGGAAAAGATTCAAGCTGCACCTCTAGTATCACTTGGAATAGAGTTCCAGAAACTAAAAGCTCTTCCTCCTCCTGATTTTAAGTGACTGCAAGGAATCAGCACAAGATCAGCACCTGCTGACCGTAGAGTGCGACTGAGAGTATAAGGTACAATCAGATCCTGCAGATACAAAGGCCCAGATTCATGAAGGGCTTTATACAAAAATAAAACACAATCAGTTGTAATAATAGATATTGTTTCTCTTGCAGCCTGCTATTCAGTCATTGTCTTAAATGAAGGAAAGAGAAAAGGAGGTTCAACAAATTTAAACAAGGTCTGTAGCCCTCTCCACCTGCCTTTATCAAAGACAGAACATCAGAGTGTGCTGGGGCCATCCAGAGCCGCCTCTCAGTGCAGTAACAAAGTTTTCATCACCTAATAAATTCAAATGTGCTGTGTTTTTTTCTTCTTTCAGATCTAAAGACTCATGCACAGGAAAGAGGAAACGGACAGAAACAATGGATGCCCATTCTGCAATGTGTCCTTCTGATAACTGAAGACATTAATTTTTGACAGATAGAAATAAAGAGAAAATGTTATCCTAATTTTTTTTCCCGGAAGCGCTCCAGTGATAAAGCAGACTCCCGCTCCAGCTCACAAATCATGCTAATGAGCAGCTGGCCTGGCCCTGACCTCGATGAGAGAGAACTGCGGGCGGACAGGGAAAGACCGGGCCTGGGGGCTGTAGGCCTGTGTGTGGCTGCAGGCACTAGTCTGTGAATGTCAGTGTGTGTGCGTGTGTGTTTACTATCTTTCACCAGGTTGAACACTCACTGTCTAATCAAATATAAAACAGCCAGGCAATTGTTTATTTATTCATTTATTTATTCAGTTGTTCATTAATGTATGTAATAGCTCTGTGTAAAGGAGCCAGACAACAATGTCTGAGAGCTGAGAATGGAGTGGTTAGACTAGCGATCATTTTTATAGAGCAGGGTAAAGACGGCGCTGGAGAGCTGAGAATGGAGTGTTTAAATGCCTGAGGGTAGGAAATACAAGTAAAATGTTTTCAAGATGAGCTCTAGCTTTCACTAGGTGTTGGAAAGACTTGCTCTTTTTATGATGAGGGTCAAGATGATGTGATTTATTTCTGCCTAGAAACATGATCTCATTTTTTTCTGTTATTGATGCTTTTCCCCTTAAGTGTGTCTCAGGGAAAATGAAAATCCCATTCTTTAAGAGAAGCTGAAGCTGCTTATTTAACGGGAGGATTTGTGACTTCAATACCAGTAATAAAAAGGATATTTCAGCGCATGCACCCAGCTGGTAGGTAATAAAACTTCAATTACATAAAATGGCCTGAATTAAAAATACAATAAAAAAAAACACAAAACAAAACAAAAAAAAAACATGCCAGCTTGAAATATCTAATCTAACACAGAACAGGAACTGTCTGCTGCTGAATCTGCAGAGATGAGATAGACAGGAGGATTTATCCCACTCAACCCCTTGTATCCTCTTAAAACTGGAATTAAAATGAGTTGTGTGTTATGTGTAGAGATGAACTGTACAGCATATCTAGACTGCTGAGTGTCCAGTAGGGATCTTACTGTATTTCATTACACTATGTATGTATTTGTGGCTGTATGTATGTGTGTATATATATATATATATATATATATATATATATATATATATATATATATATATATATATATATCAGGGCACAAACTGGAGACCCCATGCACCACAAGTGGGTGTCTAAACCACAATGCAAAAGAGCCGGGCATATGTGGTTATAGAGCTTTAAGCCTCATCTCATCTCACCCACAGGACAGGGCAGAATCTGTATTGGCAGTGCGTCACATAATACTGCCGTTACATATGTACGTATGTATGTACGTATGCATGTATGTATGTATGCATGTATGTATGTATGTATGTATGTATGTATGTATGTATGTATGTATGTATGTATGTATGTATGTATGTATGTATGTATGTATGTATGCATGCATGTATGTATGTATGTATGTATGTATGTATGTATGTATGTATGTATGTATGTATGTATGTATGTATGTATGTATGTATGTATGTATGTATGTATGTATGTATGTATGTATGTATGCATGCATGCATGCATGTATATATGTATGTATGTATGTATGTATGTATGTATGTATGTATGTATGTATGCATGCATGCATGTATATATGTATGTATGTATGTACGTATGTATGTACGTATGTATGTACGTATGTATGTATGCATGTATGTACGTATGTATGTATGTCCAATAAGTAACAGTTTAATAAGTAGCTAGTTACTAAAAGAATGTTCACTATCAAAAGTAGCAGAGCTAGAAATAGAAAGTATCAAAATAATCATTTATAGCTGCTTAGTCTATATTTCTCCTTTCCTCCCCAAACTCTCTGCCCCTCATTACTTTATATCGCCACCAACAACATTACAATCTCTTTTTACAAGATAAAATAATACAAACATGTAAATGATTGGATTGTTATTCTTCCAAAAGAAATGAACTGTAGCATGATGAAATACTGCAATGTAATACAGTGTAGTATAAACATCACTAATTTAGCAGGATGCAATACATATGAAATATTCTTTACTGCAGATGTGCGACAGTGTATCATACCCAGGCACCCAGAGTGGAAGAATTAGCCTCTGGAATTCTTTTACTGTTATTATAAATGATTTGCCTGAATATTAATCACACCAGGCTGCTGTCACATGTCTGGATATATGACATCATCCCCACAACTTGCCTGGCACCCTGTTGTGATCTCTGGTATTGACTTGGGGAGACTGCCAGATCTTTGCAAACTGTCAGACCTCCATCTTTCACCTCGGCAGTGACCCTGCGCATATATTATCAGCCATTTGCTTTGGCTCTCAGACACTTAGATAAAAAAAAAATGAAATGCTATCATAAGAACATAAGAAGTCATAAGAGCAGGCCGTGGCTTTTCTGTGGTCACTGGAAGTGTGAGTTTGTGTGTCAGTGTGTCAGTGTGTGTGTCTGTGTGTGTGTGTCACTGTGTGTGTCAGTGTGTGTGTGTCAGTGTGTGTGTTCCTTATTCTACTGGCAAGGCCACAGCAGCAGGTGAGGAGTTAGTTCCCTTTAGTCCAATTAGGAGGACATTGCATGTTAAGATATTTAACTAATTGTTACTATAATTGGTATAAATGTAAAGCTGACTTTCAATTCACAATCAATGTGAACCTGATGATTTTAAAAGAGATAAAGAGATGTTTGTTAAAGAATACAAATGAGCAGGAGTGAAGTACTTAATTCTTTTGAAGCAAAATGACGAGAGTGTGACCATGAATGTCACTACGGAAACACTTTTGGTAAAACGTAAGTTTGGCTGAAAGAATTCTGAACTTTTGTATTGCCATAGAGACTCTACCTTCACTGCATCTATCTATCTATCTATCTATCTATCTATCTATCTATCTATCTATCTATCTATCTATCTATCTATCTATATCAAAGACAAACAGTTGTGTTGCCATCACAGCTCCACCTATATGGAAAGAACACATATTTTCAATATGTTATAAATATATTCAATGTATACTGTTTTATATGTTACATATATGCATCACATATCCATATATCGATGTACATATGTTCTTAATGTGTTTTAAATATAAGCAAAACAGGAACATGCATGATCAAAATTAATGACATCATGCAACTTGATTTGTATGCCATAAAAAGATGAATGTGTGTGTATATAGACAGATAGAGTAAATAAGAAATACATTAAAAAATGTTAACAAAAATGTTGTAAAAAAAAGCTAATGGACTGATTCCATAAAAGAAAATAACGAGAATAAGAATTAGATTTTTTCTTTATTAAAATAATAATAATAATAATTATTAAGTATTAATTCCAATTTTTATCATACACCATAACCATTCACCTTGTAATACACAAAACACAATTAAAGCTAGCGCAGTACCCATACCATCTCATTGTAACATTTTACTAAGGAACAACCCTTGAAAAAATATTTGATTTTCTATCAGTTATTATTATTATTTATTTCTTAGCAGACGCCCTTATCCAGGGTGACTTACAATTGTTACAAGATACCACGTTATTTTTACATACAATTACCCATTTATACAGTTTTTTACTGGAGCAACCTAGGTAAAGTACATTGCTCAAGGGTACAGCAGCAGTGTCCATCACTGGGGATTGAACCCACGACCCGCCGGTCAAGAGTCCAGAGCCCTAACCACTACTCCACACTGCTGTTACTACAATACTTATTTTCAAAGCGTTTACTCCAGTCTTTATTAACTCCTATTTATATATATCAAAGGACAAATCCTAGGAATTATATTTATATGAAAATTGTTATAGTGTAGTATTTTATTTTCTGGTTACAGTGTGTAAGTATATACATGTTATATAAATTGTGTTTATATTCTTATCTGAATTTTCTAATTTTTCTATTTTTCCTAATTGGATAATGGATAATATATGAACATATGTAGTCATTTGTATAAAGCATTCACCAAATGAAGGGGTATATTTTCAATGTAAAAAAAAATATTTACAGTATAAAGATATATTTAGATGATGAAAAACACATATATTTAAAGCATAAAATCACATATCTGGAGTATAACAAACATATATGGAGAGCAATACATGTTACATATACTAACACATAAAATCATTATATTGCAACTCTGTATATATTTTATATATGAACATATATGTATACACATACAAATCAAATGAAGTCATATAAGTGTAACATATATTGCTTTTAATAAATGTAAAATATGGGCAGTCCCGTACAGCAGGTGCCTCCCTGCCCCCCTGCGCTGAACAGAGCTGATTGCTATGAGGTTTCAGTTCCACATGCCCGCTTACAAACCCAGACGTACCCATGCTTGAGGCATCCTTGAAGACTTGGGTCTTCTTTGCTTGTTGTTCCACGTTGTGCTTCAAGAAATAAGCACAGCGTGACTCCTATATGGAATTGCTTGACACACACAAGCGCACACGCACACACTGACACACGCACACACACACACACACACACACACACACACACACACACACACACACACACACACACACACACACACACACACACACACACACACACACACACACACACACACACACACGCACACACCCACTCACACACACCCACTCACACACACGCACACACTCACGCATGCACACACGCACACACACAGCATCCACAGCCTCAGCCCACTGACATGTCATCAATACTCTTTGCACACCTCAGATTGCCACTGAGACGTAATACATTCCTATAACTTACAGCAATGGATAAGGAGACAGTGAATGAGAATGCTGGCCTTGATAGGGAAGGTCCCCAGTCTGGGGTTTACAGCAGTTATAGACCCAGACCTGCCTTTATTATGTAATGGAGCCATCACGTGCTGAGGGGTACGGTATTCCCTGACCCAGTAGAACAGACAGACAGTGTTCTTTGGGAAGCAGCCCCTGCAGATACATTACCACCATGGATACACTATTCCCACATACTCCAAACTCACTGGCTTGGAAGGTTATTCAGGACTTCCTGAATGCATTATTTATCATAAATAGCACAATAAGTAAAACAATATATTAATAGAAAATCCAGGATTTAATGCCCACTTTGTTGTTACTAAATAGCCTGCTAACATATTATTTCTTAATGTCTTTTTTTTTTGTAGACACCTACACACAAGTTTTGCTAGTGAAATGAGTTGAATTTGTTTGCATTTTGTTTTAAAGACAACATTGTTTTTTATTAGTTTGAAACAGTTACCTGCAGATTAATAATCCTTAAGAAATAATAATAAAAGACAAATAAAACATTTCATAGTAAGCTAGTTAGGTTAGTAAAAGTGTGACCAAATTTGTTTTATTATGCTTTTGAAATGTTAACCGCTTTTTTCCCATTTTAGAGTTGTTTTTTTTCATCAGCTGACAAACTTGAACTGTTATAATTTAGACAAGCTGTGCTTATGAATCAAAATCGCATTACCAAATCTGTGACACTGAACTGCAGTTTGACTGGTGATCGAACTCCTCCATATCGTACGGACCCTATGCATTGCAAAGATTGACACAGGATACTTGTTTTGTTAATGAAATAAGCTGATGGACAGGCTCATGAAATTTAACATAGTCAATAGTTTGCAGGTTACACCATTGGCAATCCAGTACTAGACTGATGACAACAGTTTGGATACAACCAGCAATGGTGGGTCATGTCATAAGATTGCTCTTTTCGTGTCTCTATTCGGGAGTGTGACTGGACCTGGTCCAGCTGTGTTCCTCTGAAACCCCCTGAACATTCATTAAGAAACTCAAATGCACATATTACTGCCATTCTGATCCGGAACAAAGGCTGGGAATCTGAGACTAACTGATGACGTCATCGGCACTGGCTTTTACAAGCTCGGGAATTAAAAACTCAAACCATAGCCCTGCAATAGCAGACAGAGGCTTGGAATTTCTTTGTTTTGATATCTCCCAATAAAGCTGTAATGATATGCCTTCAAACATCTGTTTCTCGTTGCCAGTCTGAGATGCAGAGCCTTTGAGAGTCACGTTTCACATCAAAACAGAGGGGGAGAGCGAGGAGAATCTTCTAAGCTGGCTTGCGTGTTTCCCGGCAGTTCTGTGTTGTCGTGTTGGTGATATTTTCCACTAACACACCCTGTCCATCCCTGGACCTTGCATGCCTTGTCATTACTGTAGCGTGTCATGCTGAGCAGCACTGCAGTCCTGCAGATGTGGCGACACCGTTGGGGCTGCCAGAGTCATTCCTTTCTCCTTTCTCGGTCTCGTACTAATGGACAGTTTCACGTTAAGAGCGACACGCAAACCCCTGAAAGACACAGGACTGGGAGTTGAATTGACCTTTGAATTGATACTCAAAGAGTAAGTAAAAATACAGCATTACACGTCCGCACGTGTTGCTACAACTGTTCAAATAACGTACCTGTCATTTTTCTTTTCATTGTTAACATTCTGACAACTTTTTACACTTATAACTTTAAAGTCTGTTTCAAAGCTCGTCTCAAAATGGCTGCTCTAGTGCACTGGGGTTTGAGATCTGTCCTCTAAATCTCTGCAGGAAAAGCCATTAAAAAACATATTAACAAGCACTCTGGCTTTTTCGTTTCTGTACCACATCATGGATCGTTATTGCTGTGTTACCTGTTTGACAATGTGGGCAATAATCCTTACACTATCAGTGCACTAGAGAGGCAATTTTGGAAAGAGCTTTGAAACACACTTTAAAGTTATAAGTGTAAAACATTGTCGGGATGTTAACAATGAAAATAAAAATTACAGGTACGTTATTTAAACAGTTCTAGCAACACATGGGGACGTGTAACGTTATATTTTTTTAACCCAGCTACATACTCTTCGAATAATTTCTCGAATATATCAATTGTTTTAGGTGTTTGGCAAGAGCTGTGTGGAATCCAGTTCAACCACCGGCATTGCCAGGACAATCCCATCCACAAGATCTCATCTTAGAACCTGCTCACTGACCTGCAATACTGACCAGCATTGCCAGGACTACCCCCATCCACAAGATCTCATCTTAGAACCTGCTCACTGATCTGCAATACTGACCAGCATTGCCAGGACTACCCCCATCCACAAGATCTCATCTTAGAACCTGCTCACTGACCTGCAATACTGACCAGCATTGCCAGGACTACCCCATCCACAAGATCTCATCTTAGAACCTGCTCACTGATCTGCAATACTGACCAGCATTGCCAGGACTACCCCATCCACAAGATCTCATCTTAGAACCTGCTCACTGACCTGCAATACTGACCAGCATTGCCAGGACTACCCCATCCACAAGATCTCATCTTAGAACCTGCTCACTGACCTGCAATACTGACCAGCATTGCCAGGACTACCCCCATCCACAAGATCTCATCTTAGAACCTGCTCACTGACCTGCAATACTGACCAGCATTGCCAGGACTACCCCCATCCACAAGATCTCATCTTAGAACCTGCTCACTGATCTGCAATACTGACCAGCATTGCCAGGACTACCCCCATCCACAAGATCTCATCTTAGAACCTGCTCACTGACCTGCAATACTGACCAGCATTGCCAGGACTACCCCCATCCACAAGATCTCATCTTAGAACCTGCTCACTGATCTGCAATACTGACCAGCGTTGCCAGGACTACCCCCATCCACAAGATCTCATCTTAGAACCTGCTCACTGATCTGCAGTACTGACCAGCATTGCCAGGACTACCCCCATCCACAAGATCTCATCTTAGAACCTGCTCACTGATCTGCAGGATTGAACATTTTATTTAAGGTGATGGGATGTCAGTGATGCTTTAATTTCGGTTGAATAAATAAGTATTGATGATCATGGAAGATCATGGAAGTGTAAAGTGGAATCAACAGGGAAACTGCTGAGTACGGATTAAAAAGGTATTAAACAAGTGTTTTTAAACCTTAAATTTTCAAGTAGAGACTGATAAATAAAGCAATCGATTGCCCTGTGTTCCCCCTTGCAGCGCAACACTCAAGAAGGGCCCTTTCTTTTTTAAATCTCTTCCATGAGGATGTTGGATAGAAAACTAAAATAAATACATAACGGAAGAGGACTTTTTGACTGTGACTAGCTTTGTATGTGCAAGCATAACCCATTTAAATAAGTCTGAAAGCTTGTATCGCCAAAAGATGATGTGCCTCTTTGTGATCTGTTAGCAATATTGAGATGTCAGTGCAATGTCAGGATACTTTGGCACTGTACCCTGGTTTATGAGATATTTTATATAGAAAAACAATGTTATGTTATCCAAATGCCTTCTATTGTGACAGCTTTTTCATAACGGAACAAGGAATAATTCCCTAAGCATGCCACAGTGAGATAAACACAGAGCAAGTGTCGCAGAGGGCCAGGGTATATAACTGGGCTCTTGTTCTTCCCCTAGACTGCGGTAATGATCTCCCAGTGAGACCTTTCCCACCAAAGCCAGGATATTTGACAAATCTGTTAAAAAAGGAACTTAATCCCCAAAGAGGCAATGATTTTTCATTTACTGGGAATCTTTGATTGAAATCCAATTGGAACCCCAGATTCTGAGGAATTCTGCGGAGCGCGCTACTCACCACACTTGTCATACTTGAAAAGTTATAGACATCTCTGTGCCAACGCTCCAGAGCATAATGCATTTCTGAAAACTGATGCAGGAACAAAATGGAAACAGATGGTTCGCGTTACCAAGAGGAAAAAGGAAGTGAAAAAATAAAAGTACTTCTTTAACATTCTGCATGTTTCAGTGAAGGTGGTGGTGGCGGATCAAGCGAAACACTAATATTTAACAGAGTTTTATTTCTTCTTGAAAAGAAAGTGCAATCTAAACAAGGGTTAATCACCAGCATTCCTGTGTGCAGCAGGGGGTTGGCATGCCTCTCGCTCAGCATGTTTGAAACGTGGTGCATTCGAAATCTGGCTCTTCCTGTCGGGCCCGAGTTCAGCCAAGCAGCGCTGCAAGTTCCCCAGCTGTGTCTTGGAGTTTTACTCAGCCTTGACTCGTGTTGCTTTTCGTTGCCTTTATGTCTTTTTTCTGCCCATACCTTTGTGAGCTGTTGAAACTCCAATGAAATGATAATCTGTACAGGATGTAGACTTCACTGGGAGTGTTGTAGACTTCACTGGGAGTGCACTCTGTATTACTAGTCACCATGAGCACACAAGCAATAGTTTACATAGTAATGAAGGGTGTGTCGTTACCCTTTCTTTCCCTTTGACCCTTTAATTGAATTGAATTCATGCTGTATTTTGTATTCCAGTAATCAATGTCTTTATTTAACCTGGTAAATTAAACAGAACAGGATGTCATTTGGTATAGCTCATAAAGATCCCCAAAACAGTAATAACAATGTTCGTTGATGAAGCCGCATCGAGACTTCAAAAGAAACCACAGCATTTGATCCAGTGCATGTGCACCTGAAGGAGAGTAATAGAGACTCTGATGATCAGTCCTCTGACCCCCCTGGTGCATCAGCAACAGAAAGGCTGGGAGCAAAGGATTATCTACAATAAAGATGTTTGGTTTCTCAGCTAGTTAAGCCGGGATGTGATGTCAGGAAGAGATTTTCCAAATTTCAAGCTTTACGAGTCAAGCGTGGACCTATAGATGTGGCAACTTTCCTAACTTTGATGCAGCAGATCTGGAGGGGGAGGGGGGCAGGGGAGGGGGGGGCTTACCAGATTGAAATGTGATCCGAACTCATTCTGAAGTTTTTCTGGTTGAGCGCTGGGGTTGGCGGTTTGTGGTTTCTGATGTGGGGGTAAAAAGAGAATCTTTGATTCTATTTTTCTTTTACTTTTAAATGAAAGGGTGTCTGCTAGACCAGTCCTATTCACTAAGCTTTGACTCACGAGTTAATGAAAGACTGAGTTTTATAAATGGTGTTTTGATGGATTAAATAAAGTGTGATATATTTAGGAAACTTTTTTTTTCAAAATTGTTGTTAAATAAAAATATTTAAACAGGGCATTTCAAAGAGTTGCATGAGATATTGCAATCTGCTACGACTGTCTGAGGATGAGATAATGTATATCACAGGCCTGCACAGTGTGCTAAAATAAACGCTTCCTGAACTATTAAATAAAAAATAATGCACATAGAATTGTATTACATCATGGTCTTTAAAACAAAATGACATCATGAACTGATGAACACAGGTGTGAGCACAGAGCCATTGCTATAAATATGTACTGTTACAATGAATATGTTCTGTTATTATGAATATGTTCTGTTACTATGAATATGTACCGTTATTATCAGTGACTGCTGAGATTTGCTGACACGGAGTGGGAATTTGATTGATGAAACCCAGCCCAGATTGCGAAAGACATTTTTGGATGAGAAACTCTTTGCACAGCTGAACAAACTACACCACATCCAAACATGTAATGACTGTAAGAAATGGAAAAGCATTAACAACGAAATGTCCCATTCCTGGATATGCTTAAAATTCATTAAGCTAACAAAATAGGTCCAGTAAATCTCCAGCACCTAATAAGAATCACCCTCACTGCCTACATCTCAGATTCTTCGGTATGAATGATGCACACATGATGGTAAACTTGTATTTTTTGTTTTGTAGCAATTAGCAGACAAAACCATTTAGAATGCCTTTTGTACTGTTTTTTGATGCATCACTTGAAAATGCTTGTGTTGCTTCTGGGAGTGAAAGTTAAGGACCTGGATAGTGTTAACACGATCATACTGAAGTGGGCTTCGAGGACCGCGATCTTCTAAACACGATAAAAAAAACACTTTGTTTTGATGACTTACAGGGCCACCATACTTTGCAGTACAAGCTTGAAACACGTATCATTGGATAGGGGAGGGACTGATGTTCACTTTCTGGTAGTTTTTTTTTTTCGTGTGATGTCACTGAGTGGGGCATTTAGTGTCTAAAGAGCGGAGACAGTTTACAGCAGCCAGGCAGAGACAAAACCAGAAACAAAACAGCACAGGAACTTGTTCAGGGCTAATTAAAAAGGGGAAACACTGTTAAAATAACACTGTTTATAAATATCAAAAATCAAGTGGATATAAGCAGATACTATCTCATGAACTAAATGTATCAGGTACTGTTTCTTCCCCATATTACTGATAATAATGGAATTAATCATTTATAAATATTTATTTTGAGAAAGTCATCAAAAGCAGTGTGCATTATTGCTTATAATGACCCTGAGAATAAACGTGTATGATGTCATTGCAATCCCTCTGGTGAAACAATGTCTTGTGAAACAATTGGTCTTGGTCCTGAAAGGGTTAAAGGAAATACAATTCAATTTGTTGTTTAGACTGTGACGCTTATATAAAATATATCTTCTCATTAATAATAAAAAAAACTTGACACCTTTTCAGCCATTTAAATGTAACATTAAAGTAAAAATCAGAAACCGTATGCTCCGAAATAGAGCACCAGACATGATCAGATACATCATTTATTCATTAATATTGTTTTACAGTGCAACAGACAAGTCCTGCCTCAGGCTTTTCTTACAAATGGAACCTGGTAATGATTGTGTGATGTGTTAATCCCGCATGATTATTTATTAACAGCACAGACCCTTGACAGGGTTTGGGAGCTGGTTTTATTAAAAAAAGCTTAATATCTGTATAGCATATGGTTTGGAAATGCACAGCGTGCTTGGAAATAGGAAATACATCTTGAATGAATCCTTGGCTAATACCTCATCTCACCATCCTAAGGACAGAGGAGCTGTGGAGCTGAGTAGAGACAACTTCGACAGGAAACTAGGGACCATAAAAAAATTAAAAACAAAACAAAACAGCAAAGTAAAGAAAAAAATGAATGGTTGAGGTTTTTGTCAGCAACCCGAGAGTCCAAATCCTTGTTAGTATTACTCTTTTTTCTTTTTTTTAAAGTGAATTTGTAACACAACCGTAGGCTAGGAAGAACTGTATTTTATGCACAATTAAATGTGCATGAAGCCCTGAAATCAGCCGTGCATATCCACACGCCTTCCTGCTGTACAGATGCACCAATCAAACCTGATGGGATAAATGAGGCCCGAGCTGTTTTCTAATACCCATCCATGAATCCTCTATCTTAATCCAATCAGCTTGGTCGTGTACTGCTGGCTCACCTGCATGCTGCCCTTGCAACAAGCTTCAGAAAAGCACCTGTTTCCAATAACAGGGAAGTGTCAAATCGTGACGTAACACAATTCTGACAGACGGATGCCAGTTACCCTGCACTGGCGATTTTTCTCGGATCTGATGTCTGCTATAACTAGCTTTTAGCTCCCCAAACATTGAAGTGAAAGAATCTCAAATCTGAAAATCTGACAAGTCTTCTGATCCAGAGATTGTTTCATTCACTTTCCACCAGAGGAAGTGAGGTCTTGAAAGCTAGTGTTTGTATATCACAGCTAATCTAATAATGAACTCTTTTATAATTGCAGCAGCAGTGTGAAGTCGTGGTTAGGGCTCCGGCCTCTGGACTGGAGGGTTGTGGGTTCAATCCCAGCTGGGGGACACTGCTGATGTACCCTTGAGCAAGGTACTTTACCTAAATTGCTCTAGTAAAAAAATGTGATATTTTCTACTGAGATATTTTGTAACAATTATTAGTCACCCTTGATAAGGGCTTCTGCTAAGAAATAAATAATTAAAAAAAAAAACTCTTTTAACAATATTTATTCCAATGGCAATGTTTTTTTTTTCAGGAAAACATGGGTAATTGTATGTAAAATAATGTGATATCTTCTAACAATTGTAAGTTGCCCTGGATAAGGGCATCTGCTAAGAAATAAATAATAATAATTAATCTATTATCCCCACTACCTTGATTAACAAGGCAAAAAAAAAAAATGCTCTTAATTATAACTACTTCCTGTATCTTGTACTTGATTTTACTCTTACAGGTATCCGTATACATGTTTTTTTGTAATTGCTCTTATTTGAAATCATTCTCATCCACTTATCGCACTCACTACATGCTCTAACTGGACTTTACTCGTATAAGCACATATTTATAAATGCTCTTAGTCATACTCGCTCTTAAATGTAATTACTCACTGTATTCTTTATTTTGCTCTTATTTGAATTTGATCTTATTTTCTACTGATTTTATTGTACTTTATAACGACTCTTATCTGTAATGTGATATTTTAGAATGTGATATTCTGTAATGTGATACTTTGTACTGAGATATTTTGTAACAATTATAAGTCGCCCTTGATAAGGGTTTCTGCTAAGAAATAAATAATTTAAAAAAAAAATCTCTTTTAACAATATTTATTCCAATGGCAATGTTTTTTT
The DNA here is from genome assembly GCA_030684275.1 of Acipenser oxyrinchus oxyrinchus. Taxonomy (NCBI): domain Eukaryota; kingdom Metazoa; phylum Chordata; class Actinopteri; order Acipenseriformes; family Acipenseridae; genus Acipenser; species Acipenser oxyrinchus. The sequence goes on from CM060254.1 coordinate 1,068,163, forward strand.
TTCAGGAAAACATACATGACCTATCTATTAGTGTTAACCTTTTTGTTTTTCATATATAAATCACTGCAACTTATTGCAGTTAAAAAAGGCACAACTTCAAAAAAGGCACAAGCCATATGTTTTGACCTGGACGACTTAGGGTTGCCAAAGCCATCATCATGGCATAACTAATTCCAGCAATAGCACTGTTTAAAAAACACAGCATGTATTGTGCAGCCAAGGCAATCTGAGTCCTTTCATTCCAATTTGATTGTAACACATGCTCAGCGGTTCAGACAATCACCTGAGAAGCGCTGGCTCTGCTCGTGTTCTGGAGAGATCGGCTCTGGGGACGGCTTAGGGCCACTGCTCCGCTGCAATCTCTCAAACAATTACCTTTACATAAGGCCAGTGCCCCTGATGTCCTCCAGTTTACTACAGATTAACTCTAAATAGCACAGAGGAAATGGGAGTGAGAAAGAAAGTAACATGGACCGGTAACCACTATCAGTGATGGTCTCGGAGTCATTGCTTCGAGGAAAAGGTCACTTCATTACTTGTGCTTGGTCTCTCTCTGTCTCACTTGTCATTGACTGAGAAAAGCTGTTACATCTTTCATTTTTCTCCGGTACCTGCAGAGACGCTGCATGAGAATCAGTTTGCAGTTTTCATGCGACTCGTTAACATCGACATGCTTTGCTCCTTTCAAACACAGAAGCAATCATGGTGTCCCCTTTTTGAAGGAAGTGGAGGCCTGGAGATATCTTGTTGTAAAACTAATTGCGTGTATATATTGTAAATAGAAAGTCTGGAAAGGATGGAATTAAACTTGCACATGCTGTGCCCAGTGACTGTTGTTGTAAAAAGAGAAAGCGTATCCCAAGTTCAGCTCAAGGTCAGTTGGATTTTGTTGGCCAGTTGGTCCATATCCCACTGTGTGATTGGGATTAAAGGTGACCCTCCTGAAGCTGTAAGTTATTTTAGAGTTTCTGTTCCTGTTCTTAGCCTGTGAAGTGAGCAGACAGTCAGAAATCTAGACAGTGTGTCAGAAGCTGAAGCCTGAATCGGGAAACGAACCCCAAACTGGGTGCATTTGTTATCTGGTGATTGTCTTTATGAGCTGAAACAGGATCATGTGCCTCAGCACAGAGAGAGCAAGACCCACTCTGTGTCTCAGATGATTTATCCTCTCAATCAGGCCCAGGCCAATCTTCACACAGAAAACTCACGAGCCGAGCAGGGTGTCTGTGACAGATGAAACAAACGATGTCCCTGTGCCAATACCTCTTACACAGTTTAAGTTTAATTAGAATGTATTCAATTATTAGATATCTCATCGATATTTTACCTTTAAAAAAACATTTGATATTTTTTGTGTGTTTTCATGTTACTTTTATTCTTTTATTGTTTAGCCTTGTTTCACGGGACTTTATACTTTATATTGATTGTGAAGCGCTTTGAGACGGCTTAGCCATGTAAGGCGCTATATAAAAACAATTTGATTGATTGATTGATTGATTTGTGTTTGTTTTCTTTTTTGAGCGTTCTAGTCACAGTAGAACGGGACATGTCTTGGAACTGTGACAGCCCATTCCAGGGCGCCCTGGCCTCGGTCTGGGAAGCCAGTTCTGGCCTGAGCCCTGGAGTTCTGGATGCGACTCAGCTATGCACTTTGTAATTTGGGGTTTCTGCTTTTCTGCGGCCGGAGTTCTGGGTGTATGACTGTTGCAGGACCGAGTGGAAAAGAAGCTGCTTCCTCCCCACTGCAAATTGTTAGTTACACCAGGACACTATTTTTGTATTTTCTTTTCTTTTTTTCTTTTAAACTGTAAAATATTTCCATTTGCGGCTGGAGTTACAGGCTTTCTCCATGAGGTAGATTCATTCCTAAGCGTTAGCTTGGGAACATTCTCAGGGAGATCATGATTCCTAAACACACACAAACTTAATTAGTGAAACCTTAACATTCCAGACATTCTTCAAAAGAACATCAGAAATCATCAGCAATCCAGTTCATATTTGCTGATCTTTAGGGTACAGCATGCGGAGTGGGTATCTCAGGAATGATTGGATATTATTGAAAAATAATACAACAATATAATGTTGTTTTATCACCAGGATAGTTCAAATGGGGGGTCTCAGGGATCCGTGTTAAGAGGTAACTACAGTGCTCCCTCGCTATAAGGCTCTCGATTACAACGCACCTTGGATATAAGGCTCCTCCAGCATGTCCCCCAATTTCCTATACTAGTGATTCATACAATATTTCTACAGTAAATACAGTACCGGTGTTGTTCAAACTGTAAACAACTTCTCAGTCTAACTTCTGTTTCTGTCTCTCCCTTTTGATAAAGCTGCGCTGGCACTTTATAACACAGACATCTTATTCAGCATTCGTTTTATAACTAAATAAATATTAGGCCTATTACGTGGTTATCTTTCCTAATGTATTTACTTTTTTGCTGTGAGAGGAGCTGCAGCTTTCTCCGGGAGACAAGACGCTTCAGCCTCACTTCAGCCCCGCTCCGGCAGCCGAACCTGGGGCGAGCCCATTCCCTCTTCCCCTCGCCCGACCTGCTCTCCTTCTCGCACTTCGTTTGCTTGTCTGCAGCTTCGAACTGAACACCCGACCGCCGTTTAGCCAGGCTATTTATAGTTTAAAAACTGCTAATTAAAATGATCCACGAGTGGCAATGTTACCTTTTTTTTTTTTGTAAAAAATATAGCGTTGATTACATGGTGCTTTTATGCATGGTTAATTCATGGGAAGTTACATTTTCGCTTCACTATATGTTCATTATAGAGAGGGAGTTATTTTATTTTGTATTGTAGTTAGTCAGATGTATGTTGGTGCCCCCACCCCCTTATAACGCTCATATTGTGTGTCCCCCGAGACTCGAGTTATAGCGAGGGAGCACTGTACACTGTAATTATTCTGTGTACATGTTATAATATAGTAATTACATTGTAAATACACAGCCACTATTTTAAACACATTAACTGTAATTAAAAAACAGAGAAAGAAACTGGTTTATTTGTACTTTCTGTGATTATACGTGTTGTTGCATTGCAGCTACACAACACTAATTACTGTGCTCTTACAGTTTAATTGAAGTGTAATTAGACACATAATGTAACCTTACAACCAGTATACATAGAGAGAGCAAGTTAAAAACTCTGATAACAAATGCTCTCAGTAACATACTCAAAAAGTCAGAAAAATACAGGGTTCAACAAATTCCCAATGTGTTCATTTACTTAAAAGGTTGTTTGGGAAATTTTCAATAAAAAGGCCACTTGCAGACTGGAAATGTCCATCATTCAGAAAGAAAAGAACAATAATTATATACAAAATGCAGGGAGCATTATCGCTTAAAATGTGCTACTGAAGAACTGGCCTGACCAATAAAAATTAGCATTCAGGAAATGTCTGAATGGAACTCTTTGCATTCCGGAAAGTTTTTTTTTGATGGGAAACCCAGGGTTCCAGCAACTCTGCAACTTAAACTCTGCTTCTCAGGAAGTATTCCATTTCCACAAATGGGTCAATGAAAAACTAATCCTTTCCAAAAATCTTTCAAAGCAGAAACGGTTTCCTGATCCGAATCAATGGCTAACCCAGCCCACAGAATAATATTTTGATATTAAACTGTTATTCAGGAAATAGTTTACCAGACAGCCTGAGGCCGGCTCTCTGGAGGAGCTTGTGTGGAGACCTTCGTTATCTGCAAAGATCTCGGCGAAACTCCACCCGTCAAGAACAGGACACTTGGGGCATTTCTACATTGCAAAACTTCATTTGTCTTACAGTAAATGTTCAATCAAGTGAATTCGCAAAAGTTCAAACACTGTCACGCAGGGCACCCACTGTAACTGCCACAGCAGGCGTTTGGGATGAATCCAGGAACGGCTCTGACAGGGCTTGCTTTTAAAGCACGTACAGTGTCCAATGCTAGCAGAGGCCTTGTCCTTCATAAGGTCTGTCACGCTCCCTCTTATTAAAGAAGCATTGATAAGAACAGTAAAAGCATGGCGACGCACAGGCTAGCCGGGTACATTTCAAATACGTATACTACAGCAGGGTGTAAGGGTGGGAAACTGTACCATTTACAGTGCATACATGCCATAGTGAAATGTAAAAAAAAGGGTTGATTTATTACAGCTAACAAAGGAAAGAGTTATATTACAGATGGAGGGATTTAGGGGGGGCAGGTCTGTTTCATTATACAAGAACAATAACAGAGCCTTTCTAAATAGTTCATTAGAAAGGAAAAAAAACTGTTTCGCAAGACAACTCCCTGGCCCACCGAACGGAGTGTTGATGTGATCGATGGAAAAACTTTTCAGTGCAGTTTTCCCTAGTCGCCCATCGTTCCACTGTACAGGGTTCGCAGTGAGGGAGTGGTATTTTAAAATGCCTGAATACTGAAAAATGTTGTCCTGGCAAGTATCTGCTGTCAGATTATGACAAACACTTGGCTCAGAGTAACACAAACAGCCCTCTCAGAGAAGCACACCCCTCCCCAACAAAGAACCAGAGAAGGACCCTCCCAGGAGGGTGCCAGCTGGGTCTTAATGATTTATTTTACATCACTTATTTTTACCACCCACAGCTCTGGCCTCGCCTCGTCATGCTGTTCCCAGTGTGTGCCTTTCTCCTCTTCAAGCCTCTTATAAGCCTTACTCCTTAAATATCGACTAAGTATTCATTTCAGAGCTGGTGCTGTCAGTGCTGACGTTGCGCATTGTGTTCAAGTTGTGCAGTGATGTACACTTCCCCTGCTCTCTTAGGGATACATGACAGGCTTGTACAGCCTGAGTTAGAGTGTTGGTGCAGGAGGTGAAACCCCACAGTGTATAATCATAGTGCTGGAATACAGTGCACTTATCTCTTATCGCCAATGTATACAGACAGGATACAGCATAGAATAAAATAAGAGAGCATTAGCCTGTGTGCTCCCAGGAGTTAGTGAGGAAAGCCAAGAGGGTGCTGGATATTCACCTCGTCGCTTATCAGTGACCTTTACTTTACTAGCCTGGCTTAGCCTACCCTCCAGGGTTCAGTAGCTTGCGAACATTCCTTGCTTTGGTTCGGCAGCTGAAAGTAGGCAATTGGCTTGACAGTTGTTAACACGGTCACTCCGTTGTTCTGCTGATCGATAAGTGGGTCGACATACGAATAGGTTGTTTCAAATTTGGAGAGTACACATGTAATTACTAAGTAACTACTATGTAAAGACACAGTAATTAGAGACACTTAATGTACACAACATGCTATTGTTAAGTATATAAATATGCATATAAAGTATTTTGTATAGTTGTTTGAAAAGCAGTTGCATTAACAGTGGCCTCTGTCTCTCTCTCAGTGGAGGAGAGCTCTCAGCTCTCAGAGGAAACACCTGGAATCCATTGCGAGAGAGTAATAATGTGCGGCTGCAGCACCGAGCTCTCTGTGTGACTGCTCTGAATTGGGTTTGTTCTGTGCAATAGCAGCTCCTTCCAGCCTCCGGCCCTGAGGAGCTGAGAAACAACATTTCGATCCGGGACTTGGGCCAGCACACCCGACTGGCCAACAACGCAGAGGTGATCCGCCAAACTAGGGGAGCAAACAGCCAGCCACGGGAGAGACAAACTGAATGACACACTCAGCAAACACCCAGCCATGGGAGAGACAAACTGGACACTCAGCAAACAGCAAGCCTTTTTTTCAGAAAGGCACCCGACAAAGTTATCAAATCGGAAGTAAAGATATAGAGATATTTTATTTTGGAACTCGTAAGTAGTAGAATAGTTATTTCAAAAGACATTAGCAATTATTATTATTAATATTAAGCTAGTATTGTCCTAGGAGGCATGCCCCCCCCCCACCCACACACACACAGTTATATTCATGCCCTTTCAACAAATCCTTCCCAGCTTAATATCCTTTGCTTCATTTTCTTTTAGTCTATCTCTTCTTCTTATTAGTGTGTATTCATGACAGAGAGTTACCTGATACAACCTTCCTGCAGATCTTCTTTATTGACTGGTTTTCATTCTATTTCAGTTACATACTGCTTTAGCCAATTATGGGGAGGGGGAGTAACTACAGATTGTCTGCAGTGAAAGTGTAATTTACTGGAACACTGACAGGACAGTTTAATTGCCATTCCAGTGACGATAACTTGCAGTTACAGTTTAATCGTAGGGAACCTAAATTACAGTTAATGTAATTACAGTGATCCCGAATTGCACTTACAATTACAATGTAATTATAATGATCTCACATTACAATGTGGTTACAGCACAGAAACATTTACAACCACGGTACAGTTTAACTGCAGTTTCAACCACACCGAACTTGATGGTTGGTCCTCCCCATCATTGAAATCAAACAAATTGGGGAATCAGCGTTTTATTATGCTGATATCACAGTACGGGCTGCCCCCAGTTACAAAACTAAACGTTTCTATATATGTTCGGTTTTGATTCTATTATTCTTTTAAAGTGACTTGGCCATTTTGAAGCAAAACCCATTAAATGTGAACGTTCCTGCAGCTTTAAGCAGAGCGCGCACAGCCCACCAGCCGTGATCATCATCACTGCGGATTGTGGACATCTAGAATATCCAGACTAAATGAATTAGTAAACAAACAGATTGTACAAATAAACAAATCAATACGATCCGGGTTGGAACTGATCCTCGTGTAAATAACATGGCTCCAGGGTTCTTTGCTTCATGTACAGTATCTTAACAAAAGGGGGAGGGGGGGGGGGGAGTACTGAGAGCTTTCAAGCTTGCTACAAATTGGAAAACGATATGGTGTGAATGCATCAATGTGTAGATACTTGGCAGGAGAGCCGGAGCTCTGAAGTGGCTTCCAGGCCTGAGAAGCACATGCTTCCTGATGTCTGAGCTGTGCACCAGACGGTTAGGGCTTCATGTATGACAGACCCGTGACAAGCCTATTCCAGAGCCTGACATTTAGAACAACAAAAAAAAAAGCCTGGAGGTTATTGCTTATCGCCTGTGCCTCACAGCTCTCTACAGGGAATGTGAAATTGTTCAACTGAACAGATTTTGATCACAGCACAAGGTGTTAACGCTGGCGCTAATGTTGTCAGCACCCTGACTACACGGCTCAAACTTGCTCAATCAAAATCAGTGATTTTGGTATCCTGCATTGTGCTGAGTTTTTATGCCTGTGTTAGCGCTATAGAGAAATGTGGCCTCTTAACATTTTCACCTCAGCGTTATTGAAGACAGTGCACAGGTTTGCCTTTGGGTTTAAACTAACCTCCTCTGAGGAGGTCTTATCAGATGCTGGCACAAGGTATTCAATACATTATAAAATAGGTAAAACTGCACCATGAAAGAAAAGTTGTGGTGCTGTCTCCAATTTACAAGTCATAGTACTTTGATTATAAAGCCAGCAGAAGTTCAATTTTCATATTATTTATTGAACTTCGTTTTTCCCATGGTTTAGTCTTTCATGCACTCAAGCACATCAGAAAGCAGACCTTGTTGACAGTCAGGTTTGTCCACGTCTATACAGTCCAGTATACAATCCATCCAATCCATCAACCTTGAAACCTGATGTCTCTCCAGAGGTGCCCCTGCTACTCCTTGCACCAGTAGGAGGGTATCAGTGTCATACATTGCAAAATATCGACTTGACTATATAACATACAGTATATAAACAAGTCGATATTTTCAGCAAGGATTCATAAGGTCACAACTTTCCCGATATGTAAAAACTATTTTTCAAAAAGAGAAAGAGAGAGAGAGAGAACAACATGTGAGGGATCAGACCCCAGAGAGAGAGCAACATGTGAGGGATCAGACTCCAGAGAGAGAGCAACATGTGAGGTATCAGACTCCAGAGAGAGAGCAACATGTGAAGGATCAGACCCCAGACGAAGAGCAACATGAGAAGGATCAGACCCCAGAGAGAGAGCAACATGTGAGGGATCAGACTCCAGAGAGAGAGAGCAACATGTGAGGGATCAGACCCCAGAGAGAGAGCAACATGTGAGGGATCAGACTCCAGAGAGAGAGCAACATGTGAGGGATCAGACTCCAGAGAGAGCAACATGTGAGGGATCAGACTCCAGAGAGAGAGCAACATGTGAGGGATCAGACTCCAGAGAGAGCAACATGTGAGGGATCAGACTCCAGAGAGAGAGCAACATGTGAGGGATCAGACTCCAGAGAGAGAGCAACATGTGAGGTATCAGACTCCAGAGAGAGAGCAACATGTGAAGGATCAGACCCCAGAGAGAGAGCAACATGTGAGGGATCAGACTCCAGAGAGAGAGAGCAACATGTGAGGGATCAGACCCCAGAGAGAGAGCAACATGTGAGGGATCAGACTCCAGAGAGAGAGCAACATGTGAAGGATCAGACCCCAGACGAAGAGCAACATGTGAAGGATCAGACCCCAGAGAGAGAGCAACATGTGAGGGATCAGACTCCAGAGAGAGAGAGCAACATGTGAGGGATCAGACCCCAGAGAGAGAGCAACATGTGAGGGATCAGACTCCAGAGAGAGAGAGCAACATGTGAGGGATCAGACCCCAGAGAGAGAGCAACATGTGAGGGATCAGACTCCAGAGAGAGAGCAACATGTGAGGGATCAGACTCCAGAGAGAGCAACATGTGAGGGATCAGACTCCAGAGAGAGAGCAACATGTGAGGGATCAGACTCCAGAGAGAGCAACATGTGAGGGATCAGACTCCAGAGAGAGAGCAACATGTGAGGGATCAGACTCCAGAGAGAGAGAGCAACATGTGAGGAATCAGACTCCAGAGAGAGAGAGAGCAACATGTGAGGGATCAGACCCCAGAGAGAGAGCAACATGTGAGGGATCACAGGTCGGGTGTAATTGCTCTGGCTCACATGTAAACAGGAGGTTACACTGAGGAATGTGTTCAAATGGCCTGAACGCCACTTTGAAGGGGAAAGGTAAGGTAGGTGTTTATTATTCAAGCCAGAGTGTTTGAATCAATACAGTTTGAACTCAATTAAGGAACGTTTTAGTTTTTCTTTCACAGTTAGTAATGGTGGGCCTTCTAAAGGAAAAAGGCTGATTGATGTGTTGGCTGAGTGTTAACTATTTGATTTGAAACATCTTTTAATCCTTCAAGAAAACCTTCAAGTTCAGATCTGCATAATTTCAGCACAACAATGATAAATCCTTCTGAACAGGACAGAAAAGCAGCTTGTCTTCAAAATAAGTTTTAGGGGTGTGCCCAAAGTGGAAGCTCAATCCTAAACCCCACTAAGGTAGATATACAGTCGCTACCGCTTAGAACAGGTGCATTTGTGTTAACGTGATTCACCAGCAGTAAGTGATGGACTGTCTAAACTCCCACACAATAACCTGACGTACAAAATATCCCCCAATCACCAGTACAGTAATCAAAAATGCGGTTAAAAATCTTAAGACACTCATTACACTAATAAAAAAAAGATGTATTAAAACCTATGAATGTAATAAAAAGTAAATGCAAAAAATTCCATTCCAGCGAAGAACTCTGTGATACTCATCTGGATGGTCTGTTTTTGCAAGTATGGACGGCAAACTTTCTAAAAAAAATCCCAATTCGGCTCTATATCCGGATACTGCTCCATATTAGCACAAGTGACACCGCTGAGAATTCTTCCTCTGACATCCCCTCTGGTGTTGTCAGAGTTTCAGTTTCGGCTGTATTTTCTTCAGCACTCTCCTCCACAACTACAGAAACCCCAGCTTTTTTGAAGCAATGTTTCATTGTTTGCTGACTGACAGAGTTCCAAGCATGCTTTAGCAAGCACACAGCATCTAAAAGAGACATTTTGTGTCCACTGAATTGTCGTGCTGATGTACATTGCTTTTCTCTTTCCAGCCATGCTTGCTGTTGCAGTCAGTGTTGTTTTTTCAAACTGTAAACCCGGCACTGCATACAGGGATCAAATAGCCAAGGTACAGTACAGGGGTAATTGCTCAGTAACAAAGTGCAAACAGCTGATTGATTGATCTGTGAAGCTTTTACTACAGTAGAGTGCTGCCTTTTGTATTGAATGGCAAGGTAGCGAGGTTAAAACATCTGATTGGTGGATTATTAAGAGAGATTACTACAGTATAAGCAGTGTGTTTGTTATTTTAATCTATGTGAATGGCACATAACGAGATCCTAACAACTGAGTTTGCCCAAAATATACGCTGTGCTTAATGCGGTATAAACGATGCCTTTGTTATTGAAATCAACGGGAATGGCAAACGGCAAACGCTATTTGTCTGATATAAATGGCTGCCTGAAATAACCCTGTACGGTGTAGGTGGTGGATACTGTACTTTTGGAAGTAGATAGGATTTCTAATAAGTTAATATGCACTTTTAATATGCACTCCAGCAGAACTGCTCACCTCGGAGCCCAGGAGTAGCGCCAGGGTCCTGTTTATATATCTCGTTTGTTTCCCAGTTTGCTCCACTGAGGCAGTATTTACCCAGCGAGGACGGCCAGGGTTTGTTTTCAGTTGCAGAGGTGATGCTATGATTTCCAGATGTTACCCCTTCTCTCCACGCCCTCCTTCTTCCCCTTTGAGTTCCTGAAACACAATAAATGTAATACGATTTCCCAGCAGATGTAGCCTTCGGGGGATGGAAGGTGCAGAATAATATTAACACATCTACCATAATTCAGTGACCCTGTAGGAGGAGAAAAAGTGCAGCTCTAATCCAGGCCAGGATGCTCTGTCAAACAGAATTACTGCAGCTCTGTACTGGCAAGACAGTGCAGACTGCAGGGAGCCCACATCAGGGTGGTTATTTATAGTGTGCTTTATTTGACCAAATAACTTTATATTAGAGTCTATTACATCGATCCAGACAGATCTAATTTTCTCCTTTAAATCAATAAAAGAAGGGACCTTCTCAAGCAAAGTGGGTGAGCATCTTACATGCATTTCTTTCTTTAAAAAGGAAGTTAAACAATACATTTTCTCCTAATTTAACATTTAACCCTTTCAGTCCTGGTGGTACGTGAAGGTCCCGCCTTATCTTAGTGCCGTGGGAAATCACATAGGAACCTTACAGGACCCCTAGGCACCAGTCTGCGGTCGTGTAGAAATACATGTCCTGTTCTCATCTATACTCAATACAGGAGTTTATTCTTCAGCTTACAAATAATGAATGATACACATTTGTTTACATGTTAGTAAGCTAGACAGATAATAAACAACCTTTAATGAATAACAAAGTGGCCATTAAAAAGTGTTACCAAAAATGGAGAGAAAGCTATTATTAGAAAGGCAAGGCAATAAAATACAGCAAAAACACTGAATAAAAGTAACAAAAACCTGAAAGAGAACAAATAAAGCAGTGGATTTCTTTTTAAAGAAGGAAACTGCCTGATTTAATGAATGATGTAACCCATCCTGCATGAGACGCCACCACCAGGGCTGACAAGCAGAACAATAAGAGTCTGGGAGAGAGAAGTGTCTTTATAGTATGATAGAGAAGCGCTGTGCTGAGCTGTGGAGCTCCACCATCGCTTTCATTAAGCCGTGGTTAGTAATATGAATAATGAGGTTTCAATTAGTCCCTTGGCTGCCTCTCAGAGAGAGCTCGATGTGAGCTCTGTTCCCCTGCCAGGATACTGGGAGTGCCGGCTGGATTGGCGCCTGCCTCTCTGCTGCTCCCCCATCTGCATGCCATTCATGTGCCGCACAACTACAGTGCCTGACAGGGGACAAATCTAGAACTGCTGCAGCGATTTGGTGACGTTGCTGGTTCAGTTGTAAGTAAAATATGGGAACACTTTAAAATCTGGTATGTTACCAACAATTTATACAGTACTCTGCCCACCACTCCCAGCATGCATTGTGTAGTACAGATACCTACCACTGCCATCCAAGAGTTTCCTGTGCAGCTAGACAAGCACCTCCTACCCTATCAGTGTTCAGAAACAAAAGCAGGCCAATGAGTTTGGTGTTACTTAGTTATGTAAGGCTGCATTCAGACTTCTCTAATCGCAATATCTGCATTGCATTTGTTTTTGGAAACAGCTTTTCTTTTTTCTTCTATTTGATTTATATTTTGCATCTCCATCTCCTCTCAAGCTTTTTTGTTATGCAGTGTTTTTAATTAAGTGTTTATCACTGTTTCTCTTTCTGCATCAGCTTGTAAAGCAAATTTGTTGCTGGAGCCCAACAGTCATTCTTGCATGGAGGATCCAAAAAACGGTGCTGTTTAAGATTTACATTTTATTTATTTATTGTGCATGTGAAGATTAGAATTTATTTGTCACATGGTATAGCTCCTTTGCACATCACTACCTAAGTAAACAGAGTCAGTGAACTCTAGTCAGCATTTCAAATCTGTACGTGTTATTTGGACCATTAATCATAGAAGAACTATTATTTAGCTTCCATTTCAAAAGTTTAATTATGGTTAAAATCCTTAGAATTATTATCCTTTGGTTTAACCAATGCTCTGGATTTAGTACATTTATTATTCTTAAATCCAGCCAGTTTTACACATTTCCAACAATAACAGAGCTGAGAACTCCTGTTAAATCTCAAGCACTTTTTAAAAATAAATAGTTCTGGGTGTGAAGCAATCAGTCTTTGCGGTAGTCAGTCGGTAATGCAACTCCCAGGCTTGCAGGTACTCTATATATGACAATAATACTGCTCCAGTCAGCTCCACAAACTGCAGCCCGCTTGCTGCTTCTCTTTCATATATTTAGTATAAAGATGTTTCTACTGGAAAAGTTTTTTTTTCATAAACTTTTCTAGACTTGTTAAATAAGCCAACGCCAGTCCAGAATGATTTTCTGAATAACAAGCTTTTAAAAAAAATTGAAATAAACTTAAAAATAAACTTTGTGAATAATGTCAAATGGCTTGTGTTTCCACTGTGCTGTAATAATAAGGCACCACCTATATAATTGATTAAGGACGCAACCTGATTCTATAATCACAGTTTCTGTAATTACACCCGATTCATATTTTCCTTTTACTCTTAAAGTTCTAACTTGTTATTGTTCAAGCTACATTGTATTTAACAGCGCTGTCAGGTGTGCACCAGGGAATCCACCTGAATATTTGTGTTTCTGGTCAAAGGTCGTAAGTCAGCGACCCTTTACGGAACCAGTAGAAGGAGATGACCTTTAGGGCCTTCTTGTGTTCCATTTTAATGTCATTCTTCTGTTCCAGTAACAGCACATATACAATCCCAGCATGCTGCACACACAATGCTCCCATTGACTTCCCCCAGATTGTTTCAAATGCAAATTTGGTGTTTTGGATAACGTTTGACCCGTAATTACACGGGACAGGCCCCGGGAATGAAGGAGTCTAGCCGGACAAATCCCCCATCGCCTGCTCTGATTCTCCCTCTCTCACAGCACCACAGACCACAACATTGTTCTTGGGGCCCGAGTCATTCCCACATCTCGTACGTTTTTACAGCTCGCTCTGTATAAAGCAGATACACCTCAACACCTCCTCTTACAAACACCAGACCCAGGGCACAACCGTTCCTCTGCTGGCACTAGCCACAGGCACCAGGCTGTGCTAAAAGGGTGCTGACATTGACCTAACCACTGTGTGTTTATGTTAAAAGTCCTTCTGCGTGTGATGAAGGGCCTTGCTAAGCGAGTTTGAGCTCAGGGTTGGATGCTTCATCACCATTTGGGTTTCTTCCCTTTACGTAATGTTTCAGCTGGAATCCTACTCCTAATCTGTACAATTCCACAGCATTTTAAAAACCTCTTTCACACAACTCTCAAAGTGATGCATGGTTAATGAATAATAATATAAAAATCCACCCACAACAGAGAGACTGCTATCCTGATAAAGGCTGCCTCATTAATCAATTATCCCACATTTAATTTGCTCCTAGGCAGCTATTTAATAATAGGCATCTACTGACACTTTAAGAGGTGTTATATAGACCCAGTAACACATTATAAAAACACTTTACACAAAGAAACTACTGGTTTAAAGGCACCAATTTTGATAGAGTAAACCCAACTAGCAGCATTTAGAGAAGGCCCACATTTCATACACTGTTGTTGTTGTCATCGTTTGTATCAATTTTAAAGAAAGCCAGTGAGAGATTATTTCGGTATGGTTTGGGGTCCCGGCTCTGTGCACACTTGCTCTCCAGGCTGGAGCAGCTCATTTCTCAGGCAGGTCCTTCAGATCCTTCACAGCCTGTCTCTGGTGGTTCCTGTTTGGCAGTGCAGCTCTGCTGCAGATGTAAACAATGATGAATTTGACATCTTTTGTATATTATAAAACAGAAAGGTTAGGGTTAGCCTGTGTTGCTGCATTTTGTGTAACAACCGAAGACATTGAAACACCAGGTTTGAAAGTGATATGTCCGTTCACAGAAATGAAGGAAAATGAAAGAATGTGGTATTGACTTCTTGTTTTAGATGTCACAAACACTTTCTCCAAGTAACTTCTTAAAGAATTATTTACAGAATGCCTCTGCTGGCATGTTTGCCGAGATAGTAAATGGAGAGCTTATGAAATGCAGAAACACACAAATGCAGATTTCCAAATGAAGAGAATTAAAAACCATACAGAATCCGGTAACACTTTATTGAAGTGTCTCTAATTACTACGTATTTACACAGTAGTTACTTAGTAAATACAGGTGTGCTTACACATAATTACAATGTTATTTTGCATAGTTACAAAGTACTTAATATGTACATCTTTTTGCACACTATAAACCCAGCCCTAAATCTAAGTAACTACTATGTAAATACACAGTAATTAAAGACAATTAATGGAAAGTGTAACTGATATTTATTGTCAGAAATGAAAAACAGAAAACTAAAAAAAATGTTACCACATATTTGAAACCACTTGATCTTCACATTGTAAAGAGGAACATAAAAGCTCATATTGAGAGATCCCTCACTTTTCACTTCATTTATAACCCTGTCCTGGAAGGGAAAGTCTTTAAAGGAACGCAATCCCGGGCAAGGTATTATTTGCATCTGAACCGAGCCCCAGCTTGATGCTCTGGATGGAAGTTTCTGAAGCAGAGCAGATGAGCTGATAGTTCTGCCGTGGAACAGAAACAAAGCATCATATTAGTGGCAGGGGCTTTGAGATACCGGGAGGTGGGCAGCAAAAACAGTGCAGCAGAACAGAACATGTGCAGTTTTGATAGTTTATTGGATTTTTAATTACCCTCATTACAGCATATTTGCCACCCTCGCTATATCGCCAGTTTGGCATCTGTCCTTTACTTAGCGGTAGAACTGTGCTGTATTTGCTTTGTTGGTCGTGCAATATCTATCCCTGATTAAGTTAGTACTTGAGTATTGTGTGTATACTTAAAAAAAACAAAAAAATAAATAAAAACAAAATGTTCATATGAATAGTTTTGAAAATAATTCAAAATGAGCAAAACCGTGCACATTAGTTTGTATATTGTTCTCAATACAAACCCCTTTTCTGTTCCCCTGCACAATCACTCCAGTGGTTTAGGGTTTGCATGTTTTGTCAGGCCCCTTCAGTTAGAAGCTGATCTCGTTAGCAAGATAGCTTGCAGGACACCCTGGGCTCTCCCTGATTCCTGATTGAAATATCAGGATGTTGAAACACGATACTTGCCGACTCGAGAGACTTCATTAGAAGTGAATAATAAAGCAGGGTACCGATTCAAAGATTTTCCTTTCAAAGCTCTGGTTCTGTCTTCATATTCCCAGGGAGCTGTGGAAGGTCCTCGGCATCAATCTTCACTCACATCTGTTTAGATGTTCCAGTGAAACATCGTCCAGAGCGTTGGGGCACAGCTGCCCAGTCCCCTCGCCCCTTTCGCTGACCTGTACCTAGGGTACAGAGCATGCTGCCCAGTCCCCTCGCCCCTTTCGCTGACCTGTACCTGGGGTACAGAGCATGCTGCCCAGTCCCCTCGCCTCTGTCACTGGCCTGTACCTGGGGTACAGAGCATGCTGCCCAGTCCCCTCGCCCCTTTCGCTGACCTGTACCTGGGGTACAGAGCATGCTGCCCAGCCCCCTCGCCCCTTTCGCTGACCTGTACCTGGGGTACAGAGCATGCTGCCCAGTCCCCTCGCCTCTGTCACTGGCCTGTACCTGGGGTACAGAGCATGCTGCCCAGTCCCCTCGCCTCTGTCACTGGCCTGTACCTGGGGTACAGAGCATGCTGCCCAGCCCCCTCGCCCCTTTCGCTGACCTGTACCTGGGGTACAGAGCATGCTGCCCAGCCCCCTCACCCCTTTCGCTGACCTGTACCTGGGGTACAGAGCATGCTGCCCAGTCCCCTCGCCCCTTTCGCTGACCTGTACCTGGGGTACAGAGCATGCTGCCCAGTCCCCTCACCCCTTTCGCTGACCTGTAGCTGGGGTACAGAGCATGCTGCCCAGCCCCTTCGCCTCTGTCACTGGCCTGTACCTGGGGTACAGAGCGTGCTGCCCAGTCCCCTCGCCTCTGTCACTGGCCTGTACCTGGGGTACAAAGCATGCTGCCCAGCCCCTCGCCCCTTTGCTGACCTGTACCGGGGTACAGAGCATGCTGCCCAGCCCCTCGCCCTTTTGCTGACCTGTACCGGGGGTACAGAGCATGCTGCCAACTTCACTTCTTATGTTTCCATCGTGCACTTTTGACCAACTTACACCGCTGCACACAGTGAGATGCACAGGCAGTGCAATAAAATACCTGCTTCAATGCTCAACACGTGGATTACAATGAAAATTTTTGGGGTATCAGCATCTCTATGTTACCTATTGCTTTTTTTTACTCTAACCGCTACAGTACCAACACACTGACAGCTTCAGATATCTATACTCGCCATATACTGGTCACATTGATACATACACAGCACTCTTATCCGCTAATTGGACCCTGATAATAATCAGGGATCTCTATGGCAGCTCAAGTACCAGATTGTAATGCCCTCTAATCAGGGTTCAATTGCTTAAGTATATACATCAATTCCACCTGCTGGACAATTAGCACACTATAGCTCACTAAACGTGCATGATGTGGAACTACATTACTGTACATTGACACCGTAACGCTTAGGAAATTATTTGCATGTGGGTCTTAGTGTATTTCATGAATTAAACAGTCATGGTATTTAAATCTGCTTGTGTTTGCACAAACTGAATGGACGCATTTGAGTATATTTTAACAGCAGCAAGAAATCCATCTCAAATTGCAGGGTAGTCATGATGTAGTCCCGCTTAACTCTCTGCATGTGTGATACAACTATAACTAACTGGCAAAACGAAGGACTGCAAACCTGGCAAGGGAGTACCACGCCCAGCAAAGCATGTGGGAATCACAACAATAACACATACCCATGTATTAGCACTGCAAAAAACAATAACACAATCCAGAGGCTTTCACTGCAAAAACAATAACACAATCCAGAGGCTTTCACTGCAAAAACAATAACACAATCCAGAGGCTTTCACTGCAAAAACAATAACACAATCCAGAGGCTTTCACTGCAAAAACAATAACACAATCCAGAGGCTTTCACTGCAAAAACAATAACACAATCCAGAGGCCTTCACTGCAAAAACAATAACACAATCCAGAGGCCTTCACTGCAAAAACAATAACACAATCCAGAGGCTTTCACTGCAAAAACAATAACACAATCCAGAGGCTTTCACTGCAAAAACAATAACACAATCCAGAGGCTTTCACTGCAAAAACAATAACACAATCCAGAGGCCTTCACTGCAAAAACAATAACACAATCCAGAGGCTTTCACTGCAAAAACAATAACACAGTCCTGAGGCTCTCCCATACCCATGTATTAGCACTGCAAAAAACAAGCAAGGGGCTGAAGTTCCAACACTGCTTTCTTCTTCTTTTTTTATATTCTGCTTTCTGGTTTTCTATTTCATCTTATCACCCCAAATGTTTTGCCAGATTCCTTATAATATAACTCCTTAATATTGCATCTCTTTTTTTCTCCACTTTGAATAAGCAACCTGGAGGAGAGATACTGGATTCTCCTAACATATACAAGTCAGTGTTTACACAATAGGCTGTACAAGGTCATGAGAAAGATACGTAGAACATACCAGGAAAAAAATCCATGCATGTGTGCTGTGGTTATTTGGCTCACTCTTTGCATGAAGTCAGAGGAATACTTTGTTCATCACTTGTCTCCACTTTGTTTGTTTTCAATTATTAAAACCATATTGGAGGCCATTTGCACTCTGCATAGCTGTGTCCTGCAGAAAAACGTTTAATCAATCAATCAGACTGGTGGTGGCATCGACAGCCTAAAGCCAAATAAGTAATGAAAAAAAAACTTACAGCAGCCACATGAGCTGGGAAATAACCTGCAATGGGCTAAAAATCCAGACCAGATGCATCTCGTGAATGCCAGAGTCATGGTCGAAATGCGAGGTCAGTCTGAGAGGCAAACAGCACAGGGGCTAAGATGTTCCTGATTAGAGAGTGAGGGCACTGCGAGCCGGAGCCCAGGGAGCTGCAACCTTTGCACTCTCCTGCGGGCTACTGGAGCTCCTCTCCCATTTCCTGTTGCTTTCCACCCATCTGC
Organism: Acipenser oxyrinchus oxyrinchus; assembly: GCA_030684275.1. NCBI lineage: Eukaryota > Metazoa > Chordata > Actinopteri > Acipenseriformes > Acipenseridae > Acipenser > Acipenser oxyrinchus. Next base: position 1,086,677 of record CM060254.1, read on the forward strand.
TGGACATTCCAGCAATGACCAGCACTGGCTTATCCTGCTTTACTGGTAGATGTACTGGTTTTCAGCTGCATTGCTGCTTGAAGATTATAAATGTAAATGTAACGTTTCTTTACTGTAAATGTTGATTCTACCCCATTTAATGAATGTAATCCATGCCTTTTGTTTTACTGGACTTTATTTACCCTCTAGGTATCCTGTAAGAAACACATCGATGAGTGCTCCAATTCACCAGCTGAACAGCACTTGCAGGGATGCCCAACATGGTCTGTGGTCCATGACTTCCATCAGACTTTGAGAAATGAATGATTTAATGCATTCATTTAGACCTCCTCTGAACCTGGTTTCAGATCTGTGCAGCATTAAGATCCTTTGATCAGAGATTAAGCATCACTAAACATGACATTGTTCTGGGTTAGCAGCTATTATGCTAACTGAAGGTGGGATTCAGTGATTGTTATTATTAATGATACCAATCATAATAAATCACCATATTTATGAGCCAGCCCTGATATGCCTGGAGTGGCAAATCAATGCAATGCAGACTCAGATGTTTTTAAGAGCTGAGAGTGCACCCCTGAGTTTTGTTATTGGGGGCACCCTTTCAGTTCAAGGGGACCCCATGCAGCAACAAGTGCCCATATTAATACATCTTCTTAAATGGACCGGAAAAGTATTTCTGAACACCATAAACCTTTAACTGCACCAAGAAAAACAAGCATATTCCACTTATTTCTCTTTTTTTTTCGGCTTTAAAATGTGACCAGTTTGAAAGTCAAGCCGGCGCCTGGTATTCAGTTAATCATTTCCCTAATGTGGTGTTCACATGTCTTTTATCATGAAACGACTAATTCAGGCAGAAGTCAAGTCACAGGATATTTATTTTTTATTTTGCACCACATTTCTCTGCAATATTATTATTTTTTTAAATTTGGGTCTTCGATATGTCTGACGAGACCCGAGTGAACGAGCCAGCCTCTCATTCCCTGGGTGACCCAAGACTGTGTAACCTGACTCCACTCCCCGGGTCTAGGCCTGAGACTGAGGCCTAGCCAGCACTGCTCTGCCAGCACAAAGACTCACTCACTCACACAAATGTTTTCATAAGGATTTCAGCCAACTTCCATCCTTCACAGGAAAAGGAGGATGAAAGAGAGAAAATAGGGAAGGGGTTGAAGGGGGTTTGAAGAAACTTCATCCAAATCAAATCAAATCTTTCTTTCTTTCTTTCTTTCTTTCTTTTAGCTGCCCTTTACAGAGGCCTATACCTAAAGCTTTCCCTCCTCCTAATTTATTTTGTGAAAACCAGGAGGATTTCTGCTGTCCGTGATGACGCATGACCGTGCTCGGGTGGACAGGGAGACACATGAAATGTGCCTCTTGCTGTTTTTATTCGACCATTCAAGAAATGAAGATGAACAGACTTCTGGAACTTTCCTCGTCATCAGAGCTAGGCAATGTATTGTTTTCCTTACTGCGGCAGCAATCCATTCATTATCCTTTGTCTAGGAGACATATGGCACGTCTACTGTTACAGTACCAAAAACAAACCTAAATCTAAAACCAATACACTCCCTGCTGAGACAGAATCACTATAGTGAAGGTGTGTTTATTTGATATATTATACACTCATAAAACATGAACAAGACAGTGCAAATATTCTAATACATTGAATACAATAATAATAAACAGCAAATTGTTTTGGGGTAAATCCATGTTTTGCTTTTTAATGTGTATATATTAGTGATTCTTAAACAAGGACAGGACACATGAAATAGTTATAATCTGTCACATGATTTTTCTCTGGCTAGCCATATTCCCACTAGAGCTGTTAAAAGCATGCTGGAGTCCCAGTCGGTTGGAATTATTGCTATTCAAGATGTCCTTCAAAAACCGAAAACAATTAACAATAACCCTCCTCTTTCTGTCTTTATATACTGCACGGTTTATGATGCTACATGTAGTAACATCTCACTTTAACAAAGCATTTATTAAAATAGAGATGTATACTGATATAGCTTGCACTTTCTAACACTTCTATTTGAATATAATTATGTACAGGTATGAACTGACTTATTTAACTTACTCCTATTGGATTCCCATGTTTACCATGTCAGAGTATGGATTATAATTTACTACATTTGAATTCAATAGAAAATCAGATGGTTGTTCATATGTAAATGATGTTAAAGTGTTAACTAGAAATGATTCAAAATAAAATTATCCTACAAAATGTAATATATATTGTGAGACAGCAGGGAGGGGGTTAATTCCTCCCTATAGAAAAACATGTGCGTAAGGCACATTTTGGTTTTGTTTTGTTAATTGTTTAATTTGTGTTAATTGTTTTGTTTAATTGTTTGATTGTTTTATTGTTTAATCATTACCTGCACCTGGCTATTATTGAAAATTAGCGCCAGGTGCAGGGTTTAAAAGGAGAGCAGTCAGTCTGCTCTGGGCAGCTGCTGAAGAGGGTAGAAGCCCGACTGTGCTGGTGTGTGGGTACAGCCGTAATTTAAAAGAGAAAAAAGGTAGAGTGAGTCCTTTTTTGTGCTGTTCTATGTGTTTGTTACAGGTAAACAGCTTAGCTGTCCTGTGTTTAGTTTAGGTTCCTGTTTTGTTTTAGTTAGTGCTCAAAGAGAGCTAGGTGTTTGTTTTGTTTATTTTGTTTTGTGTGTGTTCATTAAAAATAGCGCACCAGCTTTAAAAATCCATTTGTGTGTGTTGGGTTGGTGTTTTAAGGGGCAACGAACCGATGAAGAGGTTCGATCTTTTACATATGGTGGCAGCGAGTGTGGGCGCCCCTGGAGACCCAAAAATGGATTTTAAAGAGTTAATAGAGAGGCAGAGACAGGAGCTGGGGTTGGCCCCATGGATAATACAGGAGCGGGAGCCAACCGAACTGGAGCTGCTGCTACAAAAGTGGGAGCTGCCGTCCCGAGAGCCAGAGGGGGTGGAGCTACCATCCCGAGAGCCAGAGGGGATGGAGCTGCCATCCCGAGAGCCAGAGGGGGTGGAGCTGCTGTTACCAGAGCCCAGAGGGGAGGAGCCGCCTCTTCCAAAACCATCATCCATGCAAGTGAGTCCGCGTTGCGAGGGAGGTCCCCAGTCCCGTCATCGTGGACACCTGGCCGAATGCCCAGACCTCCCTGCGCTGGACCTTGCTCCCAGGTCGCAGCACTGCCAGGCACAGTCGCTACCTGGTCCCTTACTCCACTCCCCTGGAATCCCAGACGCCGCTGCGCAAGAGGCAGACGCCGCTACGCTAGGGGCAGAGGTCACTAGCGTTCCCCCTGCTGATTGCTCCGCCCCTTGCATCGTGTTGCGCTCTACCTGGAATTCCAGAGGTCGCTGCGCAGGTCCACAGGCGACGCTTTGCCTGTCAGTCCTGGCTCCCGGTCACCGGTCTGCACTATGGTCGCCCTGGACAAGCCGCCTGGGTCCCTCCTCGCCGGTCCTGGGTCCCTCCCTGGAACGCCGGAGGGACAACCCACCTCAAGCCCGCCCGTGGAAGAGGGCTAAAATTGACATTTGTGGACTTGAGGGTGGGTGGTCTTTTAAGGGTGGAGGGAGGTGGCCGTTGTATGGCCGATGTCTTGAAAAGACATGGGGGATGTGTGAGACAGCAGGGAGGGGGTTAATTCCTCCCTATAGAAAAACATGTGCGTAAGGCACATTTTGGTTTTGTTTTGTTAATTGTTTAATTTGTGTTAATTGTTTTGTTTAATTGTTTGATTGTTTTATTGTTTATCATACCTGCACCTGGCTATTATTGAAAATTAGCCAGGTGCAGGGTTTAAAAGGAGAGCAGTCAGTCTGCTCTGGGCAGCTGCTGAAGAGGGTAGAAGCCCGACTGTGCTGGTGTGTGGGTACAGCCGTAATTTAAAAGAGAAAAAAGGTAGAGTGAGTCCTTTTTTGTGCTGTTCTATGTGTTTGTTACAGGTAAACAGCTTAGCTGTCCTGTGTTTAGTTTAGGTTCCTGTTTTGTTTTAGTTAGTGCTCAAAGAGAGCTAGGTGTTTGTTTTGTTTATTTTGTTTTGTGTGTGTTCATTAAAAATAGCGCACCCGCGCTTTAAAAATCCATTTGTGTGTGTTGGGTCGGTGTTTTTAAAGGGGCAACGAACCGCGGAAGAGGTTCGATCTTTTACAATATATATATATATATATATATATAATATATTGTCCAGCCTCTTACTGCATTAAATGTAGCCCTAATGCCCCTTGTTTTAACCCCATGCTTCTTTTTTTCGGATACTGTATCTTTTAAACAGCTGTAGTTTCAAACTTCAAAGCTTGCTAATGTCACCCCACCCGTGATCAATGGGAATTCAGACCCTGACAATCACAACTACTTGTGGGAATAAGGGACCTAACAAACAGCCGGACCTGCGGAGTGCCTGAGTGTCCTGATCTCTCCGTCATTCACCAGACTGGTCACTGAAGCCTGTCCAGGTTAACCGTGCTGATGCAAGGCAGCTCTTATCAAATCATTTGGGGTTACTCTACAAACACAAATAACACTTCACACGTGCCGAGGGAGAGGTGGGGTTCACAAATGCATCTAAGTGTCTTATATCGTCAGGTGGCTTCAGGTTCAGATAATATCTGAGCTGACCTGAGTAGACAGAAGCATTCTTGCAGCTCGCTCGTGTGATTCTTGTTTTGGGGTTTCATCCTCCCTTGGGTGGTTTGTGTTCAGTTCAGCCTGCTTCTTTTTTCATCTGTTTTGTTCTCAGCAATGTTCTATAAGGCACTGTAGCTGAAAGTTACTGTAGCTCTGCCACTAACGAGTATTGTCTACCCCCTGCTCTCTTTCTGTGCAGTTTCTGTAACAAGCAGTACTTTCACTAGTCAAACTCTATCAATATTGTAAAGATAAACATTGTATGCAAGTCTAGGGACAATTTTGATACAAGCACAAAACAAACCATTTTTAATGGCTATTGCTATGAAACCAGGAATTTTTTTTCAAATTATTCTTTTAATTGTCATACAGTAAGCAGAAGATAAACTTACCAAACCATAAATTAACAAATCTGACATTTAATTTTGGGGGTTGTTAGTTGTGCATTTCAGAGCTGTATTTATGTATTTATTTATTTCTATTCAGGAAACAATTGTGCTAATGAGGATTTGGAGTAAATAGCTTTATGAATCTAGTCCGATGTGTATAAAATATTTTACAAAATCAATACTTTTTTTTTTTTTTGCCAATGGGAGTTGCATGAAATTTGAATGAATCAAAGCTAAAGTTTCCAAACAGAATGCCCTGATTGATCTAAGATGGAGTGGAGATGCAGGTAATAATTTTCCCTTATGGCCCTGGCCCCTGATAAATAGCAGCTCATTACTGTGATACACTAATCTCCCTGATTAGCTGTTTCATTGAGATTTCTCATACTCTCCCCCTCCCCTTTTTTCCATACGTGTGAGACAGTGGATACTTTATGAAAAGTAAATGGTCTAGACTTTTTTTTTTTTTTCCTGTAACCAAGCCTAAAAAATTAACAAAGGAACTACGGTAATCAAAACCAAAAACATTTTCCAAAAAAAAAAAAAAAATGTAAGAAAGAAAGAAATGCTGCTTAATTATATTCAAGCATCAACCAACAGCTTTCTTTAATTTTCTCCAAAACCCAACAAATTCATCATGTTTCAACAACAGCCTGCCAGGCGAAGCCCTTCGTAAACTGAGTCTGACATTTGTTTGATATCCCTTGAACTCTCAGTGCCAGCTGCAGAATCCAGCCCCTCCCCTGATAGCAGCTCGGGTCTGAGAGAACGTGACCCTGGAAGTCCAGTCTGTACCTCAGTGATGGGTCGCTGACAAGCGGGGGCCGGGGGATTAGCTGCTGAGGTCACTGGGTCAACACTGGACTTACCCAGCGGTCTGACCCACGCTGCTCCAGTAAAATTAACCCAATATATATATATATATTTATATATATATATATATATAGTGTGCGATTGTGTTTGCTCCGTGGATAGAGATTACAGTGCAATTGAACTATAGTATGCAATTGTGTTCGCTTCGTGGATAGAGATTACAGCTACGAGGGTCCCTGGAGTTTGCTGAGAGCTCAGCTCCCAAACCTGTAGCACTGTCTGTCGTCTTCTCTTCTGAAAAAGCATAACGGCTCCATTCTGTTTGCTTTTAAATATTTAACCCATTTCAATGGGAGGTGATACCAGCCACATTAGGCATCTTTCCAGAGTCATTAATGCCTGTGTGGTTTTCTGCACGCACTGCTGATGCAAAGGGACCTGCTTGTTTTTAATTATGGAGGTGTTTAATGGTCTACCTCTATAAAGTTGTGGAGTTGTTGTACACCAGATCCCGTACATAGAAACATTCATAACAGCTGAGCGCGCCAAGATATACAAATGGTGTCATATCATACATGACCTCAAAGCAACTGTCAGCACTGATTAGAAAGTATGTTTTACACTCATAGAAACAAACAGTACAAAAAACAAAACTGGAAAAGAAAGAAAAGTGCCACTGATAGAAAAGGATTTGAAATGTTTCCGATGTAGCCATGATTCCAGGAGAAAAGGAGCAGCCAGAAACACCCCCAATGTGCAAAGCACCCAGCTGCCTCCACTCCAACATTTAATGGAGCACACTTCTGTAGCATCCTAACATAGTCGTTTTTCTTTTTTTGGGGGGGTTAATGGTTTGTTAATATGTAATATCTAATGATAAACTAAGACACATTTTAAACACAGGCTACTATATATTAACAAATCGTTAACGTGTTAGTTGCTAACTGTTTGTAAACTAAACATGTGGTCCTTAAATAAAATGTGCCCAATGGAATTACTGTGGAATTATATTGCAAGTTACAGAATCAACATTTTCAGGCACTGTATAAATATTTAAAAGATCATTTATTTAGCGGGGGGACTGGGACAGGGACTCGTCACATTACACTCAATTTACTACAGGAGGTTCGGGCCCCTCAGCCCTGCCCTAAGAGAGCCCGCTGAGGCACACAGGCCTGATGAAGATGAATGAGATTACTACAAGAATATCATTAGAAATGAACCAGTTATCCCAAATGGGAATACGCTCAACAGCTTCAAAAGTAAACAAGACTAAGACTCCTGACTCCTGAATCTGGCGTATATGCACTTGTCTCATAATACTGTCTAAGCATTATTCTCAGCTGTTCCCCAGGCTTAGACTTCAGATAAACGGATTCTTGAAGCTCAGCCCTGGTCTCCTGCCCTAAGACCTCCTGCCTCCCCTTAATTGCTACTATAGTGCGCTTTACTGACTAATGTTTTCATTCAGTCCTTAATGGTCCTATTAGTTTTAATGGGTTTTGTGTATCTATGCAGTAAATAGTCAGCTCAAAAAAGTGCAAAATTATTTGAAAATATATTTTAAACATATTAAGGAAGGGTCGTTATATCAGAAGCAAGTATTAAAATGATAGGTGTTTCTTGTTTAGTTTTTATTTTTTGTTTTGTTTGATATTCCGCGCTAAAACAAATCTCAAACATATCATTCAAGTGTTTCAGCAGGTAATAGCAAGAAGGGCAGCTGTTTAACTTGGATTCTTATGTGATTTTAATTAATGCATTTATTTTACCTTGGGGTGAGTATTATGTTAAAAAACAATATCCAAGTTATATCCAACATTTGTGCTGCAGACAGAGACAGACAGGCAGGCAAACAGAGTGACAGACAGGTAAGCTGCCTACAGATCCTGCATAAACACTGTGATTTATCCATACTTGCTGTGAGAGCTGCGATGACTGATGAAGATTTAGTTGATGGATGAAGATGGATGAGTGTAAATAGACTGTTGGATTAGCTGTAAATCAATCTGATGCATCTGTGTAATCAATCCCATCTATCTATCCATCTGCCGACCCCTTCTCATCCATCTATCTACATGAAATACTCTATTAAACGTCCTGAGACGGGGGTAACAATGCAGTAACTATCTTCACGTGTGTGTGTGTGTGTGTGTGTGTGTGTATGTGTGTGTGTATGTGTGTGTGTATGTGTGTTGGTTCTGGGCAGGATTTCAATCCCTGGCCTGTAATAAGAAGAGACATGAGAGAGATGCTTCAGTGCTGTGGTGTACTGTATATGGTAATATAGACCGGCCCGTTATATAACAAATACAATGAAACAGGTTTTTGTGATTATTTTGCAGAGGAAGTCCAGGCTCATGGCTTAATTTGTGCCAGTGCCTTTTCTCCCTGTAAAGCTGAGCTAATTGTTTAAAGGAAAGTTACAGCGGAGAGAGAGAGGAAGTGATCAAATTAAGAGCAGCAGCACAATGTGAGTCCCACATACACTGCACTGTATCTACCCAACCAGAAAAGCACTTCATACTCCAGGGGACTGTACCCATCCTCTGCAGCTTCTCCCTCCCATACCTGCTAACTGCACTGTGTGTGTGCTGAGCTGACAGCCAGAACTGCACTTCATACTCCAGGGGACTGTACCCATCCTCTGCAGCTTCTCCCTCCCATACCTGCTAACTGCACTGTGTGTGTGCTGAGCTGACAGCCAGAACAGCACTTCATACTCCAGGGGACTGTACCCATCCTCTGCAGCTTCTCCCTTCCATACCTGCTAACTGCACTGTGTGTGTGCTGAGCTGACAGCCAGAACTGCACTTCATACTCCAGGGGACTGTACCCATCCTCTGCAGCTTCTCCCTTCCATACCTGCTAACTGCACTGTGTGTGTGCTGAGCTGACAGCCAGAACTGCACTTCATACTCCAGGGGACTGTACCCATCCTCTGCAGCTTCTCCCTTCCATACCTGCTAACTGCAGTGTGTGTGCTGGGCTGACAGCACAGTAAGAGTTCAGAGAAGGCCTGGCACCAACCTGCAGCTCAGAAGGGAATTCAAGAACATGAGGCTGTGTGGTCCAGTGGTTAAAGAAAAGGGCTTCTAACCAGGAGATCCCCGGTTCAAATCCCACCTCAGCCACTAACTCATTGTGTGACCCTGAGCAAGTCACTTAATCTCCTTGTGCTCCGTCTTTCGGGTGAGACGTAATTGTAAATGACTTTGCAGCTGATGCATAGTTCACACACCCTAGTCTCTGTAAGTCGCCTTGGATAAAGGCGTCTGCTAAATAAACAAATAATAACAATAATAATAATATCATCAGTGGTAGTGAATGAGTTTCGGCTAACAATTTACATTGTGTCTCTAATTACTGTGTATTTACATATTAGTTACTTAGTAAATGCATGTGTACTTACACATAATTACAATGTTATTATGCATAGTTTTTAATCTTTTCATAGCATGTAATCTTTTTGCACATTATTTTCTCAGAAAAGGGTAAATGCAAAAAGACATTAAGCGCATTGTAACTGCATAATAACATTGTAATGATGTGTTTCAGTAGCCCATTTCCGGCCTGCATTAAAAGATGACCTGATTCTTTTCATTAGGACATGTGATTAACAGCTGGCTAATGAACATGTTAAGGCACTGTGGAAATGAGCGCCTGACAGCAATGAGGAATGAAGTGCTCAGCTGTAATGTGTATAAACTTCTTACCTGGGTTTCCTGACAGCTAACCACTTCCTGAGACATTGTACGAGACGTTTCTGCTGCCTGGGTTGGATTACCAAACTTCAAAAGCACTTGGAATGTTCAAATGTTTAAAGGAGGGGTGGGGGGGTCATCTAATTTTCTGCCCTGGCGTCCTAATAGTTTAACGTATAAAAACATCTACATTATTAAAAAATGTATTAGCCTCACATGTGAGTGATAAATGCAATAGCCATCCGAGAATAGCTTGGAGGGATGAGCGCTGGAATTTTTGAAGCCCGGTTCCATCCAAACATGTTGCAAATATGAACCATCTTTCCATGGCATGGCGGAGAAGGTCTTGGCATAGAGAGGAAGAAAAAAAAAAGCCAATAAGTGGATGTAAAATTAGGACTGCCATTTGGTTAATTAGCTTCATATGGAGGAAAATAATAAAAGCACAGTGGCAACATAGCCCTTGGAAAGGTGATGACATTGGAAACATCTTGCAGCGTTTTGCGGTGTGGGAATGCACTACAGGCAGCTCTTCTGGAAAGCAACAGTCTGAGTTTGGTCTCGGTATTGAAGTTTTCATAATGAAGATTACACACAGACTGCAAGAACAGATCAAGCATACGCTTCAGCAAGGCTGCCTAGAGCCATTTAATACTGGAGAACAAAACAGACTATAGTAAGAACTGGCTTGCATTCTGGCTTCAGCCACAGACTATATCATCTTTTTATTTACCTTTACTCCTAAATGGATTTGCGAATAACACAAAGCGCTAGCCATCTGATGTCTAATTGTGTTAATTGCCTGCGGTAATAAAGGCTGGATGTCTTGAACAAACTTCGCTGGACGCAGTCCATGCTTGACTTGCTGTCACCCTCAGACAGGGACAGCGTGGAACAAAGATACTTAAAACCCTTATTGTGCTTGATGACTTCCTCACTTCAAATTATTTTTCCAATTTGCAATGCTTGGAAAGGCAAACTAGATCCTAACCAGTTTCAGAACTCATGTAAACTTTAAAAAGTAAAGAATCTTTCATGGGGATGCAAACTTTTTGTTCAGCTCCGATTTTAAGAAAGTTTATTTCCACGTTATGTTTCCATGGTATTTGAATCAAGGGTTCACATTCACAAGGAATATTCTAAGGGGTTTTTCAGAATCCATTTTGATTCAAATGCAGTCCATTTAACCTTTGTCAGCTGTTTTAGGGTTAGGGTTAGAAGTTTATATTTATTTTTCAAAGCAAGGTTTAACCTAAAAACGCTCCTTAAAAACATTCCTTGAAAAAAAAAAAAGTTTGTGAATGGGTTCCTAGGTCTCATTTCAGAAATCCTCACAAAACCTCAAATCTTCCACGGCTATCTTCATGCTCACTTATCAAAAACTGATGATTTCAGCATTGGGTTGAAAATGTGTTTTTCAAACAAGAACCTAGAAATCTTGCAATACTTTGCTTATGTCAAATAAGTTCCCATCTCTATTAGCCAAGGACAATACATCCACTTGGCCTAGGCAGTTCCCCATTGAATATTACAGTAGAATTCGTGACCTGGTATCACAGATAACAAACCACCAACATTAAAGAGCCAAGAGACCCCAGCACCCACTTCCTAGCACACTACTGACCGGCCTGGTTGGGATCCGTGCCAGTACTGGAACGTGCCTCCTCCAGCAGTGGCCCAGCTCTAATCACTGAGCCCCTCCTTCCCTTCGGGGTCTGCAGGGTTCTCAAACTAATACAACAAGCCCTGCTTGAAATGCAGGATTGAAGCAGGCAGTGGGCATGGGGGGATTGTAGTCTGGCAACAAAACAAACCCCGCTCATTGCCAGCAATTTATGAGCGCTGGAATAATTTCATTAATGAGCTCCACATGTCAAGGTTTGCGAAGGGAATGAGGACAGGTTAGCGTGCTTTTGCAGGAGGTGGGAGTATGCACTGTAAGGGGGTCTGACCAGCCAGCAGACTCAAGTCTGAAGCAGTAACACTACTTTAGCGGTGACAGGATTTATTAGAACTGCAAGGTTATTTCTTAATGCTGCACAAAGAGCTTCAGATTTGACCCAGTGCAAAGCTTGATCTACTTAGTTTTTTCTTTTGTAAAGAATTAGAAACAGCTTGTGTCATACTAATCCAAGCGCTCGGATATGCATCCAATTGTTTTCCTTATAGCTGTTTCCTCTGTCACAGAAGGCAATGCACATTCATCTATTTTTGTATCTTCTTTCACATTGTGGTTGAAATTATCGCTGAGGAGGTAAAGTACAGGACTGTGTGCAGCAACACATGCGTTATTATTTATCTGAACCAATCACAATCAATCAGGATTGAGGAAGAGATTTTGATTATTATTATTTTTTAATTAGATTATTTTTTTGTTTGATTTCACCCAGAACAGAAAGTTCACTCAAAACATCCAAACAAATCCTGATGCTGAACATACTGGGAGCAGGCACTGACACTGCACTGACACTGCAAGTGCATTCATTTCTGGGACATGTAACTGTCCAGGAATTAGACAGACCATCCATGCCATGTAGCTATTGATTACTGAACTATAGCTATAGATCTGATGCAGTACTAGTCATAAACATCAGCAATATAAAGATGGCTGATATCTCTAATTATAGTTATGAGGGGTTATAGGACAGCCACACTGCAGTTACAGAAGAGATTGAACAATTACAACTACGCTGATATGAAAGGGCACTGCAGTTATAGTGAAGCTGAAACTGAAACTACTATTTTCCACGGGTTTTCGTGGCACTTTAAGATAAAGTGGATTGACTTTGACTATATTTACCAAACGAAGCATCTGTTTTCATAAGCATAATACTGATACAGTTGCCTAAAAGTACTGGAACAATCCTCAAGGTCCCATTCTGTACCGTATCAAGACATGCTTCATTTCCTCAGCACGGTCCAAGTTAATTAGATACTGTTACTAAAGGTTACTTGAGTATCACTTGCTAAAGTTTCTCCACATTCTAGCAAGCCAGTGCCTGCCTGCCATCCTCACTTGCAAAGGGCCCTCTGTTCAGAAGGCAGTAATGGAACTGAAATGCACGGGACTCCTGACAGCAGCGTTTCAGTTTAGTGCTTTAACAGCTGCGACCAAATGTTCCTTCTCACTAACCCCAAGAGGCAATCTCTCTTCCACCTCCTCTCATAACTCACGGCTTAAAGTGGATTCAGATACTCGGTCCGTCGAGGAGACAAATGGGGTTTGAGACCACCCCGAAAACACAGGCTCCCACTGAACATCAAGCTTACACAAATAAACGAAGGGGTTTTTTGAGAATGGGATTCAGGAACTTTCAGGCAATCAAACAATCAGGACGCTGGAGTAATGCTTGTAGGGTGTACACGTATAGCACTGTCCTGCTGCTTATTATTAATACTGGAGTAATGCTTGCAGTGTGTACACGTATAGCACTGTCCTGCTGCTTATTATTAATACTGGAGTAATGCTTGCAGTGTGTACACGTATAGCACTGTCCTGCTGCTTATTATTAATACTGGAGTAATGCTTGCAGTGTATACACGTATAGCACTGTCCTGCTGCTTATTATTAATACTGGAGTAATGCTTGCTGCTCATTATTAATACTGGAGTAATGCTTGCAGTGTGTACACGTATAGCACTGTCCTGCTGCTCATTATTAATACTGGAGTAATGCTTGCAGTGTGTACACGTATAGCACTGTCCTGCTGCTTATTATTAATACTGGAGTAATGCTTGCTGCTCATTATTAATACTGGAGTAATGCTTGCAGTGTGTACACGTATAGCACTGTCCTGCTGCTCATTATTAATACTGGAGTAATGCTTGCAGTGTGTACACGTATAGCACTGTCCTGCTGCTCATTATTAATACTGGAGTAATGCTTGCAGTGTGTACACGTATAGCACTGTCCTGCTGCTCATTATTAATACTGGAGTAATGCTTGCTGCTCATTATTAATACTGGAGTAATGCTTGCTGCTCATTATTAATACTGGAGTAATGCTTGCAGTGTGTACACGTATAGCACTGTCCTGCTGCTCATTATTAATACTGGAGTAATGCTTGCAGTGTGTACACGTATAGCACTGTCCTGCTGCTCATTATTAATACTGGAGTAATGCTTGCTGCTCATTATTAATACTGGAGTAATGCTTGCTGCTCATTATTAATACTGGAGTAATGCTTGCAGTGTGTACACGTATAGCACTGTCCTGCTGCTTATTATTAATACTGGAGTAATGCTTGCAGTGTGTACACGTATAGCACTGTCCTGCTGCTCATTATTAATACTGGAGTAATGCTTGCTGCTCATTATTAATACTGGAGTAATGCTTGCTGCTCATTATTAATACTGGAGTAATGCTTGCAGTGTGTACACGTATAGCACTGTCCTGCTGCTTATTATTAATACTGGAGTAATGCTTGCAGTGTGTACACGTATAGCACTGTCCTGCTGCTCATTATTAATACTGGAGTAATGCTTGCTGCTCATTATTAATACTGGAGTAATGCTTGCTGCTCATTATTAATACTGGAGTAATGCTTGCAGTGTGTACACGTATAGCACTGTCCTGCTGCTCATTATTAATACTGGAGTAATGCTTGCAGTGTGTACACGTATAGCACTGTCCTGCTGCTCATTATTAATACTGGAGTAATGCTTGCAGTGTGTACACGTATAGCACTGTCCTGCTGCTCATTATTAATACTGGAGTAATGCTTGCAGTGTGTACACGTATAGCACTGTCCTGCTGCTCATTATTAATACTGGAGTAATGCTTGCAGTGTGTACACGTATAGCACTGTCCTGCTGCTCATTATTAATACTGGAGTAATGCTTGCAGTGTGTACACGTATAGCACTGTCCTGCTGCTCATTATTAATACTGGAGTAATGCTTGCAGTGTGTACACGTATAGCACTGTCCTGCTGCTCATTATTAATACTGGAGTAATGCTTGCAGTGTGTACACGTATAGCACTGTCCTGCTGCTCATTATTAATACTGGAGTAATGCTTGCAGTGTGTACACGTATAGCACTGTCCTGCTGCTCATTATTAATACTGGAGTAATGCTTGCAGTGTGTACACGTATAGCACTGTCCTGCTGCTCATTATTAATACTGGAGTAATGCTTGCAGTGTGTACACGTATAGCACTGTCCTGCTGCTCATTATTAATACTGGAGTAATGCTTGCAGTGTGTACACGTATAGCACTGTCCTGCTGCTTATTATTAATACTGGAGTAATGCTTGCTGCTCATTATTAATACTGGAGTAATGCTTGCAGTGTGTACACGTATAGCACTGTCCTGCTGCTCATTATTAATACTGGAGTAATGCTTGCAGTGTATACACGTATAGCACTGTCCTGCTGCTCATTATTAATACTGGAGTAATGCTTGCAGTGTGTACACGTATAGCACTGTCCTGCTGCTCATTATTAATACTGGAGTAATGCTTGCAGTGTGTACACGTATAGCACTGTCCTGCTGCTCATTATTAATACTGGAGTAATGCTTGCAGTGTGTACACGTATAGCACTGTCCTGCTGCTTATTATTAATACTGGAGTAATGCTTGCAGTGTGTACACGTATAGCACTGTCCTGCTGCTCATTATTAATACTGGAGTAATGCTTGCAGGGTGTACACGTATAGCACTGTCCTGCTGCTCATTATTAATACTGGAGTAATGCTTGCAGTGTGTACACGTATAGCACTGTCCTGCTGCTTATTATTAATACTGGAGTAATGCTTGCAGGGTGTACACGTATAGCACTGTCCTGCTGCTTATTATTAATACTGGAGTAATGCTTGCTGCTCATTATTAATACTGGAGTAATGCTTGCAGGGTGTACACGTATAGCACTGTCCTGCTGCTCATTATTAATACTGGAGTAATGCTTGCAGGGTGTACACGTATAGCACTGTCCTGCTGCTCATTATTAATACTGGAGTAATGCTTGTAGGGTGTACACGTATAGCACTGTCCTGCTGCTCATTATTAATACTGGAGTAATGCTTGCAGTGTGTACACGTATAGCACTGTCCTGCTGCTCATTATTAATACTGGAGTAATGCTTGCAGTGTGTACACGTATAGCACTGTCCTGCTGCTTATTATTAATACTGGAGTAATGCTTGCAGTGTGTACACGTATAGCACTGTCCTGCTGCTCATTATTAATACTGGAGTAATGCTTGCAGTGTGTACACGTATAGCACTGTCCTGCTGCTCATTATTAATACTGGAGTAATGCTTGCAGTGTGTACACGTATAGCACTGTCCTGCTGCTTATTATTAATACTGGAGTAATGCTTGCAGGGTGTACACGTATAGCACTGTCCTGCTGCTTATTATTAATACTGGAGTAATGCTTGCTGCTCATTATTAATACTGGAGTAATGCTTGCAGGGTGTACACGTATAGCACTGTCCTGCTGCTTATTATTAATACTGGAGTAATGCTTGCTGCTCATTATTAATACTGGAGTAATGCTTGCAGGGTGTACACGTATAGCACTGTCCTGCTGCTTATTATTAATACTGGAGTAATGCTTGCTGCTCATTATTAATACTGGAGTAATGCTTGCAGTGTGTACACGTATAGCACTGTCCTGCTGCTTATTATTAATACTGGAGTAATGCTTGCAGTGTGTACACGTATAGCACTGTCCTGCTGCTTATTATTAATACTGGAGTAATGCTTGCAGTGTGTACACGTATAGCACTGTCCTGCTGCTCATTATTAATACTGGAGTAATGCTTGCAGTGTGTACACGTATAGCACTGTCCTGCTGCTCATTATTAATACTGGAGTAATGCTTGCTGCTCATTATTAATACTGGAGTAATGCTTGCTGCTCATTATTAATACTGGAGTAATGCTTGCAGTGTGTACACGTATAGCACTGTCCTGCTGCTCATTATTAATACTGGAGTAATGCTTGCTGCTCATTATTAATACTGGAGTAATGCTTGCTGCTCATTATTAATACTGGAGTAATGCTTGCAGGGTGTACACGTATAGCACTGTCCTGCTGCTTATTATTAATACTGGAGTAATGCTTGCAGTGTGTACACGTATAGCACTGTCCTGCTGCTCATTATTAATACTGGAGTAATGCTTGCAGTGTGTACACGTATAGCACTGTCCTGCTGCTCATTATTAATACTGGAGTAATGCTTGCAGTGTGTACACGTATAGCACTGTCCTGCTGCTCATTATTAATACTGGAGTAATGCTTGCTGCTCATTATTAATACTGGAGTAATGCTTGCTGCTCATTATTAATACTGGAGTAATGCTTGCAGTGTGTACACGTATAGCACTGTCCTGCTGCTTATTATTAATACTGGAGTAATGCTTGCAGGGTGTACACGTATAGCACTGTCCTGCTGCTCATTATTAATACTGGAGTAATGCTTGCAGGGTGTACACGTATAGCACTGTCCTGCTGCTCATTATTAATACTGGAGTAATGCTTGCAGTGTGTACACGTATAGCACTGTCCTGCTGCTCATTATTAATACTGGAGTAATGCTTGCAGTGTGTACACGTATAGCACTGTCCTGCTGCTCATTATTAATACTGGAGTAATGCTTGCTGCTCATTATTAATACTGGAGTAATGCTTGCTGCTCATTATTAATACTGGAGTAATGCTTGCAGTGTGTACACGATAGCACTGTCCTGCTGCTCATTATTAATACTGGAGTAATGCTTGCAGTGTGTACACGTATAGCACTGTCCTGCTGCTCATTATTAATACTGGAGTAATGCTTGCAGTGTGTACACGTATAGCACTGTCCTGCTGCTCATTATTAATACTGGAGTAATGCTTGCTGCTCATTATTAATACTGGAGTAATGCTTGCTGCTCATTATTAATACTGGAGTAATGCTTGCAGTGTGTACACGTATAGCACTGTCCTGCTGCTTATTATTAATACTGGAGTAATGCTTGCTGCTCATTATTAATACTGGAGTAATGCTTGCAGTGTGTACACGTATAGCACTGTCCTGCTGCTCATTATTAATACTGGAGTAATGCTTGCAGTGTGTACACGTATAGCACTGTCCTGCTGCTCATTATTAATACTGAGTAATGCTTGCAGTGTGTACACGTATAGCACTGTCCTGCTGCTCATTATTAATACTGGAGTAATGCTTGCTGCTCATTATTAATACTGGAGTAATGCTTGCTGCTCATTATTAATACTGGAGTAATGCTTGCAGTGTGTACACGTATAGCACTGTCCTGCTGCTTATTATTAATACTGGAGTAATGCTTGCTGCTCATTATTAATACTGGAGTAATGCTTGCAGGGTGTACATGCATAGCACTGTCCTGCTGCTCATTATTAATACTGGAGTAATGCTTGCAGTGTGTACACGTATAGCACTGTCCTGCTGCTCATTATTAATACTGGAGTAATGCTTGCTGCTCATTATTAATACTGGAGTAATGCTTGCTGCTCATTATTAATACTGGAGTAATGCTTGCAGTGTGTACACGTATAGCACTGTCCTGCTGCTTATTATTAATACTGGAGTAATGCTTGCTGCTCATTATTAATACTGGAGTAATGCTTGCAGGGTGTACATGCATAGCACTGTCCTGCTGCTCATTATTAATACTGGAGTAATGCTTGCAGTGTGTACACGTATAGCACTGTCCTGCTGCTTATTATTAATACTGGAGTAATGCTTGCAGTGTGTACACGTATAGCACTGTCCTGCTGCTTATTATTAATACTGGAGTAATGCTTGCTGCTCATTATTAATACTGGAGTAATGCTTGCTGCTCATTATTAATACTGGAGTAATGCTTGCTGCTCATTATTAATACTGGAGTAATGCTTGCAGGGTGTACACGTATAGCACTGTCCTGCTGCTCATTATTAATATTCTTTTTTTCTTTCTTGATGTGTGTTTCTTATTTATTTATTTATTTATTTATTTATATTTATATAGTGCCTTTGACCAAGGCGCTTTACAATTATTAAACTAAGCGGTACAATCAAGATAAATGGCGGAAGGAAAAAGGTACATTTATTGGGCAAGGGTGAGAAAATAAAGAGTGGTGCTACTGTGAGAACAGAGGCTGGGGCAGGGTTGGGCAAACAAACAGGGTCCTGACCGGGGGTTAGGGGCTAGGGCACGCAGTGGGATAGGCTAGGGTGAAAAGATGTGTTTTAAGGGAGGAACGAAAACTGCGTAGTGTAGGTGACTGTTTTATATGGAGTGGGAGTTTATTCCAATGAAGGGGAGCCAGGAGGGAGAAGGAACGGAAACGGGATTGGGCACAGGGCGAGGGTGGAACCGAAAGGGACAACAGAGTTTGAGAGCGTAAGGGACAGGAGGGAACATAGTAAGAGATAAGTGCAGCCAGGTAGGGTGGGGCAAGACCATAGAGGGATTTATAGACTAGAGTAAGGAATTTGAACAAGCAGCGATAGTAAACAGGGAGCCAGTGTAGCTGAAGGAGAAGAGGGGAGGTATGAGAAGAGCGGGGGAGGTTGAAGATGATGCGGGCAGAGGCATTTTGAATTTGCTGTAGTGGTGTGAAGGCGTAGGAGGGAAGGCCAATGAGGAGGGAGTTGCAGTAATCGAGGCGGGTGAGGATGAGAGCATGAACCAGAAGTTTAGCGGCAGAGAAAGAGATGGAGGGGCATATTTTATGGATGTTAAATAGGTGGAATCGACAGGTGCGTGTAGTGGCCGAGATATGACCAGCAAGGGAAAGGGTAGCGTCAAAGATGACGCCGAGGTTACGAGCAGAGTTAACGGAATGAGGGACAGGGAGGAAATGAAATGGTGGGGGTGGGAGGGGAGAAGAAGGGAAGGAAAGAAAAGAATTTCAGTTTTTGATGGGTTGATGAGGAGGTAATGGCGTGCCATCCAAGATTGGATAGCAGTCAGGCAAGCAGTTATACTGGTGGAAAGGTCAGGGGTGAAAGAAGGAAAGGAAAAGAAAATCTGGGTGTCATCAGCAAAGAAATGGTGGGGGAAGTTAAATGAAGAGATTAGAGCTTCAAGAGGTGAGGTGTACAGAGAGAATAGCAAGGGTCCGAGGACAGAGCCCTGAGGAACACCAACAGTCAGAGGGGAGGGGGGAGAGGTGAGGCTGTTGAAAGCAGCAGCAGAGGTGCGGGAGGATAGGTATAGGTATGAGTGCAGCCAGCTAAGGGGTGTTCCAGAAATGCCAAGGTTGGAAAGGGTGGAGAGGAGGATGGAATGATCGACTGTGTCAAAGGCAGAGGAAAGATCAAGGAGAATGAGAATTGAAGACAGACCAGCATGGGAGGAGTTGGCCAGATGATTCTTACTTGACTAATAATTGAATTTAGTAAGACTTACCTGAAACGTAGTGTTAGTCATAATATTCTTGGTTATACAGGACTGCCCAGTCCCTGACCACATTCCGGCACCTCCTCAAGACTCACCTCTTAAGAAAGCACCTGTAGAACTCCTCTATTCTTCCCCTGGGACACTTATCACCCTTCCTTAAACACGCTTTACTTGCTCTTATCTGCCCCCTATTTTACTGCATTTAATCCTGTACTTCAGAGTACTGTAATCATACTTTAATCATATCCTGATGTAACTATCACTGACACTGTTATCTGCTGTATTATTGAATCGTATTTTGTCACACTTGTACTTGCTTGAACCAAAGTCATTGTATTTATCTTGCTCTTAATTGTATTATTACTTGTACTGTGATACTTGAAATGTATTTGCTTACGATTGTAAGTCGCCCTGGATAAGGGCGTCTGCTAATAAATAAATAATAATAATAATAATAATTATACTTCATGGGAAAGGTGAGATTAATAGGCTGTTGCTTTGAATACAAAATTGTGCTGATTGTCCGTATTAAACAGAAGTCCTTTATATCTATCCACCATAAACAACCAGCTCTGGATATAACTGTCCAAATACTGAGCACTGTTAAAACTCATTACCTTCTGACCAAATCTGAACAAAAACACACAAAGAAACACGAGATGTCATGAATATTCTGACTGCCAAGAAACGGTACGATTGTGCCCGCCGGATACATCAGGAAGCGATTGAAGCTGAAGGATAACATGGTTTGGAAAAGAACTGTGATGCGGAAGTGATGCGCATGAGTATGGCTTTATGTTCCCGTTAGAGAATGCAGAAAGTTGGCGAGAGTGGCTCTATCCGTTTAGTGCCCACAGGACCTTGGAAGTTCTGAGTGTGGTCTTGCTGGCTCCAGTGCTGGTGGCCTGCATGTCTGTTCACTTGCAGGTTCCAAGTTCTTCTGTAATGGCATCATCTTAGCTTGGGATTTAGGGTTTGGCAAACAGCGTTGTGTTACACCTCTTGCCTAAAGCAGAGAAAGAAACAATAAATAAATACCAATGCAATTAAATACATTAAGAGAAAATGAGTAGATTTGAATCAAAATTGGAAGGGAAGCTAGACTTAAAAATGTTTCCAATGTTTATTTTAATGTTTGCACTTACAAAAGGTGGAAATCAAATTTTCTAAGTTATTTTTTAAGAAATTAGAAAGCAACACATTTTACGAATTTGTAAAACCTGTTAATATCATCTATTTATTTAACTGGGGAGAATTACATTTATGTGATTCTTTGTAATTTAATCCGTGGGCCCCGATTAAGACATATTTTTTCGTCCCTGAATGCTTAATTAAAAGAGAAATTGGCAGTCCACATGCACACTCTCAAATGGTTCTGGTGAGTACTGATGGTTTCCAGAGACCCTGACCAGTGTAAGTTATTCCTAACAAACTTTCTCTCTCCCTCTCCCTCTCACGCAGAGGCGCACACACACACACACACACACACACACACACACACACACACACACACACACACACACACACACACACAATTAATTTGATTTCAGGACCTGCTGGTCACTTTCTGCTCAGATTAACTGCAGCACTATTAACTGAATTTTATCTTTATGATAATGTTAAGAAATTTTGTAAAACGAGTTTAATTAAGAAAATAAAAACAGAAATGCTTTACATTATATCTGTACTTTCTCTGTATTTACATAGTAATTACTTAGTGAATACATGTGTACTTACACATTGTTATATTGTAATTATATTGTAATTAATGTGTCATTTGTTTTGCCTGATATAACCCTAACCATAACCTTAACCTTACTTATATTGTGTACTTACTTATATTGTGCAAAAAGGTTTGCACATTAAGTACATTGTAACTATGCGTAATAACATTGTAATTGTGTGTAGTGTAAGTACACATGTATGTAATGTGTTACCATAAAAACAGTCAACAAGACCTTAGCGGAGATGACTGTAAAAATGATACAGTGAATCACCTGAGGCTCTCGCTTGCAGATGACTTCAGTGAGATCTTTATGAATCTCTTAGTGGTAGACAAGCCCACACACACTGGTAGACATTTAACTGCTTGTGTTTTGGTGACTGACTGGAGCCGTTAATCATTCCCATAAAAATGTGAACGCTTAACGAGGTGAGAATTGTTAACATGTTATCAATTAGCAATTCCTGCATTGTATCACATTTTAAGGTAAGCAAATGCGTGCCTTTTATTCTCGTTTGAGCTACAGCATGTGAAATTTAAACACGATAATGAAAGTGTTTAGAAGTTTTGACATCCTAGCTCACAATATGTTGAGGCTGATATCTGGATGGGAGCCAGGAATCAGACACACATCTTCCCAGTCAACTAAGTGAGCTCCCATAACAGAGAGGTTAACAATGTCATGCTGATTGCAGTCCGATGCACTCATCAGTCTCTGGGAAGAATCTTTTAAAGTGAAAATCCAGATTAAAAAAAAAAAATCTAGAAAAACTTTTAGCTCTGCTGTGGAATAGGTGTTCTCAGATACCAAGTCTCCAAGAGGCCATGTGTTGTAGTGAGATAGCAGCCACGCATCTCAGAGACTGGGGTTAGTGAGATAGCAGCCACGCATCTCAGAGACTGGGGTTAGTGAGATAGCAGCCACGCATCTCAGAGACTGGGGTTAGTGAGATAGCAGCCACGCATCTCAGAGACTGGGGTTAGTGAGATAGCAGCCACGCATCTCAGAGACTGGGGAGTGCGCGTAAGTGTGCAACCAAACAGTCTCATGTCACATTCTATTTAATCAAGAAGTGAAACTTGCAAATTGTAAAACACACACAATGCAAACTAACAGACATTGCAGCGAAGTGCTTCATAAACACCGGCGAAGCAAAACAAAGAAATAAACACACAATAAAGCAATCAGATGGAAATAACATTCAAATATGAACTGTATACAAGGATGGCAACGATCTGAGATCTCACAAGATGTTAAAGACTTCTCTCTGCTGTTCGCCCTGTAAACACACCCTGGAGACAGCAACCAGAGACTTCTCTCTGCTATATGCCCTGTAAACACACCCTGGAGACAGCAACCAGAGACTTCTCTCTGCTGTTCGCCCTGTAAACACACCCTGGAGACAGCAACCAGAGACTTCTCTCTACTGTTCGCCCTGTAAACACACCCTGGAGACAGCAACCAGAGACTTCTCTCTGCTGTTCGCCCTGTAAACACACCCTGGAGACAGCAACCAGAGACTTCTCTCTGCTATATGCCCTGTAAACACACCCTGGAGACAGCAACCAGAGACTTCTCTCTGCTATATGCCCTGTAAACACACCCTGGAGACAGCAACCAGAGACTTCTCTCTGCTATATGCCCTGTAAACACACCCTGGAGACAGCAACCAGAGTTCCCCATCCCCATCCTCATCTCTATGTAAATAGTCACGTGGTCCAGAGGAATAAAACCAAGTCAGCAGTAGAGCAGTCCAGGGATGTTACCAATCATTACAGGGTCACCCGTAGAACTCGTTGTATCAGTAAGAGTGGTCAGTCCTTTTTTGGGATGGGATGTTAATTAACCATTAATTGAAGCTGCTGAAAGTAATATTATATAGTAATTACTCATTTGTTTTACAAGTAGTAAATTGTCTTTGTAATTTGGCCCAAAGTATGCGGCAATTAGAGGAATGTGGTTTGACTATTTGACTGTAAATGTGCTGTATTTTGGCAGTAGTTTTAGGAGTTATTATTATTATTATTATTATTATTATTATTATTATTATTATTATTATTATTATTATTATTATTATTATTATTATTTAGTTTTTCAAACAAAGATTTACAGTACCATTTCTTCCTCTACACATATATATTTTGTTCAATTTTACAAAAGAAAGGAGGGACATTTTTTGCAGTGGCTAAAAAGACTACAAAATGACTCAAATCATACCTGACTAGCTCACATGCTCGTAAGATTTATTATAGTCTTGTCTAGAGATTGTCTCAAAATAAATGAGCATGCCATTCAAAGACTGAAATCACATACTATTACATTCCCATATAAACAAACAGGATTACCACCATACAAAATAAAGGACTGGTTTAATTTAACTCAAAAGCATGATGCTCTTGAGGGACCGAAACTCAAGCAAAACAGTGTTGTCCTGGAGAGAGGCAGTGAAATATCAAACCAGCTCTGCGTAATGCAGACCGAATGTAGAATTGAATCAAACCTGCCTGAGTGACCAAAACAGAATGAAAACACTGTCAGGGTTCAAAGACTGTCTGTGAAATGAAAATCAAACATACCTACATTACAGAGATGTGAGTGTAAAACAAAACAAGCCGAACCCACAATGGGGTTTAACCCCAAATCAGAAGGGATTAGCTCTGGAATCGCTAATAATCAGCCCTCACTTATTGACCCTGGAATTCTTCTGCAAGTAGTAATCAGAGTGGGAAGCAGTGCGAAGAGTACAGCTGCCCATCTTCTCTCTCTCTCTTTTATAATACCTGTTCAGTTGCTTTCAACACAGAAGAACGTAAGGGCATTGGAAATGCTGGGGATGAGAAGGTGCCAGGTAAACCATTCCATTCAGCAAGGTGTTCCTATACATGTTCTGAGCTTGCAGTGAAGTGAAGATGGGGCAGAGAGGACAATGGTCTGCAGTGGGAACACAATTGAGGGTGTTTGCTGTTATCTTTTCAGGACAAGAAATACTATTTAAAGATTTTCTTATTTTAAAAAGAGTCTTAAATCAGAAATATTTCGATTCCCGAGATCTTGATTATTTGGGGTTGCTGTTATAAAAAATGCTGACACTGTGATGATAAGGAGCTGCTTTCCTACAAACCCGCTGCAGTTTTCCACAATCAGTTCAAATGCAGAAGAATGACATCCAAATCGCTGATGTTATGTGTTGGGATGGGTTGAATTATATCACGGCATACTAGGTTTTCAATCCTGGCATGGGCGATGGCAACTGCTTGACACCGTCAATGAAGAGAAACAGAGGAATCTCAATGCGTTCCATTAAAAACTGTGGGGTGCCAAGTTGGCTCTCAGATACGCTGTTCAGCCCGTGCAGTTCTGCGATGATCTGCCACCTTGTTGGCACGGTTTTGATATGTAAGTTGCTGAGTGCCAACGGAATGCAGCTCAGCCTTCTGGAATCGATCAAATGCAAAGTTTGCTCTCAATTTCTAATTTTTTAAAAATGTCTTTAAAAATCTACAAATGGATGCTTAATACATGTATTGACAAACCTTTAACAAGATCCCAGTTTGAATTGCATAATGAATGTGAGGTTTCAGTTTGATTATTACCCATTACATGGTCAGGACAACACACAGTGTAGCAGCACTGCAGAACCAACTGCTCAGCAGCAGAATCAGATAATCACATTCCACATGGAGCCAGGCCTCCTGTCCATACCTACACATAAACAATAATGGAAAGAAAAGGAAAGAAACAGATAACAGGAAACAATACTGCAACGAATCCACTGAAACAGAAATGCACACGCTTTTAGCTTCCACCCTGTTCTGGTGATATTGATGTCAGTTTCCCACTTGCTGTAAAGCAGATAAATAAATACAAATTGGCGTTTACGTGCTGTAACATATACAAGATGGCTGCAGCACTGTGTTTATACAGCGGAACAGCTGACTGTGCTGGCAGGGTTTGTTTATGGTACCCCAGCCCTTTCCTGATTTTGGCGCCGTTGCTTCCAATTAGTTGTGACGTGTGTACAGATGCAGGCATGCCACAGGACTAGTTCACCACACGTGGTTAGCTGCCTGGTCCGTCAGTGATCTACACTATTAAAGCACCTGGCTTTTTAAGCTTTGAAAAGTTTACTTTGTGGAGCCCCCATAGCTCATCATCCAAGATTGGCATATTATAAATTGATATTAACAGTTAACCCCTGGGGTTTGTTTTAATGATCTAAACAGTGGCAGATTTGAATGTCACTGCCATGAAACTGGCTCTGTTGCACACATCCATTCACTGTGTTTTAAAATTGTATTCATTGATGTTAATAAGGCTAAAGCACAGAGGTTTAATCACCAGCAGGGTTAGTAGTTTACATATAATATAATATAATATAATATAATACAATATAATATAATATAATATAATATAATATAATATAATATAATATAATATAATATAATTTGTAATTAGTAGATTCATAGGATTTGGCTTCTATAATCATGTATGAACCAGCATATTTCCTATTGAATGAATTTGAAGTACAGTAAGTATCAATTTGGGTTACATTCAATGCTTCCTCATATCAGTGGTATCTTACAATGTGTGCTTGTTTGTGATTAGTTACTGTCTGTGTGAGGATGAAGTTTGAATTGTTGTTCACTTCATTTGCATTCAGTAGTAAATGGTAGGCTTGTTCATGCATTATTACATTTGAAATACAGACATGTATTATAAAGCGTTTCCTGCTTTACTTTGATTCACTTCGAGCATGTTGTGTACATGTGGTGTGAGTCCAGTACTCAGTTTACACATTGTGAAGAAAGGCAGTTTACATGCACCTCACCAATTAACAACTCAGATTACCACTCCACATTCACTTGTTCTTAATCCCAGTCACCCATAACACGGCGACCACAACCTGCTCTAAAAACACATGCACAAAACCCCACGCGAGAGCTGCTAATAATACATCTATTAATGTCACTGCTGATTCAAGTTTAGAAAATGAATTAAAAAAACATCTGGAGTGCACATTTCAATTTAGAGAAGCAAAGGCAATTCCTGAAGTGAGAGTTTTCATTAGAGTTAGAGTCTGCATCCACAGAATTCAGACTTTACCAAGACTGTTACAGTGCAGCCCTCTATAATTCAGAGCTGCATCTTTACCAAGACTGTTACAGTGAAGCCCTCTATAATTCAGAGCTGCATCTTTACCAAGACTGTTACAGTGAAGCCCTCTATAATTCAGAGCTGCATCTTTACTGAGACTGTTACAGTGCAGCCCTCTATAATTCAGAGCTGCATCTTTACCAAGACTGTTACAGTGAAGCCCTCTATAATTCAGAGCTGCATCTTTACTGAGACTGTTACAGTGAAGCCCTCTATAATTCAGAGCTGCATCTTTACTGAGACTGTTACAGTGAAGCCCTCTATAATTCAGAGCTGCATCTTTACCAAGACTGTTACAGTGAAGCCCTCTATAATTCAGAGCTGCATCTTTACCGAGACTGTTACAGTGAAGCCCTCTATAATTCAGAGCTGCATCTTTACCAAGACTGTTACAGTGAAGCCTCTATAATTCAGAGCTGCATCTTTACCGAGACTGTTACAGTGAAGCCTCTATAATTCAGAGCTGCATCTTTACCGAGACTGTTACAGTGAAGCCCTCTATAATTCAGAGCTGCATCTTTACCAAGACTGTTACAGTGAAGCCCTCTATAATTCAGAGCTGCATCTTTACCAAGACTGTTACAGTGAAGCCCTCTATAATTCAGAGCTGCATCTTTACCAAGACTGTTACAGTGAAGCCCTCTATAATTCAGAGCTGCATCTTTACCAAGACTGTTACAGTGAAGCCCTCTATAATTCAGAGCTGCATCTTTACCAAGACTGTTACAGTGAAGCCCTCTATAATTCAGAGCTGCATCTTTACCAAGACTGTTACAGTGAAGCCCTCTATAATTCAGAGCTGCATCTTTACTGAGACTGTTACAGTGAAGCCCTCTATAATTCAGAGCTGCATCTTTACCAAGACTGTTACAGTGAAGCCCTCTATAATTCAGAGCTGCATCTTTACCGAGACTGTTACAGTGAAGCCCTCTATAATTCAGAAGTGCATCTTTACCAAGACTGTTACAGTGAAGCCTCTATAATTCAGAGCTGCATCTTTACCGAGACTGTTACAGTGAAGCCTCTATAATTCAGAGCTGCATCTTTACCAAGACTGTTACAGTGAAGCCCTCTATAATTCAGAGCTGCATCTTTACCAAGACTGTTACAGTGACGCCCTCTATAATTCAGAGCTGCATCTTTACCAAGACTGTTACAGTGAAGCCCTCTATAATTCAGAGATGCATCTTTACCAAGACTGTTACAGTGAAGCCTCTATAATTCAGAGGTGCATCTTTACCGAGACTGTTACAGTGCAGCCTCTATAATTCAGAGCTGCATCTTTACCAAGACTGTTACAGTGAAGCCCTCTATAATTCAGAGCTGCATCTTTACCAAGACTGTTACAGTGAAGCCCTCTATAATTCAGAGCTGCATCTTTACCAAGACTGTTACAGTGAAGCCCTCTATAATTCAGAGATGCATCTTTACCAAGACTGTTACAGTGAAGCCTCTATAATTCAGAGGTGCATCTTTACCGAGACTGTTACAGTGCAGCCTCTATAATTCAGAGCTGCATCTTTACCAAGACTGTTACAGTGCAGCCTCTATAATTCAGAAGTGCATCTTTACCGAGACTGTTACAGTGAAGCCCTCTATAATTCAGAGCTGCATCTTTACCGAGACTGTTACAGTGAAGCCCTCTATAATTCAGAAGTGCATCTTTACCGAGACTGTTACAGTGAAGCCCTCTATAATTCAGAGCTGCATCTTTACCAAGACTGTTACAGTGAAGCCTCTATAATTCAGAGCTGCATCTTTACCAAGACTGTTACAGTGCAGCCCTCTATAATTCAGAGCTGCATCTTTACCGAGACTGTTACAGTGAAGCCCTCTATAATTCAGAGCTGCATCTTTACCAAGACTGTTACAGTGAAGCCCTCTATAATTCAGAGCTGCATCTTTACCGAGACTGTTACAGTGAAGCCCTCTATAATTCAGAGCTGCATCTTTACCAAGACTGTTACAGTGAAGCCCTCTATAATTCAGAGCTGCATCTTTACCAAGACTGTTACAGTGAAGCCCTCTATAATTCAGAGCTGCATCTTTACCAAGACTGTTACAGTGAAGCCCTCTATAATTCAGAGCTGCATCTTTACTGAGACTGTTACAGTGAAGCCCTCTATAATTCAGAAGTGCACTGGTGAAATCTGCTTCTGTTATATCAAATCTAAGCATTTGTGATTGTTATGTCACTTTCAATATTGTATCTTAAGGTGTCCAAGGGGGCATTGGCATTGGCTGTGGGGCACAAGGTATTTTATAGAACGTCATTATGGGGTGACTTTCCATTGACACAATTCCTCCAGCGTTATCCGGATGCCAAAAACATATCTATAAAAAAGATGAATGGGTGCTTGGCACGGCCTCTCAAAGCAACACTTGGGGTTGTCAGGTTTTGACAAGATCCCACCTCTAAATGTGTGTAATTATGCAGCTTTGTAATTGGGACAGATTTCATGTCAGGATTAGTGAATGACTGGCAGAGAGTGCTGAGTGGGTGGCATTGCATGCTCTAACTCTTCAGCCAAGCTCAGGCTCTGGCACGGCTCCTCCTCAGCTCTGCCATGTAGACTTGTGTTATAAGCATGGCGGCTCCACTAACTTGTATCTTGGACTCATAACAAAAACATGCTGCATGCGTTCCAAGGCATTATTTCTATGTGATGAGAAACTGGATTATGTGATGATATACAGTACATACAGTATGGGGAAAGATAAATATTGTGTAATATTTCATTTCAGCACGTGGATACTGCTGCTAAGAAATAGAGAGAATCCTGAAACCTGCTCAAACTCTCGAAATGGTACTCTGCTGCAGGAGGTATTATCTTATAGATCCCATTGATTACTTCTGAAGGAGCAAAGGCTTGCAGCAGAATTTTATCCAATGGAATCTATTTTTCCTGTAACGAGACTTCGGAAGAACCTTCTCTTTGATTAATGTGCTCTTTTGTAAACTGATGGATGTATAAAACAGGACTGCAGGAGCAAACAGCACTGGTTTATTTCTTGTTCACCAGAATGGAAATTAAAATAATAAAGTTGAAATTATACTGTAGTTTCCAAAATCTTTCACAAAACAGCAGATTTTAAGGATTTCCACATGAAGGAAAAATACCCTGCTTTTGTTGCCTCAACTCTTGCACTTTGTTCTCACATTCCTCCAAACGCTGCTGAAATGATATTGTTTTCTTTTCATTGGTCCAGATGCAGGGAAAGTTTAGTTCCTAAGTAGCGAAGAAATAAATCTTTGGCTTTGCAGCGTGCAACAGCACGCATCGCTCCTTATCACTCTGGATTTCATCATGTTTACATGTATTACAGTGTGGGAGTATTCAATAGCAGAGTTAGTCAGAGAGCAAGTGGGATCCACGCACCAGGGACCACTGAAACATTAGAAACCCAACCCTTCCTTTAGGCGTTTTGTGCAGTCCTAAACTTGGCTCAGCAGAAAACACTTGGAAACAAATAGGAAAATAATCGATGAGGAAGGTTGTGCTGAAAACCTGTTGCTGATTCCAGAAGTTTGTGCGGAGGAAGATTGGATACAGTCTTACAGTATGTGATGTGATATAAGAGAGAGCAGAAAGTTAGAACCCTATTCACAAGGTTATTAAAACACTGATGTGGATTAAACTCCTAAAGGCTGTTGCTGACTTTATCGTAAGACTGGGAAAATGTAATGAATATTAAACTTCATTTTGTTTCAGTTCATAGCCATACATTACATAAGAATTACACATTAACATTTACTTTTATGTGATCTTCCAATAAAACATTCAAAGCTCCCAGTGGAATTTTCTGTTGCCTGGTGAATATTACCTTGTGATCAGGTTGTTGAGAATTAAAACAACCTGATCACAAGAATAAAAGTTTTACATATTTGCTTGAATCCGATAAAGGAAAAAAAAAAAAATATATATATATATATATATATCTCCACAGCTTCTAAAAAGAGTAAGTAGAAGAATGCCAGGGTGTTTCATTAAAGAATGTTTTGATTTATATATATATATATATATATATATATATATATATATATATATATATATATATATATATATAAAATCCATTTGATTGATTCACAAAAAACTTTTTTCAATTGTTTCACAGTACAGTTAGAAGAAGTTAATCTCAGTTTGTCAAATAATTTTAATTAACAAAAAACTCCTAAAAAAACCCAAAACCTTAAAAAATATCCCTAAAAAAAGAAAAAAAAGAAGTCTTTGTCAATAGGGCCCTATAAGAATTCAATACGCTAAAACCTAGGTCCCTCATCTTGCTCATTCTAGTTTTCTATTTTCAGGCTGTTCTTGAAAAAGGGCTTGAATTTAATTTCCCCATATTTTCCTTTTAATCCTAGCTATTTGCCACCTCTTTTCCCTCGTGATTTGTAGCCGTCAATTCCTGCAAATACTGAAGGCGTGGATATAGATCTAAGCAGCAGGTTAGGTCAGGCCATGTTGTAAATGACAAAGCCTATCTGAATCCTTTAACGGAATTGAATTTGGGGAAGGCACCCAGACTTCTGATAGAACAGCTCAACTGGAGCCTTGGGGTCAAGTACAATGTGTATTCGCGTGACCTGTTCTATCATAAACAGCTTTACTCCTCCTGTAGATAATCAGTAAATACTCATATTGACAGCACAGGGTAGGGTTAATGAAAGCTAGATTCACTTTTAAAAACATCAACAACCACATATATCAGCTTTCTCCTGACCCACATCAAAGCAGCTAACCCTCGCTCTGGAACAATATTAAAGGGCTACTTTCCAGCATGTCAATTCTCTCAATCTGTCATTCCAAGCCTGGAAAACATCTTCTTAAATCACCGCCCCAGCACAGAGCAGCGATATTCCATAAAGTGCGTTTCTACAGTTTCTGTTTTTCTGCCTTTGTCGTTGCTGAGGCGATCGTTTACTGTATGCAGCGGAAAAAGAGTTACCTACTGCACACGTCCAGTGAGACCCTGCAGGTACCAGCCGTGCCATACAGGAGATGACATGGTGCTGATTGCCAAAAGAGGAAATTACTGGTTAGTAGCGTTGCTAGGATTCTCGTACTGTGGTCTCACACCCCCCCTAAATTCCATGTGTAGTCCCTTTGATAATTGATTACTGTGGGGTTCTAAATAATATTGTGGGGCTTAGGAACCCACAACCTGCACTGTAATCTCCCCTGTAACTGAGCATTATAGAAACCCCCCTGTTTTTAAGTTCAAAGGCAAAGACGAATTTTGCATCTTACATTGTTGCATTTCTCAGATTCCTGTGCCTTAACAGAAAACCCGGAGCCGCTACTGTTGTTGAGTCAACAGTGATATCAGAATACCTTATTATGGCCATTAGTTAACAAATAAATATTCGATAAACTACATGGAGACATATCTGCGATTTTTGGTTTAAACCATGTCCAGTTTCTTGTGCTGTTGAGTGCTTATATCAATAAACTTGCGCTGCAGAGGGAATATAATCTTGCTGCAAGAAGATTAGCTTGCAGAAAGCAACCAGGCCAGCTTCCTGTAGGTCTCCTGGATCAGGACTCAAATACAATCCAAATGCTGTCCAGAGTTATGTTATGAAGGGGTTTCACTGCTGTCCACAGTGATGTTGTGGAGGGGGTTCACATGCTGTCCAGAGTGATGTGGTGGTGAGGCTTCAAATGCTGTCCAGAGTGATGTGGTGGTGAGGCTTCAAATACTGTCCAGAGTGATGTGATGGTGGGGGGGGGGTCACATGCTGTCCAGAGTGATGTGGTGGTGAGGCTTCAAATGCTGTCCAGAGTGATGTGGTGGTGAGGCTTCAAATACTGTCCAGAGTGATGTGATGGTGGGGGGTCACATGCTGTCCAGAGTGATGTGGTGGTGGTGGTGGGGGTTCACATGCTGTCTAGAGTGATGTTGTGGGGGGGTTCACTGCTTGCAAACTAGCCTCAATGATCAGCAGTGTCACTGGGCTTGCTTGCTCTCTCCTTGGTTGGCATCCCTTATTAAAACCCCTGTTGTGAGCAATGTGTGTGTGTGTGCGTGCGTGCGTGCATGCGTGTGTGTGTTAAATCACATTGCGCTCGAAAGGCAGCTTAAAGATGAGAAAAAACTGGAAACAGGAAATCAGGGGAAGAAGACACAACCAAGTTGCAACCGCAACTGCACTTCCAGTTTGCGTGGGTGTGGAGTGGGCCTTGCAATGCAGTAGTTTAGTTATTGGGTCTTTCTTCTTGCAAACAAGCATTTCTATGATTATTATTATTATTTATTTCTTAGCAAACGCCCTTTTCCAGGGCGACTTACAATTGTTACAAGATACCACATTATTTTTACATACAATTACATTATTTTTTACACATTATTTTTACATACAATTACCCATTTATACAGTTGGGTTTTTACTGGACCACTACTCCACACTGCTGCCCATCCCAGATAGTCGGCATGCATTCAATATAATGCATTATGTCAAATAATCTTGCAGGATTGTAAGAATGACTTACTCTTTTTATTTATTTCCTTTTATTATTTTTTTCCTTTACTTTATTATTATTATTATTATTATTATTTATTTATTAGCTGACGCCCTTATCCAGGGCGACTTGTAATTGTTACAAGATATCACATTATTTTTACAGCAGCAGTGTCCCCACCGGGGATTGAACCCACAACCCTCCGGGAAAGAATCCAGAGCCCTAACCACTACTCCACACTGCTGCTCCTAAACAAGAAGGCATGTAGATTGAAACCTTAGTTTAAGTAAGCTACAGTCTAACACTGCTCTGCTCATTTACTGCAGTCTCCTTATAAAGTAATCTGTATAGATTGCACTGCACTGTAAGAACTGCAGTTCAAACTTGGCACAAAACCTAAACAGTCGCTTGCATGGCCCCTGCAGCCTTGCACTGCTCTGTGTCACTTGCAATTTGTAATTGCAACGTTTAAATGACACTGAGACTGGCATTGCAATGATGCAGGTGGTTTACCATAATTTAACACTTGATAGTATGTACGTGATAAACACGTTAAATGCCTAACCTGTGGATTAGTGTAGCTGAGAGAAATGCAATGTGGATAAATGAGGTCATTAGTTTGGATATGACATGGAAAACAAACTATTGCCAGAGAGAACCAGTCTCTGAAGAGCCTGCAATTCCAAACGCTTTGTAACAATTAGCAGGCCCTTCACGAAGGAAAAATGGAAAGATTTTTCAAGGAGAATTATGTTTAAAGCTTTGCTGACATGGTGTATAGTATAACATAATTAGAAGTTAAAACAGTGCTCATGAAGGTAAAATCCAGGGCTGCGAGCCCCAGGGCCATGATGTTTCTCCCCCAGGACAGTCAGGGAGAAGCCAGCCGCACAATTCCAGCAGAGCCAGCAGACCTTATCTGCACTCCAGAATAGTGTTTCATTTCTCTTTGCTCCAAATCAACATGAGCATCATTTTTCCTGAAAGGAAAAAAATAAATAAATAAAAATACACACCCAGTATAGTTACCAAGCCAGAAATAAGCAGCTCATATAATTTAATTTGGGGGATTGTAATTTTGGAGTAAAAAAGCATTAAGAATCTCATGTGCTCATGAGTACATAGGTCTGGATTGTCCACCTCCCCTAAATAAGTTGAAAATGCCTCTTTATCTAAGTTAAGTATCCTAGTTTAAGGCACCTGCAGTACAAAAACGAATGTAGTAAAGAAAGTATGATTATTGCATCATTCTTTTGATCTTATGAAATGAAATAAGTAGTGTCTCACTTATTACTGTTCTGTTGTAGAGCTTGTAATGCCAGGTTGATTTTAACGATTTAACTGATAGCAGGTTTAGATGAACCAAATGGACCCTGTGATCATGCTCATATGAATGGTGCAATAGTATCATTGTTCTGTAAGCAATTTTGAAGCACAGCCTTTCTTACAAGTCTATGTTTGCCTCCCCTCTCTGTAGACCTGATTGTGGATATGCCAATATCCACAATCCTACAGGGTTTATTTATTTTAAAGAGAGAAGGGAGACATCTGTACACACCCTGCAGTCCCTGATTAGACCTTTTTTATTTATTTTGTATTCTTTACAAAACATAACTGTGGATAGATTTTCATAATCAATGGACAGACCGGGCGGATGGATGGCTGGCTGGCTGGCTGGCTGGCTTTCCTGTTGGGCTCTTGGTTCCCCCTGTCCCTTCATACCATCAGAGCCTTCCAGATCTGGCTGCTACCACGTCCGAGCCACTCTGGCATCTGTTTCCAATAGAGTGCAATTAGCCAGCCCTGGCTTGGGAATGTTCCACTCTCCTGCACCAGCCATAGGGAGGGGCCAGGCGAGCTGCGGGACGAACCACTGCAGGGATAAGCAGGGAGAGCTGGGAATGGGCTTCTACCAAAGGGGCAGGATCAGCAGGTCTGTAGGACCTAAGGACATTGGACTGTTCCTCTGTGTCTTGTGTTCTTTAATATTATAGCATGGCCTTCCAGAACTCGATACGGTACCATGGATGGAACTCCAAATAATGACAACGATGGAGTAGCAGTACAAAAGCTACAGTATTTATCCATGCTGAAAGAACGTGTCTTTAAAGCACATTGTCCCTGACCTTATTCACTTCAGGACATCCTTTCTGAGAAGCAGTGTTTCAATGAGTAGCGCCAACCCTTTTCAATTTCAGTACACCCTGTACGTCCCGCCAGTCCACCGGTAACCCTTTCCATGAAGTGTCTCTAATGACTGTGTATTTACATAGCAGTTACTAAGTAAATACATGTGTGCTTACACATCATTACAATGTTATTATGCACAGTTACAATGTAACCCTAACCCAACCCTTTTCTGATGCAATTGTGTGCTTACATAAATTGTGCAAAAAGATTCCCACATTAAATACATTGTAACTGTGCATAATAACATTGTAATTACGTGTAAGTACACATGTATTTGCTAAGTAACCACTATGTAAATACCCAGTAATTAGAGGCACAATGTAAAGGGATACCAGTCCTCCACAGAGTCCATCAACCTTCAGTTAACTGGGAAGCACTGGCAGCACTTAACTCTTTATCTTGACACATCTCAGCCACTAATAGTGAAGCGAGTTTCCTGTGAAAGCAGGCAGCTTGTTAATTACAAGCCTTTTCACACCTAATACAGGGAGCCTGTGCTATTCCCTTCTGGCTATTAGGGGGTTGTGTTGAGTGGATTCCTGTGCTGGAACATTACTGCTACATCAATGCCTTCCCTCCGCACGAGGAAAGAAACACAGCAACGCAATTCGGAGCTGACAGTCTGGTACAGAGCGAATGCCGATGAAATAAAAATAATGTATTTATTAAGTTTGAACACAACCTGAATAAAAACAGCATAAATCAAAGAGCAGGGTGTTCCTGAAAACCACTGTTGTTGTTCACCAAGCCTCTTGGTGTTATTGACTTTTGAAAGGCTCCTGTTTCTTCTTTGAGAATTCATGGTACTGTGTTTTATACATGTTGTTTAAATGTATTGGGGTTAGTTCGTATGAAACCTTTATAAGCTTCAAAGTGTTTATTCGGGTCACATGGCTCTTGATGCAACCCTGTCCCTAAACTAATCCCAATCCCTGACCTTAACCCTACCAGTCGGATCTTTCCAGGAAGTTGGCATGTGTCCTATCACCTAGCCTCTGTCCTGAATCATCGAGTACTCTATCCCCTGTGAGTGCAGCAGCATGGGGACAGGGATTCATGATAGTATAGCCTCGCTAATAAATGATCCTTAAACAATGAGGGACCTTTATTTATGCCTGTGATTAAAATGTTGTGCATGCGGTCCAGATGACAAATCGCATATTAGTGATGAATTTTATTATTTTATATTTTATTCTTATTCTAATTCTTGTTCTTCTTATGCTGTTTCTGCTCTGACAGGGTTGGTGATGGGTGTTTCCAATAAAGGCCCCAAGCTGGTCCTTAATACTGATTTTCCCAGGGACCGCAAGTCTGTGGCTATTATTCTAAAAACATCAGACAAAAAAAAAAAAAAAAAAAAAGTCTGTATTTCTGAATATAATTGGTGCCAGATTGGAGCAGAAGCTAGTATTGGAGACCGGCCCCTCCACCTTAACGATTGTGACATCACTCCTGGGCGATGGCTGCTGTACTCTCTTTGTCTCGGCCTGTGGTCCCAGAGTAGGCTTTCAGATGTCAACGCAACACAGATGGCTTGCGGTTTTACTGCCATGCAGAGAGAATGCCTTCAGACCCTTTCCCAGCGAGAGGATTGACAGTGTCTGTATCACATGCCTCACAGCCACAATGCCCCCTGGGAACCCCTATCTCTCTATCCCTTCTCAAGAAAACAAACTCTTTTTCTTTTAATTCTTTTTTTCTTTCAGTGTGACCCTGCTGTGTTTGTTTGTTTTGGAGCGAGCGAGAGAGCTGCGATCTGGCCTTTCAGGAAAAAGGAAGTGCAGCGTGAAGCTCTCCTAGAAAACACTCTCCCTATTTCTCCCTCTCTCCCTCTTTAAACTGAAATTGTGTGTAATTTAGAACTGAGTTTGTGTATTAAGGCAGCACTAGTAGCCTGGGGCATAAAGTATAAATTGCACATAACCTTTTTAAATTTTAAAATGAATCAAAAATAGAAGAAAAAAAAAAATCCGAAGGAGACCAGCCAGGAGAAACAGAAAGAGAGTCGTTTCGCTCCAGATGCGGCTCCGAAATTTATCATGCCCACCGCCAGTTTAAATAAATAGTGACGGTTTGAGCCTGGGAGCGAAGGAAAGGCTGGCAGTTGTGCTGTAGGCTGCACAGGAAGAGGTGGCTTGTTGCTATGGCCTCAAATCAGTGAGGTCACAATGGAGCTCAGGTTAACATTCCCAGTTGCAGTTTGGAGCGGAAATGAGAATATGCGAGTTTGCTGCTGTGAGTGTTAAGGACTGTTTAATAATAATACACACCCAGACTCTTTAATATTTCCTTCAAGTTCGATGCAACAATAAATGCAGAGATGCACCAATTAATGTATTCCTCAACAGGTAACATTGTGTCTCTAATTACTGTGTATTTACATCGAAGTTACATAGTAAATACATGTGTACTTACACCTAATTATTATGCATAGTTACAATGTACTTAATGTGTACATCTTGTATCAGAAAAGGGTTAGGTTTAGAGTTAGGATTAGGATTAGGGTTATATTGTGCAAAAAGATGTACACATTAAGTACATTGTAACTATGCATAATAACATTGTAATTATGTGTAAGTACACATGTATTTACTATGTAACTACTATATAAATACACAGTAATTAGAGACACTTAATGTAATGTTACCCCTCAATAAAACATTAACTGATCAATTAATTGCCCTGGTGCCCTATTTGGAGGCTCCCATATATTACAAGCACATGTATTTGAATTGTCTTCTTGCGTTTCAATAATAGGGATTACTGTCGATTATTACCAGTAAAATATTTGATCAGGATATTGGTTACACCACCAGTGATTAATAAACAACCAGATCAAAGCTAGGAAATAAGACGGCTACAATGTGTACTCAGAATCAACGAGTGGAGAAGAAAACTACTGGATTGAGACTACTAATTAAAACTACATTATGAAAAAGTTCTTTGCAATTAAATGTCGGAGTGGTATCATTTGTCTGATCGTCACAGAACCGTAAACTTTCCAAGCGCTTTACAAGAGTGTATAATTATAAGTGAGTGGTGGTGATGAAACATCCCAGCAATAATAAGACAAACCTGCAGTTTTGAAAAGGATATTTTTAATTTGCCGCAGCCAGTAATAATACACAACTTAAATGTCATGTTCATTAAAATGCCACTTCCCAATTCTTCACATCACGGCTTTTCAAATCTCCATGCTTCAGGAATTCTGCAGCATGAATACTCAAGCTGCAAGGTAATTCCTCCATAGTCTCCTGTGTCCAATTATTATTTTTTTTTCATGAATATTGTAATGCCCTCTCCCTAAACCTTCACCATGGTTCTCTGCTGCTCTGCCACTGAAATCCGTGCAGATGAAATACACAGGAACTCTTCGCTTGTAAAAGACCACCAGCTAGGGTTATGTTTCTTTAATGCGCTGTCAATGCATTTTTAATTGAAGACATCATTTTTGCATCATTTTAAAAAGAGGATCTAGTTCAAAGCAGTTATTAAAATTATCAGTCTGCATTATTTAACTCTGGTTTTGAAAGTGCAAAACATGGTTTGTGTTGTGATTTTTCTTCTTTGACTAGTGATAATAATTTGGCCATGGGCAATCCCGATGACATGGTGAGAACCCCCTGCCCCCAAAATACTGTAGCCCCTTTAATAAGTGAACTCTTTATATTTCAGTGCATGTGGTGTAACCTTACTGTTCATGGTATTATACCAGGGTGAAGACTGGGCGCAAACCGGTGACCCCATACACGGTAAGCGAGCAGCTTAACCACAATGCAAAAGAGCCAGGCTTGCGTACATTTGTGGTTTTTGCGCTTTTAACCCCATCTCATCTCAGAACCCATAACGGCAATGCATCACACAGCACTGCTGTTAGAGTGGCTTAATATTGACATTTTGAAAACGTTTCATTTTTATTATTGTGTTTTTTTTGTTTTAGTTTATTTTCTTAATCTTGGAATTTCTGCTTCTGATCTTTGGAAAAAAAATATTCAAAAGCCATTAAAATGAAGCTGACACCAGGATGGAAATGTAGTAAATGACATGTATAAAAAAGCAAACCTCTGCTGTGTTATTGCAGTGGGACCTTCAGGCAACAGAAACGCTTTGCACAAATGTTCAATTGGTGTTTGTTTTGGACCGGGGAGGGAGAGAAGAAGAAAGGAAGGCTCATTGCTCAATGATGGGAGCAATGCCAGTCATCACAAACCTGGAGATTACATTTCCATGTGTCCTTAAAAAGAGCAAAAAGCGATGAATAAAAAAGTAGAGTTTTTAATTCTGTAAAAATGTGTTACATTGCTCTGATATAACATATCTGTCTTCTCCCTCATCCAAGTTTCCTCAAACATTTTCTAATGTGAAATAAAAATGAATTAAATAACTGTTACACATTATGAAGCCACATTTGTCTTGTCAAAATTACAGACTTCTTTTTTTTAACCAGCACTATTTTAATATCTACTAGCATTCACGTAAATGCGCATCTTTCTAATCTGTGATGATTCTGCGGCTGATTTTCACTGCTCAGGAAAAAAACAAAAACGTAATCTGGCTGTCCCAGCATTTTCATTGAATATTCCTAACTTTGGTGGAATGACTAAATTAAAACAAAGAAACAAACAAAAAGAACAATTAAAGCCACAGTTTTAGTCTTTTCATTTTCAAAAATATAAAATCTGTGTTACAGTGTTGCCAGGGATATAGGAATATCCCTATTTACATATTACACGTGTTTGGAGAGGTTAGCTGCATATAGTAACAAAAGTTAATGTGAAACAAAAAGAGGCTATATTTATTGCTTGACTTGTGAACTGTACCGTAGTGTGAATGATCGATTTCAGCTCCATGTTATTGTATGGGTTTATTCAGCCAGGTTTAATATCTCACAAGACTATATGCCAAAAGGAAATTCTATTAACACTACTTCTGGAAACACTCTTCGATCATTTTTTAATATTTCAAATTGCTTCCCACCCCCCTCGTCTTCGTATTCCACTTTGTTTTTTATATGCACATCGACCAAAGTTGGCGACTCAGTGAATGCAATAAGAAGTGTTCGAAATGTTGATGGACCAACACTGAGATTTACATTTACTGGATCCCAGGACGACCCAAAGCCCCAAGGCATTATTTGTCAGGAGGTTTTGTCAAACGAAACTTATACCTGCAACATTGAGATGCAATTTATCTACAAAGCATTCACAATGTGACAAATAAAAAATAAAAAATGTAAACAAAAGAAACGGGAACTTTGCCTTCAGCAAATTTCAAGGAGCAAAATGACAACATTCCTTGATGACATGATAGTGAAGATTCAAGCCCAGGGATCTCATTAAGGTCGGCATGTTATATAAATATGTTCCTTTCTATATGTACTTATACATATAAGCCTACAAATAAGTATCAAAATGCTGTTGTGAAAAAATGTATGG
Organism: Acipenser oxyrinchus oxyrinchus; assembly: GCA_030684275.1. Lineage (NCBI taxonomy): Eukaryota > Metazoa > Chordata > Actinopteri > Acipenseriformes > Acipenseridae > Acipenser > Acipenser oxyrinchus. The sequence goes on from CM060254.1 coordinate 1,127,520, forward strand.
CAAGTGGTCCTTGGGAAAAATCCAAACACCAAGGTGGTCCCTGCATTGAAAAAGTTTGGAAACCATGGATTATTTATACCACAAAGAAGGTGCTGCTCCATGGTGGCAAGTGTATACAGCACTTCATTTGAACTACATGACCCTGTTCCAAAACCGCTTCTATCATTGGATATCCAAGGAACACACACGTTATGCCATTGTATTAAATTCACCAGCAGAAAAGAAACCTGTTTTATCAAAGAACATTCTTTCACACAATTTTTCTGACCCCTTGGTAGTTTTGTAATCTATGAGATTTGGAAATAAGCACCAGAGGGTAACACTTTACTTGAAGTACCTCTAATTACTGGGTATTTACATAGTAGTTACTTAGTAAATACATAATTACAATGTTATTATGCATAGTTACAATGCACTTCATGTGTAAATCTTTTTGCACAATATATTGAAGTACACAATTGTATCAGAGAGGGGTTAGGTTTAGGTTTAGAGTTAGGATTAGGATAGGGTTATATCATGCAAATTGTTTTTACATATTAAGTACATTGTAACTACTATGTAAATACAAAATACAGAGATAATAATTCCATTTCACTGGGACCACCACAATAAACCATGTAAGAGATTTGAAACGAATGATACGCTCTGTAACTCTGAATCGGTTACGTGATTCTGTTTTCACTTGATGATTCTTCTTTTTATTTTAGTGTATTCCATCAGCACTTATAGACAGACTGTGTTTTAATGATCTGTGCTTGTTTATGCACTGTAATTCAATGTTGTCACGCAGTTTCCCTGGCTACACTCTTATACATGAACTAGCAAGGTTTTGCAGTCATTTAGCCTGTTTTGGATTGAGATATGATTTCTCATTAAAACATGGATAACTGTTTTCTCTACGGCTGGACATGGTTGAGACAGAAAGCAGAATGAACAAACATTAATAGCACTTCAAGAGATTGCAAATCCTTTTGGAATGAATAACACTCACAATTGGAATGCAGTACTTAATAGAACTGAAGCAGCTGGTTTCAAACAGACCCCACTGTTACCAACGTGGATTACTTTACCTAATTTAACATTAGGGAGTCCAAGATTTGTCCAAGATTAGATAGATCCTTTCCAAAATATATTTCTTTTTTTGGCGTTTTCCTATCTATCTATCTTTTGTTTGTTAGTACGTCCTGTTTTATACACAATATCTACCTAATTGGCTTCACTATCGCAGCTCCAGCTGCATGTAAACTTAACCATAGTTGTTTAGTCTTTAGTGACAGCCTGTTGGATTTGACGCTGGCCATGTTGCTCACTATGGGTAGTGAAGTCACAACATCAGTCAAGTCCAACGTGGCTGAGTCTAGCTTTCAGAAAGACTTTTCTCTTTAACTGATCCAGCTCAGAGGTGATTGGAAGATGTGATTACATGGTATATATAAAAAAAGCTGTCATGGATTAACTCTTTCAACACTTGCATGCTTTCAATACCGATGACCTCGCCACACAGCACGCGCATGTTTAAGAGGAAAACCTATTTATTAAAACAGCCAAATGTTTTCATATAATTATTATTTGTATTTGTTGTTTTGTTTTTGTTTTATTGGAGACAAGCTGTTTCTTAGAAACATGTTTCCCGCTCGGTAATTAAATGATAAGGGCTCACTGAGGCATCAAAGTAGAATTGCATTCAAAACACAGAGTTTGCAATTGCACAAAATGTCTGGGTAGACGTGGCTGGAGAGCCTTGAAAGTGAATTCCATGGATGGATCCCAACTCTGTGATTCCAGGGAGTAGAATCTAGGCTGTGAGCAGTGACTAATACCACATGTTTCCGAGGCTTGAATTCAATTAATCTATCACCGCCTGTGTGAAATAATAATTGGTTGCATTCAAAAAGGCATATAGGCTACTCTACAACATGGCAGGGACCCTAACCTTTCACCTGTAACCGTGTGTGTGTGTGTGTGTGTGTGTGTGTGTTCGTCAGGGCATGCAATACCAGGCATGATGTACAGCGGCACCTTGAATGGTTTTGTGTGTGTGTTTGAGTGCGTGTGTGTTATCGTTGCATAACAGCGTAATCTGTTCCAGGTTTTTCTTCGGGCTTAGCAAGTCAGATCTGAGCTTAATTAGACAAACTTCAGAGGTCAAATGCTCAGGAGTGTTTAATTAAGTGCTTGGGGCCTGGAAAGGTTCAATGAGCACTGCTAAAAGGGGCCAACTTCCATTGGCTTTTATTGGCTTGATATACACAGCAGTGTAGAGAACATTACATAAGAATAGGGTTTTGGGTTTCGGCTTCGTGCACATGATAAACAGGACAAGAGCTAGCATGCTATAATCTTCAGGTACTTTTCATTGTTGTATGTCCCAAATACATTCAAAGTGCAGTTGTGTTTCATAAGAGGCCCTGGACATAAAGATGAACAGGTGAACTGCTCAAAGTAACTGCACAGTTTGTGTGTCTGCGTATGTGAATGATATATGTGTCCTGATATTTTGCCAGAACCCCCTTGAAACGAAATGTATTTCTCAATGATTTCTCTCCTGGTTAAATGAATACAAATTATATTGCATGTACAGTATGCAGTCATTTTTTGTAACATTGTAGATGGAGTGTAAGCAGTGTGCCAAGGTATGATTAGTTAAGCAATGCTAAACAGTCAGCTGGCTAGTCTCTTAGTTCTGTGACAATATCTAAGTGCCATGCAAATGGTCCCCACTCTTCCTTGAGCTACGGATATGAGAATATACTTGCATCAGCTCAGATGCCTTAACGGTTTAAATCTTGGCAAAACGAAAGAAAGCCATGCCCTGAAGGCTTAAAGCCATTAAATGTTATTTTGTGTAATGTACCATTCAAAATGTAAACCTTCTGCAATTAAAGGGTGTTTAGATAGAAAGTTATGTCCCTTGAGAACACTTTCATACCGTATGTCTTTTCTATAACAGGAAACACAAATTAAGCTAAAAACAAACCAGATCTTTACTCTAAATATGTTTTTTTTGAACTGCACGGATTTTGGGGAGAGAGGGCTCTTTTCTGTGTTTGTTTTAAGGAGTCAGACATGTTTCCTCCCAATGTGTGGAAAGGCGGGTTTCTCTTTGAAGCTTGCAGACCTTGGATGGTCTTTTTTAAATCTGGAAATTCACTGCGGCTTCAAAACAAAAAGCAGACAGGAAGTGGCGAGAATGTAACCCTTACACCAGTTTGATGAATGGTGATGGATTTTAATCAGAGGCAGTGCTGGGATGAGGCTGGAGCACAGCCTTGAGCAGGTTGTTTCAGAAGTCCTGTCCTACTGGGTTGCATACTGCGCAGTCACTGTAAAGTACATTGCATTGTCATCTGCAACAAAGCCAAAAGAAACATGCAGTCCCTATAGGCCAAAACTCTTAAATCACCCTGTACGTGACTTTCATAAAGCAGTCTGAGAGTGAGAGTGGAGGCTCTGGTGCAGCGGAGGGTGTTGTGCAGAGCAAACACCCCCACAGGGGTCACTTAGACCATATAGGATCAATATACTGTACTGGACCGCACACCAACCAAATTCTAGTAGCGCCCCTGGATACCATTTTTGCATTGCTTTAGAGACAGAATTAGAGCACAGTGCAACACTATGTGTGTGGGGTGGGGGGGATTAATACATTTATTCCAATTTTGGAGCTTTTGGAGCACCAAAAATAAATGGGTTGTCATGACTTTAAACATGCATGATTGGACTGCGTTTAACACGGTGTATTTGAACTGCATTTCTCACTGTGAGTGCTTGGCTGAAGAGAAGTGCATGTAAATCAGAGCCAGTCAGAGAAGAGCATCAGAACTATAACGGACAGTGTGCTCACGTTAAAACTACACAGAGCGCAGGGCTTGTCTGAGCCGACTAATATCGATTCAGTTCCTAGCATTCCAATAGGCAGTCTGATAATGTCCGTATACAGGCTAGCATCAGAAGAAAAAGGCTGGGATTAGTCTGAAAAACAAAGTAGCCCCCTGTAGTTAACCAAGGGGAAATGGGATTTTGGCAGGCTTGGATATAAGGCAGCTATGAGCTATAGGGGCATTAACCTTTGCACACACTGTAGTGAATGCGTTAAAAGCACAGTTTATTTGACATTGAGAGCTGGCAAGTGAACAGCACTTGTAACAAGGTAATGTTTTAAAATTGCCGATCCATGCTGGGGACGATGAGACTTGGAAGGGTGACAAATGCGTTCTGTTTTCTTGTATTTATTTTTGTTTTGCAAAGAGAATAATAATAACTTAAGGGACATGTCTTATAATATGAACTATGAACCGTCAAAACATTGTGAAGTACAAATTGTTTTCATTTCAGTGTACTTTCTTCTTTCCCAACAAGCAGGAACAGTAAATTCTTGTTTTTTTAAATCCATTTTTTAAACACAAGTACTATAAATAAGTAAGGAATATACAAATAAGTACAGTTATATAATGTAGAGGTTGTGTTTTTAGGTATTATCTGTAGTGGGCAGGCAGCAGTACCCATTGGTTTTTAGCTTGTGCGCATCTGTAATGTGTTGAATGTCCAGCAGGTGGTGCTGATGTATATATGCTTTAAATAATGTATATGTTAATAACAAGGGGGATATGGTGTAACCAATGTCAAAATGTGAGATACTTTGTAATGTTCTCTGTATCAGTGCCTACGCTTTGTCCACAGCTTGGGTTTCCAAAGTCAATGGTATACAAAAGCCTTCTGGTTACAAAAAAAACGACACTGTTTTACCAGCAAGCTCTGGAGATATTGAGACTTAGGACTCTTTTTAGTTGTAGTTGGGAGTTGAGAGCTGAGATTAAATCTGTGAAGTAAGGGTGACCGAGGTCTTCATTAAAAACAATTGTAACTGTAACAATATTCTAGTGTTTGTTTGTAGATGTCAAGACTGGTTTCTGTCAATGTCCTCATAAGAGATCTAAACACTTTTCAAGAGTGGAGAGCCCCAGCACCGGCCTCACCAGTGTTTTAATGGGTCTTACCTCAATCGGAAATGGACTGGATCGTGTTTCGTTTGGTCTAAATGATAATCAGAGCAATGATAGTTATTTAATTGTGTATATGTAGGCTCTAATGATTCAGAAAATGTTTAGAATAACAACATGGAACTGGGCTGAAATGGGATGACGTTTGAATATGGGTTTGGTGTTAATGGCACTCATATTAAAAATATAGATTTTTCATTAACTGTAATCACAGGCTGGATTGCAAGGGGCACACGATGGTTGAATAACATCCCGCATTAAATACAGCAGCCAGTCAACAGCTGGAAAAATGCATAAAATCAACAGAGATATCTACACTGCGGAAAATGGCAGTAAATGTTATTTGTATTGTTATTATATAAATAAGACAATGTCATTTAACTGGAAAACAATAAGGTATATGTAATATGTTTTACACTGTACCTTATATAACTGTGCAAACATTTACATTGCTATTATTTCAAACGCAATACGTTTTAAAAAATGTTTTTTTTATAAAATGTCCCGATTTTATTCCACATGTTGTCAAACGCAGGTGTTGGTATATTAGGCCATGTGAGCGAGAACCTTATGGAATTGTCAGCACTTACACACACATGCTGCGTGCGGCAAGACTGTTCAGTTTCTAAAGCTGGCAGGAGATGGGTCGTGAAGAGAAATGGAAACACATCTTTGAAAACAATGCCGCTCTTGTTATGAAGTTGTCGCCATATTAAAATCAGCTAAACAAATTCTGCCTGGCCAGTGGCTGGAATTGATCTTCATGCCACTCTTGCATTGCTTTTTGTTTTATACTTTCAAATGTAAACTTCCTATTTAGCATTCTAATAATATTGTATGCATTTCCACCCCCACCCCCACGTTTCCTAGAAATGTTACCCATACACACACGCACACACTGAATAAAGATAGAGCACTCATCCAAAAATGGCCATAATGAAATAATTACGTGTATGTAACTTCCAGATTGCTTTTCTGCCATGTCTGTTAGTTATCAATGTTTGAGTGCAGAATATATAACTGGATGATATGATATACAGTCAGTTTTGTTTATAGAAAAACAATCCTGGTGCAGTTTTCACATCATCAGATCATGTCACTGGATGCTTGCTTAGATTTAGTATCCCCTAAACAAAGTCTTAAGCGTTCTGAAGTTGAAGTTTAAACATAGTTTTTATTATGTCTGCGTAAAAAAAATAAAAGAAACAGATTAATTTGTTTGGGGTTGGTGTAGCTTTAAGAGTCTCAAGTACTCCAAAGAGTGCCATATCCTTCCGCCCTATCAGTTTCCATTAATGAAATTAAAGCACTTTTCTGACAGATTTCAGACAAAAGTGTAGCACTTCATGAGTAAGTTTTAAGTCAACATTATGATAACATGAGTTTTTATTCCACTTGACATTTTTTTTAAAAAGTACATTTCTTTAGTTCTATTCAGCTTGGAAGGGACATATTTCCTATGGTCTCAAAAGATCCACTCAGCATTAAAAATCAGGTATAAAACGTTTATTGATGTGATTCGCTTCAAACAGCAATAGAGTTCTGTTTTGCAGGCTGGGGGTCAAACAGTAGTAGAGTTCTGTTTTGTAGGCTGGAGTTTCCTTGCCTGGTGATCCCATAGGTCCCCAATGAAAAATGAGCTGTCAAATGAGACCAGTGTCCTAGGACCTGAAGTAGTAGTCCTCACTGGCCCTTTACAACCGCTGACTGGCCAGATCACTCTGGTACCACACATGTTAATTCCAAATGGAATTCCTAATGGAACCTCATTGTCCATGCCACTCAGGTCTAACACTGTTCTGCTGATGCCACTGTACCAGAGTATCATGGAGAACACGGTTGCCTACATAACTGTATTGGTTTGAGCAGTTTGAAGATCTCAGTGGGGACCTCACATGCCTGGCCTGCCCAGTTGCTGGATCTCACTCCAGCTGAGTCCCTCCAGGCAATGGTGACACCACCTAGACGTGTTAGGTAGGATAGCAAACAATGACTGTACCCTTTATACTGTAGTACATATGCACAACATATTAAAATGCTAAAAAAGAAGGCAATGTATGAAAGGAAGTTCTAAAAAAAAGAATAAAGAAAAGTAATTACCTCCAGCCATCCGGCTTGCTCGCAAACAATAAAACAAGGGCTCCCCATCAATTAACCAAAACCCCAGAACTTTAGTTTTTCCTTTTTTTTCCCAGGCTGGATAGAAATGTGTGGGTTCCCTGCCAAACCCAGGCTCCCTTTGGCTTTTCATCTTCCCCTAATGGCTCTCATCAATCTGAGGAACCCAACATGAAACGGATTAAAGACTTTTCAGCAGCCCGCACACTGACTGGTGGCTGAATCAGCAACAAAGAGCAACAGCGTACATCACAGCACTTGTTGGAAGCGAACCTCAGATCAGATAGCTGTGGAAGGGGCTGAGGAATTAATTACAGCAAGAAGAACAGGAGAGGAAGACAGGGAGAAGAATCCTCTCTGGGTGAGGGAGTTTTGTAATTGCATTTCTTTCAGACAGTATTGATAAAACTCTGCAATTATAGATGAACTGTGTTATGACCTCACGAACACTACAGCTAAAATCCTAAATATTCTACCCCATATAGTGACAGCTCCTCTCAGCGAAGGGATCGTTTCGCCCAGTCCGCATTTCAAGACGCTGCTCAGTTGTCAGTTTTTGGGTAGAGAAATCAATATTTTTAACAACAAGAGCAGTTACTAGATGCAACGCAAGACTTTTATAAGACAGCAGGAATACTAATTGCTGTTGGTGCTGCATCTGAAGAACAGAGCTGCTTGCAGTCCTGGCAACTCCAAAATAGCACCTGGGTTTGACTGGCCTGCTCATCTCCAGTGATTCTTTTCTTTAGTTGCTGGTCGGATCTCGCATGTCAGTGTTTTCTTCAATACAGAAAATCTGATTCAATTAAATTGTTTTTCTGTCTCTGGTAAACCATGTGTTACCAGCGTTGTTCATTTAGTGTAAATTCGGCATGGCCCCAGCTTTGTGCACACCTTCAGTAATAATAGACATGGCCCCAGCTTTGTGCACACCTTCAGTAATAATAGACATGGCCCCAGCTTTGTGCACACCTTCAGTAATAATAGACATGGCCCCAGCTTTGTGCACACCTTCAGTAATAATAGACATGGCCCCAGCTTTGTGCACACCTTCAGTAATAATAGACATGGCCCCAGCTTTGTGCACACCTTCAGTAATAATAGACATGGCTCCAGCTTTGTGCACACCTTCAGTAATAATAGACAATCTGGTGGGATATTCAAACTGCTGGTCACCAACATAAGAACATAAGAACATAAGAAAGTTTACAAACGAGAGGAGGCCATTCAGCCCATCTTGCTCGTTTGGTTGTTAGTAGCTTATTGATCCCAGAATCTCATCAAGCAGCTTCTTGAAGGATCCCAGGGTGTCAGCTTCAACAACATTACTGGGGAGTTGGTTCCAGACCCTCACAATTCTCTGTGTAAAAAAGTGCCTCCTATTTTCTGTTCTGAATGCCCTTTATCTAATCTCCATTTGTGACCCCTGGTCCTTGTTTCTTTCAGGTCAAAGAAGTCCCTGGGTTGACATTGTCTATACCTTTTAGGATTTTGAATGTTTGAATCAGATCGCCGCGTAGTCTTCTTTGTTGAAGACTGAACAGATTCAATTCTTTTAGCCTGTCTGCATACGACATGCCTTTTAAACCCGGGATAATTCTGGTTGCTCTTCTTTGCACTCTTTCTAGAGCAGCAATATCCTTTTTGTAACGAGGTGACCAGAACTGAACACAATATTCTAGGTGAGGTCTTACTAATGCATTGTAGAGTTTTAACATTACTTCCCTTGATTTAAATTCAACACTTCTCACAATATATCCGAGCATCTTGTTGGCCTTTTTATAGCTTCCCACATTGTCTAGATGAAGACATTTCTGAGTCAACATAAACTCCTAGGTCTTTTTCATAGTTCCTTCTTCAATTTCAGCACTTCCCATATGATATTTATAATGCACATTTTTATTGCCCGCATGCAATACTTTACACTTTTCTCTATTAAATTTCATTTGCCATGTGTCTGCCCAATTCTGAATGCTGTCTAGATCATTTTGAATGACCTTTGCTGCTTCAACAGTGTTTGCCACTCCTCCTATTTTTGTGTCGTCTGCAAATTTGACAAGTTTGCTTACTATACCAGAATCTAAATCATTTATGTAGATTAGGAATAGCAGAGGACCCAATACTGATCCCTGTGGTACACCGCTGGTTACCTCACTCCATTTTGAGGTTTCTCCTCTAATCAGTACTTTCTGTTTTCTACCTGTTAACCACTCCTAATCCATGTGCATGCATTTCCTTGAATCCCGACTGCGTTCAGTTTGAGAATTAATCTTTTATGCTGGACTTTGTCAAAAGCTTTCTGGAAATCTAAATAAACCATGTCGTATGCTTTGCAGTTATCCATTTTCAATGTTGCATCCTCAAAAAGTCAAGTAGGTTAGTGAGACACGATCTTCCTTTCCTAAAACCATGCTGGCTGTCTCCCAGGATATTGTTACCATATAGGTAATTTTCCATTTTGGATCTTATTATAGTTTCCATAAGTTTACATATAATAGAAGTCAGGCTTATTGGTCTGTAGTTACCTGGTTCGGTTTTGTCTCCCTTTTTGTGGATCGGTATTACGTTTGCTATTTTCCAGTCTGTCGGTACAACCCCTGTGTCAAGAGACTGTTGCATGATCTTGGTTAGCGGTTTGTAAATAACTTCTTTCATTTCTTTGAGTACTATTGGGAGGATCTCATCCGGCCCGGGGGATTTGTTTATTTTAAGAGCTCCTAGTCCCTTTAACACTTCTGCCTCTGTTATGCTAAAGTTATTTATCCAACAACAGCTTAGAATTGTACTCATTTATTATACCCCCTTCAGTCACTGTGTGCATAATTGTATCGTGTTCAGTTTTCTATCTATGCATCTATTTCATTATGCACAGAGGATTTTTTGGACAAAGAAAGTGATTTCTACCAGTTCTAATCGTTCTATTGAAAGATAGAAATGAAAGTAGAGATTCGGCTTTATAACAAAACAACAAATGAATATTTCACTGTTGACTGTGACGTGATGACTGATTGGTACAATAAACGAAAGGGAGTGGTTTAAAAAACAGCGCCGGAAGTTACAGGAAGACTGACTCATTTTTGCATAGGACTTTATAAAAGCTGTCAACACGTGGTGTGAGGAGTGTGAAAATGCACACATAGGCAGAGCAACATGAGTTTGGCTTGAAACACACTGACGATCACAGTGACTGGCTTCCAGTTGCACTTCATACAGTGCAGAATGCAAAAACAACTTTGTTTGAGTTTGTGGAAGTTATTAATAAAGCATTCCGACTGATTTTGAAAGGCGTATGTTAAAGCTATCGTGATTTATAGCCTTTCTCCTGGTAAAAGCTGGGAAATCCTGAGATTCCAGGTTTGACCTGGAGCGTTCCTAGGTATGGAAACTCACTTTTTTGTTCCTTCAACATGCAGGATGTCTGCAGCGCAAAATACATCACTATCAAGTACTTGACCATTTTCCAAGATCATGCATCAAACTGTGCTCTGCGCAAATCAAAATATTATCACTCACTTGTGTAGGCATTCTATTTTGGGAAAAGTATGCGTCAGTAAATTTCCTGTTCCCGCTTGGAAGAGTAAATGTTGATGCATGGTCTTGTTCAGTTGCACCAACATCATGTATTTAATACTTAAGAAGGTATCATTATTTTTCCAAAAAACATAATCAACAATTCACCCAGTTGGCAATCTATGCTTACAAGATGCCACGGCAAACATTATGAGGATGCTAAAGCACAAGCATGTGAATATGTCATAGTGTCCTGATGACACGAAACATGCAACAGATGGCTGTTTGCAAGTTTTCAAACTGACCATCACCATTGTTCTCTCCGAAACTGAAGAACAAGAAGCTCTGTTCTGGGGCGATCTGACCAAAAGACCAAAACCAAACAGGAAAAACGAAATCCAGAGCCTGTGAGTAGCCCTATCAGGAACGTTTCATTGCAGTCCTGGATTCAATAGCCAACACTGGCTCTATTAAACTGGATCTGGATCTTATCAAATATGTAGATTTATTTTACAACAATCAGGACTAAGGTAATTGCAGCATACTTGGCAGGGAAACAAATCACTTAGCGATACTAAATAGCCTTTGATTTGAAAATGATGGTGCATTGTTGTCATTAGGGTATTTGCTTAACGTCTGGTATGTGGCACAGGCTGTGGGCTACATTTTACTAAGCTTTTCGCTCCAATGCAAAGTATGTACCTTATTTGTTCTGGAATGCAAGTATGTCATTGTGTTGCAAAACCCAAAAGGAACAACTATGGATGCATTGTTTCCTACTAAATCTTAACAGATTTTCTTATTCAAATGTGAAACCTGGCTTGAGACAGGAAGGGATGGGATGAGAGCTAAAAGTATAAGAGTATAAGTGAAGTAGACCCATGCTTCCGCTAGTGGCTTCTTCAGTGTACTGGGGTGTAGGGATGAGAGGGCAAGGAGAACAATATACTGGATGGTACAGGGTTGCTTGACTCCTTATACCCTTAGCAAGATAAAGGACAGTAGCTTTGGCTATGAAAATGACAATGACAATGCCAGCACTGATGCCATCATTATACCTGCCTATCTTCAACACCCAGTTTCCACCGCTCCACTATATTACATAGGAGGCTTGCAGGTTGCACAGAACCAGGCAGCAGCAATGAAATATCAGGGAAATACTGTCAGAAGACAGTGGGAGGTTAAGAAGTTAAAAGCCCCTTGCATTTTAAAAATACCCCGGGGGGGCAGCAAATCTATAGCATTCTGTGTATTTAATAGAACAGCTTAACAGTGTGTTTAATATAGCAAAAGAGTAAAGGTAACATCTGTCTCCTGTGAACAAGAAATCGATAGACGTCCCGACAGCGAGAATGGAATGTTTGTGTTAGTTTTTCTTTTTCTTGTATTTTTTCTTTTTTTCTGTAACTGCTCTCAACATTCTGACAATTGGATATGCATTTTAGCTGTTTGTTTGACAATTGTACAACTGAGCTCTGACTGGTGTATAAATCTGCTTGACATCTGTGGGACAAACTACCCAATGGTGGATTATTAAAACAGACTTCTTGGAAAACAACATCAAATAACATCAAGTTGTAATATTTGACTCAAATATTACAACTTGATGTTATTTAGAGGTGGTAGAAATGAAGGAAATCACACTGCGCCTCATTGCACAGACCACAGGGAAACTTTTACTGTTTTCTTTCTGCCTGCTTTGCAAATTCACTGCCCGCTGAGGGACTGCAGAGAAAATGTAGCGAAGCTTTTCAAAAACACAAGAAGCCGTGCTGTCAGTAGAAAAACACATTTACCTTACAGTGGAGTTAAATTATACATCCAGTAATAAGCAATGCTAATAAAACAGTAACACAGAACACCTCAGAGAGGTTTCTTATTCCTTATTCATTTATACATTCATTACCTCTGAAAGTTCAAAGCTGCCCTCATCTTGCTGTATTTGCATTTCCCCATGCTTATACTATCATTCACTGTGTGTTAACCTGTCCGTTAGTTGTGCTATTTTGTATTCTTGTCCATCCTTGTTTGTGATTTCACAATGCCTTTACCATGGTATACCACGGTGAGCTCGTTTGTGATTTACACAGCTTTCACAATGCTTTTACCATGGTATACCACAGTGAGCTTTTATAAGGGCGATCATTAGCTTTCCACATTTTACCAGCATTTGCCAACAATTAGTCCCAACAATTTTATACCTTCTTAGACAGTTCAAGTTGAAAAAAAAAAGTAGAAACGTCCAACTGTACATTGATACCAAGATAAGTGAAAATACTACTGAAACTAAAAACAAAGTGGTAGAAACCAGCTCTCCATATTACTTTACATTAGTGAGAAGGCGGTCTTAACCCACTGGAGTGAGCTTTATCTGAACATATTATCTTACTGTGAATAAGGGGCACTGGTCCTAGTGCAATTTTCCTAACCCCTTAGACACTTGGACAATCTCCCGGGACCCACCTCACCTCTGTCTGCCCAGCCCAGGCCTGTCCCGCGCTGAGAGGTGTCAGAGCTGTGCATGTCAAACCTGTCAAGCACTGGGTATGTCAAATCTGTTAAGCGCTGGGTACGTCAGACCTATCAAGCACTGGGTGTCTGGAACCAGTTCTATGTCAGCCACGATATCTCTGACAAGCCAGAACTATTCCTGGTCCTGACTGAACATCTGTCTCATCTCAGCAAGCCCTAACTTTTCATTTCTTACACACTTAGAAAAATAAAAACTGCAGATTTCCTGTCCGGACACCAATTGAGAGGCCATGATGTCAGCAAAACTCCTTCTGTGTGCATTACTTAATGTCATTGTTATGTATGTATGTGTGTGCATTTGTGTCTGTGGAAATACTGCACAGTAGTTGAACGCAAACAGGTGGCATTTGAACCCAAGCTTCTCACAGGCGTTGCAAGTGCCCTCCGGAATGGCTTACTCAAACTACTTCTTGACACTTTTCCATGACAGGGAATTCTGAGTTGAGGTTTAGTGGTACTTTGCGTACTTTGGTACAAAGCTCTAGTGCACTGGGGTTTGAGATCTGTCCTCTAAATCACTGGAGGAAGAGTGATAAAAAAAGGCAAAAAAAAGCATAACAACAAGTGCTCTAGATTTTCCGTGCCACATCCTGGATCGTTATTGCTGTGCTACCTGTTTGACAATGTGGGCAATAATCCTGACACTATCGACGCACTAGAGCGGACATTTTGAAAAGAGCTTTAGGACAGACTTATAAAGATAAAAAGTTGTCAGGGTGTTAACGCTGAAAAGAAGTAAGTTATTTAAACAGCTATAGCAACACGGGGGATGTATAGCTCTATGTTTTTCAGAACTTCACTACTCACTCTTTAATAATGTTTGCAAACTAAGTAACAAATAAATACGTATACACTTGAATTATTTTACTTCAAGTGACAAACTGTAAGAAACTAAGTCAAAATGCTGCCATGGCTGACGAGTTACAGATAACAGCACATCTGCATAGAGCACTTACCTACCTCATGAATACAGAGCTGGCTGTTTATTTGAATGGACAGATGTTCTTCTGTGAACTGTGTAGTTTGCGGTTCACGTCCAGCTCCTCCCATTCTCTTCAATTCAATGGGCTGAAATGCCAATTTATTACAACATAGACCATCTTTGCGGCTAGCGCCTTCTTCTGCGTATTTCAAAACACAAATAAGCGTTTATTAAAGAGCATCTTAAATCTCTAATTCAACCCGAAGCGCTAGATGCGCAGTCGGTTATTAAACGAACGGCCTAAAGCTGAAATAATAAAAAGTCATTTTCATACAGTATGCTGCACAACCAAGATATCGTTCCAATCTGCTTAACCAGAAAGTTTTAGTTTGAAGGAATAATAATAATAATAATAATAATAATAATAATAATAATAATAATAATAATAATAATAATAATAATAACACATTTTGCTATTGCTATTAAATTGTTAATAAAATCTGAATGTGGACTGCAGAATTAATCCAATTTTCAGGCTTTCCTGCAAAGTAATTCCTAGTAGAGTTATTAAAAACTCAGGAAATTACAAGAGACCTTTGAACCTCCTGCTCCCTCTGGAGATTTTACTTTTAAAGCAGTTCATTTTTCATTGTGTCCCCCCGCCCCCCCTTCTTTTTTGGTTGGAAGGTTTTGTGAAACACAAAACGCCGTGCCCTGTCTCTTTGTTCTGCAAGCTAGCATCGCAGGTGAACTGCCATGAAAAGATAATGAACTGTGCCCACTCAAAGATATCAGGATCAGTTTAAGGGCTATACACGTGTGATTGATATATTATCTATATCACGTTACCAAGCATGCTATTAACTCTTGTATGATTAAAAATAATAAACCTGAATTACAATACGTTTGAAATAAGTTTTACTAGGACATGTTTTAATAATATTGCATATGTAAATTAAAAGTGTTATGGATATCACAAGTATTCTTAGTCATGTGTAAGATTATTTTAATTTAATTTTAATTGTGAATTTTTGGTGAAAATGGGACACGTTTTACATTATGAAGTAAAAGTATTCTTAGAAAGTTATATGCTCTTGTAACACAGTGATCATTGTGCATAGCATGCATTATTGGTTGTTTTAAACAGATCTTTGTACTAAAATGTGTGTGTGTGTGTGTGTGTGTGTGTGTGTGTGTGTGTGTGTGTGTGTTTTTCTATATGTGTGTGTGAGTGTGAGTGCGTGTGTGTGTGTGTGTGTGTGTGTGTGTGTGTGTGTGTGTGGTTTCCATAGCAGTTAGATTAGATCAGTGGATTGGGTATCAAACACCTGCTGCTAAACAGAGGAAAGTATCGCTGCAGACAGCAGATTATTCTCACTGACTCCCCTGACAGTGCATGTGTTCCTTTGCTGGAGGCAGGCTCTTCTACTCAATGTGAGAAACACACACTAGAACCAGAGACTTCCGTTAACTCGCAAATGAAAAAAATCGCATGCAAGAAATCTTAACTGTACCCGCTGTATTACCAGAAACGGTTTGAAAGCAGCAGAGGAAAGGAAAAAAGCTGCTGAAACACAAGCCAAGACCACCTTTCAATGACCTGGCTTGTGAATTTGAACTGGCAGAATATGAGTCTCGTTTTAAAAACAGGACATGCGGGACTTACCTCCATTACCAAACAGGATCAAAACCATGACCACTGGATATATTTAGAGCCCAATTTAAGTACAACATATTACGGTTTGGAAACTAACACATCTGGCAGCTGTAAGCCGCTGCCAGGTTTTATTACACATGTAACACGACCACAAAACATTTTTATCAGCTCCCCCATTCTACCCTCTCTCCCTCGCCCTCTTCTCTTCATTAAAGAAGGGAAATGAGAGTTAGTAAAACCCAAAGCATCATTAAACACTGTAAACTATATACTTCAAATGACAAAAAGGGTTGTAAAAAGAGGCTGGAAGAGTGCCAGGGGACCTATTTAATTCCAGCGGCTAGGGTTATACACTCCGGTACATAATTATTTGTATAACATAAAAAAATATATACTATACACCACAGGCCTTATTCATAAAAGACTGTGGGTTTTATAATAAGTTCTGGTATTTTAACAAATGGGTGGGTGAACTAGATAAAAGAACAAGTTGCAAAACCTGTTGTAGTTTGTAACGTAAGACCACTAATCAATAAATAAAGTGCCATGCTGTACACAGCCAATTTGCTGCAGCTTTTCTATATGAAATTCCTAGAACCCCTGGGCTGGGTGTCTGGTACAGCTGGCGTTTGGAATGAACGTAGTCTTCTATGGGAATCAATGTTGGCTTGAGTTCTCTCTGCCCAAACTCGTATGTGTTTCAAGGGCAAGAGAGCCGCTTTTCTGGAAGGTAAGGCAGAGCTTACTTTACTGAAATTGAATATCCGAGCGCAGTTAGCCGCCAATCTCATACTGCACTCTCTGCCAACTGCGTTCTGCAATCTGCCAGGGCAGCACTGCCAGACTTTTTATATTTCTTTTATTTACTTACATTTCTTATTAGCCTGGCTTTAGTTCAGACTATTTTATACAAGCCAAAAGGTTTGGGATGCATCACAGCGACACACCAAAGGCAATTGGCGCTATCGTCGGTAACTTGCAAATAAAAAACAAACCTGTCAGTGTTTTCAGTTTGGCAGACGTGGTCGTTGACTGCCAGGAATGGAACTAGTTCCAGCTCAGGTTTAAGAACTGGAATACTGGTATGCAGCTGCAATTCCACATGAAATAAAACAGAAAGCTGTGTAACATATTACCGTGATATGAGTTCAGTTTAAAAACAGTAGATGACGGTGCTTTTTTTTCTCGTTATGGTAAAACCAAAATGCAAACCCTGTCTCATGGTGGGCATGCATACCTGGAATGTGTCAATTGGGGTAACACTTTACATTAAGTAATTACTGTGTATTTACATAGTAGTTACATAGTAAATGCATGTGTCCTTACGCATAATTACAATGTTATTTTGCATAGTTACAATGTACTTAATGTGTACATCTTTTTGCACGATATACAGTACTGTGCAAAAGTTTTAGGCAGGTGTGAAAAAATGCTGTAAAGTAAGAATGCTTTCAAAAATAGACATGTTAATAGATTATATTTATCAATTAATTAAATGCAAAGTGAGGGAACAGAAGAAAAATCTAAATCAAATCCATATTTGGTGTGACAACCCTTTACCTTCAAAACAGCATCAATTCTTCTAGGTACACTTGCACAAAGTCAGGGATTTTGTAGGCATATAGTCAGGTGTATGATTAAACAATTATACCAAACAGGTGCTAATGATCATCAATTCAATATGTAGGTTGAAACACAATCATTAACTGAAACAGAAACAGCTGTGTAGGAGGAATAAAACTGGGTGAGGAACAGCCAAACTCAGCTAACAAGGTGAGGTTGCTGAAGACAGTTTACTGTCAAAAGTCATACACCATGGCAAGACTGAGCACAGCAACAAGACACAAGGTAGTTATACTGCATCAGCAAGGTCTCTCCCAGGCAGAAATTTCAAGGCAGAGGGGTTTCCAGATGTGCTGTCCAAGCTCTTTGAAGAAGCACAAAGAAACGGGCAACGTTGAGGACCGTGAGCGCAGTGGTCAGCTAAGGAAACTTACTGCAGCAGATGAAAGACACATCATGCTTACTTCCCTTCAATCGGAAGATGTCCAGCAGTGCCATCAGCTCAGAACTGGCAGAAAATAGTGGGACCCTGGTACACCCATCTACTGTCCGGAGAAGTCTGGTCAGAAGTGGCCTTCATGGAAGACTTGCGGCCAAAAGCCATACCTCCGGCGTGGAAACAAGGCCAAGCGACTCAACTATGCACGAAACACAGGAACTGGGGTGCAGAAAAATGGCAGCAGGTGCTCTGGACTGATGAGTCAAAATTTGAAATATTTGGCTGTAGCAGAAGGCAGTTTGTTCAGCGAAGGGCTGGAGAGCGTACACGAATGAGTGTCTGCAGGCAACAGTGAAGCATGGTGGAGGTTCCTTGCAAGTTTGGGGCTGCATTTCTGCAAATGGAATTGGGATTTGGTCAGAATTAATGGTCTCCTCAATGCTGAGAAGTACAGGCAGATACTTATCCATCATGCAATACCATCAGGGAGGCATCTGATTGGCCCCAAATTTATTCTGCAGCATGACAACGACCCCAAACATACAGCGAACGTCATTAAGAACTATCTTCAGCGTAAAGAAGAACAAGGAGTCCTGGAAGTGATGGTATGGCCCCACAGAGCCCTGATCTCAACATCATCGAGTCTGTCTGGGATTACATGAAGAGAGAGAAGCAACTGAGGCTGCCTAAATCCACAGAAGAACTGTGGTTAGTTCTCCAAGATGTTTGGGCCAACCTACCTGCCGAGTTCCTTCAAAAACTGTGTGCAAGTGTAGCTAGAAGAATTGATGCTTGATGCTGTTTTGAAGGCAAAGGGTGGTCACACCAAATATTGATTTGATTTAGATTTTTCTTCTGTTCACTCACTTTGCATTTAGTTAATTGATAAATATAATCTATTAACATGTCTATTTTTGAAAGCATTCTTACTTTACAGCATTTTTTCACACCTGCCTAAAGCTTTTGCACAGTACTGTATGTAAGTACACAATTGTATCCGAAAAACAGGTTTAGAGATAGGGATAGGGTTAGGGGTAGAGTTAGGATCAGGGTTATATCATGCAAAAAAATGTACACAATAAGTACATAGTAACTATGCATAATAACATTGTAAATATGTGTAAGTACACATGCATTTACTAAGTAACTGCTAAATGCTACCTCATTTGGGATTATAGTTTGATTGTTCTCTAGAAGTCTGCATGCAGGTTAGCTATACCACACACTGTAATAAAGTCTGTTTCGAATATCCATGTAGTGATTCCCAGTGCTGAAACCACGTGACTGCCATTCACACGTGATGACGGTGGCTTATTTAGATTTGTGCAGGATGGGTGCTGGGAGTCTGGGAGGTCAGCCCCACTCTAACTCTGTCTGCCTTGCTCCACCCCAGCGTGACTGGCACCTGTGACAACACACATGCAGCGTCTCCATTCGGAACAAATCACTTAAGGAATTGCACCGAACCCAGCGCAGTTTATTAGGACTGGGTCAGATATCCTGCTAGAAAGCAACGCCTGAGAAGATTGTGTGTGTGTGTGATTGGGAAATATTTCAATCACACACACACATATATATCATACATTTTACAAAAGCTTACATTGCTTAGCCATGGCAAACAGTCAAATCTCCATAAAATGGTCCAAGTTAAACAAATCATGATTTGGAATAAGTTGTCTCCCTATTCTCACTTATATAGAATGTATTAGCTCTAATTTTTGAAACTTTTTCTTTAACTATTTTTTACCCTGTGATTTTCAAGGAACACTATTTCAGATGCCTTTCATTCATCCCTAAACATGGCTAATGTTACACTGAATGTGGAAACTGTTTTATTTGATATATATATATATATATATATATATATATATATATATATATATATATATATATATATATATATTGATTCAAACACAGGCTCCCTTGAGAAAGATATGTACAACATATCGAAACGTTGGGCAGCTGGCTCTTTGAGCTAAATATATATACTGTATATATATATATATATATATATATATATATATATATATATATATATATATATATATATATATAATATAAACATAGTGTATTTTTGTTTGATTCCGTGCATTCTGTATTTTACACAGGAAGGTTCTTCTGTTCCCTGATGGTGGATCCCTGGAGCCTGACAGTATAATGGTATTACTGAACATCGGACACCTGTCAAAATAAACCTGTTAGCAGAGCAATGAGGCCTGTCAGCCCAGAGAAACATGCGTTTCTCGCTCACACAATACATCCTGCTGACAGCCAGGGACTGCATCTTCATAGCCTTTCACTTTCACATTGCCACAAACAGCCAGATGTTCTCCCCAAGAAGATACTGGAGCAGGAAAGCTTTACTGAGGAAAGCTTTTCTTCTCCTTCTTCTTCTTTTTCTTGTCATTCTTCTTCTTCTTCTTCTTCTTCTTCTTCTTCTTCTTCTTCTTCTTCTTCTTCTTCTTCTCCTTCTTCTTCTTCTTCTTCTTTTTCTTCTTCTTCTTCTTCTCCTTCTTCTTCTTCTTCTATATATACAGTATATATATATATATATATATATATATATATATATATATATATATATATATATATATATATATATATATATATAACAGCATATATAACAGAATGCTAATTGAAATTCTCCTATATATTACATGCATCCAAGTCAGCCATGAAACATTCAAGTTTGTTTTGCCAAAAACATTGAAATGGATCCAATCAACAGCAGGGTTTACCAGCCCTGTAATTGTGGTTGAGCTGTTCATTGTAACTGCAATCCGAGATCGATTCGTTTGTACAGGCTGCCCAGCACCTCAGCCCGGGTGTCCCCAGACTCCTGTCATGCTTCAGAGCAGCTTGGTATAGAATTCAAACAGATGCTGGAAACAAACTCTGTGGTTAATCTGTGGATCTGTCAGTGGAACTCTCACCAGGAGCCCTGTAATTACCAGCAGGAGTCGCTAGTGAGCAGAGCCATGAGAAGCCACTCAATGGGCCTGGGAGGAACAGTGATGGAAAGAGAGTGCTCTGTGGCCAGCCCATTCCTATAGCTTTAAAAGCAGTCTGGGTAAAAGCATATTCATCTTTCCCTTTTAATTTTTCTGAGCATTTTTATCCCCTCTCCAAATGAGCCTCAAGTATGCAGTGTGGGTCTCCAGTGACTGAAGCCTTCAAACGATCAAGTCCCTGCACATGTTCTTCGGATTGCGGAAAAAAGACTAATTGGCTCATAAAATATAAAGAACGTTTTATTAAAAACATAAATCGGCTAATGGTCGCTTTCATAATCTGCTCGTTAAAGATATCAGTTTTCAGCCCCCCCCCCCTTAAAAATAAAAAAAAAACTGTTTCCATCACAGACTGGGCTCAATCAGGTCCAGACATATACGTAAAGGAATGATCATACTGGAGACACAAGCAGAGCAGGCTCCCCAGACAGCAAGCAGAGCAGGCTCCCCAGACAGCAAGCGGAGCAGGCTCCCCGGACATCAAGCAGAGCAGGCTCCCCGGACAGCAAGCAGAGCAGGCTCCCCAGACAGCAAGCAGAGCAGGCTCCCCGGACCTCAAGCAGAGCAGGCTCCCCAGACAGCAAGCAGAGCAGGCTCCCCAGACAGCAAGCGGAGCAGGCTCCCCGGACAGCAAGAGGAGCAGGCTCCCCGGACAGCAAGTAGAGCAGGCTCCCCGGACAGCAAGCAGAGCAGGCTCCTCAGACAGCAAGCGGAGCAGGCTCCCCAGACAGCAAGAGGAGCAGGCTCTCCAGACAGCAAGCAGAGCCGACTCCCCAGACAGCAAGCGGAGCAGGATCCCCAGACAGCAAGAGGAGCAGGCTCCCCAGACAGCAGGAGGAGCAGGCTCCCCGGACAGCAAGTAGAGCAGGCTCCCTGGACAGCAAGCAGAGCAGGCTCCCCAGACAGCAAGAGGAGCAGGCTCCCCAGACAGCAAGCGTAGCAGGCTCCCCGGACATCAAGCGGAGCAGGCTCCCCGGACAGCAAGCAGAGCAGGCTCCCCGGACAACCAGAGTTCCTGTGTTTGTTTCCACTGTGATTCAAAGAGCAGTGTTAACCACAGGTACCTAAATACAGATCATCATGCTCAGTCCTATTGCCAGGCTTTTCTTGAAGGTGGATATATAGCTGAACACCTGGACTGCTAACCTAGCACCTCATCTCTAATGTGTCACTTTCCAGATATTAATTGTGGAACAATTCAAATCGTATTCTTTTTGCATCTTGAATGCACTGCTGTATGTCCCAATACGACATTTGACTATTTTCTTTATTATTCACATCATTTGTTCATTTTGATTAGGTCTTATGACACTAGCTACAGCCAGGCAGGGTACATAATTGCCGTACGAGAATGATGCATTGATTGTGGAATCAAAATCATTTTCAGAAACTCTGTTGCTTATGTGCATTAATAATGATGGCACCCAATGATATTTACAGTATGGAGACTCCTGGCTTTCATGGCTTGTATAAAGCATTAATCTTTGTGCTGAATGAGAAGTAAATGAACACATCTGGTGTGAAATTAACATACGCACATCCTTTACTGCTGATCGATGATAAAGAATGGGACAGAGCCAATGTGCAATGGCCTTAAGCTAAGACCACCAAATTAATTTCACACTCGATAGAAATCCAGATGTTAAAGGTGTTCAAGGCTATCTCACAGTTTCACACCCTTTAATACCAATCACGAGCATTGCCATGTGCGCTCTGAATGGTGCTGAATGCATGGAGGGTCGTCACAGTCTCTGGCTGCTAGATGATGACAGTCTCTGGGTAGTTGAGATATTATCAGGCACAGACAGAGTCTGTACTTTTGAGTGGATAATAGGAGCAATAAAACTAAATGGCAAAATTACCACTGTTGGAAAATAGTTGACTTTTATGCAATCAGATGTTTCATAAATGACCATGCATTCTGCCACTGAGAGATGGAGTGCTGGTAATGCTATTGTTTATTACTCAGGGTGAAAAAAATCGTATCGTATCTATCTATCTATCTATCTATCTATCTATCTATCTATCTATCTATCTATCTATCTATAGCCACTCTATTTATAGCCACTGGCTGTGGAAAACAAGAGTTTCATCCTCATCCATTCATTGCAATGTAAGTGGGACTGTTTTGCTTGGTTACTGCCTAGGCATCAAAGCAAGGGTAACCCAGCCCGGGCCAAACCAAACACAAACTGAACAGTAGCAATTTTTCAGAAGGTCTTATTACAGATTATTTAATTATGGTGACTCATATAAAGTCTATTATAAACATTTAGGCCAATACCAATTAGTGAGGTTAATTAACAGCTGTGCCAAAGTGCTAGTGGCAAACATTCAAATTTCCAACTGTTACAACAGGTGCCATTTAATTTCCCCCATATTTAAAAAAATGTTTTTACGATTTCTGCATTTTTTAACTTCCTATTGTGCTCTCGCTTTTTAACAATGAAAAAAAGAAAAAAATCAATCTCGGGAAAAATGCATCAGTGATGGATACATAGCTCTTTACCTTTCCAAAATGGCCACCACGAATATTGCTATACACTTCCAGCAGCCATGTTAGTAAGGGAAATGTATAGCACCATCCAAAGAAAAAAACATCCTTCAGTCAGCAGACAGTAGAGTTATCCATTAACTTTTATTTCTGTGGTAATACGGAATTACATGCACCACATTGTTGGGATAATCTTCACTGGGAATATGAGTGTCCTTTTGGCATGGACCACAATGTGATTGCATATTTCAATGGGTGGAGACCGGGGTTAGAACAGAGTATTATTTTGGCTTGAATTTCAGTAGAAACCAGTGGAAAAGCATGACCATATGAACTACCCTTCACAAATTATTTACAAATGTATTTTTCTATTTATTTTGCTACTGTCCCAAACATATAAGCATATATGAATGTCCCCAGCTGTCCCTTTCATATTTAAATTCCAGTGTATTTTTGAAAGGAATTTGACAAGCTCCAGTACATTCAATTGTTTATGAGTGGGCGGTTGCCTCGGCTCAAATTATACTTTTATTCATATCATGTTAACACAACACATTTGTTTGATATTATCCAAAGCTCTTACACAGCAACACAAGATGTGTTGGGAACGAGGAGCTCCATTTGTCTCTTCCAGAAACATTCTCTTATAGCGCTTGATTCCCTCAGAGTGCTTCTCCAATGGCCACAACATTGGGCTCATCATCAACTTGCTGTTACACACATGATTCATTCTCTGAGTGAAACAAAAATCCGATATGCATCAACTTTCTTCGTCTTTATTCTCCTTTGGGTTTGGAGTAGTTCAGCTTAGGTGGACTTTATCATTGAGCTGGGTCATTCTGTTGAGTGTTATTAAATCCTCTCCATGAACTCCATGAACTGAATCAAGATGTGGAAACCCATCACGAGTTAATTGCCCCTGCTGAGACTAGTGGAGTTAAGGTGTAGAAAATGGATACATGGACACTTTTCATTTCACTGTGTTACTGTGTTGATCCACTGAGCGCCGGTTGTTCTTTGAACGACTTGTCTGATTTCTTTTTGTTCATCTCGCAACTTGTGAGTAGCTGAGGAAATGGGACCATTCATGGGGGGTGGGGGTGGGGGTGGGGAAAGACACTTTTGTTGTAGAGGAGAGCGAGAGAGATCGAGAGAGAGCAAGAGAGACATAGAACAAAAGGGGAAGAGGCAAAGAAAACCAAATGCCGGTGTTATCCAGCCCCTGATCCTCAACCACCGCCGGCACAACAACCATTAATTAAACACTTGAACGGTTGGTGACAGTCTCCTTTTCTCTCTTGTCGCTCTGCTGTGAAGGCACACAGAAAGAGTGACAATACAACCTTCCTATTGGAGGCCTCCCGTGCTTGGTGTGTGGGCACAGCCAGTGTTCCCTCTCTGTCTCTGTCTCTCCATACTTTTGTGTTTAGAAGCTGAGCTTCAGTGCTCTCTAAAGAACAGACAGACAGCCTGGAGAGTATTTTAGGCTGCTGTGCTTTGTTGGGATTCAGGGTGACAGAGCCGGAGAGGTAGGAAGAGAATTCAAAAATCCAATATAACCAGCTAGCATTGCTTAGTATAATAGAATTTGAACTGACATAGTATATGGGCAAATTATAGGAACTTAACCCCTTACGTTTATTGGAATAGGTATTAGGCTCTTTCTAAATCAAATTAGAAGCACTGGGTTCTTTCTAAATCATCTTCATCTCTTTAGATCTATTGAGAATCATTTAATGGTTTGTGTTTACAGAACTGGTAAACAAACAATGAAGCTTGGAGGATAACCTCCCTGCTTTAATTCAGCGAGATGCTATTTGTATTCGTTTCCATACACACTTCAGTATGACGGGCCAGATGTTTCCTCAAAATGTCTTCACAAGTCTTCATTAACTATCAGGAATCCTATCTATCTGTAAACACGGACGTGAATAAACATAAAAAATACTGTATTTAAAACCAAGCGGAACAGCAAATTAGAGGCAAATGCATGGATTGAATTACAATCTAATCATCACAAAACATACCCCATAATGAACAACAGCAATCGGCTCTTGGACTATCTGCAGATAACCACCGGATGATCATGTAGGATGAGAGCTGGGGGAAACCCACCAGCTTTTGGACTCCCTGCATCAACGCAGTGAATTGACAAGATGAGGACAATGGCCCCAGGGTGAATTCTTTAGTTTACATTACAAAGGATACAGCAGAGAAACGAGGGTATGCTCTGACACCTGGGACACCTGCAGCAAAGCATTTCACAATTGCTCTACAAGGGTCTGTGGAATCCATGTTTTGTTGTGACTTGTTAAGTGGACCTGCTGTAGGTGAGGGTGTCGGTGAAGCCCTCTGCCCTATGGCCATCATTTTCAGGGATTCTGCATCTCTATAACCAGACAGACACTTATACATGCATCTGTGGGAAGTAGGGAGTATTGTACAGGAAACACGTCTATACTAATCATTATACAAACATATTGCTCATTGTGAGAAATGAACTGTTTTACAGTGGCCTTATGATCCCTTCACGGTTTCACTGTGTTGAAATTTGATTTATGAGAACACATGCGGTTTAATCCTTGGTCATGTGGAGTCTGGATTAGCAATTTGTACTCACTGATCATTGCAAGACCTCAGTGTGTGTGTGTGTGTGTGTGCGTGTGCATGTGTGTTTTGTTACATGTGTGATGATGGGAGTGCATTTATTGAGGACACAGATGGAAAGCTCACGTGTGGAGTTGTGATCCGGCTCAGACACAGACGGCTTTGTGACAGGAGCAGCCCAAGGTGTTGCTGGAGCTTCTGTTTCGGTGGGAATGCAGTTAGTCACAGTCCTGGGGATGGTATTACCTCTGAAACCAGAAAAAGCAATAAGACCCCACACCCCACACTGCAATAACACTCTAATGTCACAGCTCCGAAAAGCCCATGAAATCCTGCTGAGTTGCATGAAAGTTCTTTACCATTCAGCCTGTCTTTGTGGGTTATTCTGGCTGCAGTTTGTACGATATGTATGAATCTAGCTTTAAAGTAGTTGAACAGGCTTCTCCTTCTCCTACTCTTCTTCTTCTTCTTCTTCTTCTTCTTCTTCTTCTTCTTCTTCTTCTTCTTCTTCTTCTTCTTCAATTAATTTGCTATGCTCCCCTGCCCCAGTCATACCCCTGTTTTTCTTTTTAAAGCAGCCTGTTTGTTTGAAGTGCTTGTGATGGATTATTATGGATATTGGTCATTTTTCTTATTGACAGTGAGGGCTTGGCTGCAGAGTGTGTGTATGTGTATGTGTATGTGTGTGTGTGTGTGTTTGTGTGTGTGTGTGTGTGTGTGTGTGTGTGTGTGACATTCCGGTGCAGGCCACTGATCCCAGCCTTGACCCGGAGATCTCTTCGGAGGGTAACTCGATCCTCGAACCCGCCAGCTGCACCCCTTCACTGTCAGAGCCCCGGCACACTTAGAGAATGGTGTTCAAATCTTAGCAAAACTAAATAAATAAATTTGCAAACTTCATTAAATGTTTTGTTAAATGTAACATGGAAACCCTAACATATCTTTGAAGTTCTAGTTGTAAGTAGGCTTCGACAAATAATTATTATTACATTTAACGTCATGCTCACTTGTTTCAGCATGAATCTATTTATTCTATTTGGCAAATCCTAGACTCAGAACAAGCTCATAAAATACAGTTTTTTTTGTGTGTAGTTTCAAAATCCCCTCTTCTATTTGTCAGTGACAGGGTTTATACAAAAAAATGAAACTTACTCTAGCTTTCACAGTTACCTTGTCTGCAGTGCTAGCAGTACAAAGGAAAACACATCACTAACTTCAAATCCAAGCAGCAGTCTCCTCATTTCTCATAGAGGGCATCGTGCAGCAGGGTTACAGACAGCTTTCCAGGCAGACCTGAGCTTGCATCAAGTATTAACCTGCATGATGCATCAGAGGGTGGGGCCATGAGCCTGAATGATAACCCTCAGCACTAGAGGACTGGAGATAAATAAACCTGAAGAGACAGTGAACTGTGGTATAAAGGTGTTCTAAACAATATTAGACAACTATCAATAATAATAATAACTGGCTGTTACCAATACTGTGTTTTATAACAATAATAAAAAAATGTATAATTACTGACAGGCAAGTTATTTAAATTCTATTAAATGATTTCATAAACAGGATCTTGGTGTCCCATCTCAGCCAAAGGACTGAAGCGCCCCTGTGTGAAAGAGAAGACCCTGCAAACAGTTCACATGCAGGATGTGTGTGTGTGCTGGCAGTTGTGAGGCAAGCGGCTGTTTGTTTTAATTATAATTACAAAGGGATGGATTCTGCGTCCTACCTGTCTAAGTAACAGAAGCAGTGGGTCAGAGAGCACGACAGAATAAAAGGACTCCAGTAAACAACAGAAGGTATCGATTGCCCTGGCTTTCTTGAAAGGAGGCTGCATACAGCCAGTATTTATACACTTTGTTCAATTACGAAAGATAAGATTGCAGTTGTGGACGCTGTCTTCGGTGCTATTGGTTATTGTTGAGTAGGGATTTCTGATAGGATCGTGCCTGGAATTGCATTTCATTCTAATCTGAACTATATTGTATGGAATGCAGGGTGCTCTAGGACTCCTTTAGAGTATGGAACCCAAGACGAATGTTGACATCTTGCTGCTGGAATGGAACAATCAGAGTTCATTTCCTCCCCCCCATGTCTCCTTGCCGTGTAATGGTTTTTGAGTAGCCCGTGGCTGGGGTGTTTGACCTTGTTTAGACAGAGAAATTAATCATCTGATCACCATGCTCCCCCGCTGTCTTTCCACATATATTTACTGAAGGACCCTGACCTTCTGGACATAGGGGCAGTTTTTAATATTTTTCTTTGATTTCTTAAGTTTTTTTGTCATCTGGAAAGAATAATTATTTTCTTGGCAGATCGGGCAAATTGTAAAGATTAGACTAAGAGTTCAATTCAATTCACGAAAATCCGGGAAAATATAAATTTACACTAAACAGAGAGATTTTAAAGACACAATCGATAAGAAATCAAAATAAAATTAGAAAATCTCCATCTACTTTTTTTTTGAATGGGGTTTGTTTGTGATGTATCATGGAATGCAGCAGGCAAAACATGCACTTTGATTGGCTGAAAGACCCTCAGCAGTCTATGTGAAATCAACCAATCACCGCTAAGGATTTTGCCAAATTTTCCATAAATCTTATCTGGTGTATAGATATCATTCCATACATCTGATTTAAATGAATTATAAAGTAAAAAAAAAAACAAAAAAACAACCACAACCTGTTTTATGTTTAATAGTAGTTTCTGTGATTTACGATGTGTTAATAGGACATCTGTAGGGTGTCTTTATAACACAAAGTTTTCACGTTGCATTCCTCTTGCCCGCCATGACACCCCACACACACAACTTCTATAATATCCAAGTTTCTTTTGGGACCCCTTTGTCAGTCGGCACTGGTTTATAATATTCAAGTTTCTTTTGGGATCTCTTTGTCAGTCGGCACTGGTTTATAATATCCAAGTTTCTTTTGGGACCTCCTTGTCAGTCTGCACTGGTTTTTGGATGCCAGCTGGGGTCTCCCCAGTGCCAGAGACTCACTCTCTCCGGTCTGCCAGTCTGCCTGCACTGTGAAACTACTGTCTCTGCTGGGGCTGCTCACTGTGCATCACTGACAGAGCATCCTCGCCTGACAATAAGCAATGCATGCACAGCTCTCTCTCCTTCTCCCTCTGTTCCTCTCTCTATCTCTCAGAAGATCTCTTTCTAATTTGAAGATTAAAAAGTGTTTCTTTTTTTAAAATTAATATCCTCTCTGGATATTTTCTCTCATGTATCCCCTTAAAGGTGACTGTGCAGTTTGAAACAGTTGACTGGGAGGAAGGCAGTGTGATCCAATCGTTACAGCTGAGGGACTGAGAAAGAGGCAGTGTGGGCGAGTGGTTAGAGCTGAGTGACTAGGAGGGAGGCCGTGTGGTCTAGTGGTTAGAGCTGAGGGACTAAGAGCGATGCAGGCTTCCCTTTTCAGAAAGGTCTTTGTGTCGAGGTGAAGAAATCAATTCGGCACTTCGGTCAACACCTCACCTGCTCTTCTTTGACAGTAACAAAATAATTTACATACACACAAATACAGTGAAATATTTTTTACTCTCTTTAAAGAGTCCACGAGACATGGCTGGAATAATGTGGACTGAGACTAGACAGCCGGGCCCATTGTGGAGACAGATAAGACAAGCCCTTTCCACAGTGCTTGCAGCTCTCCACTGCATCGTGCTGTTTGATTGTGGAGAGACTGTAGTTTCGGGCAGCAGATCGAGTCCTGCTTATTCAGATCTCTCTGGGGAGCCCCCTCCTTCACCCTCCTACTTTCAGGGGTTTTGCTTGAGTGAAGCTTTATAATGGCTCAAGGAAACTGTGCTTCTTGAAAAACTTTCTGAGCTGTCAAACAGTGAAGATTAATGTGTGAGTGAAGTCCCTCCCGGGGAATATTCACTTGATTCGCACTCTCAACCTCTCCCTCTCACCTCTCTCTCTCTCTCTCGCTCTCTCTCTCTCTCTCTCTCTCTCTCTCTCTCTCTCTCTCTCTCTCTCTCTCTCTCTCACGCACTTGAACATCATTTTGACTTCATTTTTAAACAGGTTTAGTGAAGTTACTTGATCTTTAATGAAACATTTGAATTGTTTTGTGTATCTTGCAGCTCTTCAGTGCAGACCTGAGCCATGGCTTTTTGCTGCTATCTGTGCAGACCCCTGTGCTATGCAGGGTGGATTGAGGTTAATTTACCCACAATGGG
The DNA here is from genome assembly GCA_030684275.1 of Acipenser oxyrinchus oxyrinchus. Classification (NCBI taxonomy): domain Eukaryota; kingdom Metazoa; phylum Chordata; class Actinopteri; order Acipenseriformes; family Acipenseridae; genus Acipenser; species Acipenser oxyrinchus. Next base: position 1,157,564 of record CM060254.1, read on the forward strand.
TCTCCAGCGAAGCAATGAGGACTGCTGATAAACTCTCCAGATAATAACAATAATAATACTAATCTATTGCTCTAGAACCGAGAATGCAGAACAGAGAATCTGTTAACTAGTTTCACTTTGCGGTATTCCCATTGGCTCTACTCTTCCACATCTGGAAATTACTGTGATTGTGAACCAACTTGCCATAACGTATATGTTACTTTATATGACATTACATTATTACCAAAGGCAGCCCATAATCACTGACAATTCTTGCTGTGTCAGTTTTTATTGCTTAAGTAATACATATGAAATTAGAGAGAATTGGAAATTAAAGCAAACAATATATCAAGTGCCTGGATTTGCACAGAAAAGCTTGCAGGGGCTCCCATAGCGTCTGATTAAAGAAACGGGATGAATTCACCAGTCGTAAAGCCTCGACGCGGGGCCCATGCTAAATCACAGGATACCAAGGAGAGTATTTTTATTTCAATTTGGGATAATAAATGTCAGCTTCATTTCTCTTAGACAGATGTTTTTCTGGCAGCTGCCATGGCCGGTGGGTTTTGGGGCCTTGTCCTTGCTTGGCAGCCTCAGCACTAAAAGCAACAGGTCCCTCTTAAATAATCAATCACAGGGAAACTTAGGGGATTCATTTCACTTGCAAATAATTTTCTGTCCTCGGAAATTTCTGTTCCCTCCCCCCTCTCCCTTTCCCTCATTCTCATTTTGCATTGTGTTTCTGTTTTTGCATCCAGATTGTTGTTGCACCTTGTAGCTCCTGGGTCATGAAAGGTCAAGGTTAATCTCAGGTCAGCTGGGTTCAGAGATGAGGTCAGATTCAATAACAACAAACAGCACTATCTAATGGCCACCCCAATGAGCTTTACTGAATAAAAGAATGAAGAGCAATAAAGAAGAAGAAGAAGAAGAAGAAGAAGAAGAAGAAGAAGAAGAAGAAGAAGAAGAAGAAGAAGAAGAAGAAGAAGAGATGAAGGAATAAAATAGTACAGTCCAACTGAGGCCAAGGCTTAACTTGGAAAGCACAGTAAATGTGGGGAATTCTTTCAAACCCAATTTCTGAATGTGTTATTACATTCTCTCTCTCTCTCTCTCTCTCTCTCTCTCTCTCTCTCTCTCTCTCTCTCTCTCTCTCTCTCTCTCTCTCTCAAAAACAGGACTGATTTAAAAAGGGGCTGGTTTAAAAAAAACAGGGCTATCCATTCCAGAAAGGGGAAATTGATTAAAAAAATAAATACCATGCCGTCATAAGCCCTAGAAAACTCCTGCTAGATTGTTGGAAATGTATCACTTAATTTGATCTTTCGTTACTCAATGCTTTCAGATTTTTCAGCTGTGGCTTTAAATCATGTATTATAATTAAATAGGTCTGTATGATTTTAAAAGTCCCAGTCTCAGTAGCACAAAAATGCACCATGAAGTGTTTTCATTGCACCAAACATTTCTACTCTGGAGAAGCCAACACAAATATTGCCTCTTTGCTGTGAATATGCTGCTATCAGTAACAACGATGGCTCAGTAGAGTCTCAATAACTTCCTGAGACACAGCTCTCAGCCCTAATCAGAATTTCTGCCAACCACTTTAAAAAAAAACGTGCCCAGTTTTTCTCAAGTCACCCCATTCTTTTGGGAAACATACATCTGGAAACATATATTGTCTATCTGTAGCCCACCTTCTGCACCATGACAGAAATGGTTGACGGTACAGTAAGAGTTGAATGAAAACCCTTTTGATGAGTCCAGAGCTCCGAGGTGCGCACTCCAGACCCCCAGCACTGCGCACAGACCCCCAGTGCGGCGCACTACAGACCCCCAGCGCTATGCACAGACCCCCAGCGCCGCACACAGACACCAGAGCGGAGCGGAGCGTAGCAGAGCGGAGCAGAGTACACCGACTCCATTGCCTCCTGTGGCTTTAATGTGTCTTTTATTAACACAAGGAGAGGTGGAACACATGCCGGAGATGTGAGAGAGGGGCCCCACGCAGCAGCCAGCAACAGCCATCTCTCTGTGCCTACCTTTACTCCTAGAAGTTTATTCTAGTAAAAGCTAACCAAAGTGTAAAGAAACTAAGTAGAAGCATGGTAAAGCATGGGTAAGCATGGTAAAGCACAGAGAGGTATGGAAAAGCAAAAAAAAAAATACATGACAAAGCATGACAAATGCATAATACAACCCTGGGAAAAGCATGGGGGAAAATTGCAGTTATACTACTTCAGTTCAATTCACCCTTTCCCACCCTCTCTCTGTCATATAATAAATGCATGCTTCAGTCACACCCTCTATCAGTCTGTAGCCTGGTCAGATTCACTACTAAAGCAAGGCTCTGTTTGTGGATAGCATTCAAAATCCAACCACACCCTTTTAATGAAGACCACAAGGGTGTTACCCCAGCATTCTGTCCACAAGTGCCCTCCACTGATCTGATTTCACATACACAAAGCAGGGGGATTGATTTCTGTGAGCGATCCAGTATAAATATCTCAAATGGGTTTGACTGGGGCTGATATACTGGGTGGCCAGCATGAATTCCTGGAATTTCTATCAGATTCTTTAAAAGCTCTTTTTCACACGCTAGTTTAGGAAAGCATGTTGAAGAAACGCTGCTTTCTGACAGGACGTTTAACTCCCGTTTGCTGTGCTCTGTGATGGTTTCTGATTAGCATCTATGCTCTCTCTCTCTCTCTCTCTCTCTCTCTCTCTCTCTCTCTCTCTCTCTCTCTCTCTCTCTCTCTGCGAAGCACCTGGAAATGGTGATGTAATGGAAAAAGGCACTATGTAAAGGTTGTCTGTTTTTGTTGTCCTTATTACGATTGGATAATAATGTATTGCAAGCTCAGTCTGTTTGGGGTATAGTTGCTCTTGACTGTGTTTTCCCAATGATCTGTGATGGCAATGCCATCCACTGTGTTGCCATTGGTGGTAGTGCTGTGGTTTGCTAATGGTCCTGCTTAGCTTTCTTCAGGGGTATGCACCAGAACTATAATAAGATATTTCAAACTTGTCACATTAAAGTAACTCTTTGTTATTGAGCGGGACAGCTTTATGGACTAGCCTCAAGAAATATCTTCATTTAAACCAGTCTTTATTTGGTAGGGAATATACTTGCATACTAAGCGAATATATCATTTGGAACTGATCTGTGAGTGATGATTATGTCGTTGGAATTCAAGGGGAAATAATCATTTACTTTACAGGAAGTTATATTTCAGTTCACTTGATGTATTGTGTTACTTTCAACAGGCAGTTTATTTCCTGATGTATTTATCAATAATTACATTATCTATCCACTAGGTGGCACAAGTCACATTTGCTCTTTAAATTAAGGTTGTACCCTGAACTGTGTATGTGATAACCTGAGTTAACGTCATTGAGTATGAATTTGCTTTCTTTGTTTGTTTACTTGTTTTCTCTTGTAAAATGCATGCTTAAATATTTGCCAAGTCCAGTAAAAATGTAAAATTGTAAAATGTAATTTTAATTTATTTAAAGCAATTCTGTTGAATGATCTACATTGTTGCCTATGGAGTGCTAATCTTAAACAATGATAAATTGGGCCGTATTAAAATAAATAAATAATAAAAAAAGCATGAATACTCCATGGAACTTGGGGAGGTCACTTGACTTTCTTTGCCTCTCCTCTTCTCTCTAGGTGTGGATTGCCCTGCCTCGTGTCTTGGGTAAATCATTTAATGTAATGAGGCTGGTGGATTCGTGTTGTTTTTACTGCTGGCTATTAAAGTGGCCTATTAACCACCATGGAGGAACTGGAATTCACTGGAAGTGACGCTTTCGCGCCCTGTTCCCATTCTCAGCTCAGTGATTTTCACACCTGGAAGGGATTTCCTGCATAGCACTCACTGTGCAACTCTCCCCTCCGCCCTTTCCCCCTATCATCGTCAGCCCTGCTGCGGTATGCTAGAGTCCTGCCAAAGGCACCAGCTCTCTCCAAACTATATCACAGAGTGGGATTTTGGAAGGAATCTACAGCATTAAAATGCGTCTTTTTTTTTTTTTTAAGCAATGCATGTGTTTTATGATGTTGCACATTTTCTAAGCATTTTTAAATATGTTCAAGTAAAGGTTTTTCTATTCGTTTTTTTTCTACTCAGCCAGTTGCTTCAGTGCCATTTTCACTGCTTTCCTCAACACTGTGTGATTGAATTTCCCTTCTCTTAAAGTCTCTGAAAGTACAGGACTGTATACAGTATAGAGCAGACCTCCTTCAAACTGGTCTGCAGCTGATGCATCAGAGTCCCTCGTGCTTTATTCACTGGACAGAGCGAGAGAAAGAGTGAGTGAGGGGTCTCTGCTGGCAGAGGAGAGGAAGATGGAGGGTGCGGGGTGATTTTGAGCCTGTTGGCTGCCTCAGTATCCTGTATGAAGGGGGATCCTGTGCAGAGTTCAAAGAGAGAGGAGCTGAATTACAGAAGCACACCTGCTCGCCTCTTCCTGTCTCTATCTGTGAACCAGCCCCACAACACTGTTATATTGCTGAGAGACGCCCCAGCCTCATTCATACCAACACCTCACAGCATGAGCTGCCTCGAAGCACAACTCAATTAAGCTTTATTTATTCTTTTATTTATTTATTTGTTTGTTTATTCAATAAACATCTGATGCATAGACCATTGTAGTTGGGCTGACCCCCTATAAAGGTTTCTCATGGTAATTTTGTACAGTAAAGTTACAGTTTCTCAATTTAGTTAACATTGACAATGCATTACCATGCCTACAGTATTGTGTGCAGGACCATGCCTTCACAATGCTTTATTAATGCTTCAAAGTCTAGAGATAAACAATTAAGGTGTAGTTAGGGACCATGTTAATTTGCAGTTTAGAAACAATGCAAGTAATAATGCTGTCTAATAAGAGCTAGGACTCACGAACAGCTGTAGTCGGTATCCGTTTTGTGATGTGATCCTCTTATCATTGTTTCACAGAATAGATCTCAATAGGCTCACTTCACTGTGAAGAGCGAGGGGGGTGGGGGTGGGGGTGCTGTGTGGGTGTCTGCTTTGTTGCCTGTTATAACATTGCGCTGTTTTACTTCCTCCCTTTTTACAATTCACCTTTTAGCTTTTTAAGTTTTTGATTGTTTTGCTGTACCTACGCAAGTTTTATACCCCAATTCAACACAACAGTGATACAGCACGTCTCATTGCCAGCATCCCAAAGCGCTTTGAGGT